>JANUWF010001012.1:0-1200000 GCA_026120185.1 Voacanga thouarsii | reverse complement strand
TATAAAGATGTTAGGACAAGCTAGTGGTAATAAAAAGGACAAGAATTCCTCTAGAATTCTTTTTAGGACATGAGGACAAGATTAGGACATTCTCTTCATGTCTCCCCTAAGACAACATTCCTATTTTCATGGAATGGAAGAAAACAAAAATTCAAACTTAGTTAAGATAATCATGACAAAAGCTTAAATGATGGGATTTGAACTCATGACCTTAGAAATTAATTCACCAAGCTCTAACCACTAAACCACACTAACTCCTATTCTTATTTTCTCAGCCACATATTCTTCTTATGAAATCCCCAAGCTTTCTTCCTATTTTGACCTCAAACAAAATTACCATTTTACCCTTCCTACTCAATAAGCATAACTAATGATTTTAAGCTATAATCCACAACTTAAAGCACATAAAATCATTCAAAAATATATATATTCATGCAAAATAATATGATATGCATCCCGACCCCCTTACTCTAGGGTTGGCTTTAGGTAGGGTTTCACAGGAAGCTTACTCTATCTCACTGCTAGATGGCCTGATATTATGTTTTCAGTATATCTTTGTGTCTGCTTTCCATCATGTCCAAAGGAATAGCACCTATGGGCAATAAAACGCATCCTTCGATATCTAATCAGCACACATGATTATAGCTTATAGTATCCTCACACTAACACATTTGATCTTATAGGATACACTCATGCGGATTATGGGGCTGTAAAGTGGAAAGAAAATGCACAAGTGGCCATTGTCAATTTCTTGGACACTTCCTAGTGTCATGGCACAGCGAGAAGCAAGCATGTGTATCCTTATCCACAATCGAGACCGCATATACTGCAGCCGGCAACTGCTGTGCACAAATGTTATGGATAAAAAATACATTGCTTGATTTTGGTCTTTATTTTAATTGCGTACCTATATTATGTGACAATACATGTGCTATCAATCTAACTAAGAATCCTATTCAACATTCTAGGGCCAAGCATATACAACATAAACATCATTATCCATGATCATGTGCTTAAAGGCATTGTGTGTGTTGAATATATTGAAACTGATGAACAACTCACCGACATCTTTACAAAACCTCTGGCCGAAGAAAGATTCAACAATCTGAGAAGAGGTTTAGGAATTACTCAAATCACATAACTAACCTATTTGCACAAGTTTTCTTTCTCTTGTAGAATCACTGAAAACAAAGACTTTGGACACAGTGTTTGAGTCCAAAACCCACCTCCAAAACTCATCCATGAAGAGTTCCATTTAGATGTATATTTCGAATCAGGCCTGAATCTAAATCGGAATCATTTTTTATGCTTCGTATGTGAAACCCCACCTAAAGCTAACCTTAGAATGAGGGGGTTGGGATGCATATCATATCATTCTGCATAAAAAATATACTTTTTCAATGATTTTATGTGCTTTAGAATTGTAAGTTATAGGTTAAATGGCTTATTTATGCTTATTGGGTAGGAAGGGTAAGACGGTAATTTGCTTGAAGTCAAAATAGGAAGATAGCTTGAGGTTTAGATAAGAAGAATATTTGGGTGAGAAAATAAGAATAAGAGTTGTCGTGGTTAAGTGGTTAGAGCTTTGTGAATTAATCTCTAAGGTCATGAGTTCAAATCCCATCACTTAAATTTTATTCATGATTATCTTAGCTATGTTTGAATTTTTGTTTTTCTTACATTCCTTAAAGATAGGAATGTTGTCTTAAGGGAGACATGAAGAGAATGTCTTGATCATGTGATCATGCCCTAAAAAGAATTGTAGAAGAATTCTTGTCCCTTTATTATCTCTAGCCTTGTCCTAACATCTTGATAATTTAAATTATCCAAAATCCATTAATCTCTTCTTTTAATTCCAAGAATTCTGTGATAATTCTTTAGTCTTAAAATTCAAAATTCAGTTTTTGGGGATAGGGGAATGGCTAAAAATAGGAGAGGAATTAGGATGGGTTCCCAAGAGAAATAAATCACCATGATTATACCTTCAATCCTACCTTCATGTTGTTCATGTTTTTAGTGAAGGAAAATTTGGAAATTTTTCAAAATTTTTGAAGAATGGCTTTCGAAAAATTCAGCCAGCGATCCTATCCCATTTGTTGACAGAAAAATGGTCACTTCATGTGAGAATAAAGGCTGAAATCTTGTGCAATTTTCAGACTGCACAAACTGCTCAAAACCAGAAAATTCCCATGCACAATTCGTAGCTTATGAAGCTAGAATTAAAGCTTTCTTTTGGTCATCAAACCAGATGGAACATCCTCTATTTTTCTCCAGAAAGAAGGCTGGAAAACCACGCTTAAAAGACCCTCAAACACCCCAAAAAAACCAACTGCAATCAGGCCAAGGAAATGCAGAAAATTCTACACCAAAAAATCTTCATCATTTGAAGTTCTTGAGCAGTTAAAACCAGAAAATTTCCAGCTTGGTCTCTCAATGCCAAGGCCGAAAAACACCCTTCAAACCTCTGAAAATTGGACCTTGTTCAACCTTGGACTGAACACCATTGACCTTCACACTTACCTTGAGTGTTTGGACTCCATGATCACACCTCAAAAAGCTCCTAAGATTACTCTATCTACAACTCATTTGAACTCCAAAATAATTCCAAAATTTTTGCTTCATTAAAACACTCTTGTATCAAGTGAACAAACCAGAATTTTCTCTGACATTATAGACTGAATTTTAGCCAGCCATATAACCTGAACAGCCTCTAATCATTTCAGCAAGACCTACTTGTTCAGCCAACACCATTGAAAAGCAAAGAGACCTCCTATGATCAATCACCATTAGCTAATCTTCTACCTCAAATAACTTCTCATTTTCCTCAATTTGAATTTCAAAAAAATCTGAACACTCTCTCTCCTTCTAGCTAAAACCCGAAACTCCTATCTACTCTAGGCCATTCAGCCAACAGCATTCCAGAATTTCGCAAGCCTTTTTTGTCAAACTCTCTCAAAACACCAAGAACACACACTACACCTCTTCAAGCCTAAACCTATCCTAAACACCTCCAATCACTCTCAAATACTCCAGATCACTCATACTTAATCCCTAGACTTTATTTCTAGTCTTTATAACACAAAATCACACAAACTAGAATTTTCGAACGGAACAAAATCATCTTTTTCCTTAAAGGTCTCAAGAACATAAAAAAGATAAAACAAGAACAACCTTCTTATTCTTCCTCTTCTATTCAATTTTTGATATTCCATTCTAATGCACTCTCTCTCTCTCTCTCTCTCTCGGCCGAAATGATGTTGGCCAATCATGGCTATTTTTCGGACATCAAGACTCTCAAACGCATGGACCTTCTTTAGTTTTCATCAAGTGATAGACTATCAAGTATTTCTTCTTAAATCCTCCTTTTTATTTCTAAAATCGTGTCTCTTAGATGTTGATAGGAAGATTGAATATGATTAGGGGATTAAGTATATGTATGTGGGTGAAGGGGATAAAGTTAGGACATGAGGATTAATATATATGATTAAGCTTTATGGATTTTTCTTTTAAATCGATGTATGTTCATCATGTTTCATGAGATCTATGGATGCTTGATGCATGTTAGATGTTATGACACCAAAGGTGATTAGGCTTTTATGTTCTTATTTCCATTAAAGCCATAAATGATGAATATGCCTAGTAGGAAATTAGCCATGTGATAGTATGTGTTAATTCAAGCACATGTTCATGAATGGATTAACCTATTAGTTGATGTTTGGGAATGTGTTCTTGAATCTTGTCTTGTAATAGGGAAATCATGGTGAAAGATTATTTTCTTGTTAATCCTAGGTTATTTTTATTAACAAATTTTATTACTTTTACTACTATATTTTTCTCTATGAAATTCGAAATTGATAGGAAGCTTTGGAATAGAATATTAATTAAAATATTAATATTTATTAGCCAAATAAATAATATATTTTTAATATATATATAAATATATATAATAATAAATAAAATATTTTATTAAAAAAATATATAATTATAAATAATAATAATAATAATAAATAAAATATTAGAATGAATTGATGACTTTGTAGACCATAGTTAAAACTTTTACCAATATCCATAAAAATTATTTATATTAAAATTTATTTATTATTTATTAATTAAAAATTAAAGTATAATTCATTTATTAGTAATTTGTTATTACTGATTATTTATTATCTATTAATTATTAATTAAAAATTAAGTGTAATTTATTATATTTATTTATTTATTTATAATAATACTATTTAAATATTACCATTTACCAATATTATTTAGGACTTAGTATTATTTAATATTTAGCACTAGTTTATTTACCACCAATAATACTCATAATTTATTATTTGAAACTATAATTTATTAGTAATTATTTTAGAACCCCTAGTTATTTTAACTAATCAAGCTAGATTAATTTTATAAAAATACTTTATCCAACTAGCATTAAAGCTTAGGACATTATGGTCATGGTTAGTCATGGTTGTAACAAGTTGAACTAGAAATTATTTATGTAAGACAGATATAGTCCAAATGTAACTTTATGCCTTGTGTTTGCCTTAGGCGGGGTTAGGTTGACCTTGGAGGATTTTTGAGTTCAAGAATAGCAAATGATCAGGTAAGCTCTTGCATGGAGTCTTTTGAAGACCAAAATTATTGTAGCAAGCCAAATTCAATGTGTATGAACATTCGACTTGTGCAGGCAATTAAGGACAGTTTTTCCTTTTTTTTTTTATTTTAGTCAAGCAAACCATTTGAATTTAAACAAGCAGTTTTACACAAAATGCTAAACACTTTCTACAACCCAACTTTGGCAAGAATTTTAGAAACCTTAATTGCTATTACCAAGTAAATCATTGTATAGTCAATTTTCTCCCAAGTGGGACAAGCAACATTGAGTACTCAATAAAGGTAGACTACTAGGACTAGTCTTTGAAGGGTTAGGGTAAATCTCTCAGTAGGTGGCCACTTCTGAGGGGTGAGTCCTTCCCGAATAGGATGCCAGTCTTGTAAGTCATACTGGTCCGAGCTAGCAAGTTCAGTCAAGTGGATTGTATGTTTCTGAAGTGGGCAACCAATAAGTTTGGGGTGTACAGATGGAGGAGTATCTTACTCGGTAGGTCGTATACCTACCTTCTGTCAGTATGCTCAACATGTGGCATCCTGATCGTTATATTGTCATGGGGCCCAACGTGTGGTACCATGGCTACCTCTTTAGGTAGTTGTATTTGTTGTGAACATGTATGTTTAGAAAGAAAAACACCACTCTTCAATTTTAAGACATTTATTTAATGCTTGCCAACACTTTCTCTTATGAATATTTTACAACTTGCATACATGAACTGTTGTACATGAAACACTTAAAGCACACACAGGCTTTGTAACACCCCATGACTACATACCCTAAAAGGGCGGGGATGTCGCCCCGTCCCGTAGGACAAGGGGTCTTTAGAACGAGGTATAAAATATAAAGGCAATCTCCAAAGGAATCAACTTAGATAAATAAAGAAATACTCATATTACATCAGGCTCAACTTGGAGCAAAACAAAATAAAACAAATATTGTTCAGAAGTATAAATGACAAAAGTCCCCTGGAACAGCATAGGAAAAATAGCCAAAGCCTCTACTATCAAAGCCTCGCTGACTCAACACAATCTATCACCTGAAAACATGATGTAAAACAGTGCGAGAATAAATCTCAGTAAGTCCTGTGTGTGCACATGGTATTTTGAATAGTACGTGTATGCAAAGGGCAAAACATTTGTAGAAATAAGTTGGCAAGTCATAAGCAATCTCTTTTCGCAATGAGTGGATTTTTCTCATTGTCACACTTTGTACAAAATAATGGTCCACTCGAATAAACCGTCATGTAACCACACGTTGGGCTCCATGAGAACAAAATAGCCAAGACACCACACTTTGTGCACCTTGTCCGGACCAGATTATAACACGTTGGGCGTTCTGATCAAGGTGAGTGTACAGCTCACCGGGTGAGATACTCCTCCATCTCTACACCCAACAAAACCATTCGGGGCTCCATGCCGGGAATATAAATAATACCATACCAGGTACAAATGCTAGCTCGGACTGGCCTGACCAACCAACACTGTTGCCTTTTCAAGTAGAGTTCATCTTCTGGAGGTAGCCTCCTGCCAGAAGACTTACGCTAGCCCTCCAAGACTAGCATTGTTAGCCTACCCTTATTGAGTACTCAATGAACATATCCGTTAATTCCTGATTCAAAATATCTCCACACCTTGGCTTTGTACAACGTGGTTTTTCTCTAAAAGAGTTTTCTAAAAATTTAGGAAAGAATAGTTTTCTTGATAAAATCATTAGTTTGACAAAACTGTTTAAAGAATAAATATCCATGTTTACAACCCAAGTAAACATAGTTTAACAATAGCTTTACAGAGCTTCACAACATAGACTTGTCATCACAACATTTAACAAAAGAGTTTATACAAGGACTTACCATCACAACATTTAACAAAAGAGTTTATGCAAGAACTAACATGATATGCCTCAGATAAACAAGATAAATTCACAGCTTGCTTTCCTCAATTATCCTCCTGATCTAAACCATATAATATCATGATCAGGGTCTCAATTAATTCAAACATACTCTAATCTCATTTATTTTCACAGCAATTCGCAATCCCCTATTTAATTCCAAGTAAACTATCCAATCCCCAAAGATCATGTACCATGACCATATGGTCATCCCACTAATAGACATCATTAAACTTTACTTTCGGCATCAATGGCGGGTATTCCCTTACCTTGCAACAACCGGGTGATAAGGCATCGATGCTCCTATGGTGGTCGTCCCGAGTTCGCTTGAAAAGAAGAGAAAAGCTACCCCCTTTGCTCCTCTTGACCGAAAATTAAAGAAGAAGATGGAATCAGCCTCTATGGGGCATGATTTAAGGGAAGAAGAAAGAGAAAAGAATCATTAGAGAAAACTGCATCAAGAGGTTGAAAGGATTTTTGCTTACCTTAAGGTGTTTTCGATTTTTAGCTTAGAATAGTTCTTGAGTTTTCGAAAATTTGCAGAGAGGATTTGCTGGAATTTTCATGTAGAATGGAGAGGATAGACGGATGCTATGATTTAGAGGTGGAGAAGATTGGTTTAGGGTTAGATGGTGATGTTTAGAAAGACTCCTAATGGCTTTAGGTTTCTTGGATAGCAAGGTCGAAAATTTCAGCTTGTGATGTCTCACCTTGCTGCCGAATCTAGGTGAGTTTAAGGGGGAGAAAATAATCTGTAATTTGCTCCCTTGAGCTGGCCGAAACATTGGTCAAGAGAATGGCTAATTGTTTTCAGAATTTTAGGCCAAACAAGGAAGAGTTTGTGTGGATTTTGGTGACTGAAAATCCTGTGCAAGCTGTGCGAAAATTCTGTGCAAGAGTGATAAGTTTTGGACTGTTTTGGCTACTGTAGTTTTGCCGAAATTTCCAGAGAAAGATTAAGGGTTTTGGGTGCTGAAAATAGCTTGATCAGCTGGGGTTTTTCGGTGGGTTGTGTGTGCAGAATTTTGGTTGGAATAGGTGTACAAGGCTGGTTGAAATTCCCTGCACAAAGCTGCCGAAAATCCTATGCACAAGCTGGACGAATTTCAATGATTTTGTGTGAATAAAATTCTGGTTTGGTGCAGCTAAGGTAACCTGAATTGATGAGGAGTATTTAGGTGTTTTGAGCTAGGGTTTGCAGAGTTGGATTGTAGCTAAAAAGTGCTGGAATTTCGGACAGCTTGTGTTGACACAAAGCTGTCGAAATTCTGCTAGGATAAGGAAGAAAATCCTAGTTGAATTAGGGTTGAAATAAAAGTCTAATTTGATAAGGGATTTAGGATAAGTTTTCCTAGCTTTGGAAGAGTTTGAGTTGAGCTAAAGCTCCTCTAAGAAGTGGCAGCACAATCTGGAAATTTTTTCCAGATTTTTAGCTAACATTCTAGGGTTAAAATCAACAAGGTTTCCTACTAGAAAAAGGACTCTTTAATTCCAACTATCCATGGTAGCATCCATTAAGCTAAAATCAAGCTGGAATTTTATTTACTAGCTAGGGTTTTTTTTTTCTTTTTCGAAAATCCTAAGGAATAAAAGCTGAAAATTAAATGTGAACAATATTCACATCAAAGTCCTTGAATTTAGGAAGTAAATATAGAGACTTATTTCCTTGGAATAATGACACTAAAATTTCTCTAGGTTTCCTAGATCTTTTTCGGCTAAGACATGGAAACTCTAAGGAAAGGAATTTTCAAGAAAAGGAACTAACTTCACAAAAAGTACGATTCGAACTCGGGTCACCAAAGGAAATCACCAACCTCCCGCTATTCCAAAACAACTCCAATACTAATTTTTTTCCTACAATCAGTTCTCACCACCCCAATACTCATCCTTCCAAATCTTCGACCAAACCTCCCTTATCCAAATCTTTAACAACACAACTATTTCACATCAATTAATTCAAATGCAAGAGTAACGGAAAAATTCACATGCATCCATGCAAATAAAATAATTCTAAGCTATCACATAAAATGCAAAATGCTATGCAATGCGTGACTTTTCCCCATAGTCAAAGGTGGTTTTGGGCGGGGTATTACAGGCTTACTGAGATTTTTGTCTCACCACCTTTTGTACCATATTTTTAGGTCGATCCTGCTATGAATGTCATTAGCTAGATTGTTGCCTATGATTTTGAAGACTCTCTATTATTTTCTTATGTATTGTTTTTGAGAGATTGTAGCAGACAATTATTCTTGAATTTCTTCATGTATTTTTGGGTTGTAATAAGTTTAATTTTAAAGTATTTCCCTTATTTTATGTTATGCGACCATAGTTATAAAAACCCCTTGTCCTGTGGAAGTGGCTATATCTCCTGCCCTAATAGGCCTAGGTAGTGGGGTGTTACATCGTATCTTCCTTTTAAAATAACTACTTCTATATTTTCATGTTTGAATTTCAAAATGCTTGCGCTTTTCTCAAGACGGCTTTTTGAAATCTCTAAGGAAAGTGGCTTTTTCAATGTACTTAAGTGTACTTCTATCGCAGCATTCTAAGTACTCACAAAGGACTTTCCTTTCCTTCTCTCTTCCAAACTCTAGAACCAACAATTCCTCACTCCATCTTCCTTAGAATTCTCTGAGTTCTTACTCTTTGAACAACCGAGTGTCAAAGCCCTCATCTTCTCAAAAAAATGGCAAAAACGAAATTAGCCACACCGAAACCAAAGAAAGTGTAAAACATTTCTCCAACGATGATAAAGAAGCCTTCAGCAAACGAACAAAGGAAAAGAAATTACACTAGATTTCTTGGCTTCCCATTATAATTCCTCAAAATCATCACCGAAGCAAGAGAGTTCCGAGACTCAGGTACTTCAATTTATAGATTCAAAAAGTGAGTCTGATTATAATGATTGGGTCTCAAGAAATAGAACTGTGATTATTGTGTATCGAGTAAATTCATCGCCTTTCTTAAATTTCTTTAGTGTGTTGAATATGTTTGAATCTGTTGGTTAGGGTAGTTTACTGTCCATCAATGAAAAATTGTTTATCCCGCTCATTTGGGAATTCTACGCTAACCTAAGGAAAGGACGACTTGAGAAAATCGGAGGAGGGTTTATGATCATATGGTAGACTTCTAGTGTTAGGGGGAAGAATATTGAGTTCGACCATCATTTTCTTAATAGAGTGTGTGAAGTAAGAGATGGAGGAATTTAGTATTTTGAATTGAATAAATTTTTGGAGGGAACTGACATGTTTGATTTAAAGAAGTTTGAAGAAATGTTTGCTAGTGGAAGGAGTTTCAAGAATTCCAGTAACAGAAACACCAAATGGCTAAGATCTTACACCATATTGTCGCAACCGTGGTGGTGCCAAGTTTTGGTCACAAAACCTCCATTCACATAACGCGGATAGTAATTATGTTAGCTGTAGCTGAAGGAAGGCAAATAAGTTTGGGTTCTTGGCTACCAAGTTGATGTTGCAAACAAGAAACACCTCTAGCAAGGCTTTGCCGTATGGAAATTTGTTAACAAAAGTCTTCAGATACTTTCATGTTAATTTAAATTTAGTCCCTTGTACGTTGTCAAAAATGAATATATATATATAGCTTTGAGTGCTTTGAGCGCATGGGATATGTGAGGATGGAAAATGAATGAAAGTTGCTTCGTGACACAGATGGTAAGGAAAAAGAAAGATTGTTAAAAGTAAAAGTTGATGGAAAGAATGCCCCTTCTATTGGAGCCAAAAGAAAAATTAAGGTAGAACCTCAAGAAAAATCCTCTGCCAAAGGGAAAGAACAGGCTCAAGACAAAGAATTATATGAAAGCATCTTGGATGCCATCAATTCTCTGGCTGTTAAATTGGATGGTCTCAGCTCAGAAATTCAAACTCTTGGAAATAGACTAAATTTAGTAGAGAAGAAGGCTAAAACGGATGAACCAGTATCTGCTCCTACAGCACTTGCTCCAGCAAAGGAAACAACAGAGACAACAGTCCCTGAGGAAGAAATTAGACGAGATCAGCCTGTTGAGGAAGTGACAGTTACTGCATACGACAAAGAAAAATCCCTGCCTCAGAAAGCTATAGCATCCCCTGCCTCTTCTAAACCTCATATGTCATCTGGAAGAGACAGAAACATGTGGGGGTTAAGAGGATATCAAGTAGGATTGCTGGCTAACACTTCCGAAAAGGTGCCGGGTCGAAGATTGAAATAGTTCACATCTCCTAAGTGACCAGATTAGTAGACTGCACTTAAGCTGACCTCTACCCAGACTAAACTCAATTATCACTGATATCTTGAACAATCTTAATTTCTTTTTGCATTTGAACAATGTATTTTCTATCTTTTAACAAATCTATATGCTTACCTTATGAATGCTTCATATCCATATATATATATATATATATATATCCTTTTTCCTACTTCATTTCTGTTACTCCTCATATTAATTGATGACAAAGGGGGAGAAAACTGACTAATATTCTTTGGATTATGATTGTCAGGCTTGGATGTTTTGCTTATACCTGCCTGTTGTGATAGGGTAATGTTGGGATAAGTTTCTTCTTCTGATTGTGAGTGTCCTGGCTCCACTAACTATGCTGTGATTATTCTACTGATTAGGAAATAATAAAAAATATTCAATTGATCATCTATGTGGTAGTGTGTTATGCTCTCTGTGGCTAATTGTTAATAATGCACTAATGAATAACTACTTGACAGTCCTAGAGTAGTAAACTAACATGAAGGAAACTTTGTGGTCTGAATTGATGTTTTGCACTAAAATTGATATTCTGCACTAACTGTTACCTCTGAATATAGCTAAGGTCCTGTAATTCTCCCTATGCAATTCATGACAAGATTTGGATAAATTGCTTGATATGATAATTTATGATCTATGATTTCAGTTTACTGATGTCAAAAAAGAAAACCAGTTTAGTATCCTAAATGTCATCAAAAAGTGCTCTCTTCAGGAATAAAAATTTTTGAGACTAGAGTTATTGGTAAATTTGTTTTAAGTTATTAACATGATTCTATGACATATTCATTGTTAAAAATCTCAGACAGTTGGAAAGCCTTCTTAATGATCAAAACTCGTTGGGAAAATCAAGACAGATCAAAATTCTAAAAATCCATTATCTCCTACATTATGACAATGGGAGTTTTGGACTCATATTTTCCTAATCCAAAAGTCCAGTCTAAAAATGTGTTCTACTAAAACTACATGCTAGTTTGGATACACCTTTTGGACATCCAAAACTCAAATTCCAAAAAAGTTCCATACTCATCTTCACCATGTTTTGGATGTACTTTTTGGACATACAAAATTGACTCCAATTTTTTCTCATAATTTACAAATATTCATATATGCACATATTAAGGGGGAACATCTCATCTCATGATTTATTTTTTATAACTCTCTTCTATACATGTTTATAAAATCATTGTAATGGTTATTCCTTTAAGGAATAATTGTGTGATGGAAGGAATGAGGATATGGAGGTAGGTTGGGCTATAGGCTCATTAAGCCATGCTTGTGAGTATATGCTTTAATTTTCTATCTTAATCATATAAGCTTTATGTGAGTCCTGTAAATAGAGATAACACTTTGATTGGAAAATTTTCTTACTTCTCTTGGTCTAAACATGTCCATACTGTACATATCATTATTATTTATATATCACAATCCCATCAAGTTTGTCATTTCTTAAAAAGGAGGAGATTGTTAGCCCAAAGGGCGGTCTCCTATGTTTTGACTTATGACAAACAAGGATGAGAACTAACATGTGTGATTACTTGTTATAGGACATGTTTGACCTCAGGTCTTCCAAGACATTTAAATATGATTTCTAAAGCAACCCTTGAAGCTACAGAATCCAAAAATAGAAAATCAAGAAGAAAGATCATGCTTGAAAGATTGCAAATCAAAAGAATCCGCTATGGAAGAACCTTAGACTAGGAATCCCTGTTAAGGTACCTCTCTGTGTAAATTCCTATATCATTTTTACCTTTTGATTCAATTTAATTCCACTGAGAAGTACTAAAATAAAAGATTTCAAAGTTTTAAAAATCCTCAGAATTTTAGATTGAGCATTTTGAGTGTCCCTGCACCCAGAAGCTACGGCCAAAAAGCTATGAACGGTATCAATTCATTTTTGCCTGAAAAAGTGCCATTTTAGACGTACCTTTTGGATGCACCATCGTCCAAAACATGAGTCCAAAATGCAGGTAAATCTAACAGCGAAAAATAGCCATTTTATAGCCGTTGGTACTTTACTTAATGTCTCTATATAAGGCTTCTAAACTCGATTTGAAGGCAAATTTTTGCTCTATCTTTCTAAGAAACACTCTTGCTCTATAGAAAACAGAAATCTCCTTCATCAAAGTGCTTTAAAGTGAAATCAAATTGTGTCTTAAAGGTAAAAGTGTTTGTGCTTGTTCTTGGTGCACATCTGCTCAAAGAAGTGAGCCTTTACTACTTCACTTATATTCAATCTTTTTTGTATAACAAGGTTATAGTGTAAAACCCATCTGGGGTGAGCCTTGATTTGTTGGTTGATTAAGAGGTTTTGGAAAGCCAAATGTGGTAATCCTCTCTTGTATTTAGTACAGATTGATTCCATTAAGTTGGGTAAATAAAATCTGATTGAAAATTCTATGAGTTGAAGGTAGTGGATGTAGATCTTGGTAGATCAATCCACTATACATTCCGTGTCTTATTTCTCTGCATTTACTCCCAGCATTTATTTTTGAACAATCTTGCAAACTTTCCCTACTCAGAATCCCTTGGTGTCTTAAAGAAATCTTTGAAGGTGTTCACCAAACCATTTTCAATATTGCATTAATTGCATCACGCTTCTTATCTCAGACTGAATCTGGATATTTTTGAAAATTTCCTTGAATAGCTTTCTCTGTTGCAGTGTAATTGGTTAAAGAAACTTGAAGAACATTTATATTCTGTAAAACAAATTTCTTAAAAATTTTAGTTTGCCGAAAACCTTATTCACCCCCTATAAGGTTTTTTATTAACTAGTACAGAAAAACTAGCTGTGTAGACCCGTACATATAGAAAATGGTTTTCAGAACAGAATAACTCGAGTCACAAATGACTTCACAATAGATTTTGAAACCTTCTGTAACCTTTACAGAATCACCATACATTGCATCCAAAACCCACAAAAACAAATTTCCAGAAAACAAGATGCATTCGTAACAATCTTAGAACACAACAAAGACCAAAATTCTTGAAATAATTTTGAGAAGCAAGCCGAAACTACTTTCAAACATCAAACTTGTGTGAAACAATTTTCACAGAAGAAAATAGAGACTCCAATGCAACAGTTTCATCGAAAAATAATGATCTGTAAATCACACACAAGTGTCTCTAATACCACTATTAGAACCCTTACATGCATTAGATATGCATTACACACTAAAAATAGAAGGATTTTAGACAAAAGGACTACATGTATGTGTTGATATAGATTAAAAATAGAAAATATACCTTTTCGGATGTCTCTGTCGTACAACAATTTTCTTCGTGTCTAAAATGGTGATCCAGCAAACCTCTCGATCAAATAGCAACCAGATGATTAATAGGTTATCTCGCCTGTTCAATCTCAACGTGAGACTGACTCTAACAGTAATCCACACAAGTATGATTACTCAAGACACCCAATATTTTTTGTGCTAGAAAAAAAACTCTTGGAGGCTATGGTTCACTGAGAGAAGAACAATGAGACATGACGTGTGTCAATTATTGATCACACCCAAAAAGAACCATTCCCCTTGTGTATTTGAAAAAGAATTAAGGCGGCATTCGTTTCGGAGTGATAATCACAGAATACACGATTCTATGAATTCTAATCAAATTATAATTCACAAATTACAATTGGAAACCATAAGTTTTAGCAATCACAATTTGGCGCAAAACTATATCTAGTTATAATTTAGCTGCAATTATTTCTTTTTCCTCATAATTAACCCCACATGTTATCAAATAACATGTTGATTACTTAAGCCTCTATTGTGTGTAATCTATTAGGTTTTTCAGTCTATTGGTAGCGAATATGAATTAACCCAAACGTCTTTAAGATTAATAATTGTTGATAATTTAGAATTAACTTATTAATTCTTATCAGGATTGATTTATTAAGTAGATCATGAGTGGTATCTGGCTACACATCATGACCACCCAAGAGTCCAGGAAGTCAAGTAACTTGACAAGAATCCTTCAATAACAAACTACAATGCAATAAACTCTTTTCACCATACAATATCTCATCTGGTTTAGGGTACAAAATTATCGCCAACTCCCTCCAGAATATATATTAATCCTGGCCTGAGTATATTAGTATATGTACCAAGAATCCACTACTCTATATGTGTATTAATTGGAACTATTTCTAATACACAATCACCTTGGCCAAGAATTTTACGAGTAGTAATTCCAAAACGTGGTCGTAGGACATTCGCCCCTTCTATTGGGAGTGGCAAATTCTTTATTGACCCTCTTAACTACATTCGTTTACCTCATATTGCACCCAATATCCATCTCATGAGCGGCCCTCGATCTAGCTCCAGAGATTGGAATCAAAGCACAATGCTCAGCAAATAAAATACCTTAGAGATCTCAAGTCAAGGATACTTGCACGTTCACTATAGCGAGATTCTATCATTGACACTACATAGTTATCCATATGATTATCTTATAGTTAGTTCATCTAATGAACTTGTTCTATTAACAAGAATCCATGTGTTAACTTTGAGTATCACAATACTCACGAATATGAGAACTATTGCCTGATCAGATCAGAAAATCTAATACGTGCTAGTCTTAACGCATTAATAATGTTCTCTCTCATTAATACTACGACTAGGGATTATTTAAGTACTAACACAATACAGTGTAGTAGGAATCTTGCATCATGATCTGTATCTAATATGAGCATGGCATAACCAGCTCCACCAAAAGCTTTTGCTTTGTTAGGATTCTTATTAGTATTTTTTTCTTTAGTTTGTTTTCTTTTATTTAGATGTATTTTTATTTTGTTATTATTTTCCTTGTGCTTTTATTTGTGTTTTATTTTATAGGTAGGAATAAAGTCCTCTTGAACAAGCTCTTCTCTCTATTTCCAGTTTTGATATCTATTGGCACTTTATTGCACTTGGAAAGTATTGCTTAAACTTTCTACCCCATTATTATTTTTGGTCCCTTTGACGATACTTTAAGGTGTTAATGTTTTGCCAATGATGACATTGTCTACTTAAAGTATGTGGGAGTGGTTTGGTGATATTCTTTGTCTAAGATTCTATCAATCATTTTGGTGTTTTCTTCGTATTGAGCTACTACTTTGGAAAATATTTTAATTTTGAAAAATTGAAAGTTTGAAAATTTTTTGAACTAATACACAATGGAAGTATTTTCTTTTCTCTATTCTTTCTCTTTATTTATTTTGGTCTTTTTGGCTTTGCTTTCATTGTTATATCTTTGGCCATTGAGGATAATGTCCAATTTAAGTGTAAGGCGGAGAATGAGGTTGAAGAAGTATTTTTCATATCATTTTGTGAAAATTTTTCAAAATGTCAGTGGTTTTCATTGTTAATCAAGATTGTAATTCTTTTTCTTACTTGGATATAGGTTTTGTCATTCATTTGGTGGATTTTTTGTGCATTTGGCTTGTTGGATAGGATATTTTTCAAGACTTGAGAATATTGATTAATCTTGTTTATACATTGGTGTTTTAATGTTATTTGACTCATCTAGTTTGAATATGCAGAGTATGATGAATATGGGTAAATTTATTGCCTAACTCTTGTGTTATGAGTTTAAATTTTGCTTGGCTTTGAGTTGTGATGAGGTATGTGAGTTCATAAAAGATCTTTGAGAGGAAAGATTGTGGAAAAAATTGTGAAAAATTCTTGAAGTGAAAAAAATGAGTTGTTATTTCCCCTTTAAAGGTGAAAAAAAATATATTATTTTTTCTGCATTCTAAGGCCAATACAGAGAGTGAAGAGAAATCCACTTTCTTAAGGCTATGAATTCCCAAGAGAAAACTAAAGGAATATTGTTGAAAAATTGATAAGTGATGACTGAAAGGGGACTAATATGGTGTGTGAAGATAAATCCATACACTTAAGGCTATCAATTCCCTAATTCATTGAAAAAAAACTAGAGAGAAAAAAAATGGAGTGCTTTCCTTGCATCATAACTTGAGTAGAGCAATTTTTGGATTAATAATGTTCGAGTTGGTAGATGGCTTGACTTATGTGATTCATGTTTTCTATATTTTAACTTGAATAGTGAAATAATTTTCATAGACTAAAGTATGAACTTGATTAATTTGACTTCAAGAGTTTTGTGATGTTTTGTCAAATGTTTCAAAGTTTGAATTAGTTTTTAAAGGGTGTGAATGAGAAGAGATGTATCTAAAGTTTGAACGAAAGTTATAATCCTTGGTATGTTGTCAAAATATTTTGGAATAAGAACGAACATTTGTTTTCTTAATGATTTTTCTTGGCTAAAGTATTTTGCTTGAGGACAAGCAAAAGTTCAAGTGTAGGGGATGTGATAGGGGCTAAAATCACCATTATTTTTCTAGTTATTTGAGGTTATTTTGTAATACATTTCTCGTAATAACTAGGCATATTTCTTCATATTTTACATTTTGCTTGTAAAAAGTATTTTTGGTAAATTTGTGCAGATTTGAGTTAAATTCAAGCAAAAAGTGAACAATTTCAAAATACACCTGGCACCAGGCCCAGCCAAGGAACTAGGCGCCAATTCATTCTGGTCAAGTAGAGGAAAACCGTGCAACTTTTAGGAAGAAAATAGAACAAACATGGCGCCAGGTCTGGTAAGTGGACCAGGTGTCGGGTCTATTCTGTCCAGCCAGTGAAAATAGAGCAAAAATTCAGAGGAAGAATAGATTGTACCTAGCGCCAGGTGGGTCCAAATGACCCGGCGCCAGGCTCGCTCTGGAAGTCAAAAATCTTGTGCACGAATTTTCCAAAGAGTTTGGTATTTTTCTAATTCCTATGTGGCCAAGATCCCTCAAGCAATGAATTTAGCATATAAGAAGCTTATCAAACCAAGAGAAAACACAAGATATATAGATACAGAGGTGGATCCAAGAGCTAAAATTCACTAATTCAAGGAGAGTTGTTCAAGAGCGTCTTTAAGGGTGAAGAAAGAGGCTTGTCTATCAGTGCTTTATTTTATCTTTGTTTTCTTTTCCTTAAACAATAATGTATTCAATGTTTTTATTGTAATTTAACATTATTTTGGATTTATGGTTTTGTGTTGATTTAGTTATTTGATCAATTCTTTATCATCTTTGGTGTTTGATTACTTGTTATTATTGGCTATTGATGTGAGTTCTTCTTACTAACTTAGACAAAATGATGTTAGGAGTTTCATTGTATTGATTTCATATTTGTCAAATCTTAATGGACTTGAACGACAAAGTAAGGATTTTAGGACTAAGTGATCAAAGATTAGTTGATTTCACTTTGACCAAAAGGTCATTAGCTAATTTCATTTTTTAAGGAATTTAGATTCATGCATATTTTGGTTAGGATGGTTTAATTGACAAATCTACTAATTGGATCAAAATATAATGATGAGCTTAATGCATGTTTTGGTTATGTTAGCATGATTGACAAATCTGCCAATATGAATCAAAATATAGTAATTTCATAGATTGACAAATGGAGTGGAATTTATCTAGGTAGATTCATGACTTAACAAACGATTAAATTTTACATTACGTTCCTTCATGATGCTAAGATGATAATTAATTTAGGGAATTGCTAGTTGGTTCATTTTCATGTTTTCTAGGATAATTGTCTAAATTGTATATTCGAATATACATCCTTGAGTTGTTCATGTTTCTTGATTTTCCATTTTATTATTTCCTCACTTTATTTGGGTCGGTTAAACAATGAATGAAAAGTAATTAGTGTGTACTTATTCCTTTAAGGATCAATATTGGTTAATTCCCTATATTATGCTTGCGATGAATATACTTGCTCGTATGTGTATTTTGGGATTAATGTTTTAATTAAAACTTGACTAAGGGATGTATTTAAATTTGATGATTTTTATATACCTAAAATTTACTCATTAGGGGTCATCAATACTTCATTACCTTCATCGATGATTATTCTCGATTTGTGTATTTGTATTTAATGAAATACAAATCTAAAGCCTTTAACGAGTTTAAAGAATTCAGAAATAAAGTAGAGAAACAACTTGGTAAGAGTATTAAAACTTTAAGATCTGATCGAGGAGGTAAATACTTAAACCAAGAGTTTCTAAGTTATCTTAGAAATAATAAGATATTATCTCAATGGACTCTACCACATACACCTCAGCATAATGGTGTATCTAAAAGAAGGAATCGAACTTTATTAAATATGGCTCGATCCATGATGGCTTTTGTTGATCTATCAAAATTATTTTGGGGGTATGCATTAGAAACTGTTGTTTATATTTTAAATAGAGTTCTATCAAAATCAATTGGCACTACCACATTTCAGCTATTTTATGGTAAAAGACCAAAGCTAACTCACATGACAGTTTAGGGATGTCCTGCTTATGTAAAGAAGACAAAGTCAGACAAATTAGAGAATAAGTCTGATAAGTGTTTATTTATTAGATATCCAAGAGAATCTCATGGATACTATTTCTATCTTCCTATTGAAAACAAAGCGTTTGTTTCAAGGCATGCGATTTTTTTAGAAAAGCAATTCATGCTTAAGGGAGATAGTGGGAGAAAATTGAACTTAGTGAAGTTCAAGAAGTACAAACAAACAATCAACCATTTGATCTTGAATCTATTGATGAAATAGATTAACCATCTAATACACAAGAACCTCATACGTTAAGTAGGATACATATGGCACTTGAGAAATATGGATTTCTCATTACTGACCACAATGACGTGTTACTTATAGAAGAATATGACTCTACTACTTACAAAGAAGTTCTGAATAATTCATAATCTGACAAATGGCTTGATCCCATGAAGTCAGAAGTATGACAACCAAGGTTAGACTTTGGTTGATCCACCTGAAGGGATAAAACTCATAGGGTGGAAATTGGTTTTCAAGAAGAAAACTGACATGGATGGCAAAGTGATTACCTATAAGACACAATTGGTTGCAAAAGGTTACTGTAAAACAAGGTATTCATTATGACAAAACTTTTTCACCAGTAGTAATGCTAAAATCCATTACGATACTCCTACCACTTTCTGCTCATTATGATTATGAGATTTGGTAAATGGACGTAAAATTAGCTTTCCTTAATGGAAATCTCACCGAGAAAGTATACATACACAACTTGAGGGTTTTACATCTAAGGATCACCCTAAAGTGTGCAAGCTACAAAGGTCTATTTATGGACTAAAGTAAGCTTCTAGGAGTTGAAATATCTATTTTGATGACACTATTAAAGAATTCAGTTTCAAACAAAAACATAGATGAACCTTGTGTATACAAGAAGATTAGTGGAGTACAATTGTTTTCCTATTACTATATGTAGATGATATATTGCTAATAGGACATGATATCTCTATTCTACAGTTAATCAAGATTTAGTTATCCAAGAACTTCTCTATGAAAGACCTCAGAGATACAACCTATATTCTAGGAATAATGATCTATAGAGATAAATCAAAAAGGTTGCTTGGTCTTTCATAGTATACATACATAGACAAAGTGCTAAAGAGGTTTATCATAGATCAACCTAAGAAGGGATTCTTACCCACGACCCATGGGGTAAACCTTTCAAAATTTATGTGTCTTAAGATACAATATGAAAGGGATTACATCAATAAGACACCATATGCTTTGGCAATTGGTTCTTTCATGTATACTATGATATGTACTAGGCCCGATGTATCTTGTACTCTTAGTTTGACGAGTAGATACCAATCAGACCCTGGAGAAGGTCATTGAGTAGCTGTCAGGAATATCCTTAAGTACTTGAGAAAGAACTAAGGATGTATTATTGGTATATGCAAATGGTGACTTGCAAGTTAGAGGGTATACTAATGCTAGTTTCCATTCTGATAAGGATATATTACAAATCCCAATTAGGATATGTGTTCACTTTTGTAGGTGCGGCAGTTAGTTGAAAATTTCCAAACAAGATATAACTACCTACTCAACCACTGAAGTTGAGTACATAGCAACTTCCAAAGTAGCTAAGGAGATGGTCTGGATCAAGAATTTTATTACAGAATTGGGTGTGGTACGTAGCATTGTTGGTCCAATACCCTTGTATTCTGATAACAATGGAGCCATTACACAAGAAAAAGAATCACGGTCTCATCAATGATCCAAACATGTACTTGGTGCTATCACTTTATTAGAGAAATCAATGGTAGAAAACTTGTAAAGATAGAGAGAGAGTGTAAAACCCCACCCTTATGTGCCCTGAGAGCATGCATTGCATCGTTTATGCGTGAATGTGGTCTTAATTAACTTTAGTCTTATATGTGCTATTTAGGCAATTTAGTTGAATCGTTAGCATCTTGTAATGCCGTATTTAGCTTATGTCTTTGAGCTGTGAGATTAGCTTGGGTAGATAAATTATTATAAGGAGAGTTTAGGTTCAAAACGTAGATTTATGAAAATATTCATAGGTCTAAGGCGGAAGAATTGTGGTGAGTTAATGGAATTAATTTAGGATTTTAGTTGGACAATTAAGGCTCAAAAATTACCTATTATATGAATTTTTAGGTTTCATCTCCCTTGATTTACTTCCTTGGCCAGAAAATCCTAAATAATTTCTGTAACCATCCTTGGAAGTTATTTCCAAATTTGTATTCCCTTATTAAATAATTCAGTTTCCTTAATCACTCTAAAAATTCAATATATTATGTACTTTAATAGATATTATATGATTATTTCCTATTTTTCCTCAAGAAATAATATTCTTGGATTGAGGGAATTTCCTTTCCAAATCTAAATCATCTTGTGAAATAATTTTATTTCCTTAATTCCATATTTTATATACAACTCAATTTACTAATTAAAATTATATTTATTTGCATTCTTAAATGAGTTAATATTTTTTGAATTATTTATAGACCTCCATTTTGTTAAAACCTCTAGCCACCACTTTACTCATGAACTAGTGGAATATTCCTTCAAATATTGATGAAGTGATTTCATTCTAAAGCGAGATCTATTTGTTCCTATATGGTTGTCTGATATTAAGAAAACCCTAAGCATAATATTTTTCCTTTTTAAAAGCTTGCCATATGATAATTATATGTATAATTTTATGTACAATTCCTGATTTTCTATCCCATGAGTTAAGCTACCAAATTTTCTTTATTATCCTTTTCAAATCGGTAGCAAATTTGATGACGCAAATTTCATTCCCAAAACTAAAACTCGTTTCCATGTCTAGCCTGAAGTTAGGGATTGGTAGAATTCTTAAATATTCTCCTTTCTTTATTTTGGTACCCACTTAACCATATATTTTTTTTTATCCACTTAATATAACCTTGTTCCACGTATTGGAAAATTTCCCATACTTAGCATGACAACCAACCAGCTCTTGTATTCCCCATCTATTTACTCCAAATTTGATGACAAGAATGAGTATATATATATTCACTTTCTGATAGGGGCTAAAATCATCACTATTTTTTAGTTATTTGAGGTTAAATTGAGATACTTTTGATATAATAACTAGTCAATTTCCTTTCTATTTGACATTTTGCTTGTACAAAGTGTTTTGTGACAAATTTGTGCAGATTTAAGTTGATTTTGAGCAAAAATTGGACAAATTCCAGAATGCTCCTGGCACTAAGTCCATCTAAAGCACCAGGTGCCTGGTCCACTCTGGTCGAGAAGAGAAAATAGAGCAGTTTCAGGAGGAAAAACTAGCACAAGGTGGGTCTAATAGACCTGAGCCAGCTTTGCTCGGGAGAGGCAAAAATCTTGTTCACGAATTTGGTAATTTTTCAAAGATTTTGGTATTTTTCGAATCCTACTCAACCAAGACTCCTCAAGAAATGAATTTTAGCTTCAAAGAAGCCTATAAAAGATAGGAATGCATGAGAGAAAAGTAGTGAATCCAAGGGCAAAAATTCTAATCACTCAAAGAATGAGAGATTCACAATTCAAGGAGAGTTGTTCAAGAGAGTCTTGAAAGGAGAAGAAGGAGGCTGGTCTATGAGTGCTTTTTTTTACCTTTGTTTTCTTGTTCTTAGACAATTATGTATTCAATATTTTTATTGTAATTTGATATTATTTCGTGATTCATGGGTTTTTGGGTTAATTTAGTTATTTGATCAATTTTCTGTCATCTTTAGTATTTGATTACTTGTTATCATTGGTTATTGAAGCAGTTTCTTCTAATTGACTTGGGAAACGATATTTGGAGTTCATTGCATTGATTTCATATTTGTCAAATCTTAATGGACTTGGGAAACAAAGTTACAATTAAAGAACTAAAGTGATCAAAGATTAGTTGATTTCACCTAAAGAAAATGGTCATTGGCTAATTTCATGTTCATAAGGAATTGAGTTCAATACATGTTTTAGTTATGTTGGTTTGATTGGAAAATTGGCTAATTTAATCAAAAGATAGTGATTTCATGGATTGAGAAAGAAATGGAGTCTATATAAGTAGATTCATGACTTGGGAAACGATTGAATTTTACTTTATATTCCTTTGTGGTGCCAAGATGATGATTACTTGAGATAGTTGATAAATGATTCATTATCATGTGTTCTAGAATAATTATCTAAATTGCATATTCATACATCCTTGAGTTGTGTATATTTTTTTATTATTTTATTATTTTATCACTTTATTGGGTCAGTTAAACAATGAATGAAAAGTGATTATTGTGTACTTGTTCCTTTGAGTATCAATACTCGTTAATTCCCTATATTATGCTTGTGATGAGTATACTTGCTCATATGTGTATTTTGATATTAATGTTTTAATTAAAACTTAACTAAGGGATGGATTAAAATTTGATAATTTTTATACACCCAAAATTTACACATCCCTTTCCATAGCTAAAATACTTCTTTCTCACATTATGTTGACTCGAAATCCAAACCCCAAAATTCCTTCTTCCTATCTAGTTCACATATTAGTCTATTATAGGCACTGCCACACCTTGATTTCGGCCAGAACCCAGCACAGGCAATATCCCTTTCCTTGTTTGAAAGGACAGAAAATAAGGAGGGGAAAGCGAGAAGGAAATCTACCTTACTTGGGTAACTAGAATAACCCACTTACCTTGCCATGAAAAGAGATTTTGTGCACTAAAATTCTAGCAACACTAAGAATTTTTTTTTTTCCTTCTTACCTGAAACACACTCAACAGCAACAAGGGAATTTTGGTCAAGTTCCCTTAAGTGCACACGGATTGAAACAATCCGGTCACAACCGTATCGAGCTACTCGGTTTCAGTTAGCTTTTTTCCAAAACAGTAGCAAAGAACTTTGCCTACCTCATTCTCCCAAACCACCGAATTATACACCACTCAATACCCTTCAGCTGTGCTATTTTTTTTCCCTGCAAACAGATCCATTTCTCCCACTTTTCTCCATTTTCCCTCTCTACCCATTGCTCTCAACTGAAATCCACAAGGCACAACCATCTCTTCCACACCTTATTCCCATCAACCAAAGCCAGAAACTTCATCATCTCATTCACAAGAAGTAGCTGCACGGCAAAAGTTTCAAGTCTAGCTTCAAACCCCTTTTTTCTCCAATTAAATCTCAGCTTCTATTCATTATCAATTTATGTCCTCTTCTTGGTTAACATTTCTATGTCTTGGTCATCTATAGGAGGTTGATTGTGGGAGTGTCAGCAGGAAGAATGGTGGGATGTCTTGGGGTTGCATGGTATGTTGTTGGTGGGCACCTTGTTTTATGAAGTGATGAATATGGTGCCGACTAGTTACGTAGGATGTGGGATGTTGTATAGATGTATATATCAACATTTAGTAGTTTTGTTTTGCATGTAGATTATACTGAAGTGTATATAAATATGCATATACACATGTCCACCAACTTTTGATGGATTGCTAATAGTATTGTGAGAAATTGCTAGTGCAATGAACCTAATAGTTATTTTCCTCTATGAATTAGAGTATTAAGAATGTGTGTGTGTGTGTGTGTGTACACACACATACACACACTAATATATTTTTAACTAATAATTTATTATAGTTTAATTGCTATGCACTGATTTACAAGTTTTCAGTTTGCCTATTTTCCTTTAACTCTTCTATGTTGAATGCTAAAATAAATGTTGAATTAGTTTCAATTATTTATTAAAAACCCTTATTTAATTATTTGTTGACCAATTCAAGTTCTACTGTATAGTTTTGTATGAAATTAATTCCTATCAGTTTACCCATTAAAAAAAAAATCACCTACTATTTTAATGGAGGTCCTAGTTAAATATTTAATCTGTTTTTGTTAATTACCATAAATGATTGATAAATAATATTTACTTGTAAACCTATATCTACCTATCAATTAGTATTTATAAATACATTCTTGAACTTTATTTAATAAGTAAATGTCTGTTTGGTTTGGAACCCACATTATATATATATGCTACAATTCATGTGTTATTTAACAACTATCTTTTTTTTCACACTATCAATTATTTATTCTACCTGAATTATTCAAGTATTATTAGCGGCCGTGTTTAATTAATCCAAGGGACCATTTGTTGACTTACTAATTTAATCATTTCCTATATTAAATATTTAATGAGTGAATTATTGAAATAATTATTCATCTATTTAAATATATTACTAGGAAATTGTTGATCATTTTCTAAATAGTAGACATTTAATTCAATTGTTGTTTATTGAAAGGCTTGTTTAAATATTACACATACTTATTATTATTCGTTTTATATGCCTATTTATTTAATAATTTATGTACTACTTTACTTGTGTGTGTGTGTGTGTGTGTGTGTGTGTGTTTTTTTTTACATATATCAAGGATTTCTCGTTAAAGGCTTTTACGCAAACAAAGCTTTTAATTGTAAAACAATTTTTCTATAAATCATTTGAAAACCATGCTTGCATGATCAAAGTGTATTGGAAATGTTTTCATTGATTTTGGATCTTGACTGATGTAGTGGAACGTTGAGTACTCAATAAGGGTAGACCTCTTGGACTAACCTTTGAATGGTAGGACAAGTCTCTCCGCATGAGGCCACCTCTATCTAAAAAAAGTGTCAGTGCTAGTTGGTCAGGCCGGTTCGAGCTAGCACTTCAGTCCAAGTGGGCTGTTATTCCGGACTGGACATCCTGTAAGTTAGGGTAAGAGATGGAAGAGTACCTTACCCAATGGGTCGTAACCCACTACATTGTTATGTAGGGTTTCATAGTGTTTGCTATAATGCAAGGTTTCATGGCAAGGCTATTATGCAAGGTTTCGTAGCCATTTATTTTGTGTGGTTTTTGTATGTTACTTATTACTGTGATTTGACTTTAGTATGATCTACCACTCACTTTGGTTATGGAAAATGTTTAAGTCGTAATCTACTTTTGATAATTAGTTTCAAAGTGCATTCATGAAAGCTATTTTAACTTAATCAAGAGTACACACAGTACTTATTGAGAAATTCCTTCTCACACAATTTCCACTGTCATATTTCAAGAAGCTAGACTTGAGGTGGGCATTTATTAGAGATGAGTGATGTGCTAGCTTCGATGACTTTGTTATTTATTCGTGAATAAGAGGATACTTGTTTATTTTAGACATTGTTCATTTAGGTCTTGGATTTAAATCTGTACACTTTAAATTTTTGAGACCTTGTATTAAGTTTTGATGTGATGTATTCCTTTTTGTGTTGATTTTTATAATTTATCCATTTCACCTGGTTATAAAGACCCCAGTCCTCAAGATAGGGCAACATCCCCGACCTTCTTGGGTCAAATAATACTAGGGTGTTATAGAGTTCCTACTGATCAAAACATAGCTAATCCACTTATAAATGCATTATCCCAAAAGAAACTTGATGGTCATGTTCAGTTATTTGGTATTATATATAAGAATGATTGGATCTAGAGTAAGTGGGAGATTGTTAAGATTGTGCCCTAGAAGCAATCATTTATACAATGTGTTTTAGACGTTAAAACAATAAAAAGCACCCTTTATCTTTTAGTTTCTTTATTTCATATGTTTATGTATATAAAATTGTTAGATAAAGTCCCAAGTACAACACAGTTTTCAGAAAACTGTGATAGAGATTGTGATGTGAGGTTCCTACTACACTAGAATATGTTTGTTCTTAAATTATTCCTAGTCAAAATATTAATAAGATAGGACATTATTAATATGTTAAAATTAGCACGTGTTATACTTCTTGATTTTATCAAGCTATGGTTCTCATGTCCGTGAGTATTGTGATAGTCAAATTTAACACGTAGATGCTTGTTACTTAAACAAGTACATTGGATGACCTAACTATGAGATAATTAAATGAATAACTATTGAGTGCTAGTGATAGAATCTCATTATAGCAAATGTGCAAGTATTCTTAAACTTGAGAACTCTAAGGCACTTTATTTGTTAAGCGTTATACTTTGATTCCACACTCTCTGGAGTCCTTACAAGACCACCTATGGGAATGAAATTCGGTAAAACATGAAGTAAACAAAAGTAGTTGAGGGAGTTAATAAAGGATTCGCCACTCCTAATAGTAGTAGCGAATATCTTAAGGCCACTTTTAGGAATCACTACTCAAGAAGTCATTGGCCAAGACAACTATGCGTTGGAAATAGTTCCAATTAATACACATGATGAGTGATGGAATTCAAGAACAAGTACTAAAATATTCGGGCTAGAATTAATTAATATTCTACAGAATTAATTAATTCCATACTCTATACTGAATGACATATTGTATAGTGAAATGAATTTATTGCACTGACGTTTCGCTATTGAAAGGTTCATGTCTAGCCACTTAACTTTTTAGACTTTTAGGTGGTCATGATTTGTAGCTAGATACCACTCATGATCTGCTAAATATGAATTTATTAATTAAGGAATTAATAAATGTAATCCTCATTAGAATAAAGTAATTCTAATTATAAATGGATTATTAATTCTATTATGATAGAATTAATTCATATTAGCCACCAATTGACTAGAAAAATCTAATGGGTCACACACAATAAAGGATAAAGTACTCGAGATGTTATTAGATAACATTACTGGGTTAGTTATGAAACGAAGTAAATGTGGTCGAATTAGAGTTAACTATAATTCATGGGCCATATTGTAATTAGAAGAATTTCAATTCTAATTACAACATGTAGAATTCCAATTCTTGAAGGAATTGGATTCTTATTCACGTGGACATATATATGGATATATGTCTATGGCGATGGTGGTGATTTAGATGAGTGAGAACTGAAAATCGCACAAGAAAAATTAGTTTTCTTTTATTCTTCTTCTTTAAACCAACCAAAGCTCCCTTTCGAATTTTTCTAGCAAACAAAATTCAAATGTTCTTGTGTGCTCTATCTGTGGATCAATATTAGAGAAATTCCCATTGATGCTTAAATTTTGAGTGTATAAAAATCATCAAATTTAAATTCACCCCTTAGTCAAGTTTTAATTAAAACATTAATCCCAAAATTCATATACAAGTAAGTATACTCCTCGCAAGTATAGCATAAGAAATTAACGAGTATTGATCCTCAAAGGAACAAGTACACACTAATCATTTTTCATTCATTGTTTAACCTAAAAACTAAATTGATAAAGAAATAAAATTCAAAATCAAAATAAAAAATATATATACAACTCATGGAGAGAAAAATATGTAATTAAATAGTTATTCTAAAATATATGACATAAATCATTTAATACATATCATAACTAATTATTTTCTTAGCATCATGAAGGAATATAAAGTAAAATTCAATCGTTTCCCAAGTCATGAATCCACTTATATAAACTTCACTTCTTTTTTCAATCCATGGAATTACAATCTCTTAATTAAATTAGTAGATGTCCCAATCGCACTAAAACAAACAAAAGATGTATTAAACTCAATTCCTTATAAACATAAAATTAGTCAACAACCATATACTCTAGGAGAAATTAACTAACCTTTGATTACTTAGGTTTTTTGGCCTTAACTTCGTTTCCTAAGTCTGTAAAGAAATAACAAATATGTAGAATTGATTAAATTAAACTCAATCTAACTTCGTTTTCCAAGTCCATTAGATATAAATTTAATTACATCAACCGATCAAATAAAATCAAGTAATCAAACCACAAGAAAAATATTAATTAATCAAAGAACTAAATTAACTCAAAATCATAAATTCAAAAATAATATCCAAATACAATTGAAGAATTAAAATCATCATTGTTCGAGAAAAAGAAAACAAAGACAAGAGATAAATACTCATAGACAAGCTTTTTAATTTCCAATGAAAACACCAAAAAAAATCAATGCTCCTTGAGTAATTTGCCTAGAGAAAATATTAGTAATGCATTCTAAAAAAATATCTCTTAGTCTCTACATTTTGCACACACACTTTTTTCTAATGTAAATAGCCTTTATTTATAGCTTTACATGTTTCCTAAAAATTCAGAAGAGAAAAGAATTAATTTCCATTCAAAATTCTACATAAAAATTAAAGAAGGCAGTTGTGAAAGAATTGCAAACTTGGCTATCGTTTTGCACTAAAGAACTGAACATTTTTTGAAATTAGCTTCACCCGAGCCAATTACCAAGTCCCAAGCCGTTTTATATTTGCCATTGAATGAGCCGCTTCCTTTTGTACCATGTCGTAAACAACCAATCCATGAATCCTAAGAATTCGGCTCACTGTCGAGCCAACGAAATTGCTAAAGCTGTCAAGCCATCTCTTTTCTTTGTTATCTTCTCGTCAAGCTGCCTAACCATCTTCTTCCTTTGCCGAGCTGCGGCTTGGCTTGGTCACATCCTTCCCAGGATGTCTTACATCCTGCGCATGATAAGTTTTTGTCCTTTCTTCCCCTTTTCTTTGTTTACTTTGTTTGTTTGCTGCCTTGGTCCATGATTTATCTCTTTTTTCTCTTTTTGTTTTTGTTCGTGGTTGAGTCTTGAGCCGTGCTTCCTTTGAGCCATTGTTCCCTTTTTATTTCTAATTTCCAATTACTCCTCTGTTTCATCTATTTTGTTTTTCCATTTTTCTCTATTCTTCCAATACAGGACCGGCGCCAGGTCCATCTTCTTGGCCTAAGGCTAGGTCTACACTTGAAAATTATTCAATTAGCTCCAAATTTCACCTATTTTTACATAAAATTGCAGAAAATCATTTTTATAAGTGAAATATCGAATAGAAAGGAATATGACTAGTTATTGTATTAAAAGTGTCTCAAATTAACCTCAAATAACTAAGAAAATAATGAGGATTTTAGCCTCCCACATACCCCCACACTTGAATCCTTACTTGTCCTCAAATAAAATACAAAAAACAAAGCACTCAAAATAATTTATTTCTTTTCAAGTTCCTCCATAATAAAGCCATAATTTTTTTTCAATCTTAGATTAAAAAAAAATTTGTCATTCATTCACCATTTAAAAACTTTTGTAACCTCATGCATTAAATCAAATATATCAAGACCCTCAAAATTAAGTTAAACAAGTTTATACTTTAGTCTAAAGAATTATTCCACCTTTCAAGCCAAAACATAGATAATACAAATCATATAAGTCAAGTTGTTTAACCACTTCAAAACTCGTAGAATTAAATTTGCAAAACTCTAAGTAGTAAAATAAGGATACGCTCATGTTATTTTTTTCATCATTTTTTTTTCTTTCACTTATTTTTTTCTCTTTAGCCTCAAGTGCATGAACATTACCTTCATGCACTGTATTGGCTCCTAACATTTTTTTCTTTACTTTTCGGGAATAAGCCTCAAGAAAGTGTGATGCTTTTTGTTTCTTCTCTTCCACTAACCATAATGGCCCCTTTAAGCAATTTCCTAATGAGATAAGCATTTGTTTTTTCAAATAAATTAAACATTTTTTCCACTCTTTTTTTTTTTTTTCCAATTCTCACCATCTTTATTCACAACTCCAAGTTAAACAAATTTAGAAAACTATGAATCAAGAATTAATCACCAACTCTTCCCATATTTCATCACATCTTCCATATCCAAACAAGAAGAGTAGAATAAAATTCAAATACTAAAGCATAACCAAGACTAACTTAAATTTCCAAGACTTAACATATTCAACTTAATACACAATTTTACTCAATAACATCCAACCAATTCGAATGACAAAATCATATCCGAAGTGAAAGAGAAAATCATAACCTTATCATAGGCCAAACAATTTCATATCAATTTTCAAAAATTTCAAAATTTCCATTGAAAATTCAATGAATCTCAAAAAGATGCACTTGAGAAAATATTAAATCTCTCCCTCATACTTAAATCAAACATTATCCTCAATGACCTAAAACATCACAATAAAGCATAACCAAGGGAGCAAACATGTAAAGTGGGAAAAGAAAATAATACTCCCCAAGGCAGATTAGCTCCAAGAAAAGAGAAGTTCATCATTCAAGAAGTTGGAAGAATTATTGCTAGCAAAATAAGCCTACAACAATGAAAAAACTAAGACACAAGTAAAAGCCTATAAAGGAATTGAAAGAAGACACGATAAAAATTTAATAAAAATCATAGGAAAAGAAAAAGTTAAAAGACTCTACGACCCGCTTGAAGTAGAGCTTCCAAACGGGCCTTCAGATTGCCGAAAAGAGCCACCAAATTTACAATCACAACCTCCAAATAGATCACGAGATCCTCCTTGTCTCAACCAAACACACTTTGCAAATGGTTCTTTTTTTAGTGAAGAACTTTTCCAAACTTTTGATGCTCAAGAAAAAAACAAGGAGAATATCCAACGTAGATATCAAAAGCACAATGTCAACCAGCTTTAATCAACACAACAACATATCACACGGAGGATCAATTTTTCAAGATTTCCAAATTTGCAAAAATTCAAAAAAAAAAAAAATACATAGCTAACTTTTAGAAGCAATCACAAGACTCACAATCCATTTTATGCATTTTCCACCACCAATGAAACTCAACGAAGTTATGTCCATGTCCAGTAAATTTTGCCTCAAAAATATATATACAAAATACCAAGAAATTCAAGAGGATAAAATCTTTCTTACTATGAAGAGATTTTTGCACCAATGTACTCCCCAACGTGTGATATTTAAAACTTTGAATTCTTGGGGGATAATTTATAGGAGAAGGAAAGCAGTGTGAAGAAGAAAGAAAGAAGAAATCGAAGGGAACGGGAGAAAAACATAGAGAAATGGAAGTAGCATTCTAGATGAATAAGAAAAGGAAAATTAAAGAAGAAAGAGAAATAGAAATAGAAGAAACATGACAAAAGAAGAAAGACACACATATAATAAAAGACAAAAAAATGAATTTAGGGGGGAGGGGGTCGCTGCTTCACGTGAACACACAAGAGAAAAAACAAGAAAAGAAAAAGAAAAAGAAAAAGGAAGAAAAAGACAAATCGGGAAGAATCTGGGAAGAAAAGAAAAAGAGTAAGGAAACAAATGAAAAAGGAAAAAACTAAAAGAAAAGAAAATTGAAAATTGATCATTGTTTTTGTGTTTTTTGTCGGGCCGTGCTGGCCTGGCGCCCGGCACCAGGTCAGCTCTTGCCAATCTGGTTTTTTTTTTTAAAATAAATAAATAAAAACTATCCTAATTAAATGCATGAACATAGTATATTTAAAACAAGAGTGCATAAATTAAAACTTAGACTACCATAATAATAATAAGAGTAATAAAATAAAAATAAAAATAAATTAGTTTGCCCAAAATACTGTGTTGTTGTACATAAGCAAAAAGTCCAGACATGAAAATAAAAAGAGTTAGTAGTGACTCAAAATTATTAATGTAAAAACCATGAAATTAAAAATACAATTAGTACACATATTTCACATTAACATTAGGTTAGTAAAATTAAATAAATAAATATACAATATATGCAAACAAAAATAAGTTAGTAAATATTAACATGTATCTACCTATTTACATATTTGCATGGCTAAATCAATGAAAGCCAAGCTTTCATGATATTGTTCCCCAGCAATGGCGCGAAAAACTTGATGCGTAAATTTTGGGTGTATAAAAATCATAAATTTTAAATCCATCGCTTAGTCAAGTTTTAATTAAAATATTAATTCCAAAATACATATACGAGCAAGAATACTCATCGCAAGTATCCCATAGGGAATTAACGAGTATCAATCCTTACAGGAATAAGTACACACTAATCACTTTTCATTTAATGTTTAAACTATAAACCAAATTGATAAAGAAATAAGAATCAAAACAAAACATGTATACAACTCATGGAGAGGAAAACATGTAATTAAATAGTTATTCTCAAAAGTATGACATGAATCATTTAATACTTATCATAACCAATTATTTTCCTAGCATTATGAAGGAATATATAGTAAAATTCAATCGTTTCCCTAGTCATGAATCCGCTTATATAAACTCAACTTCTTTCCGAATCCATGCAATTACTATCTCCTCATTAAATTAGCAAATTTCTCAATCGCACTAAAATAACCAAAAGATGTATTAAACTCAAATCCTCATAAACATAAATTAGTCAACAACCATATACTCTAGGAGAAATTAGTTAATCTTTGATTACTTAGGTTCTTTGGTCTTAACTTCGTTTCCCAAGTTCGTCAAGAAATAACAAATATGTAGATTTGATTAAATTAAACTCAATCTAACTTCGTTTCCCAAGTCCATTAGATATAAATTTAATTCCATGAACCTACCAAAAAAAATCAAGTAATCAAACACCAAGGAAAATAATTAATTAATCAAAGAAATAAATTAACTCAAAATCATAAATCCAAGAATAATATCCAAATACAATTAAAGAAATACAATCATTATTGTTCTAGAAAAAAGAAAACAAAGGAAAGAGATAAATACTCATAGACAAGTTTTTCAATTTCTAATGAAAACTCCTTCCAAAATCAATGCTCCTTTAGCAATTTCTCTAGATAAAATATTGGTGATGCACTCTAAAAAATTATGTCCAAGTCTCTACATTGTGCACACACTTTTTTCTAATGTAAATAGCCTTTATTTATAGGCCTACAAGTTTCCTAAAAATTCAAAAGAGAAAAGAAGTAAATTCCAATCAAAATTCAAAATAAAAAATAAAGAAGGTAGTTGTGAATGAATTGGAAACTTGGTCGTCGTTTTGCACTGAAGAACTTTACATTTCTTGAAATTGGCTTCACTCAAGCCAATTACCAAGTCCCAAGCCATTTTCCATTTGCCATTGACTAAGCCGCTTCCTTTTGTACTAAGCCGTGAGCAACCGAGCCATGAATCCTAAGAATTTGTCTCACTGCCGAGCCAACGCAATTGCTGAAGCTGCCGAGCTGTCTCTTTTCGTTGTTGTCTTCTCGCCGAGCTGCCTAACCATCTTCTTCCTTTGCCGAGCCGCAACTTGGCTTGGTTGCATCCTTCTTACATCTTGGGCATGATACATTTTTGTCCTTTCTTACCCTTTTTCTTAGTTTACTTGCTACCTTGGCGCACGATTTATCTCTTTTTTCTCTTTTTGTTTTTGTTTGTGGTTGAGCCATGAGCTGTGCCTCCTTTGAGCCATTGTTCCCTTTTTATTTCTAATTTCCAATTGCTCCTCTATTTCATCTATTTTGTTTCTACTTTTCTCTGTTCTTCCAGTATAGGACTGATGCCAGGTCCATTTTCTTGGCCTGGGGCTAGGTCTGCATTGAAAAATTATTCAATTAGCTCCAAATTTCACCTTTTTTTACATAAAATTACAAAAATGCATTTTTTATAAGTGAAATATCAAATATGAAGGAATATGACTAGTTATTATATTAAAAATGTCTTAAATTAACCTCAAATAACTAGGAAAATAATGATGATTTTAGTCTCTATCACTTATCCTTGAAATTTGGTGGCTCGATTGGATTGACTTTTGAAGGAGATTTGCATGGAAGAATAATTTTAAAAGCTACGGTTTTGAGGTAATTAATTTTTCTTCCCTTCTCTTGAACTGTTTAATTACATACGAGTGATCATTTGCATGGATTTCGTTTTATTTTTCCACTATGTGTAAACTGGGTTGAGTGATCGAAATCCAACAACAATTTGTGTCCCTAGCATCAATTATGTTCATCCATTAGATTTAGATCCTTGAAGAATCCCTATCCTATATGGGTTCATTCCCAAGGTGATGCAAGAGGAATCACGATCTCTAATGAGAACCATCATGGAAGCCCTTGGGCCATTGGAAACCCTCTCCCACTTAGTCTTTTAAAAATAAGGGTTTTTCTGAAATTATCCTTTTGAAAATATCCCATTAAGTATCCCTTAACTCTTGTAAAATATCTAAACCTATAAATTTCTATGTCAAGTTAAAATCCTTTAAGAGATTTTCTATGCATTAATTTTACCTTGTTAAATACTTGATGATTTCAAAAAATTTCCTTTTAAAACTTCATAGAGACTTGATCTCAAGTTTCATTTGACAAAAATAGTTTTCTTGTAAAAATAAATTAAAATAGTTTACCTTTTTAACTTATAAAAATGTCTAAATCCAAAATATTCTCGATGTCAAGGATAAAATTCTCTAATAACTAGGGATTAATTTTTGCTTCAAGCTAAAAATTAACCATTTAATTAAAGAAAATATTTTTCTTCATCAAAAATTCCAAAGACGTTGGGCTTGAGAAAATGTGCATATCGGTTTACAAAATAGAATCTAGCATGCTTGAAAACTGTAAACTGTTTTCATGCTTTTATATTTATTAACCTAAATGTCCACATAAATGAATTAAATACATTAATTAACTAACAGTTTTGTTTAATATGAGATCCATTACTATTATTTTTTTTCACACAAAATACTCTTACAATATTAGCTATGCAAAAATAATAACTTCACCTGGTATGGGACCCAAAAACAAAAAAGAAAATTGCATGAAATTACAAGGAAAAAATAAAAGATTCTTCCATAGTCTTCATGCACCTGCCCATAGGATTACAACTACTGTGAACTAGCCGTCCTGTGAGATACCAAAAATCGAACTGCAGGCCGATCAAAAGACCAAGCAGCAGCTGGCTTGGTCCTAGCCTACCGTGGCTTGGGCTCACTTTCTGCCACAAGCCATGACCAGCTTGCTCTTGGTTGCCCACAGATTGCCGACTGCACCAAAGCTTGCTGCAGCTTAGGCACATTTTGTACCACAAGCCGCAGCTAGCCTTCTTCCATCCTGGCCTGGCTTTCATTCAAAAGATATCATCTTCTCCATTTTTATTTTATTTTATTTTATTTTATTTTTTTGGTTCTTCATCTCTCAAGCGGCATTTACAAGCGATTTTTTTACCGAATTCAATAAAAATTGAAAAAAAAAACACCAAAACAAATGCCTATGCCCTTAAACACTAGGGTTAGACGAACTCTACCAAAGCAATGTAAATTACAACATATCCTAACCCTCGACAATGAGACTTACATAGTAATCTACCCATACCAAAAACACAAAGGGTTACTAAAAGCATTCAAAACAATTCTTTCTAGTTTTAATTCTCCTAAGCATGCTCCTAAGCCATTTAAACGTTTGCTCTAATACCACTTGTAGGTGGATCACGGCCCCAAGAGCATACAGAAACAACGAGAAATGGTAGAAAAACAACAACATTAGCTTTTTTTAAAATATACCTCTGCAATTTCATTTGTTCGGTTGGTTAGGATATGTTAATGACGATTGTTCTCCAACCACTGGAAGAATAGAAGAAGTGTCCGATGACAACCCCGCAAATTTTCTGCTTTTCCACATTTGCATGAACACCAAAACTCTCTGGATCATAGAATTTTTCTCAACCGAAATACCGCCGGTGAAAGCTATCAAGATAAGGGAATAGTCTCGTTCCCTTGACCCACTGCAATCAAGATTAGCAGTATCAAGAGGAGGAAAACCTCTGTTCTTGTTTTCAAAAAAAAAAAAAAAAAAACAACAACAACACAACGAAGAATGAGAGAGAGAGATATATATATAGACCAAGGCTTTGCTCAAGAGTTCTCTGTCTTTATTTATTTATTATATATATATATTTTTTTTTTTGGACTCTTGATAAAGCAAGATTTCCACCAATAGAGAAACTAACTAAAAAATAAGATAGGAAATGATAAGCTAGCCAATTCAAAAGTGAATAAACCGTTGCATGCCTATATCTGTTATCTCGGGGTTGTGAAACCAGATCCCTTAATGCAAGAATCAACCTAAACAACCCAACTGTGCTCAAACCTCCTTCCCTGTTCCTTTGGTCTAGGCTATTGGGTTAGGTAAAATATTTTTTTAATCCTGGTCCAATGAAAACCATAAATAAATATACTGATCCCAAATGAACCAAAATTAATGCACAAGATATTTTCCTAGTTTACACCCCGGTAAATTTTATTAATTCAATTTGGGCTCAAGCCTTGAACTAATTAATTAACCAAATAAACTAGATAAATAATTTAATCTCTCTGGATCTTTTATTTTATTCCAGTCTAATAATAAATTAGACTTCCTAAATAAAATAAAACACTCCTTATTCAAGACTATTTCCTCAATCCAAAGTTAATTAGGACTTGCAGGCTATTCCAAGGACAAAAAATACACATCGACCTTGGCTACTAAATTGGGAAAAATACTCTTGCTATAGAAATAGTAGTATTTTTCATCTTAAATATTTTCTAAAATCACGTTATGGAAATATTGACCCCAAGGATAATGTTGTGTGTAGCCATGTCTCCAACCTACATGTGTAATAACTAAAATACTCCTTTACGTAACGTTGTACATTTAAGAGGAAGAGTGTACTAACACTTCTCTCAATGACATCAACCATTCTTAAACCTCTACTCTAATGATCTACAACTTTCGAGAATGTTTCCGCTTTCCAAGGGAGTTATCTTAAAGCAAACATCCAAGTTATGTTCCCCAGGGCCGTAAATTATTAGATCACTCGAATAGTCACAAGGGGCAATATAGCATAGAAGCTATCTTACACAAGTCTATATTAACTAACTAGTCATATATACCTAACATACAAGTATATTAGTCCTATGATAGAATCTCAACTATAATATGTCAAAGTATATGCTTCTAGTTTTGTCAGACCACCAACTTATACTCAAGCTGTATGGTATAAGTCTACGCTATAGCAGTAGTATTCTAAATTTCTACCATATAGTACTTTTAGAAACCACTACTACAAGTTCAGTTCTATGTATTCGAAATTTGCTTATGTTATGAAATGTGAGGACTACTTATTGGATAAAGGTAAGCACCTCCCCACCTGGAATTTAAAACATAATAACCTTATTATGATGAGATTCCCATTCTCATCATCCTATTAAGAACAACAGTTTTTGTGTTAAGTAACTTGTAATCCATACCTTATTGTAAAAGACCAACATTCATATTAACCATTCCTATTCATTATAGTTTTCTACATACTAAATTCTATATCTTAACATTATCTAAAGTTCTCTTGAACTATATAATAAAATTATACTACTATTACTATAGACTACAGGGAGAGAAATATGATTGATAGTAAAGGAATTTGTCCCTCTCATTCTTAGAAGAGATATCTATGGGCCCATTGATAAGTTAGTTGGTTAAAATGCATGGTCATGTTTAAATATATCAATTTGAGATATTAATGTCAATTGTTCGAATAGTTTAATATGATATCAAAAAATTGTTTATTTAAGTTTAATAAAGATGATATGCTCCATGCCTTATGCTGAATCGGGATACTATGTGACAAAATGAGTAAATATTAACTTATGGTTTAATTCAAAGAAATCACTGATCTTCATTTAACCTGGATAGTTATTATGTTTTGCTAGAAACTGCTTATAATTTATGGGCCGTGTAAATGTGATTTGGACACACTGCCAGTATTAAAAGAACTTATAAGGTCACACATTAAGGGATCGAGTTAAGTTATTTTTCTGGTGACTAGGTTCTATGTATTTGGAAATGTGTCCAAGCTCATCGAATCTAAAAAGACATCCAAATTCATTGTATCTAGAAACATATCCAAGATTATTACATTTGGGAAGACATCCACATTCGTTGTATCTGAAAAGGTCTTTAGATTCGATATATCTGGAGGATATCCAAATTCATAGAATCTAGCTTGGTAAATTAGTAATTTACAAAGATAACCTGATAATCTTATCATGTATTTTTTTTAATTTGATTTAATATCAGAATAAGATATGATAAGGTCTCGTAACATGTTGACACAAAAGAGGATTGTGTGGTTTTATAAGTTTAAAACCCTAGTCGTGTAATACTTGTATTTTAACTTTCAATTGGCTACTACTTGTAATAGGATGAGAATTTGTATCAATGACCAAATCAAAAGATGATTAGTATAATGAAGAGAGTATTTGGGTACAATAACATTTTGTCAGGACCTGGATGTAATTATTGAATTTGTTCTACCCATATCCTAAATCTTCAGAAGATTACTACTGTTAGTAAAATAAGAATTTGAGGATACGCTGAGAATGGAAGTTGATCAGTGCGATGGAACGTATGTTTTGGTGTGAATTAAGCTATTCAAGTTATCAGGGGCATTTTCATCATTTTAACAGTGCCCGTGATTTTGACCAAACTAAAAAAAAAAAATTGAAGAATTTAAGTATTACCAATGGATTCAATGGAATTTTTGGAGTTGAATGGTAAAATAAAATATTTTTCCATTTCGGACCTGAATTTCGATTATTTTGGAGAAAAAGTGAAATAGCGGTTAGAAATGGTACGTGTGGTGTTTTGTGATTGGCAGCCCATGAACATGTGTCAACTTATAAGAGGTTGCATGAAGAATTCATACAAGACATATGGAATTAAGGAATTACAAAATAAATAAAAGAATGAAGTGTTTAATTATGATTGGAACATATCATTTGTGGAGCCATTTAATGAATACCTTGTTCAATTTATTTGGCTAATATTTTTCCATGAAGAGGAGGTGGATTGGCTGGAAAAATAGCCAGAAAAATTAGCAGCCAAAAGAAAGAAGAGAAGAGAAAATTTAAGGAAGAAAATCAAGGAAAATGGTGTGTAATTTTGTGATTGGAACACACCTACATTAAAACCACCATACAATTAATTGAATTAAAAAAATTACTTAGCCAAAATTTTGATGAATTATGGCAGTGGGAAGGCTGAAAAATAGCCAGAATTTTGGTACCCTTGAAGGAGAAAATTAAGAGAAAAAGAAATCAAAAAGAAATAAGTAAAAAAGAGAAAAGGTGAATAGTATGTGTTCATGAGAGATTCTTGGAGCATATCACACCAAAGAGCTCTACATACAAGGTAAAACCCTACCTTGCTAGAATTAAAGATATTGTTCGGTGAATGATGATTATGTTGATGTTAATTTTAACATGAAAACATGATTTTCATGTCTTGATTTTGGATCAAAAGCAAGGGTACATAAAATTTGTTTGTGAAATTTGTGTGTGATTATGTGTGCCAGCTGCTTAGGGGATTTATGGATTATGTTTTGTGTGATGAAGGAATGAATATTCTTGGTTGTTCGAATAGTTGATCTTGGTTGATTAGATGATGGTCAAAGTGGAATGAAAATGGAAGTTAATTGGTTAGAAGGATGATTATGCTATCTTTTGATTGAAAGAAGTGAATTTGTGTTGAATAAACGTGACTTTTATGAGTTGTTGGAATCTGAAAATTGAAGGATCAAAGATGATTTGAAGGGAAAATTGAATGAATTTAATGTTCTCAAGGTGTTAAAGGTTAAAGGAAATCAAAGGATAATATGAATGGTTGAATTAGGACAAACTACTGGGGCTGTTTTTGCCTCTGTATTATGTCATAGAAATATGAACTTAGGAAAAAGGTTAAAAAGAATTAAACTTAAGAGTCTTATGACCGTTTTGAAATATCGTAGAGCCCAATCGGATTTGTGGATTGAATGTTATGTGCAAAACAAAATCGTGTGTCAAGAAAGGAAATTCCAGAATTTCCGTTAGGAAATGAATGAATTAAAGAATGATTAATTGTGTGATTTTGGGATGAAATGAATGAGAAACATGAAGATAATTCCTTGTTCATGAAGATAGGAAGGATATGGAAAAAGGAAAACGAAAGAATTGAACAAAGGGTGAGTAAACGTCATGAACGACCGTTATGCATTTTCTTAAACGTTGGCCGAACATCAGCTAACCATCGGGCACGTCAGCTGAACGTAGGCTAACCGTCGGGCACGTCAGCTGAACATCGAATAACCGTCAGGCATGTCGGCTACTTTTTGACCAAACCCAACTAAGCATAAAAACGATATTTGATGTAGGTTTGCTGGCAAATGGCCAACGACACATTGGAAATAGTGAAAAAGTAGTCAAACGGCGTGAACGATACAAGTTTATTTAGGATACGAGGTTTGTCCCTTTGACTTCTAAAACCGTTTAAAAATTAGTATATTTACTTTCCCACGAAATGCTATGTTTTATACCGTTTTGAAAATCCCTGAATATATTTTAAGTTTATCTAAGTAAGATTTATTTTTATGCCATTTTGGGCTCGAAAGAACATCATAATTGGCATGAAAACCTTAACGGATGATTAAAGCATGAATTTTGTGAATGTAGTCATTTTTGGATTAAATACATGGGAATTTCAAAAAATGCTATTTTTTGGAATTAGGTATTCACAAATTGAGTAGAATGCCGTTATTGGAATATTTTATGGAAAGATGATTGGAAACTTTGAAATTAATCCTCTTTTAGGATTAGAATTCTGGATTTCTTGAAATAAGTTCCGTTTGAAATTGGGTATTTGGAAAATAATCCAAATACCCTTATTGGACTGTTTTATGAAAACTTTTGGGATTGGGTATATTTGGTAAATGACCGAAATATCCTTATTAGAACTTTTGTGAATACTTTTCAAATGGAATAAGGGTAAAATGACCCGAATACAATCGGGAAGCCTTTTTGGAATCGGGTGTGTGCAAAATGACTCAAATACCTTTGGAGATGGCTTTTGTGTTCGAGTATGGGAAAAATGACCCGAATACTCTTGAAAACTTGTTTTAATGTGCAAAAAGAACTCTTTACCATATTTCGACATAGTTTTGGAAAATAATCTCTCGGCATAAGATTGACTTTTGAAAAATGACATTTTAATCCCGAAAACTACTTTATTGGCCTGATGTTCCTATGGAATGAACTGATTGGTCTTGCGAAGTCTATGGGAATAATTATTTGACTTGTGAGTCAGCGGGATCAATTTCTGGAAAATGATATTTTGGCCACAAAAATGTTCGATTTAAAAATCCAATGGGGACAAATAATCCTCTGGCCTAATCTGCCAGTAGGGAATGGTATTGGATGTTGAGTACTCAGCAATGACTTTGATCTTTGTACTAGCTTATGTTAGAGATAGACGACCCCAAGTAACCTAGTTAGTTCTGAGGATAGTCTTACTCCAAATAGGGTGATAGGACATTGAGATGAGTCGTCCTGGCTAGCTGTTTAGTGTCTGGCAATTATCATGCCTTGTGTGCACTTTGATTAGGGTTGTTCACAGGCTGGGCTAGACACCTGGTGTTTTTCAACCCCTTGCTACCTCCATGGTGAATGATGTCAGGATTGGGACCCCTTGGCCTACGGTAGCAAGTAAAATATTTAGTGTACCACGGTACACTTATTCATTCTAGTATGTTGTGTTGGGATTTCATCATGCTTATCAAATAAGAACGCAGTGAAAATAACCATGAAATCTATGCTCAAGAACCACGTGTTTGCAATTAAAATGGGAATAGAGGAAGGAAACGGACATTACCTTCTATAGCAAAAAACAAAAACTTTCTTGCTCCAAAACAAGAACCAATTCCCTTATTTTAATCATTCAATCACCCGACTACAATCCAAGTATAGGATTATCTCTAGCAGTAATCCACACAAGGTTGAATTGTTCACAAAACTCGCTCAAAACTATGCTAGTAGAAGACGAGCAGCTAGGTTTAATTGGAGAAGAATAAGGTGAAAAAGAAACATTCGAAATCTCACATCTGCAAAAGGGAACAATTCCCATATTTATAGTTTTTAGGATTTGTATTAATTGAAATTAAGTCCTCCAAAATCCAATGTCTACAATTAGGCTTTGAAGTTTATATAATTGCAACCAAGTCCCATGAATTATAACAAACTTATAACTCCCCTATAAATTTTTTTCTTCTCTTAATTAACCCCACAATATTATCAAATAATATATATTGAACATTCAAACCTTTATTATGTGTGGCCTATTAGGTTTTCTGGTCTTTTTGGTAGCATAATATGAATTAATTTTAATAGCTTTAGAATTAATAACCCTAAATAAAATATAGGAATAATTTATTAATTCTCTAATTAATAAATTCATATTTTTCAGATCAAGAGTGACATCTAGCAATGACTCTTGATCACCTAAAAGTCCAGAAAGTCAATTGGCTTGACATGATCCTTTTGAAGGCAAAACATAGCAAAACAAAACCACAGAAGCATGCATGATAGACAGAGCATATGCAGAGATGCAATGGAAAGGGAAAAAAATTTATACCTCTGGGTTAAAATGACCTTGTTGGCATCGAAAAAGATGTCTGGACCACTTCTTGTTGAATGCTAGAAGTCTCTGGTTGCTGTCCTGTGATCCTTCGGCTTCATCTCATCAACGCTAGGCTTTTGGGCTTCCGAAATATATCCACCGCCTGATAAGCGTGGTGAATGCTTATGGAAGAAAAAGATGATCTTCTCACTCTAACTAAATGCTACCATGCATCAATCAGATGAGTTTTCAGTCTCTGTTCTTACTGGTTTTTGAAGCTCAAAGAATGCACGAGAGAGAGGAAGAAAGAAGACGTGAGGCATCATGAGTGACAACAGAACGTACCTAAGTGAACCTTTGTGTTGCCTTCATGATCCCAACAACCTTAATGATAGATTATTATCAGGGCATTGAAAAATCAAACAGAAGCCCTAAGGCCCATGTCATATTAAGCCATTAAACAGGCCTTTGGACCTATGGCCCAATTGATTGGGTTAAGCCTTTTAATTTAATTTAATTATTATTGGACTGAAATAAGCCCAATAATTAAATTAATTAAATAACCCAATGAACCAATATAAACCTCAAGCCTTTGCCTAGTTCATTGGGTTAAGCCTTTAATTCAATTTAATTATTCCTAAACTAATAGAAGCCTAATAATTAAATTAATTAAATAACCAAAATGGGCCAATAAATAATTTTGTCTTTGGTCCTTTTATTTTATTCTAGCCCAATAAATAAACTAGGCTACCTGAATAAAATAAAACCCATTTTATCCAAGACCAAATCTTTCTCGCAAATCCATCAGGACTTATGGGCTATTTCGGGGACCAAAAGACAAATTGACTTGGCTACTAAAATGACCAAAATACCCTTACTTTATAAATATATGTATTTTGCATTTTAAATATTTCCTTATATCACCATAAGGAAATATTGATCCCAAGGACAATGCTGCGTTAGCAAAGTCTCCGACCTATATGCGTAATGACTAAAATACCCCTCTACGCATCGCTATACATTTAGAAAGGAAGAGTGTACTAACACTTCTCTAAAAGACTTCTACTATCCTTAGACCTCTAGTCCAATGATTTATGACTCCTGGAATGTTTTCACTTTCCAAGGGAGCTACACTAAAGCTAATATCCAAGTCATGTTCCCCAGGGCCCTAGATATTTAGATCATTTGAACAGTCACAAGGGGTGATATAGTGCAAAAGTTATCTTGTACAAGTCTATCTTAACTAACTAGTCATATATACCCAACATACAAGTATATTGGCTCAACGATAGAACCTCAACTACAGCATATCAAAGTACATGCTACCAGCTTCATCAGACCACCAACTCATACTCAAGCGGTAGAGTATTAGTCCACGCTGTAGCAGTAATAGTCTGGGTCTCTTCTAAATAGTACTTTTAGAAACCACTATTACAGGTCTTGTTCTACGTATTCGAAATACGCTCATGCTATGAAGTGAGTGGACTACTCACTAGCGAAAGGTAAGCAATTTCCTATTTAGAATTCATAACACAATAACCTAAATATGTTGAGATTCCCATTCTCATCAACGGTTAAGAACAAACGTTTATGTGTTATGTAACCCGTGATCCATACCTTATTGTGAAAGACCACCATTCATATGGATCACATACTTAAACACAATGGGTCTTTTCCAAATATAAATCGTGCATAAATAAAATGTAAATTCACAAAAAAAAACCCCTTTGAGAATAAATTCTTTTATTAATAAAATCGATAATTACATCAGAAAACTAGTCTGGAGGACATACACTCCAACAATCTCCCATACGCACTCTGAGACTAAGAAAGTCCGTAGGTGCCCACCCCTATGGCGTCTAAGTATCTCTTGAAGACTTTCTCAGCTAAAGGCTTGGTGAAGGGATCTGCTAGGTTGTTCTCTGAGGCTATCTATTCCCCCACTATTTCCCGTCTCTGGATGAAATCCCGAATCAAGTGGTACTTCTTCTCGATGTGCTTTCCTTTCTTGTGGTTCCTGGGTTTTTTAGATTGCGAGACTACTCCAGTATTTTCGCAGTACACCATAATCAGTCTGTCCATGTGTGGTATGACTCCAAGTTCTGAAACAAACTTACAGAGTGAGACTGCTTCCTTGGATGCCTCTAAACTTGCTACATACTCAGCTTCCATGGTTGAGTTAGCAATGTAAGATTACTTGATACTCCTCCATGAAATAGCTCCTCTAGACAAGGTGAAGACATAACCACTAGTGGATTTTCTCTCATCCTTATCTACCTGGAAGTCTAAGTTTGTGTTTCTAGTAGTAACCAAGTTATCATTCCTGTAAACAAACATACAATCTCTCATACCTTTGAGGTACTTGAAAATATACTTTATAGCTTGCTAATGAACCTCCCCAAGGTTTGACTGATATCTACTAACTACGCTTACGGGAAAGCAGATATCTGGCCTAGTATACAGCATGACATACATGAGACTTCCCACAGCCGAACCATAGGGAATCCTACTCATTCTATCTTTTTCTTCTTAGGACTTAAGATAGTCCTTTGAACAAAATGACAACCCATGCCTACAAGGGATTAGAGCTCCCTTACATGAGTCCATACTGAATTTGGCCAACATCTTGTCAATGTATGTTGCTTCTAATAATCCTAACATTCTCTGCTCTATATTTCTAAGAAGCTTGATCTCAAGAATGTAATTAGCTTCTCTTAAGTCCATCATATTAAATTGAAGACAGCTAAACCTTAATAGATAATAATATTCCTATATCATTCCCAATAAGTAGAATGTCATCCATATGTAGGACAAGAAAAGTCACATTCATGCCTTCCAATTTTCTATACACGCATGGTTCATCCTCGTTTTGAATGAAACTGTAAGACTTTACAATCTCATCAAAATAAATATTCCATGCTCTAGATACCTGCTTAAGTTCATAAATGGACTTCTTAAGCTTGCAAACCATATGTTCTTGGCCTTTAGCAATAAAACCTTTAAGTTGGGACATATAGATGTCTTCACTAAGATGACCATTAAGAAATGCCGTCTTGACATCAATTTGCTATATCTCTTAGTCATAACGACATGCGATGGCAAGGAGGATACGGATGGACTTAAGCATAACTACTGGGGAAAAGGTTTTCTCATAGTCGATTTCCTCTTTTTGAGTATACCCCTTCACCACAAGCCTAGCTTTGAAGGTTTCCACTTTCCTATTCGCTCCCCTCTTCCTCTTGTATACCTATTTGCACCCAATAGATTTTATCCTTTTAGGTGAAACTACAAGATCCCAAGCCTGATTGAAGTACATAAACTCAATCTCGGCTTTTATTGCTTCATGTCATAGATTTACATCAGCATCAGCAATAACCTCCTCATATCTAGTGGGATCTTATTCCTAATGGTCAGAGATCAGCTCAATATCCTCTCTAGTCTATCTTGCTAGAACCCTAGATACCCTCCCACTACGACGGGGCTCTGTTTGTATAGGTTCTTGAGGTTGTGTCTCTTCTTATTCCATAATCGAGTCTGAAGAAGTTAATTCCAATGATAACTTCTTCTCAAGTTCTAACCTTATTGAACCTTTAGTGGAAGTACTTTGATCATCCTCCAAGTATCTAGCATTAGTACTTACCAGTACTTTTTGTTCCTTAGAATGATAAAAGTAACCATCTTTTGTCCCTTTTAGATACCCAACAAAGTAGTATAATTCTGATCTTGGTTCTAGCTTGTCTCCCTTAATCAGTACATAAGCTGGATAGCCCCATATTTTGAGATGATTTAGACTTGGCTTACGCCCAGTTCACATCTCATAGGGAGTCCTAGGTATTGACTTGGAAGGCACCAAGTTCAGAATGTATGCTACTATTTCCAAGGCATATCCCCAAAAAGAGATCGGAAGAGTAGTAGGAGACATCATGCTTCGGACCATTTCCATTAAGGTCATTTTCCTTCTTTCAGCTGCTTCATTCTGCTAGGGTGTCACCGGCATAGAGAGCTGGATACTATCTCATGATGTACCATGTAGTCCTTGAATTTACCGAGGAGGTACTCTCCACTACGATCCGATCGTAAGGTTTTAATTAGTTTACCTGTTTGACGCTCCATTCCAGCCTTAAACTCTTTGAACTTGTCAAAAGAGTCAAACTTGTGCCTCATCAGGTAAACATAACCTATCCTTGTACAATCATCTATGAAAGTGTGAAGTACTCAAAACCCCCTCCAGTTGGTATAGACAAATGACCACACACATCAGTATGAACAAGGCCCAATATCTCCTTGGCTCTATCAGCCTTTTTGATGAATGACATTTTGGTCATTTTTTGCATAAGGCATGATTCATACTAAGGCCAACTTTCTAATCTTAATGAGCCCAATGGCCCATTATGGATTAACTTATGAATCCTGGTTGAGTTAATATGACCCAACCTTAGATGCTAAAGGTATGAGTCGTTAACATTGATCTTTCTTTTCTTACTTAAATGTTCAAAATGATCGTTATTTGTTTAATTGTTTGTAGGATTTAAAAAGAATAAGTTTCCATACATGTGCCATGTACATAAAACTTTTTCATTTCTACTGATAATAATACCAGAATAGAAAGAAACGGAATATCCATGATTTATTAGCTTTTCAACTGAAATCAAATTCTGTCTAAAACTGGGTACACATAAAATATCCTTCAAAATAACTACTCTATTATAATAAAAAATAAGATCCAACTCTCCCACTACAAGGGCCCATACTTATGCTCCATTTTTTACTCATAATCCATGCTTGCCCTTTTGGAGTCTTCTTATCTTCCTAAACCCCGGCAAGGAGTTACAGATATGATCAGTAGCTCTAGAATCAACAATCCAAGTGGAATTTGATCCAACCATTGAAACTGACTCTAGATAAAGAACAATACCTATAGGGTTTTTCTTGGACTGAAGTTCTAGACACTCATTTTTTCAGTGTCCCTTCTGCCCGCACTTGAAGTGTTTGCCCTTGGGCTTGTTAGGCTGGTGCCTGGGCTAGGCTTGTGCGTTTCCCTTCTTTTTCTTGAATTTTCTGGGCTTGGGCCCAATTCTGGAAGGAGAAGCCCTAGCAATCATAGCCTTGGACTATGACTTCATGACCTTCTCTGCCACCTAGAACTCTTTCATTAACTCGGTTAAACTCATATTTAACTTGTTCATGCTATAATTTAACTTGAACTGAGTAAAAAAGCCCGAAAGAGATTCGAGAACCATGTCTACTTGGCTCTTGCGGTCAATAACAGCCCCTAAGACTTTTGCTTCCTTAAAAGCAACAATCATCTTGAGCATATGCTCTCTAACTAATGCTTCCTCAGCTATCTTAGTATTGATAATCGTCCTAAGAGCCTCTTACCTTGCGGGTTGGCTCTTATCTGTAAACATTATGGCTAACAAAGTGCTAATGTCATACGTAGTGGCCATGTACTCGTGTTTGGACTGGAGCACAATCATGCTAGGGCATCATGAGATATCATGCTTCGGACCATTTCCATTAATATCCTGTTCATTCTCTCAGCTACTCCGTTCTGCTAGGGCGTCCCCGACGCAAAGAGCTGGAATACTATCCCATGATGTACCATGTAATTCTTGAATTCACCAAGGAGGTACTCTCCACCACGATCCGATCGTAAGGTCTTGATCAATTTACCTATCCGACGCTCCACTTCAGCTTAAATTTCTTTGAATTTGTTAAAAGAGTCAGAACACTTAACAATCTCTTGAAAGTGTGAGAGAGAGCAGGAAAAAGTTTGGGAGAAGGAATTGAATGGAGGAAATAGAATTCAATTATAATAATGTTGGGGGGCAAAAGATACTTTATATACATTGGACTCCGAAAACCATCTGAGGCACCGGTCATTTTTTGGATGCCAAACCTGCCGTAATGGATGTCGTAGTATGAAATAAGGTGTTGCATATTTCCAGTAACAGTTTCTGAAAGAGGGGAGGCCCTTCTCTCCTAAACGGAAGGCGGCTGGTGTCAACTTTGTAGTCACTATTTATTTAGACTTAGTTTGGTTGGACTATTTTGTAAAAGTAAATAAGGAGGGAAAGTAAATGTGGAGGTAAATAAGACATTTATCTCGTTTGGTTGGATGTAGATGTGGAAGGGAAGTTAATTAGGAAGGGTACCATTCCCCCTCCACATCAGTATTTTCTCCCCTCTCAATTTGGAGGGATTGGGAGAGAAAAAATAAAATAAGAATAATAATAACAACATTGACCATATTTTTAACATTAAAAATTTTAATAAAATAGATAATGAGAGATAAAATAGTAAATTAAATTAATTATTCTCTCTTCTTCCCTCTCGTTCCTTTCCTATTTTCACTCCCGCCAAACAAGATAAGAGTAAATATATTAACTTCTCCTAGTGGAAGTAAAATGTGCCACTCCTCCACTCCTTTCCTCTCCCACTCTCCTTCGTGAACCAAAACAAGCTTTAAGTAGCATGCCAACACTGAAAGTGTTGATGTATTGGGCATTAAGCAACCTTTATTGGATAAAAAGCTCTACCCTTCAGCTCAAACAGAACAAAACCTTCCATCCCAAATGCAAAGGTTTGATATCTTTCATAGCAGCCATGGATGAATTTGATCCATTAGGTTATCCATTAGGTTCTTCGATTGGTTCATAAAATAAACGAAAGACACGAAAACATCTTTGATTACAATTAAAAAGAACAATCTCAAATAGACCAAGATCAAAATTCGGGCTAAGTTCTGATTATTCGATGGATTTTCTGATTATTCGGCAGGTGAAGTCCACCAAACATCAAGAAGTAATTCTTAACAATAATGGAGCAACCAAAGGGAACCTAGGCATTTTTTCAGCACGCGGTCGCCTCCAGTATAATAATGGAGAATCCATAGCTGGCTTTTGCACCTTGCTAGGGGAAACTGGAACCAATATTCAGGCTGAAGCTATATCGCTTTTGCAGGACATTCTCAGTGACTTTCACCTACTTATATTTACGCAAAATAGCTCAATCAAAACCCCATGGAGACTGCATAACATAGTTAAGAAGGCCCAAAATTCGATTACTTGTGACATCCACTAAAGTTGATTATGTCTATTGCGAGGCAAATAAAGCGACCGATGCACTGGCAATGTTCAGATTCTCGATTTGAGGCTTTCACGGAGGTAGCATCAGAAATCAAGAGGCCTATGTCAAGGGGATTCAAGTGGCATCCCCTATCAGGGTTTTATTGATCATAGTCAACTATTCCATATTTTATTTCATTGACATTGCAACAATGGTTTATTCTACCAGTGAATGAGAGCAGCGAAATATATATATATATATATATATATATATATATATATATATATATGGTGGTCTATGCCAAATCTGCTTGTCATCAATGCAGTTTTTTGACACCCCCAAAAAAAAAAATGTTGGTCATAATATGATGAAAACTATCTGCAGAATTATGAACGGAGATATCTGCTGCATCATGTTACTGCAAATGAATGGCAGCATTAAAACGTGGCCGCCATTTTTCTCAAAGCATAGTGACATAGTAGTCAGTGTTTAGCAAAGAAAAATAGTTGCGATGGCCTCCTTCACAACCAATTTGGTTATACTCCGTGCCTGAAAAAGAGAAGTTGAAGCAGACAGAATGGTGACGGCAACCTAAATGCAGGATTCTGCTATCACTCTCTTTAACAAAGCAAAAGATTACCATGAACAACAAGGTATAATGCAACAGGAATTATGCATAAGAAAGAAAGAGAGCCACATTAAGAGAGAGAGAGAGAGAGAAGATAATTTGACATAGGATTAGAGAGAAGATTTTGAATCTAAAACGCTAAACATATAAACTCTTACTAAGCACTTCAAGTTCATCACTGGGATTACAGAGATCCTTGAATTCAAATCTCCCTTCCACTTTCAGAACATAATTTGGATCAATCTTTGGACCTGCAATGGTAGTTAGTGACCGTTCTCAATCTAACAAGACTCTTGTGAGGAATAGTTAGGAAGAAGGCCATTCTTATATGATATTACTGCTATTTACATATCACTGGGAAGAAGATGTGCAGATAACATTACAAATTTTGGAAAAATGAAATTAAAGAACCCATATATGCATTCAGGAACTGCATAAACAACAAATATAAAACTATTAAAGTAGTTGAAATGCCTATAAGTACCCACTGCTATACCAGACGCTTCCTAATTTGGGACAAATTCCAGAACCAGATAGGATTAATCTTTCAATGGACTAGCAAAGGCTACAAACATCAGAGTAGCCAACCTTTCCCCCAGAATATACAGTCCAATGCTAAGATGTCTTTAATCGTGTTTGCTTAGCAGGGTGTGGGCACCTATCCAACTAAACAAAGCAAGAGATACAAGAAAAATCACTTTAACAAAATCTACGGGATAGGTTAAGTTGCAATAAAGCCAATTATTTGAAACTTCTACAAACCTATCATTATTTTATGCCAGAAACTGAAAGATGAAAGCTTCTCAAAACAATTGCAGAATAACAGTCAGTCTAATCCTTTGCAACTCTACACGAGGCACAGTATCTCTGAGGAATACATAGTACTTGAATTACACACAGGCAGAGGATATCACACCATTGAGATAGAAGTAGCAGTAAAAAGCTGCAAGTACCTTTATTGCTAGTTTATCTTAGAAAATGACTTTGTAGCTTATGCAGAACTGGTCATCCAGCAAAAATTTTACTTACTAAAGCTGCCATATGCATATACTTTGAAGCTTCAAGAACAGTATTGAATTAAATGATTCCACAAAACTCAAAGAGGCAATAGGCAATAAAAAGCACTTGACCAAATCTATATCCATTAAAGACAAGGGGGGAAAATGAATTTTCTGCGATTTCAACCGTACTTAGGGGAACGTAGAAATTCTGCCAAATACTTTTAAGCAGCCCCATAAAACTTCACAACTATGTCAAGCGCATATCAGAAATCCAAAAGTTAACAAAATCAAATTATATGCACCAAAAATTACAACAGCAATCAGGGAAGAGAACCATGAAATCTGCTCAATTATATTACAAGAAGATTCAAGCAGTACAATAAAATTTAGACAAAACAAACAAATCTTAAACTCTGCCTCCGCTAGCAGAATCTAATACTCGGGGTAAAAGGGTCAATTTCAACCCTCTGATATGTATCCTCAAGGATCCAGTCTAAAACCGAGAAAAGAAAGAAAAATAAATGACAAATTTTGATTTTTCTCATTCATATTCATTAGCTAAAGCAAATCAAGAATGGCAGCCTCAGATAATAAATAATAATAATATTGACGAATCTAAAGGAAATGACCAATAGAACAATAAGAACTACTAGCAGTAAATCTATGGTGAAGAGCAAAGGATCATCTAAGATCAGAAACGATTCCAGCAAAGAAAACTACTTCACGAACCCATTTCGGCTTCAATCTTGGTAGATCTCTGTCGGCGGCATCTGGGCTTCAATGGCTGTAGAACAGAATCTTGATATTTCGAAGGCAGAGCCATAGCTCTCTTCTGCCTTTTGGACACTGATCTAGCCTTAGTATTCACTTGCTTTCTGATCTCCTCTTGGTCTTGTTCTTTATCAAAAACTACAAACTGGCTTACGATCAAACTATTGAACTCCAAAGCTCTCCTTCTTCTCCTTACAACTCTCCTCTGAATATAAGGAACGCCAACAACTGACCCTGCAGTTACAAGGTGAATTGCCTTCACAAGCAGATCAAGACCTCGGCAACGCGTAGCCGAATTTGACGGACACGGGGAAACACTTGAGGATGAATCGGTCGATGAGGCTAAAGATAAAGAGTTGGTAGTGATTGATGAACTAGATGAAATTGATGAAGGCGGCGATGAAGAACATGAAGGTGAAGCACAAGAGGACGAAGGAACAGAGTTGAACGGGGATTTTCTAATCCTCATAGGAGAGGATATGCAAGAAAATCAGAGAAAATTTTGAACAAGTTTGAGGAGAAGATGCAGAAGATCGATCAAGAAGAGAAAACAGCAGCACCGCGCAAGGAAGCAGAGAAGGGGCAATAATAGGTCCCTTCGCAGGCTGTAAAATATGCATAAGGGTAATTTCATGGAAAAACGGTAAAAATTTAATATTTGAAAAAATAATTACGTGTTAAATTTTTTTGAATAAAATGACTTCATTTGAAATAATTAAAATGATATTATTTTAATATTTATATAATAAAATATTTATATAATTATATAAAACATTAATATAATTATATAAATATATTTAAATAATTGCATAAATTACTATATATATATGTACATATATATCATTCATTATTAGTTTATAAAAAAAATAAAGTATAATTCCATTTGTAATTCATATGTTCATGTAAAATATATGGAAACTCTGGATCCCGTAAGCATGTTTTTATTCGTACAAAATTACAAACTGATTATTACGGCAGCCAGAAGAATAGCTGTTATTTTCCCTCCTTTTCTTTTTTATGGGTAAATAAATTTTTAACCCGAGTTTTCAAACGACAAAAATTGTTATTCTCTTTAGAATTATTTTTGTTTACATATATATATATATATATATATATATATATTCTTTCGTTATTAGTTTATAAACAAAATAAAGTATAATTCCATTTGTAATTCAAGTATTGTATCAAAACTTTTTCTCAAATCTGGCTCCCCAACCTAAATCCATAAATCTAAGAAAATAAATTGATCTGACACTCCATATTGCATATAGGGCTAACGTCCAGAAGAAGTTTAAACTCAAAAAGTTAATGTTAAATTTTTAATACTAAACATCTCAACTAACTCAAAAACAAAGAATATATAATTTAAAATTATAAATTTTAGCCTGCAATTCACATTATCCAATTAACATTTCTTGTCACTTTCAATAGCTGAATTTCTTTTTCCCATTACATGATTCTTGTGAAGTTGTAATTATATGGACAATACTCCAATAATCGATTACTCTCGTCATCTTGATTTGAACATCATATCTTGTTTTGATAGGAAGCATTTAACCACGGCTTAAGTTAGTATTTTACCTTTATTAATCCTTACCAGTTAGAAGGATTAGTAGTGGATATTAATATATATATATATATATATATATATATATATATATATGTGTGTGTGTGTGTGTATGTATGTATATATATACTAAATAGAAGTAGAAGTGGTTGTGAAAGTTTAATTTTAAAAAATTATGTTTATTTTAAGAAATAGACATCTATTTTTGAATAGCTTAAAATAAAAATATAGACATTCAATTTTGTAAAATGTGTGCATTTTTTTCTAAAAAAAAAAAAAATCTATTACATAGTATTTTTAAAACAATTTCCAATAACAGGATTCCTTTGTTTTCAATAGTTATTCATTTTAATGTAATATGAGAGATTTCTACTAAGAATTTCCAGGTATATAATTAACTAGAAAGAACTATTTACATAACCTGGAGCCACTTTTTGATTCCTTATTTTACCATCCTAAGGTGCTTCTTACTTCTGGTTTTCTTTAGTTGTTTAGAACTTACTTTCAGATTTTCTTTCATAGAATCATAATGTTGATTCAAGCACTATTAAAAAATTGCTATTACCAACTTATTTTTGTTTGCAAAACACCTATAAGTAATATAGAATAATTATTCAATACAACAAAACAACTATATAAAACGGAGTAAAACCAGAATAAGGAGTAGAAGAAGATGATAATCCGAGACTTGTATTCAACACAATCTTCTTAAAACAGATTTGGCCCCTCTTGTAAGTGCGCTCGAGATTGAAATGGTCGTCTGTTTCTCAGAATACAACGAATACGATGAAGCAGCCAATACACAACTCTTCACTTGACAAATTAGATCAAAACTAGAACACTATATAAAATATGCAAGTGTAGGAATAAAAGAGAGAGAGCTTTTCTAAGTTTTTCTTCCATCCAAAAACAGAATAGGAGACACCTATTTATAGACTAGGCAAGTGGTGGGATCATGAATATGGCATAGGTTATAGATATGAAGAGTTAAAGGTTACAAACTCATTGTAACTCCCACTACCTCCACTATCTCCATAACCTTTTGATAATTACTTCCCTCACAGTGACCACATTAAATCTTATGACTAAGTTGTCCCATTAAACCTAGATCTTGGGATCTCCAGTCAACTAGGTTCGGTTTTCTTCATAAAACATATTCTCTAACGGGTTTTAATCCCATTCCCTTTGTTATCTTTTCAACTAACTCTATGTTCAACCCTTTGGTTAATAAATCTGCAATGTTATCTTTTGACTTTACATAGTCAATAGAGATAACTCCCGTTGAGAGTAGTTGTCTAATGGTATTGTGTCTTCGGCATATGTGTCTAGACTTACCATTATACATGTTACTCTGTACTCTCCCAATAGCTGATTGACTATCACAATAAATACAAATTGGTGGCACAGGTTTTTTTTCCCATTTTGGAATGTCCACAAAAAAATAACGCAACCATTCAGCTTCTTCACCCCATTTATCCAAAGCTATCAATTTGGATTCCATTGTGGACCTAGCAATAACAGTTTGTTTTGAGGATTTCCAAGACACAGCTGCACCAGCTAGTGTATACACATATCCACTAGTGAAATTTGAAACTTTTGTATCGGATATCCAATTTGTATCAGTATATCCTTCAAGAACAATCGGATATGTTGTATAATAAAGTCCAAAATTTCAAGTATATCGTAAGTATCTAAGGTCTACACTCGGATTACTTGTGTATTTACTGAGTTTACTAACGTTATATGCAATATCTGGTCTCGTACAACTCATTAAATACATTAGATTTCCAATAACTTTAGAGTATTCCACTTGAGTAATACTCTCTCCTCTATTCTTGGATAAATGAAGACTATTATCCAATGGTGTTCTAGCATAGCTAGTATCATTCTTGTTAAACTTTTCAAAAATTTTATCCACATAATGAGATTGGCTCAAAATAACCCTTTGATGATCTTATAATTTTAATTCCTAGAATCACATTTGCAAGTCTCGTGTGTTTCATGTCAAATTTAGAATTTAACATGGTTTTGGTTAACTGAACCATTTGGTCATCATTACCAACAATAAGCATGTCATCTACATAAAGACAAAATGCCATAGTCATTTTCGATCTCTTTTGTATAAACACACTGTCACATTCATTGGTTTTAAATCCATTCGTAATCATTGCATTATCGAATTTCTCATGCCATTTCTTTGGTGCTTGTTTCAAACCGTGTAGTGATTTAAACAACTTACAAACTTTCTTTTCTTTTCCGGGGACTTTGAAACCCTCAGGTTGTTCCATATAAATTTCTTCATCTAGAACTCCATTTAAGAAAGCTATTTTTACATCCATTTTATGTATCTCTAAATTTCTTAAAGCTGTAATAGCAAGAATCATTCTAATAGAAGTTATTCTTATTACAAGAGAATAAGTATCAAAGTAATCTAAACTTTCCTGTTGTTTGTAACCTTTGATTACAAGTCTAGCTTTATACTTGTCAATGGATCCATCAGGCTTCATTTTCCTGTTAAAAATCAATTTAGACCCTAAAGGTTTACAACTAAGAGGAAGATCTAATAATTCCCAAGTGTGATTCTGTAGAATAGAATCAATATCACTTCTTATAGCTTCTTTCCATAAAGGACCTTCAGAGGAATTCACCACATTTGAATATGTTTGTGGTTTTTTTCTAACAAATAAGTGAGACATTCATCTCCAAATGATTTTTCTATCCTCATTCTTTTGCTACGCCTTAGCTCAATTTCATGGGATGAATCATGATTTCCATCATCATGCTCCTCTTGATTCATAGTATCAAACGTTCACTTAGACGAACTTTCTCCACTATTGGATTTACAGGGAAATATATTTTTAAAAAATGATGCATTCCTTGATTCCATTATTATGTTCTTGTGTATTTCTGAAATTTAGAAGCATCCACAAGAAACCGATAAGCATTACTATTATGTGCATAGCCAATAAAGATACAGTCCACAATTTTAGGACCTATCTTTGTTCTCTTTGGTGTTGGAACAACTACTTTTGCAAGACACCCCCATACTCGTAAGTGTTTGTAAGATGGCCGCTTTCCTTTCCATAACTCATAAGGAGTTGCATCTTTCTTTTTCTGGGGTATCTTATTCAATAAGTAGTAACTACACAAAGTTGCTTCACCCTACATATTTTGAGGTAACACCGAACTTATTGATTTTTACATTCAGCAACACTATTTGATTGAGGAGAATAAGATGGAGTTACTTCATGTATAATTCCATGTTGTGCACAGCATTCTCCAATTGGTGTTTCATATTCACCACCCCTATCACTTCTCAACCTTTTAATTCTCTTGTTAAGTTGATTTTCAACTTCATTCTTATAGAGAATAAACTTCTCTAAGGCTTCATCTTTGCTTTTAAGCAAATATACATAACAGTATTTTGTACTATCATTAATAAAGGTATTAAAATATTTATTACCACCTCTTGTTTGAGCGAATTTTAAATTGCAAACATCACTATAAATCAATTTAAGAGATTCGGCGTTTCTTTAAATTGATTGAAATGAAGACTTAGTTAACTTTGCCTCAACATAAATTTCACTTTTTCTTTTCAAATCAATTTAGAATGAAGGAATATGATCCAAGTTAATTAATCTACGCATTGTATCATAATTAACATGTCCTAGTCTACCATGCTAAACATTGGAAGACTCAAGCAAATAAGCAAAAGACTCTTTATTAATAATAGTCATTACGTTCAATTTAAATAACCCACTAGTTGCATAACCTTTTCCCACATGCATTCCATATTTAGACAAAATAACTTTGTCAGATTTGAATACCATGCGAAATCCATGTTTGTTTAGCAGTGACCCAGACACTGAGTTCTTGCGAACTTCTAGCACATATAACACATCATTTGACTCAAGGTCCTGCTAGAAACCATCTTCAATAACACCTTGCCTTGTCCTTCTATAGGAGCAGAGGAAGAATTCCCTATAAATACTTTCTCTCCTTCAGAAGATTCAAACGTAGTGAACAGCTCTTTATTCGTGCAAACACGCCTAGTGGCACCGGTATCAATCCACCACTCTTTTGGATTTGACCTAATAAAGTTCACTTCAGAAACAACAACAGCAAGGTTCATCTCTGAAACATCTTTGGAGATATCATCAATCATGTTTATCTCATGATTTTTCTTCTTCTTTGGGAGTCTACAATCAGCAGACTTGTAACCCATTTAGCCACAATTAAAATATTTTCCTTGAAACTTATGTTTAGTGATTCCTCCTTTCACGCTAATTGTAGATTTGGCATTCTTTCCTTTTGAGCTTTGCCCTTACTTATGCTCCACAATATTTGCCTTAGCAGCGATAGGTATGGATGGCTTATGGTTTTTGTCTTTACTTTCTTCTTCACTATGAAGTCTAATAATGAGCTCCTCCAAGTTCATCTCTTTTCTCTTATGCTTAAGGTAATTCTTGAAATCTTTCCATCCAGGAGGCAACTTCTCAAAAATAGAGCCACTTGGAAGGTTTCACTTAGAACCATGCCTTCAACATGAATCTCATGTAAAAAACTGGATTTTCTTACACTTAGTTAATAATTGTTTTAGAATCCAACATTATATAATTAAGGAATTTGCCAACAACAAATTTCTTTGCGCCAGCATATTTCATTTTATATTTATGGTCAAAGGATTCCCATAGTGCCTTTGAAGTTTTTTCTGCACTATGAACACTGTACAAAGAATCATTCAAGCCATTCATGACATAATTTCAACATAGATAATTAGAGTGCTTTCAAGCATCAATCGCATTGATGGTTTGCATATCTATCTCTTTTTCAGCCAACTTTAGAGCATCCTCCTTTAAGAATCTCGCAATATTCATGATAGGGGCTAAAATCTCCATTATTTTTCTAATTATTTGAGGTTATTTTGATATACAATTGTTATAATAATTAGTCATCTTTCTTCCTATTTGATGTTTTACTTGTAAAAAGTACTTTTAACAAATTTGTACAGATTTAAGTTAAAATCGAGTAGAAAGTGAATAATTATAGAATGTACTTGTCACTAGGTGCAGCCAAGGGACTAGACGTCGAGTCCATTTTGGTTAAGTAACAGAAATTGAGCCAACGTTTAGGGAAAAATCAAAACAGACCTGGCACTAGGTCTGATAAGTGTAGTTGGCGCCGGGTCCATTCTGTCCGCCAATGAGAACTGACCAAAAGCAGAGCAAAACTCCAAAGAAAAAATAATGTGTACCTGGCCCTAGGTGGGTCGAATATGTTGAAAAGTATGCCCTCAAAGACTATGTATTCTGTGTAAATATATTGCAAATAGACCCAGTGCCAAGTAGGTCCAATAGACTCGACGCTAAGTCCACTAAATTCATTCAATTTGGTTTGTTTCTTATATTATTGCACATTTAAGTTCTAAGTGTGATAAGTAATGGTCTATGTGTTGGGTCATTCTTCACAGTAAGGTATAGACTATGTATACTTATCATACAAGTAAAATTGAGTTCTTAGTCATTTGATAGAATTAGGCATTTTATCAAGATAAGACTATTATGCCATAAGTTCCAATGAGGAATGGTTTGCCTTGAATCAGTGAGTAATTCACTCACATAATTAGCAATAGCGTATTACGGATATATAGAACTGGACCTGTAGTAGTGATCTCACTTAAAGTACTATAATTATAGAGACCAGACTATTTCTGTACAACATGGATAGAAACCTTCATACTTGAGTATAAGTTGGTGGTCTGGCAAAGCTAGAGTCTTGTACTTTGATGTATGGTGGGTGAGATCTTTTTTGTGAGATCAATAACCTTGTACATTGGATATATTACTCTAGTAAGTTAAGATGGACTCATGCAACAGAGTTTCTATACTTCATTTTGTGAAGTTAAATTATCCCCTTGTGATTGTCCAAGATAATCTAATAATCTAGGGCCTTGGGAACATGACTCTAGAATGTGTGCTTTTGGGTAGCTTCCAATGATAAGGAAGTACATTCGAATGAGTCACAAATTATCGGATTAGAAATCTAAGGATGGTAGATGTCTTTGAGATGGGTATTCGTACATTTTATCCTATCTCATTGATGGGTGTTACATAGAGAGGTATTTCCATCATTTCACCTGTCGGTCGGAGACATTATTTTAGCAATATTATTCTTGGGATCAATATTTTCATATGGTGATAATTGAGAATATTTAAAATGGTAAAATGCAACTATTTGATAGTAAGGGCATTTTGGTCATTTTAGTAGCTATGAATCATATGTCTCTTGGTCCTCAGAGTTGTTGCTCAAGTTACTTTGTTGTTGTCTAGACACAATTTAGGCTTCATGGATAATTATCTAAAAGAAAAATAAAATTTATTTTAAGAGTCCAATTAGAATTAATTAACTAGTCTTGGGTGTTCTATAAAGCCCAGAAGAGATAATTAATGAATTCAGAAAATTGGGCTGGAATAAATTATTTCATTGGGCTGATATATGTTAACATATATTAAGAGTCTAATTAGAATTTGTCTTAGGTATTTGAGAAAGTCCAAAAAAGATAAATAAGAGGATTAGTTTATGAGCCCAATACTAAGCCCATTAGGGCTTAGTGTGTTTTGGCCTACTAGGGTTTCATTAAGCCCTAAGGTGACCAAAATATATAGAAAAGAGATAGAAAGGTTTCCTAATCCTAGCTCTCTCCCTCTTGTATGTGCAGCCACCCTTCCTCTTGTTTTTCCTCTTCATTCTCTCCTTTCTCTCTAGGAGTGGATCTTGGTTATCCAAAGGAGCTTTCACCAAGCTAAACCAAAATCAAGGTAGAGTCATACTCTGAAAGACTAAGAGAAGAAGCTTGGAGAAGTTTGATGAATAGGAGTAGAAGATTGATAAGAATACCAGTCGAACCACCGAGACCTCCTTCTCCCTTTCCATTGCAAGATCTAGTGCAACTCGGTACCTTGTTGGTTAATCCGTGACCAAACAAGATAAGTAAGTACTCTCTCCTAGATGTGGATAGAAAAACTAAAAATTTTTCGCTGCGTTTTCTTTGATGTTTTCCATTTTTGATCCTTCAGAAGGTACCCGGCGCCAGGTAGGCTCTAGAAGGCGAATATTCTGTGCATGAAATTAGGAATTTTCCAATGATTTTGGTATTTTCTGAATTCTACTCGACCAAGACTTCCTAAGCCACGAATTTAGCATCTAAGAGGTCTATAAAAGCACAAGCAAATACAAGAGAAGGGAGATATACATAGAGAAAGATGGGTTCAAAAGCAAAAATTTCCAAGTCACTCATTGAAGGAAGAGTTCACCAAATCAAGGAGGATTGTTCAAAAGAGTTTTCAAGGGTAAAGAAAAGGCTTGTCTATGAGTGCTTTCTTTTATTTTTGTTTTTTTCCCTTTAACAATGATGTATTCAATATTTTTATAGTAATTTAACATTACTTTTGAGATTCATGATTTTGTGTTAAATTAGTTATTTGATCAATTCTTTATCATCTTTGCTGTTTGATTACTTGATATCATTGGTTATTGATGTAAGTTCTTCTAATTGACTTGGAACAATGATGTTAGGAGTTTTATTACATTGATTTCGTATTTGTCTAATCTTGATGGATTTGAATGACGAAATTAAGATTATAGGACTAAGTAATCAAAGATTAGTGGATTTCACATCGAGCAAAGAGTTAGTAGCTAATTTCATGCTTATACAGAATCAGGCTTAATGTATGTTTTGGTTATGTTAGCTTGATTGGCAAATCTATTAATTTAATCAACATATAGGATTCCACGAATTTGGAAAGGAAGTGGGATTTGTTTAAGTAGATTCATAATTTATTAAACAATTGAATTTTACTTTATATTCCTTTATGATGCCAAGATGATAATTAATTGAGAGAATTGCTAGTTGGTTCATTATCATATTTTCTAGGATAATTGTCTAAATTACATAAAACTACATCCTTAAGTTGTATATATTTCTTTATTTTTCTTTATTTATTATTTTCTTACTTTAATTGGGTTAGTTAAACAATGAATGAAAAGTGTTTAGTGTGTACTTATTTCTTTGAGGATCGATACTCGTTAATTCCTTATGCTATGCTTACGATAAGTCTACTTGCTTGTATGTGTATTTTAGGATTAATGTTTTAATTAAAACTTGACTAAACTTGATGATTTTTATACACCCAAAATTTACGCATCAAGTTTTTGGCGCCGCTGCCAAAGAACAATATCATAAAAATTTAGATTTTATTGATTTAACTATGTTTATATGTTAATAGGTCTATATGCAAATATGTGAATATGTCTATATGTTCCTTGTATGAATTGGTGCCATATTTTGTTTTCTTGTATACTTGTACTTTAATGTCTCTATACATTGTAATTCCTTATAACTTCATTTGTAAATTGTCTAACTTGTAAATTCTATAATCTCACAATTTTTTGTCTTATGTAGACATTGCTCTTAGTTTACGACCTGACGATCTAATGCCGATATAGTCGATCTTGTTTCAGAAATTGAGAAAATTCTTACCAGGGTCCGCAAGGTTGTAAACGAAAGGGTAAGGAAAGCAATGGAGGTAAATCAGCCTAACAATGGTGGTAACGGTGGAGTTAATAGACAGATTTTGAATAACTTTGTTAAACCCGCAATATCAGGTATGGGCTCTAGTATCACAAGGCCTAGGATAGAGGCCAACAGTTTTGAGATAAAACCCAAAGTAATCCAAATGATCCAGAATATGGTCCAATTTGATGGGTTACCTTAGGAAGATCCCAATGCCCACCTTGCGAGTTTCTAGAAATTTGTGACACATTTAAAATGAATAGTATTTCTGAGGATGTCATCAAACTAAGACTTTTTCCCTTTTCATTAATAGATCAAGCAAAATCATGGTTAAAATCTTTGCCCACTGGATCCATTAGTACTTAAAATGTGTTAGCTGAAAAATTCTTGGCCAAATATTTCCCACCAACTAGAACATCTAAACTTAAGATTGATATTTTTGCCTTCGAACAATTAGAGGCCAAAAACATTTATGAGTGTTGGGAGAGGTTTAAGGAAATGCTGAGAAAATGTCCTCATCATGAATTTGAGTTGGGAATGCAAATCTTTCATAGTTGGTTGAGCTTTGCTACAAGGTAATTAGTTGATGCATCTGCAGGAGGCTCCATCAATTCCAAAACTCCAGTAAAGGTATTTGATTTAATTGAAAATTCGGCTACGAATAACTATGTTTCGGGTAGTTCACGTTCTACAGCTCATGTACATATAGTACACAAGGTGGATGCAATTGCTGCATTAGAGGTAATAGTGGAAGCACTCACACAGAAAATAGATCAATTGGTTATGCCTCATTTCCAAGGGTAGGTAATGAGTGTGAGTTGTGATTTTTGTGGGGAAGAGCATCCAAACTATGAGTGCCAAAATATGGGGTCTTCACAAGAAGTATTGGAACAAGCAGCGTTTGTAGGTACTGGTCGGTAAGGTAATCATCCTTATAGCAATACTTACAACTCAAGTTGGAGGAATTACTCTAACTTTTCATGGAATAATCAAAACCAACCTCGGAAAGCTTCTTCGAATTTTGGGATGTAAAGGACTCAACCACCATTGCCATATAATGCCCCACCTACTAAACCATCCTTGGAGAAGCTGGTAAACCAACTGGTAAGTGGAATGGAAATACGGTTCCAAGGAGTTAATATAACGACAAGAAACTTGGAGGCATCCATGCGTAACCTTGAAGGTCAAATAGGACAGCTAGCCAAACTCCTTGGTAATCGTTAAACGGGATCGCTTCCAGGCAATATGGAGACCAACCCACGTGACTAAGACCGTAGGAAACGTTGATTTTGAATTGATTTGGTTTTTGGATATCTTTTTAATTCTCATATATTTTCATTTATTTAGATGTTCTTTTTAATTGTTAGATTGTATTCTTTTCATGAGTTTGTGTTCTTTTCCTTTAATTCCATTAAATTCCAAAAAAAAAAAAAAAAAAAATGGCCAGAGCTGGCCTGGCACCGAGCCCAATCTTTGGGCCAGGCACTAGGCTAGCATGGCCCAATAGCAATCGCAGACAGAATAAGTACGGCAGTAGGCCGAGTCCTTGGGCTCAGTGCCATCCCCGTCCAACCGCCATACTAAAACTGGCCCTTTTGGCCATTTTGTTCAAAATTTCTTTATCCCTCTTAAGTTTTCTCTCAACCTATTGTCGGGTACAATTTCAAACATCGTCGGGTCACTTTCTACACCTCCAAAACACTTCCCAAATGTACAATCCTCACTTTGTTCTTGAAAATTTTGATCAAAACAAAGAAAAATCCAATCTTTTCCTCCAAAATCCATTTTTCAATCCTTCAAGTTAAGGCACAATTTATTCAATCTTTTTGCATAACATCATTGCCTATATATTGGAGATCATTGTGGTATGATTTTTCTACACTTTATACGGTTTAATTTTTTCTTATGAGTTTTGGGTATTTTGCTATGCATTTTTGGGCAAAAATTCTTAAATATGTTTATGGGTAAAGGATTTGAGTAGTAATATTACTTTCTTTGAGCTTTCCTTGGCATGATAATATAATTGATAATGCTTTATGGTTAATGTCATTGAGGTTTTACATATATTTTAGAAGTTATTAAGGATGCATTCTTCATGAATAATTTTTATATAGGATAGTTGTCCATGTTTAACTTAGCCTTGTGATTATGAGCTTTCTATTATGATCTAAATGGCATGGCTAATTGAGCATGTTGATTCTAAACTGTACATTGATTCATCGATCAACAGTGAGCATGGTAGATTTGACAAAAAAATGTTGATATTGTGTTTGGATTGGCATATGGCTATTTTTCTTGTAGGTTTGTTGGAGGAGGTCGAGTGGTGTTATTGGCTATCTTGTGGGGTTTTGTGTTGAGTTGATGGTGGTGTTAAATGGTGCTGTAATAAGCGAGACAGTTAGGAGTTGAGCATTGATTGTGTCGTAAAGGGTAAGTTGAGAGAATCATATTTTTTTTGTTCTACCATCCTTTTTCATCCTTCCATCATGACTAGAAGACCTAGAGGGTTAGCATCAGGGGCTAAGAGAGCTTAAGATGCATCTTCATCTACACCTTTTTTTGACCTCTACCTACCCAACTCTCTAATCCTCTGTGTCAAATCTGGTATGATAGGCACAACACAATAAGATTATAGTCTAAAAGCAATATAAGCCTTCTTTGGACAATTCCTTGGAGCTTTTTACTATGTTTAGAAGCCTGGGGTGGGAGGCCATCATTAGAATGGAAGGTGCTTATTGTCTTGTTCGCGTGAGAGAGTTTTATGCTAACATGCAAGATAAAAAGAAAAATAACCTCCAAGTTATCTCCACCATGATCAAAGGGATTTCTATTGAGTTTGACAGAATGAGACTAGCTAGAATTTTAGGAGTCCCTGATGAGGGGTAGTAGATTGTTGTGGACCATAATAACCAAAAGGTCATTTCTAAGCCTATATGGGAGTTGAGGGCTGTAAGAGATAGTTTTCATATGTGGAGGAAAGAGCAAATAGGTCAAACCAGTTATTACTCAAACAATGATCTTAAGGCCCAATAGCGTGCCAAAGTCTATATCTTTGCTTTCAACGTCTATCCTAAGGCTAGTGGCTTCAATGAGTCTAGGGTCCTTGACCTTTATATTTTGGAAAAGATGAGGAAAAGTGAGCCTATCCCCCTTGCTCCAATTATCATTCACTTTATGCGAGAGATTGTTTCCTCTAACATTGCAATCAAAGCCCTCAAATTCCTTTCGGTTATTATGCATATTCTGAGAGACTTTGGAGTACGGATGGATGGAGAGTTGAGTGAACCTACTATTGACCGTGACCTAGTGATGGAACAAACTTTGGTTCAGTGTGGGTATTGCTATGATGAAAGGGCAAAGAGGTAGAAGAGGCCACATGAGGTGCAGCACACTGGAAGGGAGGATCATCCCCTGATGAGGAGGAGGAAAAAAAGCCACCTACTAGATCTGCCTCTCGTGCCACTAGCTCTCATTCACGTACTAATTTTGAGGCAAGAGTAGAGGATCAGTTAGAGTGCCAAATGACTATCCTCCTCCAGCTTTGCGATTCCATTGCAGACATTTGTCACCGTCAGGATGTTCAAGATCAAAAGTTGGCCACTTTGATCCAACAATTTACTGGTGCATCTTCCAGTTGCATAGCTGACGATGATGATGAGGATGACTCTTGACTTACTCTCTTGTATTCTATTTTATTTTTGTTATTTCTTTTCTTTTAAATTTTAATGGCCTTTACGAGCATTTAGATATCTTTTCTTTTATTTTCTTTTCACTTTATTTTTCTAGATTTATGTTTTTCTTTGGTTTGTTTCTTTTTTGTAATAGGTACTCTTGTAATGACTCTTCCTTGTGATGGATTCAAACATGGTGGCACTACGATGTAATGAAAGTATCTTCTTTACTTTATTCTTCTTTTTTATTACCTTTGGTCTTCTTGGCTACACGTTTATTGTTCTATCTTTGGACATTGAGGGCAATGTCCAGTTTAAGTGTAGGGGGGAGAATGAGGTTGAAGCAATATTTTTTCATATCATTTTTGTGAAATTTTTTTAAAATTTCAATGGTTTTCATTATTAAGCAATGTTGTAATTCTTTTTCTTACTTGGATATGAGTTTTGTCATTTATTAGGTGCATTTTAATGAAATTGATTTTGTTGGATAAGATATTTTTCAAGACTTGAGAATTTTGATTAATCATGTTGATGCATTAGTGTTTAAATGTTATTTGACTCAGCTAGTTTGAATTTGGAGGATATGAGGAATATGGGAAAAGTTTATTGACTAACTCTTGTATTATGAGTTTAAATTTTACTAGCTTTGATTTGTGATGAGGAATGTGAGTTGATAAAAGATTATTGACAGGAAAAATTGTAAAAAAAATTGTGAAACATTCTCGTGAGGTGAAGATTGAAAAAATGAGTTGGTTGTTTCCTTTTTGAAGATGAGAAAAAATTATTTTTGCTTGTTATGCGGGCCAATACAAATAGTGAAAATAAATCCACTTTCTTGAGGCTATGAATTCCCAAGAGCAAAAGAAAGGAATATTGTTGGAAATAATGATGAGTGATGGCTAAAAGGGGGCCAATACGGTGTGTGAAGAGAAATCTATGCACTTGAGGCTATAAATTCCCTAAGTCATTGAAAAAAGAGAGAGAAAAAGATTGGAGTTCTTTCCTGACATACTTAAGTTATGCAATTTTTAGATTTATAATGCTTGAATTGGTAGATGGCTTGACTTATGTGATTTATATTATCTATATTTGTAATTGAAGAGTGAAATAAGTTTCTTAGACTAAGGTATACACTTGATTAATTTGAATTCAAGAGTTTTGTGATGTCTTGTTCAATATTTCAAAGTTTGTATTGTTTTCAAAGGGTGTGAATGACAAGAGTTGTATCTAAAATTTGAAGGAAGTTATAATCCTTGGTATGTTGTAAAGGGTTTTGGAATGAGTAAGAAATTGTATTTTCTTGATAATTTTCTTGACTAAAGTATTTTGTTTGAGGACAAGAAAATGTTCAAGTGTGGGGGTATGTGATAGGAGCTAAAATCACCATTATTTTCCTAATTATTTAAGGTAGTTTGAAGATACATTTATTGTAATAACTAGACATATTCCTTCCTATTTGATATTTTGCTTGTGAAAAGTGATTTTGGCAAATTTGTGCAGATTTAAGATAAAATCGAGCAGAAAGTGAATGATTCTAAAATATACCTGGTGCCAGGAACAGCTAAGGGACCAGGCGTAGGGTCCATTCTAGTCAAGCAGCAAAAATTGAGCCAACATTTAGGGGAAAACTAGAACAGACTTGGCACCATGTCTGGCAAGTGTACCTGGCTTTGGGTCCATTCTGTCCGTCGATGAGAACTAACAAAAAGTAGAGCAAAACTCCAGAGGAAGAATAGTGTGTACCAGGCATAAGGTGGGTCGAAGGTACCTGAAACCAGATAGGCTCTGGAAGGTGAATATTTTGTACACAAAATTATGAACTTTCCAATGATTTTGGTATTTTTCAAATTATACTTGGCCAAAACTTCCTAAGCACGAATTTAGCATCCAAGAGGTCTATAAAAGCACAAGAAAATACAAGAGAATGGAGATATACATAGAGAGTGGTGGATTTAAAAGAAAAAAATTTCTCAAATCACTCATTGAAGAAAGAATTCACCAAATCAAGGAGGATTGTTCAAGAAAGTCTTTAAGGGTGAAGAAAGAGGCTTGCCTATGAGTGCTTTCTTTTATCTTTGTTTTCTTTTCCTTTAACAATGATGTATTCAATGCTTTTATTGTAATTTAAAATTATTTTTGAGATTCATAATTTTGTATTAATTTAATTATTTGATTAATTCTTTATCATCTTTGGTGTTTGATTACTTGATATCATTGGTTATTGATGCGAGTTTTTTTAATTGACTTGGAACGACGATGTTAGGAGTTTCATTGCATTGATTTTGTATTTTTCTAATATTGATGGACTTGAGTGACAAAGTTAAGATTATATGACTAAGTAATCAAAGATTAGTTTATTTCACCTCGAGCAAAAGGTTATTAGCTAATTTCATGCTTATAAAGAATCGGGCTTAATGCATGTTTTGGTTATATTAGCTTGATTGGCTAAATCTGTTAATTTAATTAACATATAGGATTTCATGGATTGGGAAATGAAGTGGGATTTATTTAAGTAGATTCATGACTTGTTAAATAATTGAATTTTACTTTATATTTTTTCATGATGCCAAGATGATAATTAATTGAGAGAATTGCTAGTTGGTTCATTATCATATTTTCTAGGATAAGTGTCTAAATTGCATAAACCTACATCCTTGAGTTCTCTCTCTCTCTCTCTCTATATATATATATACAAAATTTTTGTTTTTTATTATTTTCTCACTTTAATTGGGTCGGTTAAATAATGAATAAAAAGTGATTAGTGTGTACTTATTCATTTGAGGATTGATACTCGTTAATTCCCTATGCTATACTTACGATAAGTTTACTTACTCGCATGTGTATTTTAGGATTAATATTTTAATTAAAAATTATCTAAGAGATGGATTTAAATTTGATGATTTTTATACACCCAAAATTTATGCATCAATTCAAGATAGTCAAATAGAATAACATCTTTTGTTGCCATATCTTGAAGTTCATACCATCAAACTTTTCGGGTTTCTCACTATGGTTAGAGGACACTATATGAGGTTTGACCACTGAAGGCAATTGCAAAGCAGTAGCAATCATAGAACCCAAACCATTGGAACTAATGCCGGTAGGCACATTCGAATAATTGGTTGCCATATTGAATACATACGAATCTGTTTTAAGTATTGGGTATCTCACTCATATCATATATGGCGCAACAGAAAAATAAGAATGAGATACCATCTCAGAATCCATATATGTGTGGAAAACAAGACATAAAGAGAACAAAGGTAGTAGCTTTTTACCTTTCTTTGATCGTCTGAAGAACAAAAATTTTTCTTCTTCAAGTAGAGGCACGATCTAGCAATCCTCTTGATCAAACACCACGAGAGTTGAATATCCAACCATTATAATCATAGTGTGTGATTATCTCTAATAGAAATTCACACGGAGGATACACTCAAGCACAAAGTTTTCTGTGCTAGCAGAAAAACTAAGTGGCAGCTAGGGTTAGGTTGCAAGAACCACGAGAGAGAGAGAGAGAGAGAAGAGAGGGTTTTGGATGGAGTTGGCTGTTGCCGTAAATCTATTGTCCAATTGGTATCGTGTGTTTTTCAGCCAAGGAATTTCGTGCATATATCTTCCATATATTACATGAAAAAACTGCTGAAAAATCCTCCAATTGAGAATTCTAAAACAGTTAGAATACCTTAATTGTAATTGGAAACATCAAGTTCTCACAATTATAATTTGGATTATAAACTATAACTAATTATAATTTAGCCACAACAACTTCTCTTTCTCACAATTAACCCCACTATGTTATCAAATAACATCTTGAGTATATAATCCTCTATTGTGTGTGACCTATTAGGTTTCACAGTTAATTGGTAGCGAATATGAATTAATCCAAACGTCTTTGAGATTAATAATTCATAATTAATTAGAATTAATCATATTGATTCTAATCAGGATTGGTTTATTAATTCATCAATTAATAAACTCATATTCCCAGATCATGAGCAGTATCTAGCAACACATCACGATTAGACTCCACTTCATCATGGAGGACAAGGACCGATGACAAGAGCTAGGACTAAGAAGCTTCAAGATGATTTTCAATTGATCATCAAACTATGCTTGAGGATGAAGGAGAATTGGAAGGTTGAGAAAGATAGCCAAGAGTTTTTGTTGATGACCATCCGCGAAAGACCCCAACAAGAACTAAAACCGGCAGCGAAAAGGGACGAAACTTGACAAGGGAGGGTTTCCAGAGGATATCCAGCTCCGGCTCCATACAGCCAAACCGGCGCCGGCTCTATTCTATCCAACAACACTTCAAACACAACCTAAACCGACCGAAGACAGATCCAAACTGGTGTCAGCTGTGAAGTCCAAACTGGCGCTAGCTTCGCCCTGGGCAACCGACGATTGATCTGCAATTTAATGCTTTTCTTTGGTTTTCTTCAATTTTAATTACTTGTAAAGACTTATTATGACCCAAAATTGTAATTAAACCTCAGAGATTACTTAGCTAGGGTTAATATAGTATAAATAGCACCTTTAGTGATTTGAAAACACAATACACTTCACTTTAATTCAAATTTGAGAAGAGAATCTTGAGAGGCCCTAGCCTCCTTGTTCATTTTATTCAAGACCAAGCTAAAGAGTTAGTCCTCCTTTTGTAAGAGTCTATAAATCTTTTTGATAATCCAATGTTGTTTTTTTGAATGGGTCTTAGTTGCTTTGTTCTTCTAAGGTTTGTTTGAAATCCAATATTTGGATGCCTATTTTCTCTATTCTATTTGTTCTTGTTTGCCTTGTTGCTTCAAGGATATTAGGGTGAGATTATAGTAGAACTTTCTACTCATCTTGAGGGTCTTTGAGGCTTTGTTCTTCAAGGGTTTGAAAGAGTGTAGGTTGTTTGGTTATTTTCTCCTTTTTGTTACCAGAAAAATCTCTGTTTCGGGTCCCATTGTTTAAACTGAACAGTTAGCCAACTAAAACACCCATAACATCAAGAAAAGCCACCAAGAATTCATATCAAAGAGTTTGATATCAGAGTAAGAAAAGCTTTGATTCCCATCAAAGTTTGAAAGCAAGAAAAGGAGCCCTACAAAGTGAAGAAAAAGAAAACAAAGAAAAATCCCGTCACTCAAAAAATTACTCTAAAAAGGTCTTGAAAATTTTGTTATATCTTTATTTTTCTATTGGGAAATTGCTCCTTGATGTTGTTATAACCATTGGGAATAAATTTATCTTGTGATTGTGTTAAAAATTGACTTGAATATGGGTGAAAATTCTGGTTGTTCTTAAATGACGAGATTGTAGCCAAAGTGTTTGATAAATGTTCCATAAGAGTGTTTTTGGCTATAGTTGGGATCTTTGATTCTTAATTTTCATTCCTTGGGATATTGGAACTTAGTATATCACTCTATTGTTGAATTCCATGTTCATTGGACTCAATTTTCTATTGCACCTTTGCTATCATCTTGTTCTTCATCATCCAAGTTCTAGTTGTTCTTGTTTCTTTGTTCTTGATAATTCTTGTTTGTTTCTTGGTTAGGAGTGTTTTTTTTTTTTTGCGTCTAGTGCTTGTTCTTGTCTTGATTGAGTCCACCTTTTCTTGAAATTCTTAACTTAAAACTTGTTTTCTTGAGGTGCCCAACAAGTGTTTGTCAAAATTTCCCTAAGACCCCCTAATTGAAAAATTCTTTTGATTTGTGTGATTCACTAAGTTTGACTAAAATTTTAGCTATTGGGGAGAATTGGGATTGAACAAGAAGGCTTGAGTGTTGAGAAAAAGGCAAGAGAGAGAGAGCCTAATATTAAAAGATCCCAAGAGAGCATACACGAGCGTGGAGTGATCAACCTTGAGAGCCAACACGTAAGGAAGTGAAGTGAGGATCTATTTTTCTTTCTAATCTTTTTGTTTTGCAGGTATAAGTAAGCAAATATCCTATCCTCATGGCCCATGAACAAGAGATCTCTAGGCCTAATCCAAGTGGACCTAGTAGACCTCAAGAAAAACAAATTGATGCTAGGGGTTTGCGTGAAGACTTGCAAGCTATGATGAGGACTATGCAAAGCGAATTTCAAAACATGACAAGCGAATTGATAAATCATCTTGGACAATCTTCTATCGTTGCATAAAGGAGAGGCCAAGAGCGATTTGAAGTGCCTAGTCCAAGGATAGTGATGCCCATACTCCTCCGTTACATGTCCAACAAGAGGAAGAGTGGGATGCGCATTCAATTGGGGGATTTCAACAAGCTCCCATGAGAGGGGGAGTACATGGTATGAGAGGAGGATAAGGTAGATGACAAAGAAGGAATGGAGGGAGTAATCTAAGAGGGTTAGAACGAGAATTTAAGGGAGTTGATGAGTGATATGAGGGGGAACAAGTTGAGGCATTTGGGGAACAACATAGAGGATGGGGCCATAGAGTAGGAAGGAGAGAAGAAAATGATGTGGAGAGGGAGTTAAGCCATATTAAATTGAAAGTGCCCACATTCTATGGCAAAAATAATCCCGAAGCTTATTTTGAGTGGGAAAGCAAGATGGAGATATTCCTAGAGAGTCATACCTATAGTGAGAGGTTAAAAGTGAGGTTGGCTATTTTGGGATTCTTGGAGTATACTTTGGTATGGTGGGAGTAAGTTAGTGCTCAAATAAAGCAAATGGGAGTGGAAACCGTGGCTAGTTGGAACTTGTTGAAGGATATGATGAGGGCAAGGTTTATACCACACTATTACAACAATGATCTCTACCAAAGGCTCCACGCACTTAAGCAAGAGAATAAGAGTGTGGAAGATTATCATAAGAAAATGGAAGTGATGTTGATGAGAGCTCAAATCCATGAGGATCCAAGAGCAACAAGAGCAAGGTTTTTGGGAGGATTAAATAGGGAGATTACCAATTTGGTGGTATTGCACTCCTATGAAGATTAAAAAGCAATTGAAGAAGAGGACATTTACTAGACCCCCACTTCCAAACCCCAACTCTACTAGCAAGTTGCCAATTAAAAAGGATAAAACCCCTAAGCCAATCCAAAGAGATTTCAACAAACCAAGGGAGGCTTAGAAACCTGGAGAGGAATGGAAACCTAGGGAGGATTGGAAACCTAGGGAAGGATGGAACAAGGATAAAGGGAAAGCCATGTAGAGGCCACAATAGAATAGAGATATCAAATGTTTTAAGTGCCTCAGATATGGACATACTTCCCATGAGTGTCCAAATAAGAGAACGATATATACCAATCCCTATGGTGAGGTTTCTACCGACGAAGAAGAAGAGGAAGAAATGTATAAAGAAAATCAAGAGGGAAATGGAGATGAGGAGAGTGATGAAAGGAAAATTGTTGGTCAAGAATACTCCTTGATAGGAGTCACAAGAAGGTCATTGAGTTCACAAGTCATTGAGGATCAAGATCACTAACAAAGAGAGAATATTTTCTACACTAGGTGTCTAATCAACAAGACCCCTTGTAGTGTCATTGTGGATAGTGAGAGTTGCACTAACGTAATTAGTGCAGATTTGGTTAAAGAATTAGACATAAGTTGGATTAAATATCCCAAGCCCTACAAATTACAATGGTTGAATGATAGTGGGGAAATAAGAGTAAACAAGTAAGTGTTGGTATCTTTTGAAATGGGGAAGTGCAAGGATTATGTGCTATGTGATGTGGTACCTATGCAAGTGGATCACTTACTACTAAGGAGGCCTTGGCAATATGATAGGCATGTAAAACATGATGGGAGGAAGAATACTTATTCCCTACTCAAGGAGGGAACTAAGTTTACCCTCACCCCCATAGCCCCTAGTGAGATGAGCAAAGATCAAAGAATCATGAAGGAAAAAGAAAAGAAGAAGGGAGCGCAAGAAGTTAAGCAAAAGCAAGAAATTGAGAGGAAAGCAAATGAGAGGCAAGAAAAAGAGTTGAGAGAGAGAATGAACAAACAAGTGCCATTGATAATCAATGATAGGAGTGAGCAAGGACAAGAGAGGGGAGGTAAAAAAAGAGTGAATTTCTTTGCAAAAGAGAGTGAGGTTATAAAGGCTATAGAAGCTAAGGAACCCGTTATTCTTTTTTTATGCAAAGGTTCTTATGTTTCTACTAATGAATCCACATTGTCTTTGCCTCATGAAATTGCAGCTATTCTTCAAAAATTTGAAGACATTTTCCCAATTAGGTGCCCAGAGGACAACCACCATTGAGAGGAATTGAGCATCAAATCGACTTTGTGCCTGGAGCTGTCATCCCCAACCGACCGGCCTATAGAAGCAATCTGGAGGAATCCAAGGAATTGCAAAAGCAAGTGGAGGCATTGCTTGAGAAGGGACATGTGAAAGAGAGCCTAAGCCCATATGTGGTTTCGGTTCTCTTGGTGCCCAAAAAGGATGAGACATGGCGTATGTATGTGGATTGTCGCGCTATCAACAACATAATGGTAAAATACCACTATCCCATTCCTATACTAGATGACTTGCTTGATGAGCTATTTGGTGCATGTATTTTCTCAAAAATTGATTTGAAATCCGATTATCACTAAATTAGAATAAGAGAAGAAGAGGATGAATGGAAAATAGCTTTTAAAACTAAACAAGAGTTGTATGAATGGCTTGTCATGCTCCTAGTACTTTTATGCGACTAATGCACCACGTTTTGAGGGAATTCATTGAAAATTTTGTTGTTGTGTACTTTGATGATATATTAATTTGTAGCAAATCATATGTGGATCATTTAAATCATGTTCAAAGTGTGCTTGTTGCCCTTTGAAGGGAGAGATTGTATGCTAATCTTGAGAAATGCTTATTTTGTTTGGAGAGGATTACGTTCCTTGGATATGTTATGAGTGCCAAATGGATTGATGTTGATGAGGAAAAAATGAAAGCCATCTAAGATTGGCTAACCCCTACCACCATTACCCAAGTCTGTAGTTTCCATAGGCTAGATAGTTTTTATAAGAGGTTTATCCAAAATTTTAGCACTATAGTAGCCCCTCTAACCGAAGTGGTAAAGAAAAAGGTGGGAGGAAGTCCAGCAACAAGCTTTTCAAACCCTCAAAGATAAATTGAGCCAAGTTCTAATTCTTATTCTTCTCAATTTTGAGAAGGCTTTTGATATAGTGTGTGATGCAAGTGGGGTAGGAATAGATACAGTCTTGACACAAGATAGAAAGCCCATTGCATACTTTAGTGAGAAGTTTTCCGGAGCAGCCCTCAATTACTCTACCTATGACAAAGAGCTTTTTGCCTTGGTGAGAACCTTAGAGTATTGGTAACACTACCTTTTGCCAAGAGAGTTTGTCATTCATACCGATCATGAGACCCTTAAACACCTCAAGAGCCAACAAAATTTGAACAAAAGGCATGCAAGGTGGATGGAGTTTATTGGGACATTTCCATATGTCATTCAATACAAGAAGGGTAAGGAAAATGTGGTAGCGGATGCATTATCTCGAAGGTATGCACTCCTCAATTTTTTGGATGCTAAACTTCTTAGTTTTGAATTTGTGAAAGATTTATATATTAATGATAAGGAGTTTGGGGATATTTTTCATGCTTGTGAGAAAGGTGTATTTGCTAAATATTATAGGCATGGTGGTTTCTTGTTTAGGGAGGCAAGGCTTTGTGTGCCAAAGGGTTCCATTAGGGTGTTGCTAGTTCGGGAAGCCCATAGTGGGGGACTAATGGGGCATTTTAGTGTTGCAAAAATATTAGGCATCCTTAAAGAACATTTCTTTTGGTAAAAAAATGAGAAAGGATATGGAGAGACATTGTTCTCAATGCATTACTTGTAGGTGAGCTAAGTCTAGAGCCCTTCCACATGGTTTTTATACTCATTTGCCCACACCTAATGTGTCTTGGGTTGATATTTCAATGGACTTCGTCTTAGGATTGCCTAGGTCTAAGGGGGGTAAGGATTCTATATTTATGATTGTTGACAGATTTTTTCAAAATGGCTCATTTTGTGGCTTGTTCCAAGACTAATAATGCGTCCTATATTGTAGATTTATTCTTTAAGGAAGTAGTGAGAATGCATAGGATTTCAAAGACTATTGTCTTGATAGGGATACTAAATTCCTTAGCCACTTTTGGAGAGTTTTATGGAACAAACTTGGAACTAATCTCTTGTTTTTTACAACTTGTCATCCCCAAACGGATGGACAAACGGAGGTGGTCAATCGAATACTCACCTAACTTTTGTGGGCCATAATCAAGAAGAACTTGAAAAATTGGGAGGAGTGCTTGCCTCACATTGAGTTTGCTTACAATAGGGCTATTCACTCTACCACTTCGTATTCTTCTTTTGAAATTGTATATGGTTTTAATCATCTAACTCCTTTAGATTTAGTTCCTTTACCTATAGGTGAACGGTTGAACCTCGATGGAGCTAAGAAGGCAGAGATGGTGAAGGCACTCCATGAGATGGTGAAAGCAACCATTGCAAAATAAAACGAAAAGATCGCCCAAAAGAGCAATCAATGAAGAAAAAAAGTGTCATTTGAGCCGAGCGATTGGGTATAGGTGCACCTTCGCAATGAGAAATTCCCCATGCAACGACAATGCAAACTAGATCCAAGGGGGGATGGACCATTTTAAGTTCTTCCCAAAGTTGGAGATAATCCTTACAAGATAGATCTACTTGGCGAGTATCATGTTAGTGCCACCTTTAATGTCAGTGACCTCTCTCCCTTTGATGTAGATGATTCGAAGACGAATCCTTTTCAAGGAGGGGGAGATGATGAGACTCCACTTCATCATGGAGGACAAGGACCGATGACAAGAGCTAGGACCAAGAAGCTTCAAGATGATTTTCAATTGATCATCAAACTATGCTTGAGGATGAAGGAGGATTGGAAGGTTGAGGAAGATGGCCAAGAGTTCGTGTTGATGACCATCTGCGAAGGACCCCAATAAGAACTCAAACCGGTAGCAAAAAAGGATGAAACTTGATAAGGGAGGCTTTCCAGAGGACAGCCGGTGTCGGCTCCATGTAGGCAAACTGGCACCGGCTCCATTCTATCCAACAACACTTCAAACACAACCTGAATTGGCCAAAGACAGATCCAATTTGGCGCCGGCTGTGAAGTCCAAACTGGTGTTGGTTTCCCCCTGGGTAACTGATGATTACTCCGCATTTTAATGCTTTTATCCGATTTTCTTCAATTTTAATTGCTTGTAAAGACTTATTATGACCCAAAATTGTAATTAAACCCCAGGGATTACTTAGCTAGGGTTAGGATAGTATAAACAGAACCTTTAGTGATTTGAAAACACAATACACTTCACTTTAATTCAAATTTGAGAAGAGAATCTTGAGAGGCCCTAGCCTCCTTATTCATCTTGTTCAAGACCAAGCTAAAGGGTTAGTCCTTCTTTTGTTAAAGTCTATAAATCTTTTAGATAATCCAATGTTGTTTCTTTGAATGGGTCTGAATTGCTTTGTTGTTCTAAGGTTTGTTTGAAATCCAATATTTGGGTGCCTATTTTCTCTATTCTATTTGTTCTTATTTGCCTTTGTTACTTCAAGGATATTAGGGTGAGATTATAGTAGAGCTTTCTACTCATTTTGAGGGTCTTTGAGGCTTTGTTCTTTAAGGGTTTGAAAGAGTGTAGGTTGTTTTTTTTACTTTCTCCTTTTTGTTACCAGAAAAATCTCTGTTTTGGATCCCATTGTTTAAACTGAACAGTTAGCCAACTAAAACACCCATAACACCAAGAAAAGCCACCAAGAATTCGTATCACATCATGACCGCCCAAAAGTCTAGGAAGTTAAGTGGCTTGACATGAACCATTCAATAACAAACTATAGTTCAATTAACTCCTTTAACCATACAATATTGCATTCGGTTTGGAGTATGGAATTAGTGCCAGCTCCCTCCAGAATATATATTAATTCTGGCCGAATATAATAGTACTTGTACCAGGAACCCAATACTCTAGATGTGTATCAATTGGAACTGTTTCCAATACACAGTTGCCTTGGCCAAGGACTTCTCAAGTAGTAATTCCTACAAGTGGTCATGAGATATTCACTTCTACTATTAGGAGTGGTGAACACTTTATTGACCCTCTCAACTACTTTCGTTTACTTCACAATGTATCTAATATCCATCCCATAGGCGGCCCTCGATTTGGCTTCAGAGATTGGAATCAAAGCACAATACTCAGCAAATAAAGTACCTTGGAGATCTCAAGTCTAAGGATACTTGCACGCTTGCTATATTGAGATTATATCACTGGCACTAAATAGTTATCCATGTGATTATCTCATAACTAGGTCATCCAATGAACTTGTTCTATTAACAAGCATCCATGTATTAACTTTGAGTATCTCAATACTCATGGATATAAGAACCACCGCCTGATCAAATCAGGAAGTCTAACACATGCTAGTCTTAATGCATTAATGATGTCATGTCTCATTAATACTACACTAGGGACTATTTAAGTACTAACACTATACAGTGTAGTAGGAATCTCATATCATGATCTCTATTATAATTTTCTTAACACAGTGTTGTACTACAGACTTTATCTAACAGTTATTTTACATAAAAGTAAACAAAAGAAACTGTGAGATAAATAATACCTTTTATTAAAATAAAATGTGTCATATATAATGTACAAGTGATTGTCTCTAGGGCATAACACTAACATTAAGATTGTTCGCAAAATAGCTATAAGTAATACAAAATAATTATTCAATATTGCAAAACAACAATACAAAATGGAGTAAAACTAGAATATGGAGTAGAATAAGATGATAATCTGAGACTTGTGTTCGACACAATCTCCTTAAAACAGATTCGACCCCTCTTGTAAGTGTGCTTGAGGTTAAACTAGTCATCTATTTCCCAGGATACAACAAATATGATGATGCAGCTAGCACACAACTCTTCACCTGACGAACTAGATCAAAACTACAACACTATATAAAATATGCAAGTGCAGGGATAAAAGAGAGAGAGCTTTTCTAAGTTTTTCTTCCACCTAAAAACAAAATAGGAGACACCTATTTATAGACTAGGAAAGTGGTGGGATCATGAATATAGCATAGGTTAGCATGAAGGGTTAAAGGTTACAAACTCATTGTAACTCCCACTACCTCCATTATCTCCATAACATTTTGATAACCACTTCTCCACTACCTCAATAACTTTAAAGGTTATAGGAGATCATAGTTAGTAACTCTAGAGATCATGGGTTGTAGGTTATGATATACTTCCCACTTTCTCATCATTTATGGATGCCTCATTATTAAAATAATTTTTCATTCACCCATCACATGTCAATTTTCAACAATATTATCAAGTAATTATATTCAGATGATAATTCTCAACTAACAAATTGCCAATTGAAATAAAAAATGAATTATAACACACCACTACATACGTAACCTATACGAGTCAAGATGTCTCCCTATCTTTTAGATCAATGGTCTTTGTAATGCATTAAGTAAATAAATAAATAATTTCAAAATTCTGGACTTAAAATTAAAACTTAAGTATAATCTGTTACAATACTAACATAAACTTAAATTTCAAAAATAAAATTGAAATAAAGGATAATAACATATTATATCAAGGCTATTATTTCATTACAAAAGAGATTAATCTAAAACCTTTTGTCTTGGTAAGCTAAATTCATCCTGAAAACATGGTTAGAGAAATCTGTGAGATTAAAAATTATCTCATTAAGTCATGATAGGGGCTAAATTAGTCATATTTTTCCTAGGTATTTGAGGTTATTTTGTGATATATTTTGTTCAATAACTAGTTATATTCCTTCATATTTGAGATTTTAACCTTGGAAAGGTGTTTTGTTCATTATTTCAAAATTTTAGGGTAAAACGAAAAAAAAAAAAAACGTCGCAAAACAGAGGAGAGGCAGCGCCGGCTAGGGCTCTAGAACCAGCGCCAGCCGTGTACTGTTGAAAGGAACTTCGAAGCAACGAAAAAATTGTTGAAACAGAGCAGAAACAGAACCAAGGTGGCACTGGCTGTGAAGCTGGAACCGGCGCTGGCTGCATTCTGGGCAGATTGTGCAAAATACGAAGAAAAATCGACGAACGAGTAGAGAAGCAGAACACAACCGGCGCCGACTCCAAGAGCCAAGGCGGTGCCAGCTGTGTTCTGAAGCCAAGGCAGTGCTGTGATTTTTCTACTCAGTTTTTGGTAATCTGAGGAGTTTTAGTATCTTCCAACTTCTACTCGGCCAAAAAATTTGTACCTACGAGTTTAGGCACTGCTTAAGCCTATAAATAGATGAAAAACACAAGGGAAAATGGGAGAATTCATTAATCATCATAGAAAATTACTCAATCAAAGGAGGAATTCTTCAATTCAAGCAGGGTTGTGCAAGAAGGTCTTCAAAGTAAAAAGAAGGAGGCTTGTTTATGAGTGCTTTCTTTTAGTTTGTTTTCTTTTGCTTGAACAATGATATTTTAATTATTTTATTGTAATTTGACATTGTTTTAGATATTCATGATTTTTAGAGTTATTTGATCTTTTGATTAATTGATTGTTCTTCTTGGTATTCAATTACTTGGGCATATTACGAGATTAATTGGTTGTTTCTTTTAATTAACTTGCTAGACCAAAGAGGTTGATGGTAGTTGCAATTAATTAATTTCATATTTATTGGCTGTAAACTTGCTAGACCAAAGAGGTTAATTGCTGAGGATTGAGTAATTGAAGGTTAATTGCTGTTTGCCAGACCAAGGATTCATTGATTAATTTCATGTTTTAAATTTGCTAGACCAAGAAAATTTAATCAAGGATTGTATTTAATTCATCTTATGGATGAATTAGTTGAGACAGACCAAGTGATGCTAATTTACCTTTATACTTCATGGTGCCAAGAGAATGATTAGTTATGACAATGATTAGGTTCTTTAAGATTATGTTTGTCTAAACAATGGCTTGAGTTACATAAGTCTCCATCCTTGATATGTATATACTTTTATTTTTATTTTTTTTCACTTTATAGAGTCGGTTAAACAATAAAAGAAAGGTGATTAATGTCTACTTGTTCCTAGAGGATCGACACTCGTTTGAACCCTATGCTCGGTTAATGATGAGTATGCTTGTTCATATGTGTTATTTGGGTTAAACGTTTTAATTTAAAATTGATCGAGAATGTGCTTAGTTTTTGTAGGATTTTTATACCCAAGTCCGGACACATTAAGTTTTTGGCACTGTTGCCGGGAAATAATAACATAAAAGCTTGAATTTTGTTGATTTAACCATGTGAATATGTAGATATGTAAATATGTAAATATGTAAATATGTAAATTATGTATAATTGTTCTTTTCGCAAAAAGGTGCTATCTTTTATATCTTGTGTATTTGTGTATACCCTTGTAACCTAACCTACTAAGTTTGACTATGTTCTATTAACTAACTTTGTAATCTTGTAATTTTGAATTCTGTTATCTAACTTTCGTCTTGTTTTTGCTAGGTGTTAGCCTTGGTACATGATCCAATGACCTAAAGGCGATATAGAGATTTCGGTTTATTTCTATTTATTTCTTCATGAATTGAATTGCATTATTCATCATTGCTGCATGTTCATCATTTTTATTTCATTTCTCAAAAAAAAAAAAAAAAGAAAAAAAATCAGCATTGATGATAGATTGGCAAAATTACAGCTAACATTAATGTTTGTAGTGAGACGTCATTAGAAGCATTAGTGAATTCTTTGGTTGTCAAGATAAATTCATCTGTTCAGTGGTATAAAGAAACTTCCCAATGTTTGTGTAATCAATGGAAACAATTAGTTAAGATTGTTGAGGAGACTCATGAGTTCATGCTAGCCCATACAATTGACCATGGAACAAAAAGTGCGGCTATGAGGAACAATTGCATGATGTGACAAGAGAGGTATTCCATTCTACTCTATGTGCTCATAATTCTAATATTTCTTTGTCACATGATTTCTTAGGCTCTTCTCACTTCTTGGAAAATAATGGTCCTAATGATGATGTATGGAGTTCAACATACCTCAAGAAGTTGGATTTATCATTCATTCTAAGAAACCCTTCGAGGATGTTAACAAATCCTACCCTTCACCCCAATCTCAGGGAGGTAACTTGGTATTTGTAGAAGCGTTGAAAAGTAAGGATTTCCCAATCCTATCTTTAAGAACTCAAACACTAAGTTTAAAGAGGTATTTTAAATTGTATAAATTCTTTTGAAGGGTCAATTGATGATTTCAAGCTTGATACATTCTTTAGAAACTAGGTGCACTTATATGTTGACAACAATATTTGTGTATCTAAAGAAATGTTAGAGAAAGAGGTTTATGTGTTTTTCTTTAGTGAGAAAAAAAATTATATTCATGAACCTTCCATTTTTCAAAATCCTCCATTCTTCATTCTGCATTCATCATGCCTCTCTTCTATTTTGAGCTTTAATGTCTTTTCAAAAGGTTTGATGAGGAAGCATGATGAGTGTAGAGAATTTTTGTTTTATTTTTATTTTTATTTTTATTTATTATTTTAGTCTTTTTCTTTAGCTTGTTTTCTTTTATTTCGGTCTATTTTTATTTTATTATTATTTTTTGTGCTTTTATTTAATTTTTTTTATAGGAATAAAGTCCTCTTGGATAAGCCCTTCTCTTTACCTTAAGTTTGGATATCAATTGGAGCATTATTGCACTTGGGAAATATTACTTAAACTTTCTAACCCTTTATTATTTTTAGTCCCTTTGGAGATTCTTTCTTGTGTTTATTTTTTGCCAATGAGGACATGGTCCAATTTAAGTATTGGGGTGTGGTTGGGTGATATACTTTGTCCAAGTTTTTATCAATTATCTTTGTGTTTTCTTAGCATTGAGCTACTTTGAAATATTTTGAAATAGATAAATAATTCTATTTTGAGCACAAAGTATGGGAGTATTTTCTTTTTTCTCTTTTCCCCTTTTATTTTTGGTCCCGTGGAAATAGCTTACTACTCTATTTGTTTGGCCATTGAGGACAATGTCTAGTTTAAGTGTGGGGGAGTGGTTAGAATGAGAATTCTTCTATGCTTTATTTGTAACACCCCACTACCTAAGCCCGCTAGGGCCGGTGATGTCGCCCTATTCAAAGGACAAGGGGTCTTTATAACTAGGTCACACAAATAAAATGGTGGAATAAAAATAATAATTTAACTTAAAATTTATTACAACCCAAGGATAAATCCAAGATTAAATCCAAGAATTCCAAAAACAAATCCAAAATAAAAATTATCTACTCTCAACTCCCTAAAGCATTACACAAAATAAATTATCAAAAAAATCTTCAAAGGCAGGCAATATCTAGATACTCATCCCCACAGTAGGATCGACTTGAAATCATGGTAAAAATGGTGATGAGACAAAAATCTCAGTAAGTCCGTGTGTACTTTGAGTGTCCAATGAAAACAGTTCGTGAATGCAAAGTATAAAATCTTTATAAGGGAAATACTGGCAAGCAATAAACATTAGTTAAAATCAAGAGTGGTGTTTTAGTTTTTCCAACCATACATAATCAATAAATCAACCACTCAAAAGAAATGATCATGGATTACTACACGTTGGGCCCCATAATCGGTCAGAATGCCGACACTTTGTGCAAACTGACAAAAGGTAGGTGATCAGCCTACCGGGCAAGATACTCCTCATTCGCTATACCCAAACAACAACCGAGTGTCCATTCCGGTAAAACACAGTCACTTGACTGAAAAATAAACTGCTAGCTCGGACCGGCACGACCTACTGAACTGACATCTTATTTGGGAATGATTCACCCCTCAAAGGTGGCCACCTACTGAGAGACTTATCCTAACCCTTCAAAGACTAGTCCTAGCAATCCACCCTTATTGAGTACTCAACGTAACTTATCCCACTTGGGAAAAATGAACAAAACACAGTTCCACTTGAAAATGGCAATTAAGGGTTTCCAAAGTCTTTTTCAAAATCAGTTTTAGAAAGAGTTTTGAGTTTGAGTAAATCTGCTTATGGATTTTCAAATAATTGTTTGACTGAAATAAGGAAGGAGTCAATCCTCAATTGCCTTTACAGAAATGAGTGTCCACGCACTCTGCATTTGGCTTGCCATAATAAATATTTTACATCAATCAGGTTTTATGCAGGAGTTTACTTGATTCTTAGCTCGAGATAAAATAAAAGTCCTCAACAGCTGACCTAAACCCGCCTACGGTAAAAATAAACCACAATCAAACTCAAGCCAATATCCACTTTCACAAATAAAACTAGCTCAACTTAATACTACCATGATCCTAGTGTCCCAAGCTTTATGGCCAAATAATGAATAAAAGGGTTTATAAGCTAAGTCTAATTTGATATTTAAAATAATTAGTGTTTTGGGAAATAGGTACTAATAAGTTGAAGGTTTAGTTCTTACTAAAAATAATTTAGAGTTTATTTGATGAAGAGTCCTAGGTGGTATTAGGTAAAATAATGATTTACTAATAATTAATTGTTTGAAAATAATTGCTAACTAAAATTAGTTGAAAATAAATTTTAATGGGTCTTGATTGAAAGCTAATAAATAATTTTTAACATGTTTTGATTAAAAGATAATAATTGAAAGGTGTCAAATTTTAAGGATATTTATGAATATAAGACTTACAAAATTAATATTTTTACTTGTTATGATTATTTTCATAAAAGGCTTTATTTGATATTATCATTTTATATAATATATATATATATATATTATTTTCTAGTAAAGCTATTATTTAATTGACTAAAATATCCTTATTATATATATAGTAATCCAAATCTACCCTTCCTAGAGTTTTTCGAAATTACTAGCAAAATTCATAATATTAAACCTTTTATTGAAGAAATAAAATTTAGCTTAGGGACAACTAGGTCATGATCACAATTCCACTTGCTAACTATGATCATGAACATATAATCCACTTCAATTCATCAAATCATCCAAATCATGAATAAAAGCATAGATCTAAATGTATCAAGGCATGATCCAACATCTACTAACATAAACATAATCATGGCTTTAATAATCATATATGAATATAAATCATATTCATCATAGATGACATAATCTCTAGTATACTTGATCACAAATACTATCTATGACATGGAGACATGCATTAAACCCTAAAAACACCATACAATCAACCAAGATAATCAACTCATGCATAAATCCTATCTCCATCATAAACATACATTTATTCATGCTTCAATCTCTACTCATCACAACAATACATGCTCAAATCCTATTCATAATCCATCTCCTACCAATATCATCCTAGAGACATGAATCTAGAATTTAAAAGGAGGGTTGAAAAGGCTTACTTGATTGATGAGTACCTTGAATGAGTTTCGAATGGATCTCAACTCCTAGATGTCTAAATCCATCCAAGAAAGATGAAGAAAGCATGGCCATTGGTGAAGAATCATTCGGCCAAGAAGAAGATAGTGTTCGGTCAAGAGAGAGAGAGAGAGAGAGAAAAGAGAAGAATAGAGTCCATTAGCATGCTTATTCATATATATATATATATATATATATATATATATATATATATATTCATTAGAGATCAAAGATTAGTGAAGATGAAGTTGTTTGAACAAACCTACCTTGAAGGCGTTCTTGAGCCTTCACAAAATTTTTGATTTTTGATCTAAAAGAGCAAGTTGGATTTTGGAGTTTGATGTTAAAAATGGTATGGATGGACTCACGGCAGTGAGTAGATGAAATCTGGAATTTTTGGAAGAAGTTTGAAGTGGTTTGGAGAGGTATTAGGTGAAAGAAAGGAGTAGGTGTTCTTGGTGTTCTATATGTGCTTAAAGGTTGAAGGGAATGGAGGAATTTTGGGTTTGTGGCTGCCGAAATTCTGTGTGTGCAGTGGTCGAATTGTTTGTGTAGTTTAGGAAGATGATTTTTCTGGTTTGAAAGGAAAAGGAAAGGCTGGTTGTTGAAATCCTAAAAGAATATTTTTTGGGATCAAATTTGGAAACAAAATATAGCAAGAATATCTTTGTTCAATGGAAGCTTTTTGGAGCTGCTATGGCCGAACTATTGCTCTGTGATTTGGCTGGATGAAAGTTGGTTAAAGAAGGCTAATGGTGGCTGAAAATAAGGAGTGTAATGGTGAAGGGAAGGTCTGGTTGTTTGAGGGACATTTTATAGAAGGTTGCTAAATTAAGTTTGCTGGAATTTTGGTATCCAATCAAGGTATGATTGTAGTGATTTGTTGGAGATATTTTTGGACAGTCATGTCTGATTTTCATGCAGAAGCTTGGGGACGACAATGGATTTCAGTTCATGATTGTTTAAGAGTGGTTTGTGCAGAAGAAAGATGAAGTTTTGGCCAGGGCTGGAATAGGAAACAAAGCTAGAAAATTACTGCACAGAATTTCGCCATTGCTGGAATGTTTCTGGGCAGTTTCGGCTGCCATTTTCCAGCCAGGTTGCAGAGAGTTTGAAGGAGATTTTAGAGGCCTTTCATGGCTGGTTTCCATCCTTTTTCATGGAGGAAAACAACTTGGTTAAAGACCACCAAAGCTGCAATTTCAACCAGAAATTTTTCTGGTTTTACACAGCATTTGTGCAGCCCGAAATTAACCAGAAAATTTCAGATTTCAAGCTGATCAAAAGGGCCATTTTTTGGCAGCATTTGGGAGGGAATAATGGCTGAGAATTTCGACACCTTAAAGGCACAAGAAGCTGGAAAAATTTTAGTTCATTACATGAAGGAAAATGAACCTAGCTAGAGTGAAGTTTAGAAGGTTCACTAGGGGAATTAATTCTCTTGGAACCTTCCCCATCTCTTCCACATTTTCCGTCCATAAGATGTCTTTCCCTTAGACGTTTTGAACTTTCAAAGCCACAGCACTTTACTGAAATTTCTAGAATGAAATTGGTTAGAACAAATTTGTCCAATCTAATAAATTGAGAATTAGGAAAAATTAAAGATCAAGGAGGAATGATTTCCCTTAGGAATTTTTGAGTAGGGCACAAGAGTAGGATTAGAGTACTCCTAACATGTCTCCCCTAGGACAACACCTCTACCCTATGCTAAAGCACTTAAGGCTGAAAATACCCCTTCCCAAGCAAAAATAAAATTTAATCATGCTAAAGCTCCAATGATGGAATTTGAACCTAAGACCTCAAGAATTAATTCCAAAGCTCTAACCACTAAACCACAACAACTCTTGTTATTATTTTCTCTCTAAAATATTTTTCCTATTTAATCCTCAAGTTATCTCCCTATTTTCACTTCAAGCAAAAATTACCATTTTGCCCTTCTTACTCAATAATCATATCCAAGCCCTCTAGACTAGAAAACACAAATCTAAAGTACATAAAATCATATAAAAATATATTTAAACATGTAATAAAATATGATATATATCCCAACCCCCTTACTGTAAGGTTGGTTTTGACTTGGGTTTCGCATTATTTATCTTGACATTCTTCTTTGAACCTTTTGAGAGAAAAATTTTCAATTTTTTTTTTGATTTTCTGGAGATTTCAAGCTATATTTTTAGTGCATGTCTTTATGATGGATTATAGAGCATGTGTTCTAGATCATTTATGGCTTATGCATGACTTTTTGCACACGCTTGGACAAAATAGTTCTTGATCAAATGCTTTGCATTATTCTTAAACTTGTTTTTCTACTAAAATTCATAGGGCATTCTAGAACTTACTTGAATACTTCTCAAGGCGAAATAAGAAAGACAGTCATGGTTTAACTTAGAGATGACGGTAATAGACCTTCTTTGGATAGTTTGAGCTTTTCAAGCCTACCTATTGTTATATTATCCCTAGTGCCTATTTTGAGCCTAAATTGCTGATTTCTTTCATTAAAACCCATCACAATATTTTGTCCATTGCTTGGTGCTGAGAGTTTGAATGATTTTCCAAATCTTTATGCTCTTGATGGATGAAAGTATATGTATGAGAATGTTGAGGAAGAATGTTGGGATAAAGATCATGACTTGTTACTTTCAGTCATAGATCAATAACAAGTTGAGCTGGAAAGGAAAAGGGAAGAAAACAAATAGCTGCTAAAAAAGAGAGATTGAAAACAAGAAAAGAAAAGAAGAGCAGTAGTAAGAGTGAGAAAAAAAAGGAGTTGAAAAAGGAAAAGAAAGAAAGAGAAGAGAAAAGACTTATTGAATGGAATGAAAAAAGAAAAGATAAAAAAAGGAATGGTGATTGAGTTGAGAAAAAAAAAGTTAAAGTTCATATAAAGTACTTGACACCATTGCTAGAAAATTTGAGTGATCTTGTGAAAGAAATAGAAAAGAGTTGATGAAAAGAAGAGTTGAAAGAAAAAGAGGAAAAAATGCAGGATTTGCTTGAGTGGAGTTATAATTGCTATATGAGGTTATGGTTTGTTGGATTTTTGGAATAGGAGAACAAGAAGAGTTAGAAATTATTGATTCATTTGTTTATCTTTTTCTTGCTAACTCTCAGTTTCTTTGACTTTTGATTCTCCTATATTCTTCATTTAATAAGCTACATTACAAGTCTTTAGCTTGACATTACAAGCTTAAAAGTCCTACTTAATCTAAGTAGAATCATGATATGTCTCGGATTAGCAGAGAGAGTGTATGAAGAGTAAGCCTATGGAATGCATATTCTTTTTGAGCTAAATTTTTTCCAATGGTTTGAGAATATTGTAGAGTATTGTGATGGTTCTACTAAGTCATTTATCACTAACACAAGTCTTGCATTGGTTGTGAAAGATTTAGCATAATGTGTTTTATATTCTTGAATGAAGAAAGCATTGAAGATATGGTTTTGAAATTGATTGAGTGATTTGTTAAACCTTGTGTTTTCCTACTTGTTCTTGATACTTTGCTTGAGGACAAGCAAATAGTTAAGTGTGAGGGAATATGATAGGGGCTAAATTAGTCATATTTTTTCTAGTTTTTTGAGATTCTTTTGTGATATATTTTATTCAATAACTAGTTATATTCATTCATATTTGAGATTTTACCCTTGGAAATGTGTTTTGTTCATTATTTCAGATTTTTAGGGTAAAACAAAACAAAAAACGTCGCAAAACAGAGGATAGGCAGCGCCGGCTAGGGCTCTAGAACCAGCGCTGGCCATGCACTGTTGAAATGAACTTCGAAGCGACGAAAAAATTATTGAAACAGAGCAGAACAGAACTAAGGCAGTGCTGGCTATGAAGCTGGAACTGGCGCCGGCTACATTCTGGGCACATTGTGCAAAGTTCGGAGAAAAATCGGCGAATGAGTAGAGAAGCAGAACACAACTGGCACCGGCTCCAAGAGCCAAGGCGGCACCAGCTCTAAGAGCCAAGGCGGCACCGACTGTGCCCTGAAGCTAATGCGGTGCTGTGATTTTTCTATGCAGTTTTTAGTAATCTAAGGAGTTTTAGTATCTTCCAACTTCTACTCGGCCAAGAACTTTGTACCTATGAGTTTAGGCACTGCCTAAGCCTATAAATAGATAAAAAAACACAAGGGAAAAGGGGAGAATTCATTAATCATCATAGAAAATTACTCAATTAAAGGAGGGTTGTGCAAGAAGGTCTTCAAAGCAAAAAGAAGGAGGCTTGTTTATGAGTGCTTTCTTTTAGTTTGTTTTCTTTTTCTTGAACAATGATATTTTAATTGTTTTATTGTAACTTGACATTGTTTTAGATATTCATGATTCTTAGAGTTATTTGATCTTTTGATTAATTAATTGTTCTTCTTGGTATTCAATTACTTGGGCGTATTACGAGATTAATTGGTTGTTTCTTTTCATTAACTTACTAGACCAAAGAGGTTGATGGTAGTTGTAATTGATTAATTTCATATTTATTGGCAGTAAACTTGCTAGACCAAAGAGGTTAATTACTGAGGATTGAGTAATTGAAGGTTAATTGATAATTGCTAGACCAAGGATTCATTGATTAATTTCATGTTTTAAATTTGCCATACCAAGGAAATTTAATCAAGGATTGTGTTTAATGCATCTTGTGGATGAAATAGTTGAGACAGACCAAGTGATGCTAATTTACCTTTATCCTTCATGGTGCTAAGAGAATGATTAGTTATGACAATGATTGGGTTTTTTAAGATCATGTTTGTCTAAACAATGGCTTGAGTTACATAAGTCTCCATCCTTGACATGTATATTCTTTATTTTTATTTTATTTTATTTTTATTTTTGTTTCTTTTTCACTTTATCGAGTCGGTTAAACAATAAAGGAAAGGTGATTGATGTCTACTTGTTCTTAGAGGATCGATACTCGTTTGAACCCTATGCTCGGTTAATGATGAGTACGCTTGCTCATGTGTGTGATTTGGGTTGAACGTTTTTATTTAAACTTGATTGGGAATGTGCTTAATTTTTGTATGATTTTTATACCTAAGTCCGGACACATCAAGTCCTATAGTGTGATTGTGAAATAGTTAATGAATATGTCATGATATATGAGAAATATTAATTTGAACGGATATAAACATATTCTATAGGCATTTATGCATTTTCAAATTAAAGTATTATTTATGGAGAAATTCAGCAAATACAATTCATTTATAGTGCCAGCATAAATTTGTTGGGTAAAACATGAACAACACAATTCTAGAACATAGCAAGTATTTATAATGAGCTTTGAGCCATTTCTCATATTAGTTTCCTTAAGATATTATACCATAAAAATTACTTCACGATACATCGTATACAGATAAAGCACTTACAGTGCAAAAATACCAAGTAGATGTACATTCCTATCGGGGAAATGCTCCACTATCTCTCTTGGATAAAATCAGACCGAATATCCACTGTAACAAATTTGACAAATTGTGACGGACTTATAAATGACATTATCAGAACGTCACGAAAAGTATTCATAATGTGATGAAAATTATAATTCGTTGCTTAATTTTACAAGTTGAATAATTTTCATGACGATATTTTACAATGTTACATACTAGTGCCACAAAATATTTGGTGCCAATATTTCCCACCAACTAGAGACGAAGCGAAATATTTTTTATGACTATACTAATATTATGTGATGTTTTAATTTTACTATCAATGTACAACCATTTTGTGACAAATTATATAATGTCATTATTTATTATCGAAATTTGACATTACGTCACTAATATTATTATTCATTATCTATGACAACTTTTATTATGTCATATATTTTATAACTACTTGGTGATATATACATACGTTATTGAAATACAAGTATTAATGACAATCTGATTACGTTATACTTATGTACAGTATTAGGTGACAATTTTAATAATATCACAAATTTTTAAATAATCTATGATAATAATTATCTATCACAAAAAATATCACATTCACATAATATTATATGTTTGAATCATGTATTATGAAGTTACATAAGTATATAATTAAGTGTCAATTTTATATATTATCATAATTTTTTTAACTAATTCATAACATTAACTATATGTAAAAAAGTGGGATGATATTTATATGACATATTTTGTGTCATAATTTAATTAAGTTTTTTTTTTTTACATTTGACTTATATTACAACTAATAATTCAATTGACTACGCTATTTTTTGTTTATATGATATTTATTTTTTATAACAATTAAATTGATTATTTGCTTCTCTTTAAATTGAAATTTAAAATTCATAGAATATATCTTTTACATGTTTTATTAAAAACAAATAAAATTGAAAACTCAAAAATAGGAAAAATAATTATTATATTTATTTATTTCAACTATCTAACCTTATTATTTTAGAAAACAGTTTAATTTCATGTTCTTTTCAACTTATTCGAAATGCAAAAATAGTCGGTCTAGTCTTTGCAATACTCCACTCATATTGGCATCGAACCTTATAAATAGCAGAACTCCTTTGGCACTAATTGATGATCTGAAAACCTATGCAAGGAATGAGAGTCCAACAAAAGACAAAGTTACAACAATAGGCAATCTAGCCATGGCAAAAGTAAGGATGCTGCTAGCACCAAATAGACATTGTAATAAATTTAATAGCTAAACACTACATGGATCGGTTTATTTAGCAAACTAAAGTAATTTTTTTTCAAAATTTTCTCAATTACAATATGAATCTATACTTAATTTCATATTAGATTACGAACTATATAGTCTGAAGTTAAAGGGAAAAAATGATATTGCTATTTGCATTTTCTAATATAAATATATTCATTTAAAGTTGATCATATTGCATGCACATAATATTTATTTACAGCTAGCTCTCTAACAAAATTAAAAATAGCGTAAAGATCAAGTCTTTAAGAAAGGTCATTAAGCCCTAAAATGCAATATCATGTGATAGATGCGAATAATTTAGAGTGTAGAATGCAATTCTAAAAAAAGGTAAAATTGTAAAATGCCACTTAAGAACAAAAGGTAGCAAACAAAAATAAGCCCCCAAAAGGTTTAAATAGCAACAAAAATAAGATCTAAATCACTATCATCATCCTCATCACTCTCAAATTCCTTCTCCTTATTGATATTTTCATCAATGTCTTCCTCCTTTTTGATATCTTCATCAATGAATTCAATATAAGAATATTCATTTCTTTTCTTATTTCTTTCAAAAAATTAGAATCAATGACTTCTATAGCAATGTCATTCCTGTTTAATGGGCCTTCTCTGTTATTACCAATCAAGACAGGCCTATCACCTCCATTAATTTGTGGTAGTTGAGCTGGAAAGGAAAACATATGAAGTAGCTTTGCGATATTCCTTTCGGCAGCATATTATCATCAACTTCATCTTAACATCTGGTGAATACATTTAAACAATCTTGACAAGGGCATCGAACTTCATATTGTGCTCTAATATTATCACATAGAAACTTTATAAGTGTAATGTTCTAGAGGCAATCACATGTATACTATATATGACACATTTATTAATAAAAGGTACTCTTTATCTTTCAATTTAATTAATCATTCTGCGCATATGTGTATAAAACTGTTAAATAAAGTCTCAAGCACATAGTATAGTGTTAAGAAAATTATGATAGAGATCATAATATGAGATTTCTACTACATTATATAGTGCTTGTACTTAAATTATCCATAGTCATAGTATTAATAAGATAGGACATTATTAACACATCAAGACTACCACGAGTTATATTTCTTGATATGATCAAGTGGAGGTTCTCATATTAATGATATTGTGATACTCAAAATTAACACGTGGATACTTGTAACTTGAACAAGTTTATTGGATGACCTAACTATGAAAAATCACATGGATAACTATTTAGTGCTAGTAATAAAATCTCATCATAACGAATGTGCAAGTATATGTAGACTTGAGATCTCTAAGGTACTTTATTTACTGAGTATTATACTTTGATTCCAATATCTGGAGTCCCTACAAGACCGCCTATAGGATGGATATTGGGTACAATATAAAGTAAACAAAAGTAGTTGAGAAGGTTAATAAATGATTCACCACTCTTAATAGTAGGAGCGAATATCTCAGGGCTACTTGTAGGAATTATTACTTGAGAAGTCCTTGGTCAAGAGATTATGAGTTGGAAATAGTTTCATTTGATACACATGTTGAGTAATAGATTTTGAGAACAAGTAGTAGAATATTTAGGCCAAAATTAATTAATATTCTGGAGGGAGTTGTCACTAATTCCATAGTCTAAATCGAATAAGATATTGTTGGTGAAATGAGTTTGTTGTACTGACGTTTTGTTATTGAAAGGTTTATGTCAAGCCATTTGACTTTTTAGACTTTAAGGTGGTCATGATATATTGCTAGATGCTGCTCATGGTCTACTAAATATGAATTGATAAATTAAAGAAGTAATAAGTCAATTCTAATTATAATTAATAATTTAATTATGGTAATTAAGGATTATTAATCCTAAAGTTGTTTGGATTAATTCATATTTCGCTACCAATAGACTAAGAAACCTAATAGGTCATATACAATAAAGGATAGAGTACTGGAGATGTTATTCGATAACATTACGGGGTTTATAGTAAAAAGAAGAAGTTGTTACAGTTTAATTATGATTAATTATAATTTGTGAGCTATATTATAATTAGGATAATTTCAATTCTACTTACAAATTGAGAATCCTGATTCTTTTAGGATTTAGTTTCCTATTAGCGCGCGCACGCGCGCGCACACACAAAATTAAATAATGCCGCAGATATCGTGTGATGAACATAAGATAACTAAGAATTGCACTAAGGAAAAAAAAAATATGTTTTTTTTCTTTGTGATTCATCATCTTCTTCTTGAACATAACCTAAGCTGCGGTTAAATTTTGCTAGCCGAGGTAAGCTCATGAATATGGATTATTTGTAACTGAGGGAATGGCTAAAGGTATGAGATATCAAAACAACATAATAACCTACTCACTGGCTATTATGGACTACAAACAATATTGCTCATGAATATGGACTGAGGTAATCCATAAGCAACATATTTGTAGGTAAGCTCACTAATCCATATTTGTAGGAACTAATCCATAAGCAATATTCGATATCTCATATCTTTTATTGAGGCGAGGTATGAAGGTAAGCTCATGAATATTATATCTGGCAAATCCCGTAACTGAAAAATATGCTTCAAAAAGGTCATTGAATCTTTGTTATATCTTGAATTTTCTGTTGGAAAATTGCTCCTTGATGTTGTTATAATCCTTGGGAACAAATTTGTCTTGTGTTTGTGGTGAAATTTGGCTTGAATATGGTTGAAATTTCTGATTGCTCTTGAGTGACGATTTGCAGCCAAGGTGTCTGATAAAAGTTCCACGAGAGTGTTTTTGGCTATAGTTGGGAACTTTAATTATTGATTTTGATTCTTTGGGTTTTTGTGACTTGTTATAACACTCTAATGTTGAATTCTATGACCCTTGAACTAAATTTCTCTATTGTGCACTTGTGACCATTTTGTTCTTTATCATCCTAGTTTTAGTTGTTCTTGTCTCTTTGTTTTGATAATTCTTGTTTATTTCTTGCTTAGAATTGTTCCTTGTGCGCTTAGTGCTTGCTCTTGAGTTGATTGAATCCACGTTTTCTTGAATTCTTGACCTATAACTTGATTGTTTGAGGTGCCCAACAAGTGTTTGTTGAAATTCCCATGAGACCCCCAAATTGGAAAATTCTCTTGATTTGTGTGACTCACTTAGTTGGACTGAATCTTCAGCTAATGGGGAGAATTGAGATTGAACAAGAAGGCTTGAGTGTTGAGAAAAGAAGGCAAGAGGGTGAGCTTATCATTAAAAGAGCCTAAGAGAGCAAACATGAGTGTGGAGTGATCAATTTGGAGAGCCATCATGCAAGGAAGTGAGTGAGGGTCTATTTTTCTTCTAACCTCTTTGTTTTGTAGGTGTAAGGCAATATTCCATCACCATGGCCCATGAACAAGAGATCTCTAGGTCTAACCCAAGTGGACCTAGTAGACCTCAAGAAGAATAATTTGATGCTAGGGGACTACGTGAAGATATACAAGCGATGATGAGGACAATGCAAAGTGAGTTCCAAAACTTGACAATGAAGTTGATAAACCATCTTGGACAGTCTTATACCATTGCACAAAGGAGAGGCCAAGAGCGGTATGAAGTGCCTAGTCCAAGGATGAGGAATAGTGATGCCCACACTCCTCCATTACATGCCCAACAAGGGGAAGAATGGGATGAACACTCTATTGGGGGTATCCAACAAGCTCCTATGAGAGGAGGAAGAAATGGCTTGAGAGGAGGACGAGGAAGAGGCTAAGAAAGGAATGGAGGGATCAATGTAAGGGGCCTAGAAAAAGAATTTGATAGAGTTGATGAATGGTATGAGAGGGATCATGTTGAGGCTTTTAGGGAACAACATAAAGGATGGGGCCATAGAGGAGGAAGGAGAGAAGGTAATGATGTGGAAAGAGAGTTGAGCCATATTAAGTTGAAGGTGCCTACATTCTATGGCAAAAGTGACCCCGAAGCTTATTTTGAGAGGGAAAGCAAAATGGAGATATTTCTAGAAAGCCATAACTATAGTGAGAGGTCAAAAGTGAGGTTGGCTATTTTGGGATTCTCGGAGTATGCTTTGGTATGGTGGGAGCAAGTTAGTGCACAAAGGAGACAAATGGGAGTGGAAACCGTGGCCAATTGGAATTTGTTGAAAGACATGATGAGAGCAAGGTTTATACCACAGCATTACTATAATGATCTCTACCAAAGGCTCCAAGCACTCAAGCAAGGGAACAAGTGTGTGGAGGATTACCATAAGGAGATGGAGGTTATATTGATGAAAGCTCAAATGCATGAGGATCCAAGAGCTACAAGGGCAAGATTTTTGGTAGGATTAAATAGGGAGATTGCCAATTTGGTAGAATTGCACCCCTATGATCGCTTGGAGGATATGGTACATGCTGCCATGAAGATTGAAAGGTAATTAAAGAGGAGGGCATTTATTAGACCAACACTTCCAAATCCCAACACAACTAGCAAGGTGCAAACTAAGAAGGATGAAACTCCTAAACCATATCAAATGGACTTCCACAAACTGAGGGAGGCTTGGAAACCTAGGGAAGATTGGAAACATAGGGAAGGATGGAACAAGGACAAAGGGAAAACCATGGAGAGGCCATAAAGGAATAGAGACATCAAGTGTTTTAAGTGCCTATGATATGTACATACTTCCCATGAGTGTCCAAGCAAGAGGGCGATGTATACCAATCCCTATAGTGAGGTTTCTACCGATGAAGAAGAAGAGGAAGAAAGGAACTAAGGAAACCAAGAGGGAATTGGAGATAAGGAGAGTGATGAAGGGGAGGTTGTGGGACAAGAATACTCCTTGGTGGGAGTCACAAGAAGGTCATTGACCTCACAAGCCATTGAGGATCAAGACCACCAACAAAGAGAGAACATTTTCTACACTAGGTGTCTAATCAACAAGACCCCTTGTAGTATCATTGTGGATAGTGGGAGTTGCACCAACGTGATTAGTGTAGATTTGGTTGAAGAATTGGACATGAGTTGGATTAAGCATCCCAAGTCTTACAAACTACAATGGTGGAATGATAGTAGGGAAATGAGAGTAACCAAGCAATTGTTGGTGTCTTTTGAAATGGGGAAGTACAAGGATGATGTACTTTGTGATGTAGTGCCTATGTAAGCGGGACACTTACTATTAGGGAGGCCTTGGCAATATAATAGACATGTGAAACATAATGGGAGAAAGAATACTTATTCCCTACTCAAGGAGGGAACTAAGTTTACCCTCATCCTCATGGCCCCTAGTGAGGTGAGAAAAGACCAAAGAATCATGAAAGAAAAGGAGAAGAAGAAGGGAGCACTAGAAGTTAAGCAAAAGCAAGAAAGTGAGAGGAAAGAAAAGGAGAGGCAAGAAAAATAATTGAGAGAGAGAATGAGTAAGTAAGTGCCTTTGACAATCAAGGATAGAAATGAGTAAGGCCTAGAGAGGGGAGGTAAAAAGAGAGTGAATTTCTTTGCAAACGAGAGTAAGGTCATAGAGGCTATAGAAGCTAAGGAACCAGTTATTCTTCTTTTATGCAAAGGTTCTTATGTTTCTACTAGTGATTCCACATTGTATTTGTCTCATGAAATTATAGCTATTCTTCAAGAGTTTGAAGATGTTTTCCCAAATGAGGTACCTGGAGGACTACCACCATTGAGAGGAATTGAGCATCAAATTGACTTTGTACCTGGAGCCATCATCCCCAATCGACCGGCATATAGAAGCAGTCTGGAGGAGTCCAAGGAATTGCAAAAGTAAGTGGAGGCATTGCTTGAGAAGGGACATGTGAGAGAGAGCCTAAGCCCTTGAGGGGGTTTGAAGGTCTTTCAAAGGTGATTTCCCAGCCTTCTTTCTGGAGAAATACAAAGGAGTTTTGCTGGCTTGAAGATGGTCTAAAACAGCTTCATTTCCTTGATTGAAAGCTGCGAAATGTCCAGAATTTTTTTCTGGTTTTGCACAGTTTGTGCAGTCCGAAAATTGTATAGATTTTCCAGCCTTCAAGCCACATGAAATGACCATTTTTCTGGTGGCAAATGAGTGGGTTTACTGGCTGAGTTTTTCGAAGAAAGGGTCTGCAAAAATTCTGGAAAATTTCCATATTTCCTTCACTAAAATATGAACAACGTGAAGGTGAATTTGAAGGTTCTATCATGGTGATTGATTTCTCTTGGAAACCCTTCCTATTTCCCCTCCTATTTTTGGCCAACCTCCCTCCTCCAAGATTGCTTTTCGAAATTCAAGGGTGAAAAATTATCACAGATTTTTTTTGGAATTACAAGAAAGATTTGGTGATTTTGGTTCATTTGAATTATGAAAATGCTAGGACAAAGCTAGAGGTAATAATTAGGACAAGAATTCCCCTAGAATTCTTTTTAGGATACAATGTTAGGATTTAGAACATTCTCCTCATGTCCCCCCTAAGACAACATTCCTATTTCTAAGGAATGCAAGAAATAAAAATTCAAACTTAATTAAGATAATCATGATAAAAACTTAGATGATGGGATTTGAACTCATGACCTTAGAAATTAATTCACAAAGCTCTAACCACTAAACCACAACAACTGTTGTTCTTATTTTCTCACCCACATATTTTTCTTATTTAATCCTCAAGTTATTTCCCTATTTGGACCTCAAGCAAAATTACCATTTTACCCCTCCCACTCAATAGGCATAACTAAGCATTTTAACCTATAACCCGCAATTCTAAAGCACATAAAATCATTCAAAAACATATATGTTCATGCAAAATAATATGATATGCATCCCGACCCCTTTACTCTAGGGTTGGCTTTCGGTGGGGTTTCACATGACCAAGCGTACTCATCATTACTGAGCATAGGGTTCAAACGAGTATCGATCCTCTAGGAACAAGTAAACATTAATTACCCTTCTTTCATTATTTAACCGACTCAACAAAGTGAAAATCAAATAAAAAGGAAAACTAAAAAGAAAATAAAATAAAAATATGTACATGTCAAGGATGGAGAAGTATGCAACTCAAACCATTAATTAGACAACCATGATCTTCAAGAACTTAACCATTATCATAATCAATCATTCTCTCGGCCCATGAAGGATTAAGGTAAATTGGCATCACTTGGTCTGTCTCAACTAATTACTACCTTCTAGATAAATTAGCATCACTTGGTTTGTCTCAACTAATTCATCCAAAAGATGCATTAAACACAATCCTTAATTAAATTTTCGTGGTCTGGCAAATTTAAAACATGAAATTAATCAATGAATCCTTGGTCTAGCAAACATCAATTAACCTTTAATTACTCAATCTTCAACAATTAACCTCTTTGGTCTAGTAAGTTAACAACCAATGAATGCGAAAATTAATCAATTGCAACCATCATCAACCTCTTTGGTCTAGCAAGTTAACAATAGAAACAACCAACTAATCTCGGAATATGCCCAAGTAATTAAATACCAAGAAGAACAGTTAATTAATCAAAAGATCAAATAACTCCAAGAATCATTATTATCTAAAACAATGTCAAATTACAATAGAACAATTAAACCATCATTGTTAAGAAAAAGAAAACAAAGTAAAAGAAAGAACTCATAGACAAGCCTCCTTCTTCTTCCTTTGAAAACCTTCTTGTACAACCCTCCTTGAACTTGAAGAATTCCTCCTTAGACTATGTGATTTTCGATAATGATCAATGAATTCTCCCTTTTTTCCTTGTGTTTTTCATCTATTTATAGGCTTAAGAAGTGCCTAAACTCATAGGTACAAAGTTCCAAAAACGCGTTGATGTTTGCTAGAACTCCCCAGATTTCCAAAAACGCGTCAAAAGATTGCAGCACCGCCTCAGGAACATACCACAGTCGGCGCCGCCTATGTTCTATTTCTCCACTCGTTTGCCGATTTTTCTCCGAATTTTGCGCATACGTTCCAGACTGCAGCCGGCGCCGCCTCCAGCCTTACAGCCGGCGCCGGTTAGGCTCTGTTCCATCACTTTGAAGTCCGTGCATCCAGTGTACAGCCGGCGGCGCCTCTGCTCTGTTTCGCGATGGTTTTACTTCGTTTTACCCAAAATCCTGAAATAATGACCAAAATACCTATCCAAGGGTAAAATCTCAAATATGAAAGACTATTATTAGTTATTGCACAAAATGTATTACAAAAGAGCCTCAAATAACTACGCAAAATATAACCAAATTAGCCCCTATCAAAACCTGATTGAGGAAGTGTACATGACACAACCTGAGGGTTTCATATGCAATAATAGCGCAAAAGTGTGCAAGCTGTAAATGTCCATTTATGGATTTAAGTAAGCTTCTAGGAGTTAGAACATCTACTTTGATGAAATAATCTAAGAGCTTGGTTTAATGCAAAAATATGGATGAACCTTATGTGTACAAGAAGATTAGTAGGAGTGCAGTCGTTTTCCTATTGCCATATGTAAATGACATATTGCTAATAGAAAACAATGTATGTGCCCTTCAATTAGTAAAAATTTGGTTGTCCATGAAATTCTCAATGAAAGAGCTTAGAGAAGTAACCTATATTCTTAGAATAAGGATTTATAGAGATAGATTAAAAAAGTTGCTAGGTCTTTCACATTCTATATATATTGACAAAGTACTAAAGAAGTATAGCATGGATCAATCTAAAAAGGGACTGTTACCTATGTCTCATGGGGTAAGCCTTTTAAAGTCGATATCTTCAAAGACACAAGTTGAAAGGGATCACACGAGTAGGATTCCATATGCCTCAATAATTGGATCTATCATGTATGGTATGATATGTACTAGGCTCGAAGTATCCTGTGCTCTTAGCTTGATGAACAAATACCCATCTAACGTAAGTGAGGTTCATTGTGAAGGATCAAAAGGCAAAACATCAAAGAAAAGGCAGCGAAAATTTTTTTAGTTTTTCGAGCCACATCTAGTAGAGAGAACTTAATTTTCTTGATTGGTCGTGGATTAATCAATATAAGGGCCAGGTTGCATTGGAACTTGCATTGGAAAAGGAGAAGATGGCACCTATGGTTCGACCAGTAGTTTCGCAAATCTTCTACTCTTACGCATCAAACATCTTCAAGCTTTCTCCTTTCGTTTTCTAAAGTATGACTCTACCTTGCTCTCGAGTTAGCTTGGTGAAAGCTCCTTCTTTGGATAATCAAGATACTCTCCAAGAAAGAAAGAAGAGAAGAAATTGGAACAAAGAGGGAGGAAGGAGCTTTCACCAAGCTCCTTCTTTTCCCCTAGAGTGAAGAAAAATGAAGGAAAAAAAAAAAAAAAACATCACCAAGCCTTAATGGGCTTGGTGCAATGCTCATAAATCAGTCCAAGACTGGCCTAATCCTCTTAATTAATTAATTATCTTTTTTGGGTTTCATTAAATACCCAAGACTAATTAATTAATTCCAATTAGACTCTTAATATATGTCAACATATATCAGCCTAATTAATTAATTTATTCCAACCCAATCTTCTTAATTAATTAATTATCTTTTCTGGGCCTTATTAAAATCTAAGACTAATTAATCAATTCTAATTGAACTCTTAGAATAAATTTTATTTCTCTTTCAAACAATTATCCATCAAGCCCAAATTGTGTCTCAACAACACCAATGTAACTTGAACTACTCCGTGGACCAAGAGACATATTATTCATGGCTGCTAAAATGACAAAAATACCTTTACTATTAAATAGCTGCATTTTACCATTTTCAATATTTTTATTTATCACCATATGAAAATATTAACCCTAAGAATAATATTACTAAAGCAATGTCTTCGACCTACAAATGAAATGACATAAATACCTCTCTATGTAACACCCATTAATGAGATAGGATAAATGTACTAACACCACAATGACATCTACCATTCTTAGATCTATAGTCCTATAATCTATGACTCACTTAAATGTACTTGCTTATCATTGGAAGCTACCCAAAAGTACATATTCTAGAGTCAAGTTCCTAGGGCCTTAGATTATTAGATTATCCCGGACAATCACAAGAAGTGATTTAACTTCACTAAGTGAAGATAGAAACTCTGTTGCATGAGTCTATCTTAATTAGTTAGAGCAATACACCCAACATACAAGGATATTGATCTCACAAAAAAAAAAAAAAAAAAAAATCTTACCTAACATATATCAAAGTATGAAACCCTAGTTTTGCCAGACCACCAACTCATACTCAAGTATGAAGGTATTCGTCCACGCTTAGCAGTAATGGTTTGGTCTCTACAATTATAGTATTTTAAGAGAGACCACTACTATATGTCCAGTTCTACATATTTGAAATACGCTTATACCAATGATATGAGTGAACAACTCACTGAATTAAGGTGAACCATTTTTCATTGGAAATCATGGCATAATAGTCATGCCATGATGAAATGCCCAGTTCTATCAAATGACTAAGAACTCAATTTTACTTGCATGAGAAGTACCCATGGTCAATACCTTATTGTGAAGAACGACCTAACACATAGACTATTACTTATCATACTTAGACCTTAAATGTGCAATAATATAAGAATTAAACTAAATTAAATGAATAAATTTTTATTACAATATATTTACATAGAATACATAGTCTTTGAGAGCATACTTTCCAACAAGTTTCCACTTGCACTTCAAAGACTAAGTAAGTCCATAAGTGCCTACCCCTATGATATCTAAGTGTCTGCAAAACACCTTTTCTATTAAAGGCTTCGTAAAGGGATTCGTCAGATTGTTGATGGAGAAAATCTGATCAACCCCAATCTCCTATTTCTGGATGAACTCCCATGTGAAGAGATACTTCCTCTCTATGTATTTGCCCTTCTTATGGTTTCGAGGTTCATTGCATTGTGACACCACACCAGTGTTGTCATAATAAATGGTGATAGACCTATCCATGTGTAGTACAACTCCAAGTTCTGTGAGGAACTTCCGGAGCCACATAGCTTCTTTAAAAGCTTCTGACGCAGCAAGGTACTCAGCTTCTATGGTAGAATCAGCAATGCAGGATTGCTTGATACTTTTCCATGAGATAGCACTTCTAGACAAAGTGAAGACATATCCACTAGTGAATTTTCTTTCATCTTTATCTGCCTAGAAGTCTGAGTTTATGTAACTGGTAGGAACTAAATCATCAGCACGATATACAAGCATATAATCTCTCATTTCTTTGAGATATTTAAGTATATGCTTTAAAGCTTTCCAGTGAGCTTCCTTGGGTTTGACTGATATTTATTAACTCTGCCTACTGCAAAGTAGATATCTGGCCTAGTACAAAACATAGCATACATGAGACTTTTGACAGCCGAAGCATAAAAGATCCTACTCATTTTCTACTTGTCTTTCTATGTCTGAGGACATTGCTTGGAAGATAAAGATAATCCATGTTTAAAGGGTATAATAGCCCCTTTACATTGATCCATGCTGTACTTGACTAATATCTTGTCAATGTAAGTAGACTAGGATAAGCCTAACATTCTTTGCTTCATATCTCTAAGAAGCTTAATATGTTGAATGTAGCTAGCTTCTCTGGTGTATTTCATGCTAAATTGACTAGATAACCAAACCTTAACGGATGGCAATATCCTTACATTATTTTCAATGAGTAGAATGTCTTCTACATAAAGTACCAAGGAAAATCACTTTACCACTGTCGGATTTCCTATACATATATGGTTCATCCACGTTTTGAATGAAACCATAAGTTTTCATAGTTTCATTAAAACATATGTTTCATACTTGTGACGCTTGCTTAAGCCTATAGATGGACTTCCTAAGCTTACAGACCATTTATTCTTAACCTCTAGCAACAAAACCTTATGGTTGGAATATATAGATGTCATTTCTAAGATAGCCATTTAAGAAAGCCGTTTTAACATCTATTTGCCATATCTCGTAGTCATAATTGTAACACCCCCACTACCTAGGCCCATTAGGGCCGGGAATGTCGCCCCTTCCACAAGACAATAGATCTTTATAACTAGGTCACATAAAATAAAATAAATACTTCAAAATTAAACTTATTACATCCCAACAATACATGAACAAATTCAAAAAAACAATTGTCTGCTACAATCTCTCAAAAGCAATACATAACAAAAATAATAGAGAGTCTTCAAAATCATAAGCAACAATCTAGCTAATGACCTTCACAATAGGATCGACCTAAAAACATGATATAAAAGGTGGGGAGATAAAAATTTCAGTAAGCCCGTGTGTGCTTTGAGTGTTTTAGGTAAGACAATTCATTTATGTAAGTTGTAAAAGTTTCATAAAAGAAAGTGCTGGCAAGCATTAAAATAAGTGTTAAAAATGAAGAATGGTGTTTTGCTTTCCAAACATACATGTGTATAATAAACACAACCACCCAAAGAGGTAACCATAGCACCACACGCTGGGCACCATGACAATATAACGATCATAATGCCGTACGTTGAGCATACTGACACAAGGTAGGTGTACAGCCTACCGGATGAGATACTCCTCCATCTCTACACCCAAACTTATCAGTTGTCCACTCCGAAAACACACAGTCCACTTGACTGAACTTTCTAGCTCAGACCAGTATGACCTACTAGACTAGCATCCTATCCAGGAAGGACTCACCCCTCAAAAGTGGTCACCTACTGAGAGACTTACCCTAACCCTTCAAAAACTAGTCCTAATAGTCTACCCTTATTGAGTACTCAATGTTGTTGTTCCATTTAGGAGAAAATTGATTATACAATGATTTACTTGGAAATAGTAATTAAAGTTTCTAAAATTCTTGCCAAAGTTGGGTTTTAGAAAGAGTTTAGCATTTTGTGTAAAACTGCTTGTTTAATTTCAAATGGTTTGCTTGACTGAAATAAAAAGGTAAACTGTCCTTCATTGCTTTTACAAAACAAATGTTCATACACATTGAGTTGCTTACCATATTAACTTTGGTCTTCAAATGACTTTATGCAGGAACTTACCTGATCCTTTGCTCTGCTGGGATTCAAAGATCTTCCAAGGTCAGCCTAACCCCGGCTAGGGTAAACACAAGGCATAAGATAACATTCGGACTATATCTACCTTACATAAACAATTCCTAGTTCATCTAGTTACAACCGTGACTAACCATGACCATAATGTCCTAAGCTTTAATACTAGTTGATAAAGTATTTTATAAAATAAATCTATCTTGATAAGTTAAAATAATTAGGGGTTCTAAAATAAATACTAATAAGTTATAGTTTCAGATAATAAATTATGAGTATTATTGCTAATAAATAAACTAGTGTTAAATATTGAATAATACTAAGTCCAAAATAATATTGGTAAATGGTAATATTTAAAAAGTATTATTATAAATAATTAAATAATAAAATACACCTAATTTTTAATTAATAATTAGTAATAAATAATAAAATTAATAATAAATGAATTATACTTTAATTTTTAATTAATAAACAATAAATAAATTTTAATATAAATAATATTTATAGATATAGGTAAAAGTTTTAGTAAGGTTAATTATTATGGTCTACAAGGTCATTTGATATTAATTAATTCTAATATTTTATTTATATATATTATTTTTAATAAAAGATATTATTTACTTGACTAATAAAAGAATAATATTTTAATTAATATTCTATTCCAAGTCTTCCTAGCAATTTCGAATTTCGTAGAGAAAAATATAGTAGTAATTCTAATTAAAGTAGTCAAATTTGTTAATAAAAATGGCCTAGGATTAACAAGAAAATAATCTTTCACCATGATTTCCTATTGCAAAAAAAGATTCGTGAACACATTTTCTAACATCATATAATAAACTAATACATTCATGAACATACACTTGAATTAACACATACTATCACATGATCAATTTCCTACTAGGCATAATCATCATTCATGGCTTCATTGAAACTAAGAACATAAAAGTCTAATCACCATTGGTGTCACCACATCTAATATGCTTCAAACATCCATAAATCTCATTAAACATGATGAACACATATTGATTCAAAAGAAAAATCCTTATAGCTTAATCATAGATATCAACCCTCATGTCCTAACTCCATCCCTTTTTGTTAGGATTCGTGGATTCCTAAACGTGGAAAACATCCATGAATCCCTTTCGATGATCCAAGTAAATAATTAAGAAGATCGAAGGTTTGCAGAATTACCTCTGGTTGGTGAAATCAATATCCTTCGATTCCGATGGTGCTGCAGCACGTGCAACCCGAATGATCACCAGGCACTGCAGTATGCGAACGTCCTCTATCGAATACACACTGCGAACTCACTCGTCACCCAGGGAGTGCTAGTGCCTAGGGTTTGATAGGATTTTTTTTTCTGGTCGAGAATGGCACGAATGTTCTCAACAGAATTAGACTCTTGAAAAGACGGCTAAGGTTTTCTTAAAAACCCCCCAAACCTTTTAGAGTCAAATCCTAATAATATCTTATCATATTTTAATTTAAATTCAAATTAAATTAAAACTGATATGATAAGATTTTGCCATTATCTCGGTTATTTAAATAATTAATTTACCGAGTCAGATTCTTATAATCTGGACATTATCCATATACATTGAATGTAGACATATTTCCAAATTCATTGTATCTGGTAAATTTTCTAAGTTCGATTAACTTAGACATATTTCCAAATTCATCAAATCTGGTTACTAGAAAAATAACCTAACAAGTTCGCTTATTGTGTAACCCTATAGGTTCCTTTAACACTGGCAGTGTGCCCAAATCATATTTAAATGGCGCACAAGTTATAAGCGGTTTCTAACAAAACATTATAACTATCCAGGTTAAATGAAGATCGATGATCTCTTTGAACCAAACCATAATTTTATATTTAGTCCTTTTGTCACACGATATCCAGATTAAGCATAAGGCACGGAGCATGTCATCCTTATTAAGCTTATCAATTATTTCTTGATTTCATAGTAGACTGTTCAAACAAATGATATCAATATCTTAGATTGATATATTTGAGCACGACCATGCATTTTAATAGTCTAACTTATGAAAAGGCCCATGGATATCTCTCCCATAATTGAGAGGGACAAATTCCTTCACTATCATTCATATTCCTTTCATTGATTTATTCTATATCCAACAGTAGTCTAATTTGTTATATGATTAAAGACAACTTTAGACAACGTCAAAATATAGAATTTATCAAGTAGGAAACTATGATGAATTTAGGTCGAAGGACTTTTAATATCATTATGGCTAGAAAGTACTTATGACATGTTCCATGAAGTACTCTCACAGCGGGTCATGTCCAATACAATGTTTTCTAACATTTATTTATGTTTTGACTCGATATCACAAATATTCATGACCAGTAAAACATAGCCATCAAGTCACAAACATACTAATATTAATTTATTATTGTTCCAATAATAATAATCGATCAGGGACAGTTTTAGAATAGTCATTGTATTCATTGTAGGGTTTTACTATCAAGTCACGTACTTGATGACAACAAAATAAAATGCACTATTCATAGAAAGAAAAACCTCATATTATTATATAAAACATAATGACAATAGTATAAGTACAAATTGACTATAGGGCATATCCCTAACACTTTCATCCACATACATATACTCAATCCCTCATCTATATTCAATCTTCCTATCAACATTTAAGAGACATGAATTTAGAAATAAAAAAGAGGATTTAAGAAAAATACTTGATATATAATAACTTGATGAAGACTAGTGAAGGTCCACGCGATTGAGAGCCTTTAGTGGTCCAAAGGGAAAACAGCCATGGAATTAGAATGGAATTAGAAATTGAATAGAAGAGAAAGAACACGAAGGTTGTTCTTGTTTTACCTTTTTGATGTTCTTGAGACCTTCAAGGAAAAAGCTGATTTTGATGCATTTGAAAATTCTAGTTTGTGTGATTTTGTGTTATAAAGGCCAGAAATGAAGTCTAGGGATTAAGTATGAGTGATCTGGAGTATTTGAGAGGGTTTGGAGGTGTTTAGGATATGTTTAGGCTTGAAGAGGTGTAGTGTGTGTTCTTGGTGTTTGAGAGAGTTTGAGAGAAGAAGGGCTTGGAAAATTCTGGAAAAACTATTAGCCAAATGGCCTAGAGTAGATAGGAGTTTTGATTTTTAGCTAGAAGGAGAGAGAGAGAGATCAGTTTTTTTGAAATTCAAATGTAGGAATATGAGGAGTTGTTTGAGGTAGAAGATTAGCTAATGGTGATTGATCATGGAAGGTTTCTTTGCTCCTCAATGGTGTCGGCTGGATACTCCAAGTTTAATGCAAAGAATGGAGACTGTTTAGGTTTTATTGCTGGCCGAAAATGGCTTATGATGGCAAACAAATTTCTGATTAGTTACCTGCTATGAGAGTGCTTTAATGGTGCAAGAAAAATCTGGAATTTTTTGAAGTTCAAATGAGTTTTGGATAGAGTGATCCTAGAAGCTTTTTGAGGTGTGATCATGGAGTCCAAGTACTCAAGGGTAGTGTGGAGGTCAATGGTGTTTGGTCCATGGCTGGACAAGGTCCAATTTTTAGAGGTTTGAAGGGTGTTTTTTGGCCTTGGCATTGAGAGACCAAGCTCGGAATTTTCTCGTTTTCATTGTCCAAGAGTTTCAAATGATGATGATTTTTCTGGTGCAGAATTTTCTGCATTTCCTTGGCCCGATTTGCAGCTGGTTTGTGAGGGTATTTGAAGGTATTTTAAGGGTGTTTTTCCAGCCTTCTTTCTAGAGAAAAATAGAGGAAGTTCCTGCTTAATTGATGTATAAAAGATAGCTTCAATTCCAGCTTCAAAGCAGCGAATGGCTGCAGGATTTTTTTTCTGGTTTTGCACAGTTTGTGCAGTCCGAAAAATGCATAGAATTTCAGCCTTTATTCTCACATGAAGTGACCATTTTTCTAGCAGCAAATGGGGTAGGATTGTTGGCTGAATTTTTCAAAAGCCATTCTGCAAAAATTATGGAAAATTTCTAGATTTTCCTTCACTAAAAACATGAACAACATGAAGGTAGGATTGAAGGTATAATCATGGTGATTTATTTCTCTTGGGAACCCATCCTAATTCTTCTCCTATTTTTATCCATTCCCCTATCCCTCAAGACTGATTTTCGAATTTCAAGGCTAAAGAATTATCACAGATTTTTTTTTTGGAATTAAAAGAAAAGATTAATGGATTATGGATAATTTAAATTATGAAGATGTTAGGACAAGGTTAGAAGGATTAAAGGGGACAAGAATTCCTCTAGAATTCTTTTTAGGATATGATCACATGATCAAGACATTCTCTTCAGGTCTCCCCTAAGACAACATTCCTATCTTTAAGGAATGTAAGAAAAACAAAAATTCAAACATAGCTAAGATAATCACGAATAAAACTTAAGTGATGGGATTTGAACTTATGACATTAGTGATTAAATCACAAAGCTTTAACCACTTAACTACTCTAACTTTTGTTCTTATTTTCTCACCTAAATATCCTTCTTATCTAAACCTCAAGCCATCTTCCTATTTTGACCTCAAGCAAAATTACCGTTTTGCCATTCCTACCCAATAAGCATAAATAAGTCATTTAACCTATAACCCACAATTCTAATGCACATAAAATCATTCAAAAAGCATATTTTTATGCAGAGTGATATGATATGCATCCCAACCCCCTTATTCTAAGGTTGGCTTTAGGTGGGGTTTCACAATAATAACATGCGATGTCTAAGAGAATTCAGATAGACTTAAGCATGCCTACTAGTGAAAAGGTTTCCTCATAATCGATCCCTTCTTTCTGAGTATAACCTATAGTAACGTACCTTGCTTTATAGGTTTCAACCTTTCTATCCGCACCTCTCTTCCTTTTGTATACCTATTTATACCCAATAGGTTTTATCCTATCAGGTGCAGTGACAAGATCCTAGACCTGATTAAGGTACATGGACTCAATTTCAACATTCATAGATAGCTGCCATTTGTCTGCATCAACATCAACAATGGTCTCCTTGTATCTAGTGGGATCTTGTTTCTAATGATCAGAGGCTAGATCATAGATCTCTATGGTCCACCTTTTTGGAACTCTTGTGATCCTCCCACTATAACAAGGCTTAGTTTATATGGGAACATTCGGTAATGTTTTTCTTGGTTCCTCGATCAGAGTGTTAGAAGGACCTGAAGTTGAATCAGTGACCAACTTCTCTTCTAACTCTATTATACTTGAACTAGTGGTAGAAGTAACTTGTTTATCCTCTAAGTGTCTAGCATTAATACTAACAAGTACTTTATGCTTTTGTGGATAATAGAAATATCCACCTCTTGTTCCTTTTGCGTACCCAATGAAGCAGCATAACTCTGATCTTAGTTCTAGCTTACTTCCTATTATCAACACATAAGCTGGGTAACCCTATATCTTGAAATGGTTCAAACTGGACTTTCGTCCAGTTCACATCTCATAGGGTATCCTAGGTACTAACTTGAAAGGCACCAAGTTCAAAATATATGCAGCAGTTTCTAAAGTATACCCCCAAAAAGAAATAGGAAGAGACACATAGCTCATCATACTACTGACCATTTCCATTAAAGTTCTATTTCTTCTTTCAGCTACTTCGTTCTACTGGGGAGTCCCTGGCACAGTTAACTGAGATACTATATCATGATGTACCAAGTAATCCTTAAACTTACCGAAGAGGTACTCTCTACCACGATTCGATCTCAAAGTTTTAATTAATTTACCTGTATGATGCTCTACTTCTGCCTTAAACTCCTTGAATTTATCAAAAGAGTCAGACTTGTACCTTATCAGATAAATATAATCAAAACAAGTGTGATCATCTGTGAAAGTGATAAAATACTCATAGCCTTCCCTTACTGGTATAGGCATCGGACCACAAACATCTGTATGAACTAGTGCTAATATTTCTAAGGCTCTATCCGCCTTTTTGGTAAAGGACATTTCGGTCATTTTACCTTTAAGGCAAGATTTACACTGAGGCCATTCTTCCAATCTCAATGAACCTAAGGGCGCATCATGGATTAGCCTCTGAATTCAATTGGGATTTATATATCCCAATCTTAGATGCCACAAATACGAGTCATTTGATATGAATTTTCTTTTTTTATTATCAGGTTCAGTTTGAATATTGTTTACTTGATTTCTAATAGGATGTCTATAAAAGAGATTTCCATATATGTTTCCTGTACAAATTAAATTACCATCTCTATTGATAGAAACACCATAATAGAAAGAAACATAATATCCTTGATTCTTCAAATTAGAACCTAAAATCAAATTCTGTTTAAAAGAAGAAACTTATAAAATATCTTTTAAAACTAACTTCCTATTATAATAAAAAATAAGCCCAAGATCTCCTACTACTTCAGCCCATATTCTTGCTCCATTACCTACTTAAAGTCCATGCTCACCCTTACTAAGTGTTCTTATCCTTTTGAACCCCTGCAAAGAGTTACAGATATGGTAAGTGGCTCCAGAATAAACTATCCAGGAAGATGTTGATTTAACCATCAAAATAGACTCTAGGTATAGAGCAATACTTGAAGTAGACTTAGCTAAGAAGTCCAGACAATCTTTCTTCCAATGCCCTTTCTTGCCACACTTGAAGCATTTGCGTTTAGGCTTCCCATTAGACTTGGCCTGACCAAATGCCTTGGGCTGGGCCCCTATGTTGTTATGGACATTTCCCTTCTTGAATTTCTTAAGCTTTTCCTTAATTACAAAAGAAGAAGCAGAACGAGAGACTAAAACCTTTGACACGGGCTTTATGATTTTCTCTGCCTCCTGGAGCTCTTTTATAAGCTGCATGAGATTCATATCTAACTTGTTCATATTGTAGTTCAACTTAAATTGAGAATATAAATCAGGCAAAGTTTGAAGAACCATGTTAATTTGGCTCTCAAGATCTATCATTGTGCCTAGGTGATGCGCAAATTTTAGGTATATAAAAAAAATCACCCATTTTAAATCCATTCCTTAATCAAGTTTTAATTAAAACATTAATCCCAAAATACATATGTGAGCAAGTATACTTATCGCAAGTATAGTATAGGGAATTAACGAGTGGCGATCTTTAAAGGAATAAGTACACACTAATCACTCTTCTTTTATTGTTTAATTGACCTAAATAAAGTAAGAAAAGAATAACAAGAAAAGCAAAAGAAACATATACAACTCATGGATGTAAATTTATGCAGTTTAGAAAATTACCCTAGAAAACACAATAATAAACCAATTAGCAATTCTTTCAACTAATTATCATCTAGGCATCATGAAAGAATATAAAGTAAAACCCAATCGTCTCCCAAGTCATGTTTCTACTTAGGTAAATCCCATTTCATGTCATAATCCATGAAATCCTATATTTTGATTATATTATCAGATTTGCCAATCAAGCTAATCCTAACCAAAACATGCAGTAGGCTCAATTTCTTATAATCATGAAATTAGCTAATAACTCTTTGCTCGAGGTGAAATCAACCAATCTTTGATCACTTAGTCCTATTATCTTAACTTCTTTGCTTAAGTTCATTAAGATTAGACAAATGTGAAATCAATGCAAAGAAACGCCTAACATCGTCGTCTCAAGTTAATTAGAAGAACTCGTATCAATATCAATGAATTCAAGTAATTAAATACCAAAGATGACAAAAAAATTGATCAAATAACTAAATTAACCCAAAATCAAGAATCCCAAAATAATGTTAAATTACAATAAAAATATTGAATACATTATTGCTAAAGAAAAAGAAGAAAAAAGAAAAGAAAACACTCATAGATAAGCCTCTTTCTTCTTCCTTGAAGACTTCCTTTGAAAAATTCTCCTTGGCATGGGTGAATTCCTCCTTCAATAAGAGAATCAAAATTTTTGCTCTTTAATTCACCTCTCTTGGTTGTATATCTCAAATCCTTGTGTTCTCTTATGCTTTTATAGGCCTCTTGGATACCTATTTTGTGGCTAAGGAAGTCTTAGCCGAGTAGGAATAGAAAAATACCAATATCTTTGGATAAGCCTAAATTCCGCGTACAAAATTTCCGCCTTCAGAACCTGCCTGGCGCCGGGTACCTTCAACCTACCTGGTGCCAGGTACACTCTGTTCTTTCTCTGTTTTGCTCTATTTTTGGCCATCTTTCCCGTAGTAAGCAAATGGACCTGGCACTAGTTATACTTCCCACATCTGGCGCTAGGTCTGCACTGGAAAAATCCTTGAAGCTCGTTCAATCTCTACTACTGGACAGAATGAACCTAGTGCCTGGTCCACTGGCTGGGCTTGGCACCAGATACATTTTGGTTCTATGCACTTTCTGCTCTATTTTTACTTAAATCTACATATATTTTCCAAAAACGCCTTTTACAAGCAAAATAGCAAATAGGAAGGAATATACATAGTTATTGCGACAAATGTTATCTTAAAATAACCTCAAATAACTAGGAAAAGAGTGGTCATTTTAACCTCTATCACTAGGACCTTTGCCTCCTCGAAGTAGGAAATCATCTTGAGTAGATGCTCTTGAACTGATGCCTCTTTAGCCATCCTAGTGTTCATGATTGCCCTAAGAGCTTCCTACCTTGCGAGCCGCCTCTTTCAGCAAACATGGCACATAAGGACAAATCCATGTCGTATATAGTGGCCGTGTGCTCATGCTAAAATTGCAGTACACTAGATATGGAAGCCAACATATATCACTTAGCCATCTCATTGGCTTTCCTCCAAGGCTTCTTGGCCTCTCGCTCCTGATCGTTAGATTCTTCCCCAATCTCAGGACAGGGATCCGTAAGAATATACTTGTACTTCTCGACAGTGAGTACTATATTCAGGTTCCTCTTCCAGTCCATATAATTTGGGCCTATCAACTGTTCTCCTTAAGAATGATTGGCAATGGATTAAAATCAGACATGTCTGAAATATTGCAAAAAATATTCATTTAGTTTGCAAGAAATAACAATGCACATTCTTTATATTATTTCTTTAATAATAGATATGTAACACCCCGCTACTTAGGCCCGCCAGGGCTAGGGATGTCGCCCCGTCCAAAGGACAATGGGTCTTTATAACTAGGACACACAAATATAATAGCGGAAATGAAATGATACTTCAACTTAAAATTTATTACAACCCAAAAGAAATAACAATAAATCCAAGAATACTCAAAATAAATCCATAATAAAACTTCATCCGCTCTCAGCTCTCCCAACATTACACAAAATATATCCTCAGAAAATTCTTCCAAAGCAGACAATATATAGCTACTCATGCCCACAGCAGGATGGACCTGAAATCATGATAAAATGGTGGTGAGACAGAAATCTCAATAAGTCCGTGTGTGCTTCGGGTGTTTAGTGAAAACAGTTCATGGATGCAAAGTGTGAAACCTTTATAAGAGAAATACTGGCAAGCAATAACATTAGTAAAAAACAAGAGTGGCGTTTTGGCTTTTCCAGCCATACATAAGTAATAAAATCAACCACTCGAAAGAAAGGGATATAGGTTACCACACGTTGGGCCCCATAACCGGTCAGAATGCCGACACTTTGTGCAGACTGACAAAAGTAGGTGATCGGCCTACTGGGCAAGATACTCCTTCTTCTCTATACCCAAACAACAATCGGGTGTCCATTCCGGCAAACCACAGTCACTTGACTGAAAACAAACTGCTAGCTTGGACCGGCACGACTCACTGGACTGACATCTTATCCGGGAAGGACTCACCCCTCAGAGGTGGCCACCTACTGAGAGACTTACCCTAACCCTTCAAAGACTAGTCCTAGTAGTCCACCCTTATTGAGTACTCAACGACGTTTCCCACTTGGGATAAAATCAACAAAACACTGTTCCACATGAAAATGGCAATTTATGGGTTTTCCAAAGTCTTTAACAAAATCAGTTTTAGAAAGAGTTTGAGTTTGAGTAAATCTGCTCATTGGCTTTTAAATAATTCAAATGTTTGAAATAAGAACGGATTTAACCCTCAATTGCCTTTACATAAATGAGTGTCCATGCATTCTACACTTGGCTTGCCATAATAAACATTTTGCATCAAACAGGTTTTATGCATGAGCTTACCTGATTCTTGCTCACAATAACAAGGTCTCCAATGGCAGACCTAACCCCACATGGGCAAATACAAATCACAATCAATTTCAAGCCACAAACTACTTCCTTAATTTTAAATCGACTTAACTTACTACTACCATGATCCTGGTGTCCCAAGCTTTAAGGTTAAACAATAAGTAAATAGGTTTAAGAGTTGATCCTAGCACAATTATCTAAAATAATTAATGGTTTGGGAAATAAATTTAATAAGTTGAAAGCTTAAATCTTGTTAGGGAAAATTTAGAGTTTATTTGATCAAGAGTTCTAGGTAGTGTTAAATAAAATATTGATTTATTAATAATTTAGTTGTTAGAAAATAATTGGTAGCTAAAATTAGTTGAAAATAAATTTAATGAGTCTCACTTGAAGAATATTAAATAAATTCTTAAGGAGTTTTGATTAGAAGATAATAGTTAAATTTTTAGTAATATATATTCTACTAATTGTAATTATTTTCATAAAGGCTTTAATTGATCTCATTATATTAAGTAATATATACATATATATATTTATTTTATTTTTCTAGCAAAAATCATTATTTGTTTGACTAAAATATCCTTTATATATATGACAATCCAAATCTACCCTTCCTAGGGTTTTTTTTTTTTCCCAAAAATACTAAGAGAAATTATTTTATTGAATATTTTATTCATGAAGTAAAAATTTGTTTGGGGACAACTAGATCATGATCAAATTCCTATGGCTAACCACAATCAATACATACATAATCCTTTAATTCATCAAATCATCCAAATCATGCATACAAGCATAGATCTCAATTTATCAACTCATGATCTAACCCCTACTAGCATAAATATGATCATGGCTTCAATATTAATCCATCATGAATATAAACCCTATTCACCAAAGGTGACATAATCTCTAACATACTTCATCACATATACTACTTATGACATGCATCAACCTCAAATTATCATATAATCATCCAAGACAATCCTTCCATGCATAAATCCCATCTCCTTCACAATCATACATATATTCATACTTCAATCTCAACAATATATATATATATATATATATATACTCAAATCCTATCACCATCCACCTATTATCATTATCACCCTAGAGTCATGCTTCTAGTGTTTAAAAGAAGGATTGATGGTACTTACTTGGTTGGTGAACGCCTTGAAGGAGTTTAGAGTAGATCTCAACTCCTAGGTGTCTAACTTTGTCCAAAGGAGATGGCAAGAGCATGATTATGGAGAAGAAGTCATCCGGCCAAGGGAGAGAAGTTTCGACCGTGAGAGAGAGAGAGAGAGAGAGAGAGAGAGAGAGAGAGAGAGAGAGAGAGAAGAGATCATTAGTATGTTTATTCACATAGGTTCTCACTAGAGATCATGTTTGGAGAAGATGTAGTTGATAAAATAAATTTACCTTGAATATGTTCTTGTCCTTCACAGAAATTTCTGCTTTTGATCCGAAGTAGCAAGATGATTTGGGGAATTTGATGTTAATAATGGTGTTGATGGACTCACAGCAGTGAGTAGGTCAAATCTGGAAGTTTTTGAGAGGATTTGAGATGGTTTGGAGGGGTATTAAGTGTAGGGAAGAGGTAGGTGTTCTTGGTGTAGCGTGTGTGTGTTCTTGGAGATTAAGAGATTTTGAGAGGTGGTTCTTGTGCAGCTGCTGAATTTTTGTGAGGGATAGGGCTGGCCAAATTTCTGTAGGGTTTAGGGAGTTGTTTCTCTGATTTGGAAGAGAAAAGGAAGGGTTAGTTGTCACAATCCTTGAAGAATATTTTTAGGAAGTGAATTTGGAAACTAAATATTCTAGGATATCTTGATAATTTGGAGAGCTTTGAAGGTCTCCTATGGCCGACTGGTTGAGCAGCTTTTCTGAGGAATTAAAGTTGATTCCAGGTGGCTTATGGTGGCCAAAACTAAGGTGCACAATGATGAAGAAGATGTCTGGTCATTTGAGTAAGATATTATGGAAGGTTGCTAAACAAGGATGGCTGGAATTTTGGAAATCAATCAAGCTAAATTGCAGGGATTTGTTGGAGAGATTTTCGGACAGCCATTGCTGAATTTCGTGCAGAAGCTTGAGGGAAACAATGGAGCTCTATTAATGGAGGTTTAAGGAAGGTTTTGACATATTAAGGTTGGTGTTTCGGCCAAAAGAAAAATAGGAAACAAAGCTGGAAATTTGGACTGCCCAGTATTTCGCTGAATAGGAATTTTTCTGGGCAGATTTTCGACTACCACTTCTAGCCAATTTGCAGCGAGTTTTGAAGGGAATTTCAGGGCTATTCAAGGCTGGTTTCCAGCCTTCTTCATGAAGGAAAAACATGGCTAAGGTACTGAACAAGATTTGGAAGAAAACGGCCTGGTTTTGGACTCTCAAAACTGTTTTTCGTATAGGAATTTTTTCCTGTTTTGCTCCAACTTTGAGCAGTCCGAAATTGGTCAAGAATTTTCAGGTTTCAAACTGATCCTAAAAATTATTTCTCTAGCAGCATTTGGGAGGGAATTTTAGCTAAAAAATTCGGCATTCTGAAGGTACAACAAGCTGGAAAATTTCAGCTCATGCCATGAAGGAAGATGAACTAGTCTAGAGTGAAATTTCAGCAAACTTACTAGAGGGATTTTTCCCCTTGGAATTTCCCACCATTCTTCCACATTTTTTAGACCATGAGAATCCTTTTACTAGGGAATTTTGATCCCACAAGATCACATAATTTTACTGAAATTTCTGGAAAGAAAATGGATAGAACATCTTGATCAAACTAAGAAGTTGAAACCTAAGGAAAACCAAAGATCAAGGGAACAAGAATTCCCTTTAGGAAATTCGAGTAGGGCAAAAGAGTGGAATGAGAATACTCCTAGCATGTCTCTCTTAGGACATCATCCCTATCTTACTCTAAGCTCCTAAGACCGAAATTTCCTCCACTAAGCAAAAATAAAATTTAATCTAGCTAAAGCTTCTATGATGGAATTTGAACCCAAGACCTCAAGAATTAATTCCAAAGCTCTAACCACTACATCACAATAACTCTTGTTGATATTTTCACTAGAAAATTATTTTCTATTCAATCCATAGGCTATCTCCCTATTTTCACCTCGGGCAAAAATTACCATCTTGCCCCTCTCACACAATACTCACCAACAAGACTTCAAGACAATAAAACCCGATTCCAAAACACATAAAAATCATATGAAAATATATTTAACCATGAAATAAAATATGATATGCATCCCAACCCTCTTATTCTAAGGTTGGTTTTGACCGGGGTTTCACAAGATAACTCTTAAAGCCATTATCAATAATATAAATAGTTTAGCTCTTAGAAAAACCTAAAAGAGCTCCGTAGGAAGATTAATAGCATTCTAAGCCAAGTGTATAACCATCATGAATCAAACTTCCTAAATAGATAATGGTCTAAAAAAAGTTCTACCAATAGGATGGCCACTGATTCACACCACCTACGGGGAATTTAGTGCTGAAAACCTTCAATGCAGGATGGTCGATGCTAGCAAATAGCATATGCTTTTATTTTACTCTTCCATTAGTTGTAGATACTTGTGGAAATCCATCCTATACGGTGTCATACTCAGAATAACACGAGGAAATCCACTATCTCTAATGAGAGTTGTGATGGAAGCCATAGGGTCGTTGGAGCCCCTCTCCCACTTGATCTTTTATTGAAAATAGAGTTTTTGGCCTAAAAGTGTTTTCTATAATCTTATGGTTTCATTAAATTTAGTAAAAAACTAAAATTCAATATTATTCTCTATGTCAAGGATTAAAATCCTTTGAGCGAATAAACTATGAATTTATTTTACTATTCTAAGTTAATAACTAAGTAAAACTTTATTAAAAAAAATCTTAAGTTCAACATTATTCTCTATATCAAGGATTAAACCTTCTAGGAGAATAAACCATGAACTCTTTTATTTTTAAAGTTTCTTAGATTAAAACGTTTTATTAAAAATCGTTCTATCAAGTGAGACTTTGGTCACATAAGAACTTGCGCATTTGATCACAAAAATGAAATAAGCATGATAAGAAAAGGAAACTTTTTCATGTTCAAACTATTCAATTATTCCTAATTGACCAAGAAATGGATTAAACATCATGAATTAAAATTAATAATCTTGTTTAATTCTAAGGTGGTTCCATCCTTTACTACTTATTTTCATGCAAATTATTCATTCATAGATAAATAAAACAGTTGTAGAAAATTAACCTCATATATGGTTTGAAAACATGATTACATCAAGGAAAAATTAAGGTACAAAACTTCAACAATGCTCTCCAATTTCTTGGATAAAATTGCGCGCATCCATCTCGAGGCAGAGTAGACCTGGCACTTGGTCCATTGGGCACTCCTGGCATCAGGTTTGTTCTGTTTCTCTAAAACCTCTAGTTGGGCAGAGTGGACCTTGTGCCGAGTCCGTTCTGAAGTTCGTCAAGTTCTGGAAAAATCCTACGTTTCAGCCATTTTTTGCCCGTCAATAATTTTAGCAATCACGTTCTTCAGTCCTCAAAATTTACAAGTTAAAAGAAATGCAAAACCAGGCATAAAAACATGCCTTTACAAGCGCCTATGCCTCTAACCATGAGGCATACAATGAATCTACTTAAAACCAAGAAAAAGGGGGGGGGGGAACCATTAGAATATATGATCCTATGCCTCTAATTGCGAGGCGTAAATGAACTCTAGAAACTAATGTATGGAGGATCACATAAAATAACAAAAGATTCATTTTTAATCGTAAAGGAACCACCTTTTTCAGTTTTTAATCCTTGTACGTGCTCTAAGATGAAAAATGTGGTTTCGATACCACTTGAAGGATCAAAATGGAAAACATCAAAGAAAACGCAGCAGAAAATTTTTTAGTTTTCCAAGCCACATCTAGGAGAGAGTACTTACTTTTCTTGATTGGTTGTGGATTAACCAACGAGGGGTCGGGCTGCTCTGGAACTTGCATTAGAAGGGGAGAAGAAGGCTCCTGCGGTTCAACCGATATTCCTACCAATCTTCTACTCTGACGCATCAAGCTTTCTCTCTTCGTCTTCTAAAGTATGACTCTACCTTGCTCTTGGATTGGCTTGGTGAAAGCTTCTTCTTTGGATAATTAAGATACTCTCCAATAGAGAAAGAAGAGAAGAACGTGGAATAGAGAGAGAGAGTGGAAGAGACAGCACACCAGAGAGTGAAGGAAAAATATGTCGCTTATTTTTTTCCCTCATTTTCCCCTCTCTTAATTTCGGCCAGCCTTAGGGCTTCCTAAAGTCCTAATGGCCGAAATCATCAAGCCCTAATGGGCGTGTTGATGTGCTCATAAATCGGTCCAAGATTGGCCCAATCCTCTAAATTAATTAATTATCTTTTTTGGGCTTTATTAAATACCCAAGACTAATTATTTAATTCTAATTACGCTCTTAATATATGTCAACATATATTAGCCCAATTAATTAGTTTATTCCAGTTCAATCTTCTTAATTAGTTAATTAATTATCTTTTCTGGGCCTTATTAAAATCTAAGACTAATTAATCGATTTTAATTGGACTTTTAGAATAAATTTTATTTCTCTTGCAAATAATTATCCATTAAGGCCAGATTGTGTCTAAACAACACCAAGCTAACTTGAGCTATTCCGGGGACCAAGAGACATATTATTCATGGCTACTAAAATGACCAAAATGCCCTTACTATTAAATAGTTGCATTTTACCATTTTAAATATTTCTATTTATCGTCATATGAAAATATTGACCCCAAGAATAATATTACTAAAGTAATGTCTCCGACTTACATGTGAAATGATGGAAATACCTCTCTATGCAACGCCCATCAATGAGATAAGATAAATGTACTAACACCTATCTCAAAAGCATTTACCATCCTTAGATCTCTAGTCCAATAATCTATAACTCACTTGAATATACTTGCTTATCATTGGAAGCTACCCAAAAGCACACATTCTAGAGTCACGTTCCCAAGGCCCTGGGTTATTAAATTATCCTAGACAATCACAATGGGTGATTTAACTTCACTATGTGAAGCATAGAAACATTGTTGTATATGTCCGTCTTAACTAACTAGAGTAATATATTTAACATAAAAGGATATTGATCTCACAAAAGAAATCTCACCTAACGTATATCGAAGTATAAAACCCTAGCTTCGTCAGACTACCAACTCATACTCAAGTATGAAGGTATCCATCCACACTGTAGCAGTAATAGCCTGGTCTCTACAATTATGGTACTTTAAGAGAGACCACTACTACAGGTCCAGTTCTATGTATTTGAAATACACTTATGCCAATGAAGTGAGTAAATTACTCATTGAATCTAGGTAAACCAATCCTCATTGGAAATCATGGCATAATAGTATTGCTTTGATGAAATGCCCAATTCTATCCAACAACTCATAACTCAATTTTACTTATATGACAAGTACCCATAGTCTATACCTTACTTTGAAGAATGACCCAACACATAAACCATTACTTGTCATACTTGGACCTTAAATATGCAATAATATAAGAAACACACTAAATTGAATGAATAAATATTTTATTGTAATATATTTACACAAAATACATAGTCTTTTAGGACATACTTTCCAGCACATTGGGCGACTACAAAGAATATCCTTAAGTACTTACGATGATCTAATGATGTATTCTTACTATATAGAGAAAGTGTTTTGAAAGTAAAAAGGTATACAAGTGCTAGTTTTCAATCTGATAAGGATGATTTCAAATTACAATCAGGCTACACATTCACTTTGGGTGGACAGGCAGTAAGTTGGAAAAGTTTCAAACAAGATACTATTATTGACTCAACAACTGAAGCTAAGTACATAACCGCTTTTGAAGTAGCAAAAGAAGCAGTTTGGATCAAGAAGTTTGTGACGAAACTAGGAGTGGTTCCTAGTATTGTTGATCTAATATATTTGTATTGTGACAACATTGGAGTTATTGCATAAGCAAAAGAATCACGGTTTTACCAGTGATCCAAACACGTACTAAGACGCTATCACCTGATCCAAGATCATATATAGGAAAGATGTAAAGATTGAGAGAGTTTCCACAAATGAGAACATAGCGAACCCGCTGACTAAAGTTCTGCCGTAGAAGAAACATAATAGACATGTTGAGTCATTTGGTATTCAATACATAAATGATTGACTAGTACAAATGGGAGTTTGTTAGTGTAATACCCTAGAGGTAATCACATGTGTATTGTATATGACACATTTATTAAAAAAAAAAACATTCTTTATCTTTTAGTTTAATTAATCATTCCACACATATGTGTATAAAACTGTTAGATAAAGTGTTGAGCACATAGTATAGTGTTAAGAAAATTATGATAGAGATCATAATGTGATATTCCTACTACCCTATCTAGTACTTGTGCTTAAATTATCCCTAGTCATAGTATTAGTGAGATAGGACATTATTAATACGCCAAGAGTAGCACGAATTACATTTCTTGATTCTAACAAGTGGTGGTTCTTACATCCCTGAGTATTGTGATACTCAAAGTTAATACGTAAATATTTGTTACTTGAACAAGTTCATTGGATGATTGAACTATGAGTAAATCACATATATAAAAATTTAGTGCTAATGATAAAATTCATTATAGCAAATGTGCAAGTATCCTTAAACTTGAGATCTCCAAGGTACTTTGTTTACTGAGCATTGTACCTTGACTCCAATATCTTGAGTCTCTACAAAACCACTTATGGAATGGATATTGGTTACAATGTGAAGCAAACGAAAGTAGTTGAGAGGGTCCATAAAGGATCCATCACTCCTAATAGTAGGAGCAAATATCCCATGGCCACTTGTAGGAATTATTACTCTAGAAGTCCATGACCAAGGTGACTATATATTAGAAATAATTCCAATTAATATACATGTTGAGTAATAGATTCTGGAATCAAGTACTAGAATATTTAAACCAGAATTAATTAATATTCTGGAGAGAGTTAGCACTAATTTCATACTCTAAAGAGAATGAGATATTATATGGTGAAAGGAGTTTATTGTACTCATGTTTTGCTATTGAAAGGTGAAGGCAAAACATGGCAAAACGAAAAATGCACAGTAACATGCTAATGAAAACAGAGCACATGTAGATACATAGCAGAAGAAAATATTTATACCTCTGTGCAATTTCACTGCTCTAGGGGGTGCTGAAACTTCGGTTTGAACTGCTTCTTGCTCTAAGATAGATCCTTCAAGCTGTTGCCCCGCAAGCCGACAGTTTTTTTGGGCATCAACAGGAGTTCTCTTGGCTATCGAAATATAACCTTTTCTTGAAAATGCCTGGTGAAAGCTATGGATGAAATATGATCTTTCTACTCTGACTAAATGCTATTGAACATTAATCAGGAGAGACGTGTCTGTTTTTGTTCTCACAGAGAACACATGTGAGAGAGAAGAGAGTAGATGTGAGGCTTGAAAAGGAAAAACAAACGTGCACTGTGAACTTCTATTGTTACCATCTAAATCCTAACTACCTTAAAGATATGTTATTATTTGGCCATTCAAAAATCAAACAGAAGCCCTAAGGCCTATGTTATGTTAAGCCATTAAACAGGCCTTTAGACGTATGGGCTAGTTCATTGGGTTAAGCCTTTTAATTTAATTTAATTATTCTTGGACTAAAACAAGTCCAATAATTAAATTAATTAAATAATCCCATGGACCAATATAAACTTCAAGCCTTGGCCCAGTTTATTAGGTTAAGCCTTTATTTCAATTTAATTATTCCAGAACTACCACAAGCTAAATAATTAAATTAATTAAATAACTCAAATGGGCAAATAATTCTCTCTCTTTAGACCTTTTATTTTATTCTAGCCTAATAAATAAACCAGGCTACTTGAATAAAATAAAATCCATTTAATATAAGATTAATCCCTCAACGTAAAACCATCAGGACTTATAGGCTATTCCGAGGAACAAAAGACATATCGCCTTGGCTACTAAAATGAAAAAAATACCTCTACTATAAAAATAGTTGTATTTTATATGTTAAATATTTCTTAATATCACCATAAAGAAATATTGATCCCAAGGACAATGCTGTGTTAGCAAAGTCTCCGCCCTACAGGTGTAATGATGTGTATGGATTTGGGTATAAAAATCATATAAAAACTAAGCACATTCCCAATCAAGTTTACATTAAAACATTAATCCCAAATTACACATATGAGCATGCGTACTCATCATTAACATACCATAATGTTCAAACGAGTGTCGATCCTTAAGGAACAAGTAGACACTAATCACCTTTCTTTCATTGTTTAACCGACTCAATAAAGTGAAAAGAAATAAAATAAAAAAATAAAAAAATATATATACATGTCAAGGATGGAGAATTATGTAACTCAAACCCTTGTCTAGACAAACATGATCTCAAAGTACCTAATTATTATCATAACTAATTATTCTTTTGGCATCATGAATGATTAAAGTAGATTCACTTCGATGGTCAATCCATGAAATCACTGTCCTCTAGTAAATCAACATCACTTGGTCTGTCTCAACCAATTTACCCAAAAGACACATTAAACACAATCCTTAATTAAATTCTCTTGGTCTCAGCAAATTTAAAACATGAAATTAATCAATGAACTCTTAGTCTCGGAAGACATCACTTAACCTTCAATTACCAATTCTAAGAAATCAACCCCCTTGGTCCAGTAAGTCAATAACCAACAGAATACGAAATTAATAAATTGAAGCTACCATCAACCCCCTTGGTCTTGTAAGTTAATGGAGAGAACTAATCAACTAATCTCGTAATGAGCACAAGTAATTGAATACCAAGAATAATAACCAATTAATCAAAAGATCAAACAACTCTAAAAATCATGAATATCTGAAACAATGTTAAATTACAATAAAACAATTAACATATCATTGTTCAAGAAAAAGAAAACAAAGTAAAAGAAAGCACTCATAGACAAGCCTCATTCTTCTTCCTTTGAAGACCTTCTTGCACAATCCTCATTGAATTGAAGAATTCCTCTTATTTGAGTAATTTTCTATGATGTTCAATGAATTCTCTTATTTTCCCTTGTGTTTTTCTTCTATTTATAGGCTTGGGAAGTGACTAAACTTATTGGTGTAATGTTCTTGGCCGAGTAGAAGTTGAAAGATACTAAAACTCTATAGATTACCAAAAACCGCATAGAAAAATCACAATCTTACCTTTTCCTTAGAGCACAACCGGCGCCGCCTTGGCTCTTGGAGCTGGCACCGATTGTGTTCTGGTTCTCCACTCATTCACCGATTTATTCAAATTCCGCACAATGTATTCCAAAATGTAGTCAGCGCCAGTTCTAATGTCTTGTCCGGCGCTGCCTTTTCTCGGTTTTGTGACGTTTTTGCTTCGTTTTACCCCAAAAATCTATAATAATGAACAAAATACCTTTCTAATGGTAAAATCTCAAATATAAAGGAATATGACTAGTTATTGAACAAAACGTATCACTAAAGATCTTCAAATAACTAGGAAAAATATGACTAATTTAGCCCCTATCATGTAATGACTAAAATACCCCTCTGCATTACCGTACATTTAGAGAGGAAGAGTGTTCTAACACCTCTCCAAATGACATCTATTATCCTTAGACCTCTAGTGCAACGATCCACGATTCTTGGAATGTTTTTGCTTTCCAAGAGAGCTACCCTAAAGTAAATATCCAAGTCATGTTCCCCAGGGCCTTGGATATTTAGATCATTTGAACAATCATAAGGGACGATATAGCACATAAACTATCTTGTTCAAGTTTGTCTTGCCTAACTTGTCACATATACTCTACAAATAAGTATATCGGCTCTATGATAGAACCCCAACTATAACATATCAAATTACATGCTTCTAGCTTCGTTAGACCACGAACTCATACTCAAGTGGTAGAGTATTAGTCCATGCTATAACAGTAATAGTTTCGATTTCTTCTAAATAGTACTTTTAGAAACCACTATTACATGTCCTGTTCTATGTATTCGAAATACGCTCATACTATGAAGTGAGTGGACTACTGACTGGCTAAAGGTAAGCCATTCCCCATTTATAATTCATAACATAATAACCTAAATATGATGAAATTCCCATTCTCATCAATCGGTTAAGAATAGACGTTTATGTGTTAAGTAACCCGTGATCCAAACTTTACTGTGAAAGACCACCATTCACATGGATCACTTACTTAACATAATAGGTGCTTTCCAAACATAAATCCTGCACAAATAAAATGTAGATCCACAAACTAATTTTTGAGAATAAATTCTTTTATTAATAAATTCTATACTTACCTTAAAAACCTAGTCTAGAGGGCATACATTCCTACAATCTCCCACTTGCACTCTTAGACTAAGAATGTCCGTAGGTACCCACCCCTATGACATCTAAGCGTCTCTTGAAAACACTCTCAGCCAAAGGCTTGGTGATGAGATCTGCTAGGTTGTTCTCTGAGGATATCTGTTCCACCATGATTTCCCGTCTCTAGATGAAATCTCGAATCAGGTGGTACTTCCTCTTGATGTGCTTCCCTTTCTTGTGATTCCTGGGTTCTTTAGATTGTGAGACTGCTCCAGTGTTGTTGCAATACAACACAATTGGTCTATCCATGTGTGGCACGACTCAAAGTTCTGAAAAGAACTTTCGGAGCCAGACTGCTTCCTTGGATGCCTCCGAAACTGCCACATACTCAGCTTCCATGGTTAAGTCACCAATAAAAGATTGCTTGATACTCTTCCATGAAACAACTCCTCCAGACAAGGTGAAGACATATCTACTAATAATTTTCTCTCATCCTTAGTTACTTGGAAGTTTGAGTCTGTGTATCCTGTAGGAACTAAGTCACCAGACCTGTAAACTAGTATATAATCTCTTATATCTTTGAGGTATTTAAGAATATGTTTTATAGCTTGCCAATGAACCTCCCCAGGGTTGATTGATATTTGCTAACTAAGCCTACGACAAAGCAGATATCTGGCCTAGTGCATAGCATGACGTACATGAGACTTCCCACAGCCAAAGCATAGGGAATCCTACTCATTCTGTCTTTTTTTTCTTGAGTCTTAGGACAGTCATTTGAACAAAAAGAAAACCCATTTCTACAAGGAATTAGAGCTCCCTTGCATGAGTTCATACTGAACTTTGCCAGCATCTTGTCAATGAACGTCACTTGGGATAATCCTAACATTCCCCGCTTCCTATTTCTAAGAAGCTTAATCCCAAGAATGTAACTCGCTTCTCCTAAGTCCTTCATACTGAATTGACTAGACAGCCAAACCTTAGTAAATGATAATGCACCTACATCATTCCTAATGAGTAGAATGTCATCCACATATAAAACAAGAAAAAACAACATTTATGCTTTCTAATTTCCTGTACACGTATGGTTCATCCTCATTTTGAATGAAATCGTAAGACTTACAGTATCGTCAAAATGAATGTTCCATGCTCTAGATGGCTACTTAAGTCCATAAATGGACTTCTTAAGCTTGCAAACCATATGTTCCTAGTCTTTAGCAAGAAAACATTCCGGTTAGGTGATAGGAGCTAAATTGGTTATACTTTGCTTAGTTATTTGAGGCACTTTTGTAATACATTTTGTGAAATAACTGGTCATATTCTATCATATTTGAGATTTTACCCATGGAAAGGTATTTTGGTCGTTACTTCAGGATTTTGGGTAAAACAAAGCAAAACCGTTGCGAAGCAGAGCAGAGGCGGAGTCAGCTGCAAGGCTGGAACCGGCGACGGCTGTACTCTGGAATGTATGCGCCTAATTTAGAGAAAAATCGACAGACGAGTGGAGAAACAGAACCAAGGCGGCACCGGCTGTGGTCTGTCCCTGAAGCAGTGCTGCGATCTTTCTACGCATTTTTGGAAATCTAAAGAGTTTTAGCAGCTTCCAACTTCTACTCGGCCAAGAACTTTGTACCTACAAGTTTAGGCACCTCTTAAGCCTATAAATAGATGGAAAACACAAGAAAAAAAGGGAGCATTCATTGATCATCATAGAAAATCACTCAGTCCAAGGAGAATTCTTCAAAGTTTAAGGAGGGTTGTACAAGAAGGTTTTCAAAGGAAGAAGAAGGAGGTTTGTCTATGAGTTCTTTCTTTTACTTTGTTTTCTTTTTTCTTGAACAATGATATGTTAATTGTTTTATTGTAATTCGACATTGTTTTAGATATTCATGATTTCTAGAGTTATTTGATCTTTTGATTAATTGGTTATTATTATTCATGGTATTCAATTACTTATGCTTATTACGAGATTAGTAATTGATTCTATCCATTGACTTGCTGGACCAAAGGGGGTTGATGGGTGTTTCGATTTAGTAATTTCATATTCTGTTGGCAATTGACTTACCAGACCAAAATGGGTTGATTGTTTAAGAATTAGTAATTGAAGATTAATTGAAGTCTTCCAAGACCAAGGGTTTATTGATTAATTTCATGTTCTAAATTCGCCGAGACCAAGGGAATTTAACTAAGGATTGTGTTTAATGCGTATTTTGGATAAATTAGTTGAGACAGACCAAGTGATTCTAATTTATCTAGAAGATAGTGATTTCATGGATTGACCATCAAAGTGAGTCTACATTCATTCTTCATGTTGTCAAGAGAATGATTGGTTATGATAATAGTTAAGTTCTTTAAGATCATGTTTATCTAAACAATGGCTTGAGTTACATAAATCTACATCCTTAACATATACATATTTTTATTTTTATTTTCTTTTTAATTTTCTTTTTATTTTGGTTTTCAGTTTATCGAGTTGGTTAAACAATGAAAGAAGGGTAATTAATGTCTACTTATTCCTTGAGAATTGACACTTGCTTTAACCCTATGCTCAGTTAATGATGAGTACGCTTGCTCATATGTGTGATTTGGGTTTAACATTTTAATTTAAACTTGATTGGGAATGTGCTTAGTTTTGTATGATTTTTATACCCAAGTCTGAACGCATTAAGTTTTTGGCGCCGTTGCCGGGGAATAATAGCATGAAAACTCAGATTTTGTTGATTTAACCATGTAAATATGTCAATAGGTAAATATGTACATTTGTTCTTTCTGTAAAACGGTGCTATCTTTTGTATTTCGTGTATTCTTGTATAACTGTGTAACCTAACTTAAACTAACCAACTTGGACTACGTCTTTTAAACTAACTGCATACTCTTGTAGATTCCATGTCTAACTCGTCTCCTTGTTCAGGAGAAATGGCAAATTGGGATCTAAGAAGGTCGAATAAGGGGCAGTACCTCCATCACGCATTGGAGGGAACACTTATAGCACCAAAATGAACAGAGCTTAAAACCTTAGTTGGTAAATTTGTAGTGCATGTCACGAGGCGTTTCCAAGAAATCGAATCCACATTCAAGAAATTCGACGCAATAATCCGCAGCATGGAACAACAAATCTGGTTTTTGACGGATAAGGTAATAAAATCATGAACTCACACCGTTAGCCAGTATGGAAATAGCTGCTGTCACGTTGCGCAGTGGAAAAGAATTACCAGACAGACCAGATGAAGGCCGGTGCTAGATATCCATTAATGCCGAAACGATACAACACAGAATGGAACCGGTGCCGGCTGAAGCACTGGAACTGGTGCCGGCTATCCCCTGTCCACCTCCTGAAAAACCTACTTTTCAGCCTAACGTACCATACCCTACTCGTCTACACAAGGCCCGAAAAGACGCTCAGTTCAACAAATTCTTAGAGGTATTTAAACAACTGCACATAAACATTCCCTTCAGTGAAGCTTTAATCTACGTGCCCAAATATGCCAAATTCCTCAAAAACATACTTGTCAACAAAAAGCAACTGGAAGAATTGTCTACAATAGTCCTTAACGAAGAATGCCCAGCCATCCTACAAGACAACTCGAGTTTGCCCCAAAAAGCAAAAGATCCAGGAAGTTTCTCTATCCCATGTCTAATTGGCACTTTTTATGTCTGCAATGCATTAGCTGACATAGGTGCTAGCATTAATTTACTACCATATAAAACATTTAAAAGGCTAGGCCTAGGAGAACCACAGCCCACTAGAATGAGTATTCAACTTACGGATCGATCTATCAAATACCCTAGGGGCATCATTGAAAATGTGTTGGTAAAAGTTGATAAATTCATATTTCCAGTGGATTTTGTTATTCTTGACATGGATGAAGATTCTAAAGTCCCCTTAATCTTAGGTAGACCCTTCCTAGCTACAGCAAAAGCATTAATTGATGTCTATAGGGGGAGGTTGACACTGAGGGTTGGGGATGAGGAAGTCATAATTCGAATCCACAAGAGCATGCAACAACCTATGACTTCTGATGATTTGTGTCTAAGAGTTGATATTCTTGACAAACCAATTTTTGAGATGATGGAGGAATCTATTGAAGAAGAATTGATGGAAACATCAGTGGCATATTCAGAGGAATTTTATAGTGAGGATGGGAGGTAGAATTTTGACGTAGAAAAACGCAGTTTTGGGAGAATGAAATCATCTGTAGAGGATCCTCCCGAAGTAGACTTAAAGGACCTACCTGAGCATTTGGAATATGTGTTCTTGGCTAAGGATATAAGTTGCCTGTCATCATTGCCAAAAACTCTAGGCAGAACAAAAGACCAAGCTAGTAAGTCTGTTGGGAAAATATAAAAGGGTGATAGCTTGGAAGATCACTGATATTAAAGGTATTAGTCCATCCTTATGCACACACAAGATCTTGATAGAAGAAAGTGCAAAACCCGTAGTGCAACCCCAACGCAGGTTGAACCCACATATGAGTGAAGTGGTAAAAGGTGAGATGGTTAAGCTCTTAGATTTTGGTATCATTTACCCTATTTCAGATAGCAGTTGGGTAAGTCCTACTCATGTTGTGCCAAAGAAGGGAGGAATGATAGTGAGCCCTAACGATAAAAATGAGTTAGTCCCTATGAGATTGGTTACGGGTTGGAGATTTTGCATAGATTATAGGATGTTAAACAAAGCCACTCGAAAAGATCACTTCCCTCTTCCTTTCATTGACCAAATATTGGAAATGTTAGCCGGACACGAGTATTATTGTTTCTTAGATGGATTCTCAGGCTACTTAAAAATTCCCATAGCTCCGGAGGACCAAGAAAAGACCACTTTCATGTGTCCATATGGTACTTTTGCATATTGTAGGATGCCATTTGGCCTTTGCAATGGCCCCGGAACATTCTAAAGGTGCATGACAACTACATTTAAAGGACTCGTGGGGGACATCATGGAGGTATTTATGGATGATTTCTCAGTTTTTGGTAATTCATTTGACTTATGTTTATCTAACCTTGAGAAGGTGCTCGCAAGATGTGAAGAGACTAGCCTCATGCTTAACTGGGAGAAGTGCCACTTTATGGTACAAGAAGGTATTGTGCTAGGGCATAAAATTTCAAAGAAGGGTATTGAGGTCGATAGAGCAAAAATTAAAGCAATCGAGAAGCTACCTCCTCCTACTTCGGTAAAAGCTATAAGGAGCTTTCTTGGTCATGCAGGTTTATACAGGCGGTTTACCTTAGACTTCTCAAAAATTTCGAAACATCTTACTTCTTTACTTGAAAAGGATGTTGTATTTAATTTTGATGATAAATATCTCAACGCTTTTACCATACTTAAAGAGAAATTGATTAATTCACCTATTCTAATTGCCTCGGATTGGTCTCTTCCCTTTGAACTAATGTGTGATGTAAGTAACTTTGCAGTTGTTGCAGTATTGGGACAAAGACAGAACAAGCACTTCCAACCGATATACCATGCCGGCAAGACTCTAATGGATGCACAGGAAAATTACACAACAACAGAGAAAGAGTTACTTGCCATAGTGTTTGCCTTTGATAAATTCCGCTCTTATCTTATTTTGTCCAAAGTCATTGTATATACGGACCATTCGGCCCTGAAGTACCTACTAACCAAACATGATTCCAATCCAAGATTGCTAAGATGGGTTCTATTATTGTAGGAATTTAATTTAGAGATTAGGGATAAAAAGGGGGCCAAAAACTTGGCTGCAGATCATCTGTCAAGATTGGATAATCCAAACCTAGAATCCTTGCTAGACGAAGACATTGATGACGCCTTTCCGGATGAGCAATTCTTGTTCATAGAAGGTGAGATCCAAACCCCACCATGGTTTGCCGACTTTGCTAATTACTTGGCTGCAGGAATTACCCCAAAAGACCTCACGACACATCAAAAGAAGAAATTCTTCTCTGACGTACGACATTACTTCTGAGATGATCCATATTTGTTCAAGTGTTGTGCAGACCAAATCATTCGGAGATGTGTGGATTCTAGGGAAGGGGAAGATATTCTTTAACATTGTCGTGAAGGACTTGCTAGAGGCTATTACCAAACCAACAACACTGCACGAAAGGTGCTAGATGCCGGATTCTATTGGCTCTTGTTGTTTAAAGATGCCCACAAGTTTGTCCAAAATTGTGATAGGTGTCAACCCATAGGTAACCTTTTAAAATCTAATGAGATGCCATTACAAATTTTTCAAGCATGTGAAGTATTTGACTGTTGGGGCATAGACTTTATGGAACATTTTCCTAATTCTTTAGGGAATAAATATATCTTAGTGGCAGTGGATTATGTCTCTAAATGGGTAGAAGCCCAAGCCTTACCCACTAATCATGCAAGGGTGGTGGTTAAATTTCTGAAAAAACTTTTCACTCGTTTTGGTGTGCCTAAGGTCCTCATTAGTGATAGGGGGACTCATTTTGCAATGCACAAATGAAAAAAGTTCTCACACACCAAGGTGTGCACCATAGATTGGCTACCCCATATCACCCGCAAACAAGTGGACAGGTTGAGGTGGTTAATAGAGAACTCAAACGAATTTTAGAAAAAGCTGTCAATCATACTCGGAAAGATTGGAGCTTAAAATTAGATGATACCCTTTGGGCATATTGAACAGCCTTTAAGACACCGATTGGTATAACTCCGTTTCGGTTAGTTTATGGTAAATCCTGTCACTTACCCGTTGAAATTGAACACAAGGCTTATTGGGTGATAAAACTAGTTAACCTCAATCTTGAGTCAACTGGGAAGTCTAGGTTACTTCAACTCACGCCTTGGAGGAATTGCGAAATGATGCTTCTGATCATTCCATATGGTACAAGGAGAAAGTCAAACGGTGGCATGACAAGCATATCACTTACCAACCTGAATTTGAACCAAGCGAGCAAGTAATGTTATTCAATTCTTGTTTAAAACTCTTTCCTAACAAGTTGAAATCTCGGTGGTTGGGACCATTCACGGTAAGTAAGATCGACCCTTTGGGCACCCTCGAACTCACTCACCCCACTCGGGGTACTTTCAAAGTCAATAGCCATAGGGTGAAACGTTATGCGGTTGGCAGTCTTCCATATCACAAATAGGTGGACATGCTCTTTGATGAATCCACATAGAAAATGTGTGGTTTCCTAAGCAGCGGTTATTTTCTGGCCATCTCTATTTTGTTTGTCTTTGCTTTATTTTCTTTTCTAGTTGTTATGCTTTGGTATTTTCTTTTGTATTTTTTTTAGGTATGTTGATGCTGCCTCCCTCTTTATGCATTCAGCTCTTGTACGCCATAATGAATGAAAGTTTGTTTTTTCTATCTCTTCTCCTTTATTTTGTTTGGTCCCATGGTATTGGTTGTTTTGGTTATATTTATTTGGCCATTAAGGATAATGTCCAGTTTAAGTGTGGGGGAGTGGTTTGATTAACAATTCTTCTATACATATTCTTAGGATACATATTATTGCATGCGGGATTGTTCAAAATTTTCAAAATTTTTCAAAACTTTTTAATTTCAAGCTATATTATTTTTAGTGCATGTCTTTATGATGGATTATAGAGCATGTGTTCTAGATCATTGATGGCTTATGCATGACTTTTTGCACTCACTTGGACAAAGTAGTTCTTGATCAAATGCTGTGCATTATTCTTAAACCTGTTTTTCTCTAAAATTCATGGAACATTTTAGAACTTACTTGAATACCTCTCAAGGCGAAATAAGAAAGACATTCATGATTTAACTTAGGGATGATGGTAATAGGCCTTCTTTGGATAGTTTGAGCTTTTCAAGCCTACCTATTGTTATATTATCCCTAGTGAGCCTAAATTGGTGATTTCTGATGGAACGCAGAAACAGGGGAGCATGCACCGTGCCAAAAAAAATTGGAGAAAAATTAAAACGCGAGCCATAAAAGCCATGCGGAAGCGTGAAGATCATACCTTTGCGTTCCTTAACCCTCCTAGGTTGCGTAGGAACAGATTGAACGGCCGGAATCGCCTCGCTTTGCACACTTGAAGGAGCTTCCGGTTGAACACCCGCTAGCCTTCGACTTCGCCTTGTTTGCATTAACGCTTAGCTCTCCAGTTCTCGGGATATTCCTCAGCCTAACCTCTAGTCGGTGAACACTTTGGTGAAGAGGAAGGGTCTCAATTCTCCTTGGTTTACCTGCTATTGGTTAGCAAAGTCCAAGGAGAAACCAAGAAGAAGAAAACGTGAGAGAGAGGAGAGAAAGAGACCACGTGAGTCTTGTGGCTTGGGAAAGAAAATTAGGTTTTTTTTTTCTTTTCAAAGAGTTGTTTATATTTGGCCTAAACTAGGTCTCTCAATCCCTGATAAACATCTCCCCGGGATTTCAAAACACCCGGATGTTATCCTGAGAAACAGTTTAGCCTAACCTTAAACTCCTCTTAACCATATCTGGAAAAAACCCTAAGGTCCAAACTATTGGGTTAGATAAATATTTATTATTTTTCTTGGACCCAAAAAGGCCCAAAATAATAAATATTAATTATTTATTTTCTGGGCTTACATAAGTAACCCAACAAATAATTAATGAGCCCAAATGAACCATAATAATTAATCTTTAATTATTTATTTCTTGGGCCTATATAAATAACCCAATAAATAATTAAACATTAATTATTTCCCCTAGTTTAAGCCCAGGTTAATTTCTTAATTATTCATACTGGACCTAGGCCCTGAATAATTAATTAACCAAATAAACTAGATAATTAATTTCTCTCAACTTTTATTTTATTTATTTATTTATTTTATTCCAGTCCAATAATAAATTAGACTTCCTGAATAAAATAAAATAAAACAAAATAAAATAAAATCCTCTTCAATTGAAACCAATTCCTCAACCCAAAATTAGTTAGGACTTACGGGCTATCCCGAGGACCAAAAAGACACATCGCCTTGGCTGCTAAAATGACCAAAATACCCCTGCTATATAAATAGCTGTATTTTGCATTTTAAATATTTCCTAATATCACCATAAGGAAATATTGACCCCAAGGACAATGCTGCATTCGTAAAGTCTCCGACCTACAGGTGTAATGACTAAGATACCCCTCTACACATCGCCGTACATTTAGAGAGGAAGAAGTGTACTAACACCCCCCTAAATGACATCTACCATCCTTAGGCTTCTAGTCCAATGATCCATGACTTCCTGGAGTGTTTCCGCTTTCCAAGGGAGCTACCCTAAAGCAAACATCCAAGTCATGTTTCCCAGGGCCCTGGATAATTTTGACCATTCGGACAACCATAAGGGGCGATATAGTGCAGAAACTATCTTGTATAAGTCTGTCTTAACTAACTAGTCACACATACCCAACATGCAAGTATATTGGCCCTATGATAGAACCTCAACTACACCAAATCAAAGTATATGCTTCCAGCTTCGCTAGACCACCAACTCATACTCAAGTCGTAGAGTACTAGTCAACGCTGTAGCGGTAGTAGTCTAGGTTTCTACCATATAGTACTTTGAGAAACCACTACAACAGGTCCTGTTCTACGTATTCAAAATACGCTTATGTCATGAAGTGAGTGGACTACCCACTGGCTAAAGGTAAGCCATTCCCCATTTGGAATTCATAACATAATAACCTAAACATGATGAGGTTCCCAGTCTCATCAATAGGTTAAGAACAAATGTTTATGTGTTAAATAACCCGTGATCCATACCTTACTGTGAAAGACCGCCATTCACATGGATCACTTATTTAAACACAATGGGTCTGTTCCGAACGAAAATCGTGCACAAATAAAAAGTAAATTCACAAACAATTTCTGAAAATAAATTCTTTTATTAAATAATTCGATTTTACATCAGAAACCTAGTCTAAGAGGGCATACAATCCAACAATCTCCCACTTACACTCTAAGACTAGGCAAGTCCATAGGTGCCCACCCCTATGGCGTCTAAGTGTCTCTTGATGACTCTCTCAGCCAAAGTCTTGGTGAATGGGTCTACTAGACTGTTTTCTGAGGTAATATGCTCCACTACAACTTCCCGTCTCTGGATAAAATCCCGGATTAAGTGGTACTTCCTCTCGATGTGTTTCCCCTTCTTGTGGTTCCGAGGCTCCTTAGATTGCGACACTGCTTCAGTGTTGTCGCAATACATCACAACCGGCCTATCCATATGTGGTACGACTCCAAGTTCTGAAAGAAACTTCCGGAGCCAGACTGCTTCCTTGGACGCCTCCGAAGCTACCACATACTCAGCTTCCATGGTTGAGTCAGCAATACAAGATTGCTTGATACTCTTCCATGAAATTGCTCCTCCAGACAAGGTGAAGACATATCCACTAGTGGATTTTCTCTCATCCTTATCCGCTCGGAAGTCCGAGTCCGTGTATCCTGTAGGAACCAAATCATCGACCACGTAAACCGAGCATATAATCTCTCGTTCCCTTGAGGTACTTGAGAATATGCTTTACTGACTTGCCAATGAACCTCCCCTGGATTTGACTGATATCTGCTAACTAAGCCCACGGCAAAACGGATATCCGGCCTAGTACACGACATAGCGTACATGAGACTTCCCACAGCCGTAGCATAGGGAATCTTACTCATTCTGTCCTTTTCTTCTTGAGACTTAGGACGAGTCCTTCGAAGAAAATGACAACCCATGTACGCAAGGGATTAGAGCTCCCTTGCATGAGTCCATGCTTGTACTTGGCCGACATCTTGTCAATGTATGTCGCTTGGGATAATCCTAACATTCTCTACTTCCTATTTCTAAGAAGCCTAATCCCGAGAATGTAGCTGGCTTCTCCCAAGTCCTTCATACTGAATTGACTAGACAACCAAACCTTTGTAGATGACAATGTCCCTACATCATTTCCAATGAGTAGAATGTCATCCACATACAGGACAAGAAAAACCACATTGATGCCTTCAAGTTTCCTGTACACGCATGGTTCATCTTCATTTTGAATAAAACCATAAGACTTTACAGTCTCATCAAAACGAATGTTCCATGCTCTTGATGCCTATTTAAGTCCATAAATGGACTTCTTAAGCTTGCAAACCATGTGTTCCTGGCCTTCAGTAATGAAGCCTTCCGGTTGGGACATATAGATTTCTTCGCTAAGATGGCCATTCAAGAATGCCGTCTTGACATCCATTTTCCATATCTCGTAGTCATAGTGACAGGCGATGGCAAGGAGGATGCGAATGGATTTAAGCATGGCTACCGGGGAAAAGGTTTCCTTATAGTCGATACCTTTTTTCTGAGTATACCCTTTCGCCACAAGCCTAGCTTTGAAGGTTTCCACCTTCCTATCCGCTCCTCTCTTCCTCTTGTATACCCACTTGCACCCAATGGGTTTTATCCCTTCAGGTGAAGCTACAAGATCCCAAACCTGATTGAGGTACTTAGACTCAATCTCGGCTTTCATTGCTTCATGCCACAGATTTGCATCGACATCAGCAATAGCCTCCTCGTATCTAGCGTGGTCTTGTTCTTGATGGTCGGAAACCAGCTCAAAGGCTTCTCCAGTCCATCTATCCGGAACCCTAGACACTCTCCCACTACGACGAGGCTCCATTTGTACAGGCTCTTGAGGCTGTGCCTCTTCTTGTTCCAAAATCGGGTCAGTAGAAGTTGATTCCATAGATAACTTCTCCTGCAGTTCCAACCTTGTTGAACCTTTAGTGGAAGTACTTTGATCATCTTCCAAGTATCTAGCATTGGTACTGACTAGTACCTTCTGCTCCTTAGGATGATAAAAGTAGCCTCCTTTTGTCCCTTTTAGATACCCAACAAAATAGCATAATTCTGATCTTGGTTCCAACTTGTCTCCCTTGATCAGTACATAAGCTGGACACCCTCAAATCCTGAGATGATTCAGACTTAGCTTACACCCAGTCCACATCTCATAGGGAGTCCTAGGTACTGACTTGGAAGACACCAAGTTCAGAATATATGCCGCTGTTTCCAGGGCATATCCCGAGAAGGATACCGGAAGAGTAGCATGAGACATCATGCTTCGGACCATTTCCATCAACGTCATGTTCCTTCTCTCAGCTACTCTGTTTTGCTAGGGGGTTCCCGGCGCAGAGAGCTGGGATACTATCCCATGATGTACCATGTAGTCCTTGAATTCACCTAGGAGGTACTCTCCACCACGATCCAATCGTAAGGTTTTGATTAATTTACCTGTCCGACGCTCCACTTTAGCCTTAAACTCTTTGAACTTGTCAAAAGAGTCAGACTTGCGTCTCATCAGGTAAATGTAACCATACCTCGTACAATCATCCGTGAACGTGATGAAGTACTCAAAACCTCCCCTAACTGGTGTAGACAATGGACCGCACACATCAGTGTGAACAAGACTCAACACCTCCTTGGCTCTATCCGCCTTTGGTGTAAAAGACCTTTTGGTCATTTTTCCCATCAGGCAGGATTCACACTGATGCCAACTTTCCAATCTCAATGAGCCCAAAGGCCCATCATGGATTAGCCTCTGAATCCTGGTTAAGTTAATATGACCCAACCTCAGGTGCCAAAGGTATGAATAATTGATATTGGTCTTTCTCTTCTTAGTTAAAGGTTCAGACTGAGCGTTATTTGATTGTTTGTTAATAGGGTTTAAAAAGAGCAAATTTCCATACATGTGCCCAGTACATAAAATTTCTCCATCTCTACTGATAGAAATACCAGAATGGAAAGATACAGAATATCCTTGATTAATAAGTTTTGCAACTGAAATCAAATTCTGACGAAAACCAGGAACATATAAAATGTCTTTTAAAACCACTATTTTATTACAATAAAAAATAAGATCCAACTCTCCCACTGCAAGGGCCCAGACTTGTGCTCCATTACCCACTCGAAGCCCATGTTTGCCCTTCTTGAGCCTTCTTATCTTCTTAAACCCCTGCAAGGAGCTACAGATATGATCAGTAGCTCCTGAATCAACAATCCAAGTGGAAGTTGATCCTACCATTGATATGGACTCTAGATAGTAAACATTACCTGTGGGGTTTTTCTTGGCTTGAAGATCTTAACACTCTTTTTTCCAGTGTCCCTTCTTTCCACACTTGAAGCACTTGCCCTTTGGTTTGTCCTTGGGCTGGTTCTTGGGCTGGGCTGCTGCATTCCCCTTCTTCCTCTTGAACTTTCTGGGCTTAGGCCCAGTTCTTGAAGAAGAGGCCTTAGCAATCATGGCCTTAGACTGCGGCTTCATGACCTTCTCCGCCATCTGGTGCTCCTTCATCAGTTCAGTCAAACTCATGTTCAACTTGTTCATGTTATAGTTTAACTTGAACTGAGTGAAAGAGCCCGGTAGAGATTCGAGAACCATGTCCACTTGGCTCTCGGGGTCAATGACAGCCCCTAAGATTTCTGCCTCCTCGAAAGTAGCAATCATCTTGAACATATGCTCTCGGACTGATGCTTCCTCAGCCATCTTAGTGTTTACAATTGTTCGAAGAGCCTCCTGCCTTGCGGGCCGGCTCTTGTCCGCGAACATAGTTGCCAACGATTGACTTATGTCATATGCAGAAGGCCATGTGCTCGTATTTTGACGAGAGCACATTAGACATGGAAGCTAACATATAGCAACGTGCCATTTCGTCAGCTTTCTTCCATGCCTTTTCAGCCTCTCGCTCTTCAGCGGTGGAACCTTCCCCGATAACAGGGCAGGTTTCGTAAAGGACATACTTATACTCCTCGGTTGTGAGTATTATGTCCAGGTTCCTTTTCCAGTCCACATAGCTTGGACCCGTTAACTTATTCTCCCTGAGAATAACGACCAATGGACTAAAAGAACCTCCCACCATTTCTGAAAATCGAAAATAAAAGAAAGAAATTAGTTTGTGAAAACAAAATGAAATTTGTGCACTGAAAATAATTTGGCTCTTAGGAAAACTGACATAGCTTCTTGGGAAGATTAACAGTTTCCTAAGCTAAGTGTATTAACCACCACAAATTAATTTCCCTTCTAGGTAATGGTCTAGAGAATAACTCCATCGTGGGATGGTCGTTTCCTCTCATTTCCTATGGACATACCTCGCACGATAACCTCCAACGTGGGCTGGCCGATCATAGTACGTGCCCCGGGTTATTAATTACATCCTTCCATTAGATCTAGATCCTTGTGGTATCCCCATTCTATACGGGTTCACTCCCAGGGTGATGCGAGGGGATCCACGATCTCTAATGAGGACCGTGATGAAATCCGTGGGGCCGTTGGAACCCCTCTCCCACTTAGTCTTTTAAAATAAAGGTTTTCTGGAAAATATCCTTTTGAAATTTCCATTAAGTTTTTCTTAACTCAAAAATAAAATATCTAAGTCCATTAAAATCTCTATGTCAAGGCTTATATCTTTTGAGAGATTTCCTCCATGGACTAATTTTATATAAGTTAAAACTTAATGATTTAAAAAATTTTCCAATTAAAACTTTCTAGAGACTTTGGTCTCAAGTTTATTTGACAAAATCATTTTTCTAGTCCAAAACAAGACAAAATGGCTCTCCATTTTAATTGACAAAAATATCTAAATCCAATATATTTTCTATGTCAAGGATTAAATCCTTTGAGAAAATATTTAAGGATTAATTTTTGTACCAATTAAAATAACCATTTAGTTTTTAAAGAAAAATATTTTTCCTTGCCAAAACAAAAGGTTCCCAAAGACTTTGGTCTTTGAGAAAAAACACACATAGGTACATAAAAAAAATAGCATGCTAGAAAACAATAAACGTTTTCATGCTTTTCTATTTTTTAAACCTAAGTGCCCAAATAATAGAATTAAACACATTAATTAGTTAATTAATGAACTTGTTTAATCCTAAAATCCCTTACTATTATTTTTCATGCAAATATATTCCAAGAATATAAATATTGCAAAAATATTAACTTCGCCTGGTATGGGGCCCAAAACGAAAAAGAAAAAAAAATTAAAAAATTTTGACTGGCGGTCTACTGCACCCGCCGCACCGGATCCTCGCCCGCATGCCTGCGGTCCACTGAGGCCTCTGTGCACCAGCCGCACCTAATCTCCTGCAGCTTCAACCCGTGGAGCCGCCCGCGCCCGCGACCCACGCCCGCGTGCCCTCTGCTGCCGACCCGCGAACTCGCTCGATGACCCGCGCGCAAACCCGGTCTCGAATTGCAAATTTGAATTGCGAAACCGGCTTGAGTTGCTATAGTAAGGCTCGGCTTAGGCGGCTCGCGGGCAGTGGCTCCTCTCACAGATATTGTGGCTCGGTTCGGCGGCTCGGCGGCTTATGAACAGTTTTCTTCTTCTTCGTTTTTCACCCGCGCGAATTTTTTTCTTCAGTTCTTCTCTGGTTTGATTTTTTCTTGCCTTCTTTGGCTTCTTTGGACATTTTTACTTACAAAGACTCATCCAAAATTAAACCACAACCACCTATACCCATTTAAATTGGGTTTACATGATTAAAACATCAAAGCCAAAAAAATTACAGAGATGCTTATGCTTCCACTGTGAAGCTTACAAATCCACCTATCCCATACCAAAACAGCGAAGGATCACAGGTATAATCATCTTCTCCATTTTTATTAACTACCATGCTCCCTATATTGATCAAAAACCTAGGCTCTGATACCACTTTGATGGAACGCAGAAACAGGGGAGCATGCACCGTGCCAAAAAAAAATTGGAGAAAAATTAAAACGCGAGCCATAAAGGCTATGCGGAAGCGTGAAGATCATACCTTTGCATTCCTTAACCCTCCTAGGTTGCGTAGGAACAGATTGAACGGCCGGAATCGCCTCGCTTTGCACACTTGAAGGAGCTTCCGGTTGAACACCCGCTAGCCTTCGACTTCGCCTTGTTTGCATTAACGCTTAGCTCTCCAGTTCTCGAGATATTCCTCAGCCTAACCTCTAGTTAGTGAACACTATGGTGAAGAGAAAGGGTCTCAATTCTCCTTGGTTTACCTGCTATTGGTTAGCAAAGTCCAAGGAGAAACCAAGAAGAAGAAAACGTGAGAGAGAGAGGAGAGAAAGAGACCACGTGAGTCTTGTGGCTTGGGAAAGAAAATTAGGTTTTTTTTTTTTCTTTTCAAAGAGTTGTTTATATTTGGCCTAAACTAGGTCTCTCAATCCCTGATAAACATCTCCCCGAGATTTCAAAACACCCGGATGTTATCCTGAGAAACAGTTTGGCCTAACCTTAAACTCCTCTTAACCATATCTGGAAAAAACCCTAAGGTCCAAGCTATTGGGCCAGATAAATATTTATTATTTTTCTTGGACCCAAAAAGGCCCAAAATAATAAATTTTAATTATTTATTTTCTGGGCTTACATAAGTAACCCAATAAATAATTAATGAGCCCAAATGAACCATAATAATTAATCTTTAATTATTTATTTCTTGGGCATATATAAATAACCCAATAAATAATTAAACATTAATTATTTCCCCTAGTTTAAGCCCAGGTTAATTTCTTAATTATTCATACTGGACCTAGGCCCTGAATAATTAATTAACCAAATAAACTAGATAATTAATTTCTCTCAACTTCTATTTTATTTATTTATTTATTTATTTTATTCCAGTCCAATAATAAATTAGACTTCCTGAATAAAATAAAATAAAATAAAATAAAATAAAATCCTCTTCAACTGAGACCAATTCCTCAACCCAAAATTAGTTAGGACTTACGGGCTATCCCGAGGACCAAAAAGACACATCGCCTTGGCTGCTAAAATGACCAAAATACCCCTGCTATATAAATAGTTGTATTTTTTATATTAAATATTTCTTAATATCACCATAAGGAAATATTGACCCCAAGGACAATGCTGCATTCGTAAAGTCTCCGACCTACAGGTGTAATGACTAAGATACCCCACTACACATCGCCGTACATTTAGAGAGGAAGAAGTGTACTAACACCCCCTTAAATGACATCTACCATCCTTAGGCTTCTAGTCCAATGATCCACGACTTCCTGGAGTGTTTCCGCTTTCCAAGGGAGCTACCCTAAAGCAAACATCCAAGTCATGTTTCCCAGGGCCCTGGATAATTTAGACCATTCGGACAACCACAAGGGGCGATATAGTGCAGAAACTATCTTGTATAAGTCTGTCTTAACTAACTAGTCATACATACCCAACATGCATGTATATTGGCCCTATGATAGAACCTCAAATACAACAAATCAAAGTATATGCTTCCAGCTTCGCTAGACCACCAACTCATACTCAAGTCATAGAGTACTAGTCCACGCTGTAGCGGTAGTAGTCTAGGTTTCTACCATATAGTACTTTGAGAAACCACTACTACATGTCTTGTTCTACGTATTCGAAATACGCTTATGTCATGAAGTGAGTGGACTACCCACTGGCTAAAGGTAAGCCATTCCCCATTTGGAATTCATAATATAATAACCTAAACATGATGAGGTTCCCAGTCTCATCAATAGGTTAAGAACAAATGTTTATGTGTTAAATAACCCGTGATCCATACCTTACTGTGAAAAACCACCATTCACATTGATCACTTATTTAAACACAATGGGTCTGTTCCAAACGAAAATTGTGCACAAACAAAAAGTAAATTCACAAACAATTTCTGAAAATAAATCCTTTTATTAAATAATTCAATTTTACATCAGAAACCTAGTCTAAGAGGGCATACAATCCAACAATTTCTATCTTTAAAACCCATCATGATATTTTGTCCATTCCTTGTGATGAGAGTTTGTATAATTTCCAAATCTTTATGCTCTTGAAGGATGAAAGTATATGTATGTTAGAAAAAATGCAGGGATGGAGATCATGACTTGTTACTTTCAGTCATGGATCAATTACAAGTGGAGCTAGGAAAAGAAATGAAGTGGAATGGAAGGAAGAAGTTGAAAAGAATTGAGAAAGAAGAGAATGGTGAGCTGAAAAAGATGAGAAAGAAGAAAAGAAACGAGAGGAAGTGAAAAGAGAAAACAACAAGCTACTAGAAAGAAAAGTGAGTGAAAAAGAAAAGAATAGCAGTAGTGAAAACAAAAGAGGAGCAAAAGAGAGAGAATTGAAAAAGCAATGGAAAAAAAAGAATGGAAAAGATCACAAAATGGATGGTGAGTGAATTGTAAAAGTAAGTTTATATAAAACACTTGACACCATTGCTGGAAAATTGAGTGATCTTGTGAGAAAAAGAGTTGATGATAAGAAGAGGTGAAAGAAAAGAAAGAAGAAGAAGAACAATGCAGGATTTGCTTGAAATACATAAGGATTGCTATATAAGGTTATGGTTTGATTGATTCATGGAACAGGAGAGCAAGAAGAGTTGGGAATTATAGGTTTATTTTGGGTATCCTTTTCTGGTTTACTCTCAGTTTTTCTTTGACTTTTGATGTTCATGTATCCTTCGTTTGCTAAGCCATATTACAAACCTTTAGCCTTACATTACAAGCTTAAAAGTCCTACTTGATCTAAGTAGAATCATGATATGTTTTGGATTAGTGGAGAGAGTGTATGAAAAGTAAGCATATGGAATGCATACTCTTTTTAAACCGACTTCTTTCCAATAGTTTGAGAATATTGTAAAGTATTGAGATGGTTCTACTAAGTCATTTATCACTACACAAGTCTTACATTCGCTGTGAAAGATTTACTATCATATGTTTTATGTTCATGAATAAATAAAGCATTGAAGATATGATTTTTGAATTGATTGAGTGATTAAAACCTTATGTTTTTCCTACTTGTTCTTGATACTTTGCTTGAGGACAAGCAAAGAGTTAAGTGTGGGGGAATGTGATAGGAGTTAAATTGGTTATACTTTGCTTAGTTATTTGATGCTTTTTTGTAATACATTTTGTGAAATAATTGGTCATATTCTTTCATATTTGAGATTTTACCCTTGGAAAGGTATTTTGGTCATTAGTTTAGGATTTTAGGTAAAATAAAGCAAAACCGTCGCGAAGCAGAGCAGAGGCGGTGCTAGCTGCAAGGCTAGAACCGGCGCCAGCTGCACTCTGGAATGTATGCGCACAAATCGGAGAAAATTGGTGGATGAGTGGAGAAACAGAACCAAGGTAGCACCGGCTCCGAAGGACCAAGGCGACGTCGGCTGTGGTCTGTCCATGAAGCAGTGCTGCGATCTTCCTACGCGTTTTTGGAAATCTGAAGAGTTTTAGTAGCTTCCAACTTCTACTCGGCTAAGAACTTTGTACCTACAAGTTTAGGCACCTCTTAAGCCTATAAATAGATGGAAAACTCAAGGAAAAATGGGAGAATTCATTGATCATCATAGAAAATCACTCAGTCCAAGGAGAATTTTTCAAAGTTCAAGGAGGGTTGTACAAGAAGGTTTTCAAAGGAAGAAGAAGGAGGCTTGTCTATGAGTTATTTCTTTTACTTTGTATTCTTTTTTCTTGAACAATGATATGTTAATTGTTTTATTGTAATTCGACATTGTTTTAGATATTCATGATTTCTAGAGTTTTTTGATCTTTTGATTAATTGGTTATTATTATTCTTAGTATTCAATTACTCATGCTTATTACGAGATTAGTAATTGATTCTATCCATTGACTTACTGGACCAAAGGGGGTTGATGGGTGTTTCAATTTAGTAATTTCATATTCTGTTGGCAATTGACTTGCTGGACCAAAGGGGGTGGATTGTTTAAGAACTGGTAATTGAAGATTAATTGATGTCTTCCGAGACCAAGGGTTCATTGATAAATTTCATGTTCTAAATTCGTCGAGACCAAGGGAATTTAATTAAGAATTGTGTTTAATACGTCTTTTGGATGAATTAGTTGAGACGGACCAAGTGATTCTAATTTATGTAGAAGATAGTGATTTCATGGATTGACCATCAAAGTAAGTCTACCTTCATCCTTCATGGTGTCAAGACAATGATTTGTTATGATAATAGTTAAGTTCTTTAAGATCATGTTTGTCTAAGCAATGGCTTGAGTTACATAAATCTACATCTTTGACATATACATATTTTTATTTTTATTTTCTTTTTAATTTTCTTTTTATTTTGGTTTTCAGTTTATCGAGTTGGTTAAACAATGAAAGAATGGTAATTAATGTCTACTTGTTCTTTGAGAATTGACACTTGTTTTAACCCTATGCTCAGTTAATGATGAGTATGCTTGCTTATATGTATGATTTGGGTTTAACATTTTAATTTAAACTTGATTGGGAATGTATTTAGTTTTGTATGATTTTTATACCCAAGTCTGAACGCATCTTTCGGACATATAGATGTCTTCACTAAGATGGCTATTAAGAAATGCTATCTTGACATTCATTTGCTATATCTCGTAGTTATAATGACATGCAATGGCAAGAAGGATATGGATGGACTTAAGCATGGCTACCGGGGATAAGATTTCCTCATAATCGATTCTTCTTTTCTAAGTATATCCTTTCGCCACAAGCCTAGCTTTGAAGGTTTTTACCTTCCTATCTACACCCCTTTTCTCTTTGTATACCCACTTATACCCAATGAGTTTTATCCCTTCAAGTGAAGCTACAAGATACCTAACCTGATTGAAGTACATAAACTTAATCTCGTCTTTCATTATTTTATGCCATAGATTTACATCGGTATAAGCAAAAACCTCCTTGTATCTAGTGGGATCTTGTTCTTGATGGTCAGAGACCAGCTCAAAAGTCTATCTAATCCATCTTTCTAGAACCCTAGATACCCTCCTACTATGACGAGACTCTATTTGTACAGGTTCTTGAGGATGTGTTTCTTCATGTTCCACAATCGGGTCTGAAGAAGTTGATTTCGAATATATCTTCTTCTTGAGTTCCAACCTTGTTGAACCTTTAGTGGTAGTATTTTGATCATCCTCCAAGTAGCTAGCATTAGTACTTACTAGTACTTTCTGCTCTTTGGGATGATAAAAGTAACTTCCTTTTGTCCCTTTTGGATACCCAACAAAATAGCATAATTCTGATCTTGGCTCTAACTTGTCTCTTTTGATCAATGCGAAAGCTGGACAACCGCATATCTTGAGATGATTTAGACTTGGCTTACGTTTAGTTCACATCTCATAGGGCGTCCTAGGTACTGACTTGGAAGGTACGAAGTTTAGAATATATGCTACTGTTTCTAGGGCATATCCCCAAAAAAGAAACTGGAAGAGTAGCATGAGACATTATGTTTTGGACTATTTCCATCAATGTCCTATTCCTTTTTCTTATCTACTCCATTTTGCTGGGATGTGCCCGGCGTAGAGAGTTGGGATACTATCCCATGATGTGCCGTGTAATCCTTGAATTCACCAAGAAGGTACTCTCTATTATGATCCGATCGTAAAGTTTTGATCAGTTTCGATGCTCCACTTTAGCCTTAAACTCTTTAAACTTGTCAAAAGAGTCAGACTTGCAACTCATCAAGTAGACATAACCAAACCTTGTACAATCATCCATGAAAGTGATGAAGTACTCAAAACCCTATTTAGCTGGTGTAGACAAAGGATCACATACATCAGTGTGAACAAGACCTAATATCTCCTCAACTCTATCAACCTTTTGGGTGAATGACCTTTTGGTCATTTCTCCCATAAAGCAAGATTCATACTGAGGCCAACTTTCCAATCTTAATGAGCCCAAGGGCCCATCATGGATTAATATCTGAATCCTAGTTGAGTTAATATGACCCAACCTTCGATGTCAAAGATATGAGTCATTGACATTAGTCTTTCTCTGCTTACTTAAAAGTTCAGATTGAGCATTCTTTATTTGATTGTTTATAGGATTTAAGAAGAATAAGTTTTCATACATGTGCCTAGAACAAAGAACTTCTTCATTTCTACTGATAGTAATACTAGAATGGAAAGAAACAGAATATCCTTAATTTTTAAGTTTTGCAACTGAAACTAAATTCTGTCTAATCCAGGTACATATAAAATATCCTTCAAAATAACTATTCTATTATAATAAAAAAAAATAAGATCCAGTTCTCCCACTGCAAAGGCCTATATTTGTGCCATTTCCTACTCGTAGTCCATGCTCGCCCTTTTGGAGTCTTCTTATCTTCCTGAACTTCTGCAAGGAGTTACAGATATGATCAGTGGCTCCTGAATCAACAATCCAAGTAGAAGTTAATCCAACTATTGAAACTGACTCTAGATAGAGAATAATATCTGTAGGGTTTTTCTTGGCCTGAAGCTCTGGACACTTCTTTTTCCAGTGTCCCTTCTACCAGGACTTGAAGCACTTTCCCTTGGGCTTGTTAGACTGCTCCTTAGGCTGGGTCAGTGCGTTTCCTTTCTTCTTCTTGAACTTTTTGGACTTAGGCCCAGTTCTAAAAGAAGAAGCCCTAGCAATTATAGCTTTAGACTATGACTTCATGACCTTCTTTGCCACTTAGATCTCTTTCATTAACTCGATTAAACTCATGTTTAACTTGTTCATAGTATAATTTAAATAGAACTGAGAGAAAAGCCCAAAAGAGATTCGAGAACCATGTCCACTTAGCTCTCGGGGGTCAATAACAGCCCCTAAGATTTCCGCTTCCTTGAAAGTAGCAATCATTTTGAGCATATGCTCCGTAACTGATGCTCCCTTAGCCATCTTAGTATTTATGATCATCCTAAGAGCTTCTTGCCTTGTGGGCTGGCTCTTATCGGCGAACATTGTAACACCCCGCTACCTAGGCCCAATAGGGGCGGGGATGTCGCCCTGTCCAAAGGACAATGGGTCTTTATAACTAGGTCACACAAATAAAATAGCGGAATAAAAATAATAACTTAACTTAAAATTTATTACAACCCAAGAATAAATCCACGAATAAAACTATGAATTCCTAAAAGAAAAACAAATCCATAAATAAAATCATCCACTCTTAACTCCCCAAAGCAATACATAAAAATAAAAGACAACATTCTCTTCCAAGGCAGATAACACTAGCTATTCATCCCCACAGCAGATCGGCCTGAAATCATGGTAAAAATGTGATAAGACAGAAATCTCAGTAAGTCCGTATGTGCTCTGGGTGTTTAGTGAAAACAGTTCGTGGATGCAAAGTGTGAAATCTTTATAAGAGAAATATTGGCAATCAATAACCATTAGTCAAAGGAAAGAGTGGTGTTTTCCTCTTTTTGAAACCATACAAGTGCACAATAAAATCAACCACTCAAAAAGGGTGGTCATGGGTTACCACACGTTGGGCCCCAGTCCACATGGTCAGTATGCCACACTTTGTGCAGACTGAAGAAAGGTAGGTGATCGGCCTACCGGGCAAGATACTCCTCATTCTCTAAACCCAAACAACAACCAGGTGTCTATTCCGGCAAAACACAGTTACTTGACTGAAACAAAAACTGCTAGCTCGGACCGGCATGACTAAGTAGTATTGACATTTCTCTAAGTTGAGCTTATCTTCTGGAGGTGGCCTCCTGCCAGAAGACTCACTCTTGCTCTTCAAAACTAGTACTACTAGCCTACCCTTATTGAGTACTCAATGTAACGTATCCCTCTTGGGAAAAATGAACAAAACATAGTTCCACTTGAAAATGGAAATTAAGGTTTTCCAAAGATTGGGGCAAAATTGGTTTTAGAAAGAGTTTTAGGTTTTGAGTAAAACTGCCCCTTGATTTGCAAATAATTTATTTCTTTGAAATGAGAATGGAAATAATCCTCATTTGCCTTCACAGAAATGAGTGACCATGCACTCTACATTTGGCTTGCCATAAAAAAAACATCATTTTTCATCAAACAGGTTTTAAGCAGGGGCTTACCTGATCCTTGCTCACAACAAAGGTCCCCAACAGCTAACCTAACCCAGCATGGGGTAAATACAAACCACAATCAAACCCAAGCCAAAATCCACTTTCACAAATAAACTAACTTAACTCACTACTACAACTATGATCCTAGTGTCCCAAGCTTTAAGGCCAAATAATAAATAAAAAGGGTTATAAGCCAAGGTTAATTTTGATATTTAAAATAATTAGAGTTTTGGGAAATAGGTACTAATAAGTTGAATGTTTAAATCTTGCTAAAATAATTTAGAGTTTATTTGATGAAAAGTCCTAGGTGCTACTAGGTAAAATAATAATTTATTAATAATTAATTGGTAGAAAATAATTGATAATTAAAATTAGTTGAAAATAAATTTTAATGAGTCTTGATTGAATGATACTAAATAAATTTTAGTAGGTTTTGGTTAAAAGATAATAATTAAATTTTATTAGTAAATATTTTACTTATTATGATTATTTTCATAAAAGGCTTTATTTGATAGTATCATTTTATATATAATATCTATATATTTTATTTTTCTAGCAAAAGCTATTATTTATTTGACTAAAATATCCTTATTATATATATAATATTCCAAATCTACCCCTCCTAGGGTTTTCGAAATTACTAGCCAAAAATCATAATATTAAATATTTTATTGAAGTAATAAAATTAGCTTAGGGACAACTAGATCATGACCATTGTTCTATTGCTAACCACAATCATGAATATTTACAACCCTTCAATTCATCAAATCATCCAAATCATGCATATAAGCAAAGATCTAACGATATCAAGACATGATCTAACCCTTTTCTAGCATAAATATGATCATGGCTTCAATAATCCAACGTGAATATAAATCCTATTCACCAAAGGTGACATAATCTCTAGCATACTTGATCACAAATACTACCTATGACATGGAGACATGCATTAAACCTAAAATCATCATACAATCAACCAAGATAATCCATCTATGCATAAATCCCATCTCCTTCATATTTATACATACATTCATGCTTCAACCTCAACAATATATACTCAAACCTTATCCGCAATCCATCTTCTATCAACATCATCCTAGGGACATGAATCTAGAATTTAAAAGAAGGGTTAAAACGGCTTACTTGATTGATGAATTCTTTGAAGGAGTTTCGAATGGATCTCAACTCCTAGAGGTCTAAATTCGTCTAAGAAAGATGAAGAAAACATGGCCATGGAGAAGGAACCATTCGGCCAAGAAGGTGAGTAGTTCGGCCAAGAGAGAGAGAGAGAGAGAGAGAGAGAGAGAAAAGAGAAGAAGAAAGCTCATTAGCATGCTTAAACACATATAGGTTCATTAGAGATTGAAGATTAGCGAAGATGAAGTTATCCTACCTTGAAGGTGTTCTTGAGCCTTCACAAAATTTCTGGTTTTTTATCCAAAAGTGCAAGTTGGATTTTGGAGTTTGATGTTAAAAATGGTACGGATGGACTCAGAGCAATGAATAGATAAAATCTGAAATTTTTAGAGGTGGTTTGAAGCTATTTGGAGTGGTATTAGATGAAAGGAAGGAGAAGGTGTTCCTAGTGTACTATGTGTTCTTAAGGTTGAAGAGAGTAGAGAGCTTTTGGATGGAGGCTGCCAAAATTCTATGAGGATTAGGGTTAACGATTTGTTTGTAGGGTTTAGGTAGATGGTTTTTCTAGTTTGGAATGGAAAAGGAAAGGCTAGTTGTTGGAATCCTTGAAGAATATTTTTAGGAAGCAAATTTGGAAACTAAATATTCAAGAATATCTTTGATTATGGAAGAGCTCTTGGAAATCTGCCATGGCCGACTGCTTGTGCAGAATTTTGGCTGGATGAAAGCTGATTGAAGGAAGCTAATGGTGGCCAAAATTAAGGAGTCTAATGGTGAAGGGAATGTCTGGTTGTTTGAGGTATATTTTATGGAAAATTGTTAAATCATGGTGGTTGGAATTTTGGTATCCAAATCAAGGCATGATTGTAGAATTTTTTTGGAAATCTTTTAGGCAGCCATGACTGGATTTTCGTGCAGAAGTTTGGGGAGGACAATGGAGTTTAGTTAATGGAGGTTTAAGGATGGTTTGTGCAGAAGAAGGATGGAGTTTTGGCTAGGGTAGAATTAGGAAACAAAGTTGGAAAATTATTGCACAGAATTTTCGCAAGGCTGGAATTTCTGGGCAGTTTTCGGCTGCTATTTTCCAGCCAGCTTGCAGAGAGTTTGAAGGAGCTTTCAGGGGTCTTTCAAGGCTAGTTTCCAGCCTTCTTTAGGGAGGAAAATTGTGGCTAAGGTGCTGCACAAAAACTGGAAGAAAAGAGCTTGGTTTCGGATCTCCAAAGCTGCGATTTGCACAGGAATTTTTCTGGTTTTGCACCATCTTTGTGCAGTCCAAAATTAGCTAGAAAAATCCAGATTCTAAGTTGATCAAAGGGGCCATTTTCTGGCATCATTTGGGAGGGAATAATGGTCAAGAATTTCGACACCTTGAGGGCATACAAAGCTGGAAAAAAATTTCAGCTCATGACATGAATGAGAATGAACCTAGCTAGAGTGAATTTTTAGAAAGTTCACTAAGGAATTTAATTCACTTGAAATCTTTCCCCCTCTTCCATTGTTTCGGTCCATATGATGTCCTTTACTAAGACATTTCGAACCTTCAAAGCCACAGCACATTGCTGGAATTTTTCTAGAATAAAATTGGCTTGAACAAAATGAACAAACTATTGAATTGAGAAATATGAAAAATTAAGAATCAAGAGGAAATGAATTCCCCTTAGGAATTTTGTGTAGAGCAAAAGAGTAGGATTTGAAGACTCCTAGCATGTCTCTCATAGGACAACATCTCTACCCTACTCCAACCACCACTAAGGCCAAAAATGATACTTCCCAAGCAAAAATAAAATTTAACCAAGTTAAACCTCCTATGATGGAATTTGAACCCAAGACCTCAAGAATTAATTCTAAGGCTCTAACTAAACCGCAACCACTCTTGTTCTTCGGCTGTGAGTATTATATCCAAGTTCCTTTTTGCAGTCCATATAATTTGGACCCGTTAACTTATTCTCTCAAAGAATAACGGTCAAAGGACTAAAATAACATCCACCAACAATTTCTTAAAAATAGAAAAAAAAAAGAAAACTCAGTTTGTGAAAAAATAAAAATAATTTGTGCACTTTATCCTCATATTAAATCCAATAATAGTTAACCCTATCACTATTACCTTTAATATGATTAATTTGGCTCTTAGGAAAACTGACATAGTTTCTTGGGAAGGTTAACAGTTTTCTAAGCTAAGTGTATTAATCACCACAAATTAATTTCCCTTCTAAGCAATGATCTAGAAGATAACTCCATCGATTGGATAGCCATTTCTTCTCATTTCCTGTGGACATTCCTCGCACTATAACCTTCAACCTTGGCTGGCCGATCATAGCACGTGTCCTGGGTTATTAATTACATCTATCCATTAGTTCTAGATCCTTGTTGTATCCCCATCCTATACAGGTTCACTCATAGGGTGATGCGAGAGGACTTACGATCTCTAATAAGGACTGTGATGGAAACCGTGGGGCCGTTAGAACCCCTTTCCCACTTAGTCTTTTAAAATAATGGGTTTTAAAGAAAATATCATTTTAAAAAAAAATCCCATTAAGTATCCCTTAACTCTTTGTAAAATATCTAAATTCATAAATCTCTATGTCAAGGAAAAAATCCTTTAAGAGATTTTCTATGAATTTATTTTACACAATTAAGAACTTAATGATTTCCAAAAATTTCATTTTAAACTTTCTAGAGACTTTGGTCTCAAGTTTAATTTGACAAAAACAATTTTCTAGTGCAAAAAATAAAACAAAAATGGATTTCTATTTTAACTTACAAAAATATCTAATTCCAAAATATTTTCTATGTCAAGAATTAAATCATTTGAGAAAATATCCAAGGATTAATTTTTGTCCAAGTTCAAAATAACTATTTTTTTAATTTGAAAAATATTTTTCTTGTCATATATTTCACAAAGACTTTGGTATTTGAGAAAACACGCACAAAGGATACAAAAAGAAATAAGCATGTTAGAAAACTGTAAATGTTTTTATGCTTTTCTATTCTTTTAACCTAAATGTCTACATAATAGAATTAAACACATTAATTAATTAATGATCTTATTTAATCCTAAATTTCCTTTACTATTATTTTCATCCAAAATATTCAAAGAATATTAACTATTGTAATAAAAATAACTTCGCCTGGTATGGAACCAAAAAAAAAAAAAAAATTCCCCTGGTCCAATGCACCCGCCATATTCGATCCGGGAGGGTGCCCGCGACCCGAGTCCTCGCGCTGCAGCTTCTACGAGGAAGCTACCGGAGGGAGCTTCCTCGTGCACGCCATAGTGTTGAGGCCAGTTCAGGCCAGGCTGCAACTCCAAGCTGCGGCTGGCATGGACGGCTTCTGCTCCTATCTCATTTTTCACCGTAGCTCGGCTTCTCGGCTCGGCTCCTCATGGCTGGCTGCTATAGTGACCTTCTTCTCCTAATCTCCTCTGTGCATTGTAGATGTCTGGGTTCGATTTTTTTTTTTTTTTATCAATTTTGACCAAAACTCATCCAAAATAATCCACAAACGCCGATGCCTTTAATTATAGGCTTACCGAACATTATGAAAGCTTCAAAAATAACTTTTACAATGTTCCTATGTCTTAACTGTGAGACTTACAGAGATACTATGCATACCAAAAAATATGAAGGATCACTGATTTTAATCATCTGACAAATTTTATTCATTAACGTGCAACCTATATTGCCATATAAGCCATTCTCTTATACCACTTAAAGGCAAAACATGGCAAAATGAAAAACGCACAGTAGCATGCTAATGAAAATGGAGCACATGCAGATACACAATGGAAGAAAATTTTTATACCTCTGTGCGATTTCACTGGTCTAGTGGTGCCGACACTTCGATCTGAAATGCTTCTAGTTCTAAGATAGATCCTTCAAGCTGTTGTCCTGTAAGCCGACGGCTTCTTCTAAGCATCAACGCGAGTTCTCTTGGCTATCGGAACCCCGCCTAAAAATGCCTGGTGAAATCTATAGATGAAGGATGATCTGTCTACTCTGACTAAATGCTATTAAGCATTAATCAGGAGAGACGTGTCCATTCTTGTTCTCACAGAGAACACACGCAAGAGAGAAGAGAGTAGACGTGAGGCTTGAAAAGGAAAAACCAACGTGCTTTGTGAACCTCTGTTGTTACCCTCTAAATCCCAACAACCTTATAGATAGGTTATTATCTGGGCATTCAAAAATTAAACAGAAGCCCTAAGGCCCACGTCATGTTAAGCTATTAAATAGGCCTTTGGACGTATGGCCCAATTTATTGTGTTAAGCTTTTTAACTTAATTTAATTATTCCTGGATTGAAACAAGCCTAATAATTAAATTAATTAAATAACTTAAAGGACCAACATAAGCCTGAAGCCTTGGCCCAGTTCATTAGGTTAAGCCTTTAATTCAATTTAAATTTTCCTAGACTAATGCAAGCCCAATAATTAAATTAATTAAATAATCCAAATTGGCAAATATATAATTCTCTTTCTTTGGGCCTTTTATTTTATTCTAGCCCAATAAATAAGCCAAGCTACTCAAATAAAATAAAATCCATTGGCTTATGGGCTATTCCTCAACTCAAAACCATCAGGACTTATGGGCTATTCTAAGGACCAAAAGACACATCACATTGGCTACTAAAATGACCAAAATACCCCTGCTATAAAATAGCTGTATTTTGCATTTTAAATATTTTCTAATATCACCATAAGAAAATATTGATTCCAAGGACAATGCTGCATTAGCAAAGTCTCCGACCTATAGGTGTAAAGACTAAAATATCCCTCTATGCATCGCCGTACATTTAGAGAGGAAGAGTGTATTAATACCTCTCCAAATGACATCTACCATCCTTAGACCTCTAGTCCAATGATCCACGACTCCTAAAATATTTTCGCTTTCTAAGGGAGCTACCGTAAATCAAACATCGAAGTCAAATTCCCTTGGACCCTAGATTTTTAGATCATTCGAACAATCACCAGGGGCGATATAGCACAAAAGCAATCTTGTATAAGTCTGTCTTAACTAACTATTCGCATATACCCAACATACAAGTATATCAGCTATATGATAGAACCTTAGCTATAGCATATCAAAGTACATGCTTCCAACTTCGCCAGACCGCCAACTCATACATAAACGGTAGAGTATTAGTCCATACTATAGCAGTAATAGCCTAAGTTTCTTCTAAATAGTACTTTTTGAAACCACTTTTACAAGTCCTGGCTAAAGGTAAGCCATTCTCCATTTGGAATTCATAACACAATAACCTAAACATGATGAGATTCCCATTCCCATTAATCGGTTAAGAATAAATGTTTATGTGTTAAGTAACCCGTGATCAATATCTTACTGTGAAAGACCACCATTTACATGGATCACTTACTTAAACACAATAGGTCATTTTCAAACATAAATCGTGCGCAAATAAAATGTAAATCCACAAGCTAATTTTTGAAAATAAATTCTTTTATTAATAAATTTAATAATTACATTAGAAACCTAGTCTAGAGGGCATACATTCCAATAAAAGGTTCATGTCAAACCATTTGACTTTTTAGACTTTTGGGTGGTCATGATGTATTGCTAGATACCGCTCATGATTTGCTAAATATGAATTTATTAATTAAAGAATTAATAATTTAATTCTAGTTCTTAAGGATTATTAACCTTAAAGATGTCTGGATTAATTCATATTTCACTACCAATAGACCAAGAAACCTAATAGGTCGCATATAATAAGTGATAAAGTACTCGAGATGTTATTTGGTAATATGACAGGGTTAATTGTAAAAGGAAGAAGTTGTTGTGGTCGAATTATAGTTAATTATAATGCGTAGGTCATATTGTAATTAGGATAATTTTAGTTATAGTTACAAATTGAGAATCTTGATTCTTTTAGGATCTGGTTTCCTATTCGCATGCATATATATAGTTATATATATGCTGTGGATATCATGTGATGAACATAAGAGAACTGAGAATTGCACAAAGGAAAAAATTGGTTTTTTTGTTTGTGATTCATCATATTCTTCTTAAACACAACCCAAGCTGTTGTTAAATTTTGCTACACCAAATTTTGGTAATATTTGAGTACACCTTGTGTGGATTAACATTAGAGGCAATTCTATACTTGAGTTGTGGTGGCTTAGTTGAACAAACAAGACTAATCGGTAGCTTGGTGGACAAGGATTCACAAAAGCAATTTTTTGTTTGTAAAGACTCTAACAAAAGGCAATGTTGTTGTTTTTCTTGAATGGTTCTTCACATATAAGCTATTCTTGGGATTAGTTTCTCATTTTGCTTTCGCGTTTTCTTGTCTTTGTATACATGAGAGACAAATAAAGTTCATATACAATCTCCTAAAATATAATTTTGATAATATTTGTTCTCCAGCTTCCAAATTTTATCCCTATAAAATTTGTTCATAAATATAAATTGGTCGCGCGGGGAATTTATGCCTGTTAACAAACAATACAAAATAAACTCAATGGGGGAGGGGGGGAGGGAGGGACAGGGGGAAACCTAATTAATTCAAGGAAGAGCAACCAGTATTTAGAGAAAGCCGTACAACTCAATTGAAACAAGGAAGAAGTAATGGCATTTATAATTTGGTTAAAAATCTAAAAAAAATGAAAAAGTCATTACATTCAGCAAAGGAATCCAAAATAATCTAACCACTATTCTACGCGCGCACACACACACACACACACATAATGATGAGGGTAAAGAAAGTGCCATTGATTCTTTTGCCAAGTTCAAGTTTCCTGATGATCCTACTACTCGAATGCCATGTGCTTCCAATGCAGAAAATAAGGTAATTGTCCATTCAGTGGAAATAATACAAATTTCTCTTTATACTCAATCAAAAAATGGAATTCTGAACATCCTGAAGAATGGAGATCACATACTTTTCCCACAAAAAAAATGAAGAATGCAATAACTTCTTTTTTGAAAAATTTTTATTTTTCCTCAAACCTTGTACTTGCTTCTTTAAAAAGTCTAACAATATACTATAGCCAGTTATAACTATGCATTTTTTAGCCAAATTGTAAGAGCTAGCTCCAACTTTCTCCATTAATTAAGCACTACAGACTTTAAAATCTCCATCAAACTCTAGGAAGTTAGTTTTATTGAATAATTATCAATCAGATGGTTTTTCTAGATATGGAAATTTCCACCTCTCACAAATCGAATACCCATGGTTTATACCACCGTTCAGAGTGTATATATATAGAGCACATACATATATACATATGTACACACATTTGGCCACTAGCAATGATGTAACTATTAGCAATAGGTACCAACAAGCAATGGTTCAACCATCTAAACCCCGCAATTACTACTTTGTTTAAAAGATAATTCATTCAATTAATCCATGTGTTTGAATAATTGGCAACAGAAAAAACATAAACTGTAGGATTGTATGCCCTCTTAGACTAGATTTCTGATGTAAAATCGAATATTTTAGTAAAAGAATTTATTTTTAGAATTTTTTTGTGAATTTACTTTTTGTTTGTGCACAATTTCGTTTGGAACAGACCCATTGTGTTTAAATAAGTGATCAATGTGAATGGTGGTCTTTCACAATGAGGTATGGATCATAGGTTATTTCATACATAAATATTTGTCATTAACCTATTGATGAGAATGAGAATCTCATCATGTTTAGGTAATTATGTTATGAATTCCAAATGGGGAATGGCTTACCTTTAGCTAATGAGTAGTCCACTCATTTCATGACATAAGCATATTTCGAATACGTAGGACATGACCTGTAGTAGTGGTTTCTAAAAGTACTATATGATAGAAACCTAGACTACTAACGCTACAACGTAGACTAATGCCCTACAACTTGAGTATGAGTTGGTGGTCTGACGAAGCGGGAAGCATATGCTTTGATATGTTATAGTTGAGGTTCTATGGTAGAACTAATATACTTGTACAAGACAGACTTGTTAGTTAAGACAGACTTGTACAAGATAGTTTCTACACTATATCGCCCCTTGTGGTTGTTCGAATCGTCTAAAATGTCCAGGGCCCTGGGAAACATGACTCAGATGTTTGCTTTAGGGTAACTCCCTTAGAAAGCGAAAACACTCCAGAAAGTCATGGATCATTGGACTAGAAGCCTAAGGATGGTAGATGTCATTTAGAGGGGTGTTAGTACACTTCTTCCTCTCTAAATGTACGGCGATGTGTAGAGGGGTATTTTAGTCATTTCACCTGTAGGTCAGAGACTTTGCTAATGCAGCATTGTCCTTGGGGTCAATATTTCCTTATGGTGATATTAGAAAATATTTAAAATACAAAATACAGCTATTTATATAACAGAGGTATTTTGGTCATTTTAGCAGCAAAGGCGATGTGTCTTTTTGGTCATCGGAGTAGCCCGTAAGTCCTAATTAATTTTGGGTTGAGGAATTGGTCTCAGTTCAAGGGGATTTTATTTTATTTTATTTTATTCGGGATGTCTAATTTACTATTAGACTAGAATAAAATAAATAAATAAATAAAATAAAAAATAGGAGTTGAGAGAAATTAATTCTTGGGTTTAATTGGTTAATTAATTATTCAGGGCCTAGGTCCAGTTTGAATAACTAGAAAATTAACTTGGGCTTAAACTAATGGGAAATAATTAATGCTTAATTATTTATTGAATTATTTATATAAGCCCAAGAAATAAATAATTAAATATTAATTATTTTGGTTCATTTAGGCTCATTAATTATTTATTGGGTTATTTATGTAAGCCTAAGAAATAAATAATTAATTTTTATTATTTTGGGCCTTTTGGGTCCAAGATAAATACTAAATATTATTTCGGTCTGATAGCTTGGACCGTAGGGTTTTTTCCAGTTACGGTTCAGATAAGTTTAGGGTTAAGCTAAACTTATTCTCTGGATAACATCCGAGTGTTTGAAATATGATATCCTAGGGGATATGTTTATCAGATAATTGGAGACCTAGTTTTGGCTAACAATAAAGAAGACTCTTGTATAGAGAAAACCCTATTATTTTCCCTAGCTTTTCTCTCTAGCACAAAAAAAAAAAAAAAAAAAACTCTCTCTCACGTTTCTGTTCACGCAGCTCTCTCTCTTGTGAGTTTGCTTCCTCTTGTTCTTGGTTTTTTGCTAATCAATAGTGAGAGAACCAAGGAGATTAGAGACCACTCTTCTTCACTCTAGTGTTCACCAACAAGAAGCTGGGCAGTGGCATATTCTGAGAGCTGAAAAGCTTGTCATTTATGCAAACAAGGTAAAGTAGAGGTTAGCGGGATTTCAACCGGAAGCTTCTTCAATTAGGCAAGGCGAGGCTATTCCTGTCGTTCAATCGACTCCTACTCAACGTAGTAGGTTTAAAGCATGCAAAGGTATGATCTTAATGATTCCGTGCAGCCATTAAGGCTTGTGTTTTTTTTTCTCTCTGTTTTTTTTCCCGTGAAGCATGCTCCCCTGTTTTTTTCCCTTCAAAGTGGTATTAGAAACACTTGTTCTTTGATCAACTTAGGGAGCATGGTAGTTAATAAAAATGGAGATGATGATTGTTTGGTACTTAAACCTATGATCCTTTGCTGTTTTAGTATGGGATAGTTTGATTGTACGCTTCACAGTGAAGTATAGGACTCTCTGTAAAAATTTTTGACTTTGATGTTTTGATCGTGTAAACCCAATTTAAATGGGTATAGGTAGTTATGTTTTTGTTTTGGATGAGTTTTTGTAAGTAAAAATGTCAAAAGAAGCCAAAGAAATAAGCAAAAGATGAACCAGAAGAAGCTCTGCAATTTTCGCGCGGAAGAAGGGAAAAAACAAAGAAGGAGAACTGTTCCTAAGCCGCCAGTAGAGCTGAGCCGAGCCAAGCCGGATTGCATAAAAATTGAGCCGAATTCAATTTGAAATTTGGTTTGCAATTGAAGTTCAATTTTGCACGCGGGTTAGCGGTGCACCGAGGAGGCGAAAACGGGTCCATGCGCGGATCTTGTGCGGGTCGGCAGCAGAGGAGAAGCGGGCTTGAGTCGCGGGTGCGGGTTGGCTCCATGGGTAGCGGCTATAGCTAATCCAATGCGGCCGGTGCACTGGGGCCGTGGTGAACCGCAGTGCATCTGGGCGTGGATCCAGTGCATCGGGTGCAGTGGACCGCCAGTCAATTTTATTTTATTTTTCCATTTTTCTGTTTTGGGTCCCATACTAGGCGAAGTTAATATTTTTGAAATAGTTTATATTCTTGGAATATATTTGCTTGAAAAATATTAGTAAGGAATTTTAGGATTAAACAAGACCATTAATTAATTAATTAATTAATGTGTTTAATTCTATTATTTGGGCACTTAGATTTAAAAATAGAAAAGCATGAAAACGTTTACTGTTTTCTAGCATGCTATTTTTTTGTGTACCTATGTGCGCTTTTTCTCAAAGACCAAAGTCTTTGGGAACTTTTTTGACAAGAAAAACATTTTTCTTCAAAAAATTAAATGGTTATTTTAATTTGTACAAAAATTAATCCTTGGATATTTTCTCAAAGGATTTAATCCTTGACATAGAAAATATATTAGATTTAGATATTTTTGTAAATTAAAATGGAGAACCATTTTGTTTTATTTTGCATTAGGAAAAATTGTTTTGTCAAATAAACTTGAGACCAAAGTCTCTAGAAAGTTTTAATAGGAAAATTTTTGAAATCATTAAGTTTTAACTTAATTAAAATTAGTCCATGAAAAAATCTCTCGAAGGATATAAACCTTGACATAGAGATTTTAGTTGATTTAGATATTTTATTTTGAGTTAAGGAAAAACTTAATGGAAATTTCAAAAGGATATTTTTCAGAAAGCCTTTATTTTAAAAGACTAAGTGGAAAGGGGTTTCAACGGCCCCACGGCTTCCAACACGATCCTCATTAGAGATCGTGGGTCCCCTCGCGTCACCCTGGGAGTGAACCCATATAGGATGGGGATACCACAAGGATCTAGATCTTATGGAGGGATATAATTAATAACCCGGGGCACGTATTATGATCGGCCAGCCCACGTTGGAGGTTATAGTGTGAGGTATGTCCATAGAAAATGAGAGGAAACGGCCATCCCTTCGATGGAGTTATCCTCTAGACCATTACCTAGAAGGGAAATTAATTTGTGGTGGTTAATACACTTAGCTTATAGAACTGTTAATCTTCCTAAGAAGCTATGTCAGTTTTCCTAAGAGACAAATTATTTTCAGTGCACAAATTTTATTTTGTTTTCACAAACTAAATTCTTTCTTTTATTTTTCGATTTTCAGAAATGGTGGGAGGTTCTTTTAGTCCATTGGTCGTTATTCTCAGGAAGAATAAGTTAACGAGTCCAAACTATGTGGACTGGGAGAGGAACCTAGACATAATACTCACAGCCGAAGAGTATAAGTATGTCCTTTACGAGACCTGCCCTGTTATTTGGGAAGGTTCCACCGTCGAAGAGCAAGAGGCTGAGAAGGCGTGGAAGAAGGCTGACAAAATGGCACATTGCTATATGTTAGCCTCCATGTCTAATCTGTTCTAGTCAAAACACGAGCACATGGCTTCTGCATATGATATCAGTCAATCATTGGCAACTTTGTTCGCAGATAAGAGCTGGCCCGCAAGGCAGGAGGCTCTTCGAACTATAATAAACACTAAGATGGCTGAGGGAGCATCAGTCCGAGAGCATATGCTTAAGATGATTGCTGCTTTTGAGGAGGCAGAAATCTTAGGGGCTGTCATTGACCCCGAGAGCCAAGTGGATATGGTTCTCGAACAACTACTGGGTTCTTTCACTCAATTCAAGTTGAACTATAACATGAACAAATTTGAACATGAGTTTGACTGAATTGATGAAGGAGCTCCAGATGGCAGAGAAGGTCGTGAAGCCACAGTTGAAGGCCATGATTGCTAAGGCTTCTTCCATAAGAACTGGGCCTAAGCCCAGAAAGTTCAAGAGGAAGAAGGGGAACGCAGCCCAACCCAAGAACCAACCTAAGGATAAACCAAAGGGTAAGTGCTTCAAAATGTGGGAAGAAGGGACACTGGAAAAATGAGTGTCTAGATCTTCAAGCCAAGAAAAATTCCACAGGTAATATTTTCTATCTAGAGTCTATATCAATGGTAGGATCAACTTCTACTTAGATTGTTGATTCAGGAGCCACTGATCATATCTGTAACTCCTTGCAGGGGTTTAGAAAGATTAGAAGACTCAAGAAGGGCGAACATGGGCTACGCGTGGGTAATGGAGCACAAGTCTGGGCCTTTGCAGTGGGAGGGCTGGATCTTATTTTTTATTGTAGTAAGACAGTGGTTTTAACAGATATTTTATATGTACCTAGTTTTTGCCAGAATTTGATTTCAGTTGCAAAACTAATAAATCAAGGATATTTTGTATGTTTCCATTCTGGTATTTCTATTAGTAGATATGGAGAAATTTTATGTACTGGGCATATGTATAGGAGTCTGTTCTTTTTAAACCCTATTAACAACTAATCAAATAACGCTCAGTCTGAACATTTAACTAAGAAGAGAAAGACCAATGTCAATGATTCATACTTTTGCCATCTAAGGTTGGGTCATATTAACTCAACCAGGATTCAGAGGCTAATCTATGATGGGCCTTTAGGCTCATTGAGATTGGAAAGTTGGCCTCAGTATGAATCCTGCCTGATGGGAAAAATGACCAAAAGGTCTTTTACACCAAAGATGGATAGAGCCAAGGAGGTGTTGAGTCTTGTTCACACAAATGTGTGTGGTCCATTGTCTACACCAGCTAGAGGAGGTTTTGAGTACTTTATCACTTTTACAGATGATTATACAATGTATGGTTACATTTACTTGATGAGACGCAAGTCTGACTCTTTTGACAAGTTCAAGGAGTTTAAGGCTGAAGTGGAGCGTCGGACATGTAAATTAATCAAAACCTTACGATCAGATCGTGGTAGAGAGTACCTCATAGGTGAATTCAAGGACTACATGGTACATCATGCAATAGTATCCCATCTCTCTGTGCCGGGAACACCCCAGCAGAACGGAATAGCTGAGAGAAGGAACATGACATTGATGGAAATGGTCTGAAACATGACGTCTCATGCTACTCTTCTAGTGTCCTTTTGGGAATATGCCCTTGAGACAGCGGCATATATTCTGAACTTGGTGCCTTCCAAGTCAGTACCTAGGACTTCCTATGAGATATGGACTTGGCGTAAGCCAAGTCTAAATCATCTCAGGATTTGGGATTGTCCAGCTTATGTACTGGTTAAGGGAGACAAGTTGTAACCAAGATCAGAATTATACTATTTTGTTGGGTATCCAAAAGGGACAAAAGGACGTTACTTTTATCATCTTACGGAGCAGAAGGTACTAGTCAGTACCAATGTTAGATACTTGGAAGATGATCAAAGTACTTCCACTAAAGGTTTAACAAGGTTGGAACTTGAGGAGAAGTTATCTACGGAATCAACTTCTTTTGACCCGATTGTGGAACAAGAAGAGGCACAGCCATAAGAGCTTGTACAAATGGAGCCTCGTCATAGTGGGAGAGTGTCTAGGGTTCCGGATAGATGGACTGGAGAAGCCTTTGAGCTGGTCTCCGACCATCAGGAACAAGACCCCACTAGATACGAGAAGGCTATTGCTGATGCTAATACAAAACTATGGCATAAAGCAATGAAAGCCGAGATTGAGTCTATGTACTTCAATCAGGTTTGGGATCTTGTAGCTTCACCTGAAGGGATAAAACCCATTAGGTGTAAGTTGGTGTACAAGAGAAAGAGGGGAGCAGATGGGAAGGTGGAAACCTTCAAAGTTACGCTTGTGGCGAAAGGGTATACTCAGAAAGAGAGAATTGACTATGAGGAAACCTTTTCCCCTGTAGCCATGCTTAAATCCATTCGCATCCTCCTTGCCATCGCATGTCACTATGACTACGAGATATGGCAAATGAATGTCAAGACGGCATTCTTAAATGGCCATCTTAACGAAGACATCTATATGTCCCAACCGGAAGGATTCATTGCTGAAGGGCAGTAACATATGGTTTGCATGCTTAAGAAGTCCATTTATGGACATAAGCAGGCATCAAAAGCATGGAACATTCATTTTGATGAGACTGTAAAGTCTTATGGTTTTATTCAAAAGGAATATGAACTATGTGTGTACAGGAAATTTGAAGGCATTAATGTGGTTTTTCTTGTCTTGTATGTGGATGACATTCTGCTTATTGGAAATGATGTAGGGACATTGTCGTCTACAAAGGTTTGGTTGTTTAGTTAATTCAGTATGAAGGATTTGGGAGAAGCCAGCTGCATTCTCGGCGTTAGGCTTCTTAGAACTAGGAAGTAGAAAATGTTAGGATTATCCCAAGTAACATACATTGACAAGATACTGACCAAGTACAGTATGGACTCATGCAAGGGAGCTCTAATCCCTTGCAGACATGGGTTATTATTTTTTTCGAGGGACTGTCTTAAGTCTTAAGAAGAAAAGGACAGAATAAGTAGGATTCGCTACACTTCGGCTGTGGGAAGTCTCATGTACGCCAAGTTGTGTACTAGGCCAGATATCTGCTTTGCCGTGGGCTTAGTTAGCAGGTATCAGTCAAATCCTCAGGAGGTTCATTGGCAAGCTGTAAAGCATATTCTCAAGTACCTCAAGGAAATGAGAGACTCTATACTGGTTTACAGGGCTGATGATTTGGTTCTTACAGGATATACAGACTCAGACTTCCAAGCGGATAAGGATGAGAGGAAATCCACTAGTGGATATGTCTTCACCTTTTCTGGAGGAGCAATTTCATGGAGGAGTATCACACAATCTTGTATTGCTGACTCAACCATGGAAGCTGAGTATGTGGCAGCTTCGGAGGCATCCAAGGAAGTAGTATGGCTCTAGAAGTTCCTTTCAGAACTTAGAGTCATACCACATACGGACAGGCCGAATGTGATGTGTTGCGACAACACTGGAGTAGTAACACAATCTAAGGAACCTCGGAACCACAAGAAGAGAAAACACATCGAGAAAAAGTACCACCTGATCCGGGATGTCATCCACAGACGAGAAGTCGTGGTGGAACATATTGTCTCAGAAAACAATATAGCACATCCATTCACCAAGCCTTTGGCTAAAAGTGTCTTCAAGAGACACTTAGACGCCATAAGGGTGGGCACCTATGGACTTACCTAGTCTTAGAGTGCAAGTGGGAGATTGTTGGATTGTATGCCCTCTTAGACTAGGTTTCTAATGTAAAATCGAATATTTTAATAAAAGAATTTATTTTCAGAAATTTTTTGTGAATTTACTATTTATTTGTCCACAATTTCATTTGGAACCGACCCATTATATTTAAATAAGTGATCCATGTGAATGGTTGTTTTTCACAGTGAGGTATAGATCATGGGTTATTTAACACTTAAACATTTATCCTTAATCTATTGATGAGAACGGGAATCTCATCATGTTTAGGTTATTATGTTATGAATTCCAAATGGGGAATGGCTTACCTTTAGCCAGTGAATAGTCCACTCACTTAATGGCATAAGCATATTTCGAATACGTAGGACATGACCTGTAGCAGTGGTTTCTAAAAGTAATATATGATAGAAACCTAGACTACTACCGCTACAATGTGAACTAATGCTCTACGACTTGAGTATGAGTTGGTGGTCTAACGAAGCTGGAAGCATATGCTTTGATATGGTATTGTTGAGGTTCTATGGTAGAACTAATATACTTGTGTATTGGATATATGTGACTAGTTAGTTAAGACAGACTTGTACAAGATAGTTTCTACACTATATCGCCCCTTGTGGTTGTCCGAATCGTCTAAAATGTCTAGGGCCCTGGGAAACATGACTCGGATGTTTGCTTTAGGGTAGCTCCCTTGGAAAGCAGAAACACTCTAGGAAGTCGTGGATCATTAGACTAGAAGCCTAAGGATGGTAGATGTCATTTAGAGGGGTGTTAGTACACTTCTTCCTCTCTAAATGTACAACGATGTGTAGAGGGGTATTTTAGTCATTTCACCTGTAGGTCAGGGACTTTGCTAATGCAATATTGTCCTTGGAGTCAATATTTCCTTATGGTGATATTAGGAAATATTTAAAATACAAAATACAGCAATATATATAGTAGGGGTATTTTGGTCATTTTAGCAGCAAAGGCGATGTGCCTTTTTAGGCATCGGAATAGCCCGTAAGTCCTAATTAATTTTGGGTTGAGGAATTAGTCTCAGTTCAAGAGGATTTTATTTTATTTTATTTTATTCGGGATGTCTAATTTATTATTAGACTAGAATAAAATAAATAAATAAATAAAATAAACAATAGGAGTTGAGAGAAATCAATTATCTGGTTTAATTGGTTAATTAATTATTCAGGGCCTAGGTCCAGCTTGAATAATTAGGAAATTAACTTAGGCTTAAACTAAGGGAAAATATTTAATTCTTAATTATTTATTGGGTTATTTATATAAGCCCAAGAAATAAATAATTAAAGATTAATTATTTTGGTTCATTTGGGTTCATTAATTATTTATTTTGGTTATTTATATAAGTCTAGGAAATAAATAATTAATGTTTATTATTTTAAGCCTTTTGGGCCCAAGAAAAATAATAAATATTATTTCGGCTCGATAGCTTGGACCGTAGGGTTTTTTCTAGATACAGTTCAGATGAGTTTAGAGTTAAGCCAAACATATTCTTTGGATAACATCCGGGTGTTTGAAATATGATATCCTGGGGGATATGTTTATCAGATAATTAGAGTCCTAGTTTTGGCTAACAATAAACAAGACTCTTGTGTAGAGAAAACCCTATTATTTTCCCTAGCTTTTCTCTCTAGCACATAAAAAAAACTCTCTCTCATGTTTCTGTTCACACAGCTCTCTCTCTCATGAGTTTGCTTCCTCTTGTTCTTAGTTCTTTGCTAATCAATAGCGAGAGAACCAAGGAGATTAGAGACCACTCTTCTTCACTCTTGTGTTCACCAACAAGAAGTTGGGCAGTGGCATATTCTGAGAGCTGAAAAGTTTGGCGTTCATGCAAACAAGGCGAAGTAGAGGTTAGCGGGATTTCAACCGGAAGCTTCTTCAATTGGGCAAGGCGAAGCTATTCCTGTCGTTCAATCCACTCCTACTCAACCTAGTAGGTTTAAAGAACGCAAAGGTATGATCTTAACGCTTCCGTGCGGTCATTAAGGCTTGTTTTTTTTTCTCTCTATTTTTTTTCCCGTGAAGCATGCTCCCCTGCTTTTCTTCCCTTCATAAACAAATTAAAAGTTCTCTTCTTAAGACACTGGGATTTGATATCCATGTAGTGGAGTCAATATTTTTAGGTTGAAGGGTTTGATTATAGGAAAGATTGGAAATGCAAATCTTTACCAATATTCAAGCTGGAAAGGAAAACAAAAAAGGGGGAATGGTGTAGAAAGAATGGTGAAAATTGATGAGTTTGGTAAGAGGTTATCTGACAATTACCTCATTTTAATACTAAAAAGAGCAAATGAAAACAAAAATTGGGGAATGGTGGAGAAAGAATGGTGAAAATAGATGAGTTAAGTAAGAGGCTATCCGATAATTGCCTCATTTTAATACTAAAGATGTGGAAATATTAGATCCTTTTAACTAATGTTTTTTGTTTACTTTTATTCGCAAGCACTATCTTCCACCTTTTTCTGATTCAATAGGCAATATTAAATTTGTTGTACCTCTAAAACCCCAAACACACAAAAAAATAGCTTCTTATCAAGATGGCCACTTGTTGATACTACAATGAACTTGTGGCCAAACATCTTCTTCGTCTTGCACATAGAACACTTATGTTACAAAACCACCATATCTGCCTGAGGTATGAATTATGGGAATCACTTATGATGTAGACAACAAGTTTCTCACCAAAAGAAATGCTAGTTGAGATTTGGTCTAAAATAGAAAATGCATTACAATATTTCAAAGGAAAAAAGTTTCCTCCAACCTTGGTCTATGGGCTATTTCATGGTGCATTACACAAAACTATTGGTGAACACAACTAGAGGAGGTTTTCTTCTAAAGTGATGAATTGAAAAATCAACATAATTGCCAATGTCCTATGCACACAAACAGAAAGGTCATCTCCCACATTCGCTTCTTCATCAGAGTTGCACAAAAAAATGTTCAGAGTCTATGGCTCTCTCAATCCATTTAGAAACTCTCATGAAAGCCTTTTTATGCAATAATTGAATAAACTAAATAACATTAAAGAAAAAAAATGCAACCCTTTTATTTTTCAATAATACTTGTTGTGAAAATATTTCAATTCAATTAAGAATTAGTCAAATTTTATTAAATCCTTCTCCAAAGCACCGGGATCATATAGATGGAATTATACTTAGCTTGATAATTCTAAAAACTTCTCATGGGAACTATGTGGTACAACAATTTGCAATTACTTTTAACAAAACTATCAATGAAATTTTATCTTTAGCTTAAGAATGGTTACAGCTACAATTTATCTTTGAAGCAGTACAACTTAGCTAAGTGACATTTCCATACAACTAATAAGGAAAAATAACATAAACTATACACAAAAATCCCATTATTATCAATGCATATCAATATAAGTATTATCTCTAATAGAAGCTATGACGCTATTATAATAACTACCATAATTCATTTAGGCTACATTCCATATAATGACAAACATTACAAACTCATAACAAGTAGTAGTAATAGCAGCAACAATAGTAACAACAACAATAACCACTAATTTCTAGTTTTTTTTATAAAAAGAAATCCATTACCTATTCGTGACTTAGGTGACAACAGAAGGCTGAAATTTTCAACCAATTGTGGTTAAAGGATGCTAAGGATATTCTTTCTTGCCACTACAATGAAATCACCTTTTGCACTCTATTCCACTATTCCATAAAACAAAATAGAAGCCAATTAGTTTTAAGAGAGATAAAGTATCAGTTTAAAAAGGGAGATAAAGTATTAGTATAATCAATTTAAAATGTATAGGGTGGTTATTTAACCCCTTCTATATTCTTTTACTCTTTCTTTTGGTCATATACTCTATGTATTCTTTTTATCTAAGGTATATTCTTCTAGAGCAATGTCTGAAAAAACCGTTATAGCTAGACAAACATTAGCCATGAACTCTAACAATGACTTTGAAATTTGATCAGGCATTAACTTAAAACTTGATCACATATAGCATCAACTTCATTAACTTATTCTCTAAAGTCATCTTCCTAGAATTTTGAGTAGTGATAGTTAAGGCATTCTCTAATTATCTTGAGTATATTTTAGCAGCTTTTACTGGGGACTAGGGATATTCCAACCAAACTTTGAGGCATAAGTTTTTTTCTACTTAGATAATTATTAGATGCTTTAATAAGTTTCATAGAAAATTCTTGGTGAATTTTTTTGAAGAACACCCCTTCAAATGTGTAATTGATCAATTAATGTCCTCCACATTAAAACTTGTACAAGAAAAGCGAGATATAAAGCCAATCAACATCCTTTACTATCTGTTTAAATAGTAGATATAGTATTCTACTTTTCATCACTTTGCAAAATTTCATGAAAGTTAACATGAATATCTTTACACATTGGGAAAAATATGTTTTTGTAGGGTGATAGAGATGGCTTTTCAATCTGTTTGGCAGGAAGACAAGTTGATGCCTCTGTTTATTCACTTTTTACAAATAATGGGACCCTTACTAGATGGCCTAATTTTCTCTAATTACAACTAAACATCTGTCCACCACCACATATTTCTTTCAACATCCTAGCTTTCATTGTCCATCTAAAAAAAAAAAAAAAAGTGAATGTTGGATAATATTGTAAACGATGTTTTCCTAACCAAGGCATTAAAATCAGTATATTCTAACTAATCTTCACTTATTTTCTGTTAAATCAACCTATGGGACTTATGTAAGAATTCCAATACACTCAAGGCCCCGCTTCTCAAACCTTTTTAGGACTCAAGATTTCCTATAAATTTATATATCTGCACTCCAAAAATTCTAGTGTTAAATTTGCTTGTATAAAACTCAAATTGAAGTACTATTAGTAAAGAGAAAGATAAAAACATAAAGGCCAAATGCCAAAATGAAGAAACACAAACATCTAGATAAAACCCTACCAACAACTAAGGGGTTCAAATTTTTGCTAACAAAACTAATGATCTATAGGACAAACATAGTGACGAATTAATGGCAGACCTCTTCACAGATAACAACGATGAACAAGAATTTTGCATATATTTCCATGATTGATATTAATAAGAATTAATGGTGAAGTTTCTTGAGTTACTACCATATAATAACGATAGCGAATTAATAGAAGACCGACACACTCTTCACACAGTAAACTGTTAAGAAGAAGCACAGTGATGAATATAGAGATGAACCTAGAGGACTTTGAGGTAAAGAAAAAACACATATGGAGGGTTTTGATTTGAAGAAGAAAACGTAGTAAGGACTAAGGCCTGGGTTTTCAATCGATTGATTTTTCTTAGTCTCAAACTCGCACTTTTTTAGCAAAAATTCTCAAAGGTAGAACTTTTCTTACTAATAGTAAGCAATTGTCCAAAAGGATATAGGAAAGATATGTTATGTTTCATGAAACAGGTTTTGTGTCATAATAATATGTCAATTAAAGCCAAATTTACCAACACTACAGTGTTTTATTTTTATTATAATAATGTGAATAGACTTAGTATCATTATAGGTACTTTATTATTACACTTTACAAAAAGTGCCATTAAAGATATGGCAGGAAAGCCACTTTTTCTTATAGTGTAATAAACTACCGAAATTGAACAATGCTTAATTCTAATTGAATTCGAGTTTGAAATTATGATACATTGTTTGTATATATTTGAATACAGCTCTACTAACAACTCATCCTATATTAGTAGTTGGCATGAGAGGAAGAGAATTTAAGGGAGAGGTAGCACTAGAAAAAGTGTCATCAATGGTGAGAATAAACTTAGTATCATTATAGATACTTTATTATTACACTTTGTAAAAAATGTCATTAAAGATGTGTTAAGAAAGCCACTTTTTCTTATGGTGCAATAAACGACCAACCTCGAATAATATTTTATTCTAATTGAACTCGAGTTTGAAAATGTGATACTCAGTTTGTTCTTGTTCGAGCACAGCTCTATTGATAACTCATCTTATATTTCTAGTTGGGATAAGAGGAAGAGAATATTAAAGGAAGGGTAGGACTAGAAAAAAGGATTAAATTATGCATTGATAAATCAAAAGGGACCTATATTTTGAGAATTTGTTTTTCTTAAATAGACTATATGAGATAGAGGTAGTAATATATTATTATATTAGGCAATTACAAAGCTAAAATTGTATTGAGTAAGTCAAAACAAGCATTGTATTACTTTACATAGATTTGCTATTTGGACCGGTTCAATTTTTATTTTGTGGAAATAATTAAGCGTGTTCAGTTAGCTTTTTTGATTGATTTCAGATTTAATATTTTTGTTTTAATTTGGCTTTAACAAATTTAAGATGAAATCAACTCGAACTAAATTATATAAAATTAAATAGAAGTGAAGGTATTAAAATAGAAATATGGTCAACCAATTTCAAATAAAGAGAGTATATAATTTTAAAATAGAAACAAAGTGAATGACATTTGGTAAAATTGAATTGAAGACATCGCGAATTGGTTGGATGATTTAATTTACGTCTATGATTATTAAAATTTTCAAATTGTTTGGTGAAAAAAAAGGAATGTAACCTATTCAACGCCCTTTCATTTTAGAAATGTCACTAATTATTAAGCATTTATAAATATTTTGTTATGCTTGAACCTCACTATTTGAGTAATGATTATACTAACTTAACAATTACTCAAAATATTTACAATAATATGTGACATTTAACCATTGTTAGTGACACTATCTTTGAATAATTGTTGACAAAAAACTATGCCACCTATTTGTATGCCATTCTCATTTTAGTCATGAATAAATGAATATTTAACTTATATTTTGTGGCAATTCATGTTGATCAGTGATGTTCTTTTTTAATAATGAGTGATGAAAATTATGCCACTTATTTGTGTGACATTTTTTATTTTTGTCATTAATAACTAAATATTCATCTCATATTTCCTGATGACTCATGTTTTTTAGTGACGTTCTTTTCATAAAACGGGTGAAAAAAATTATGCCATCTATATTTGTGATGTTTTCATTTTTGTTATTAACAGTTGAATATTCAATTCAAATTTTGTGGTAATCCGTGGTATTTGGTGATGTTACATTTTAATAATAGGTGATGACAAATACATCATCAATTAGAACCCAAAATCTAATAAACTAAGCCAGCTAAATCAACACCTAAACACCCCTAACCTAAGAAGGATCATGAACAAATGGAATGAGAAGATTTAGGCAATCAATTGAACACCTAAAAGAACCCTAGATTAGCTAGAAATCTAAGACCCACTGTAGAAAGAACAATGATCTATTCTAAGAAGATTAGAAACTAGATTCTTTAGTTGGACTAAAACCTAAGAGAAGTCTCGATTGATTTGGGAATCACCCAAGAGGAACACCCACAAGAACTCTCTCTAGGGAAAATAAATGATTTCTCTTTTCAGAATATCCAAAAGTCATGTTTACAAGAGTTATAATGGCATATATATAGATGCATTACCCTAATCCAATTAGCAAACTAATCCTAACTATTAAATGGCCGTAACACAAGTTCTGAGGCCATATTACATGCCTTAAAATAGGTTAAAACATAATAAAAGCTATGAAAAATTAAATTACAAATGTAAAAAGCTAAAAATAACAAAAATAACAAAAAGTTGGGATTGGCCCAACTAGGGCTGGCGTTGGCTCTGTTCTATCCAAGACAGAACTTCGCTAGCTTTGAGCCGGCCCCGGGTTGTTCATTCTCGGCCGGTGCCGTGTCGGCTCTGGACACCCTCTCTTATTTTGTTGCACTTCAATCCCTACTCATTTGACCTCCATTTCTTTTCCATGTGTCCCCTTGATTGTTGCTTGTGGTGTGTGTCTTTTAGCCCTTCTTTTACCATCCATCTCTTCACAATCTTCTTGGACCTGGGTTTGTTGACTTTGTTATCTTGAAAATTCCCTTCAATTCTCTTGAGTATTATTCTTACCCATAGAACCATGAAGTGTGATTTTGACCTGAACATGGAAAAGGCCTTCATACCTAAATTGATTCCTATCATTTCCCCTTTCTTGAGGATGATTTATCTTTGAATTGATACCAGTATTACAATTCAAACAAGACATTTTATGTCAAGGTAAAACTTTTGGTTTTGGATTCTCACCAACTCCCTTGTTTTCTCTCTTCTCAACCCAAATTTTCATTCTCACCTTACCTCCACTATCTTTTTCATCCCTCTTGTTGTTTTCACCATTCCAAACCTGCTAAAGGCTAAAATCACCATTTTTTTTCTAGTTATTTGAGGTTATTTTAAGATATATTTGGTATAATAACTAGGCATATTCCTTCCTATTTGACATTTTGCTTGTAAAATGTGTTTTTGGCAAATATGTACAGATTTAAGATAAAATCAAGTAGAAAGTGCACGTAACTAGAATAGACATGGTGCCAGGCCTAGCCAGTAGACTAGGTGCCGAGTCAATTATGCTCCAGTAGAAGAAAGTAAGTGAGCTTCAGCAGAAATTACAAAACAGACATGGCACCAGGTCTGGCAAGTGTACCAGGCGCTGGGTCCATTCTGTCAGCCAAGGAGAGACGACAAAAAATAGAGCAAAAATAGAGGAAGAACAGAGTGCACTTACCGTTAGGTGGGACGAAGGTACCCGGATCTAGGTATGCTCTAGATGCGAAAATTCTGTACGCGGAATTATAGCTTTTCCAATGATTTTAATATTTTCCTATTCCTACTCGACCAAGATTTTCTCAGTCATGAAATTGGCATCCAAGAGGCCTATAAAAGCACAAGAGAATACAAGGGTTTGAGATATACAATATAGAGAGGTGAATTAAAGAGCAAAAATTCTCAATCTCTCATTGAAGGAGGATTGTTCAAGAGAGTCTTCAAGGAAGAAGAAAATGGCTTGTCTATGAGTGCTTTATTTTACCTTTATTTTCTTTTCCTTAAGCAATCATGTATTCAATATGTCTATTGTAATTTGCCATTGTTTGTGCAATGCATGACTTATTGATTAACTTGGTCTTTTGATCAATTGATTATTGCTTTTGGTATTTGATCACTTGTTTTCCTTAAGGAGTTGGTTGATTGAGTTTTGTTATTAACTTGTTTGAAAAAGAGGTTGGTAATGACTTCAATTACTTAGTTTCATATTTGTTATCTTTTAACTTGCTTGAAAAAGGAGTTAATTGTTTAGAACATTGGTAATCAAAGGTTAGTTGATGATTGCTAGAATATAGATTCGTTGACTAATTTAATGCTTTAAATCATCTAGAACAAATGGTTTATATGATGATTGATTTTAATGCATCTTTTGGGTAAGTTAGTCGAGATAGAATATGCTCATTAATTTAATTAAAAGATAGTGATTCCATGGATCACAAACAAAGTGGGTCTCTATTAAATCTTTCATGAGACTTAATTGCTAAGTGGTTCATAGTCACGTTTTCAAGAATATTTGTCTAGTTACATATTTTTACATCCTTGAGTTGTATATAGTTTTTTGTTTTTGTTTTTATTATTTTTTCACTTTATTTTGCTAGGTTAAATAATGAAAGAAAAGTGATTATTGTGTACTTATTCTTTTGAGGATCAATACTCGTTAATTCCCTATACTATGCTTGCGATGAGTATACTTGCTCATATGTGTATTTTGGGATTAATATTTTAATTAAAATTTGATTAAGGAATGGAGTTAAATTTAATGATTTTATATACCCAGAAATTACGCATCAAGTTTTTGTCACCGTTACCGGGGATTAGGATATTTTTCTATTTCATAATGGAGGTGTTTTTGAGAAACTTGATTTTGCATCAAGTTTTTTGTGCCACTGCTGGGAAGCAATATCATGAAAGCTTGGCTTTTGTTGCTTTAACCATGTTAATATTTTTATATGTAAATATGTGAATATGTATATATGTTTCTTGAATGACTAGGTATTGTTTTTTGTTTGCTTGTATACTTGTACTTTAATGTCCTTGTATGTTGCAATTCCTTGTAACTTAATTTGTAAACGTACCCTAACTGTTTGATTTGTAAATTCTATAATCTCAAAAAAATTTTGTCTTATATAGGCCTTGTTCTTAGTTTATGACCAGGAGATCCAAATCTGAGATAATTGACCTTGATTTGGAAATCAAGAGAACTCTCACTAATGTCCAGAAGGTTATAAATGAAAGGGTAAGGAAAGCAATAGAGGTAAATCAACCCAAAGATGGTGGTAACGATGGAGCTAACAGACAGGTTATGAATGATTTTGTAAAATCTGCAATCTCAGGTATAGGCTCTAATATTGCATGACCTAGGATAGAGGCCAACAATTTTGAGATAAACCCCAATATGATTCAAATGATCCAATTTGATGGGTTACCCAAGGAAGATCCCAATGCCCACCTTATGAGCTTTCTAGAGATATGTGACATATTCAAGATGAATGGTGTTTTTGAGGATGCCATCAAGCTAAGACTCTTCCCTTTTTCTTTGAGAGATTGAGCAAAATCATGGATAAAATCTTTGCCATTTGGATCCATTACTACTTGAAACGTGTTAGCTGAAAAATTCTTGGTTAAATATTTCCTACCAGCTAGAACTTCCAAACTTAGGACTGAGATTTTTGCTTTCCAACAATTAGAGGCTGAAAACTTTTATGAGTGTTGGGAGAGGTTCAAAGAGATGCTAAGAAAATGTCCTCACCATGGGTTTGAGTTGGGGATGCAAATGCAAATCTTTCACAATAAGTTAAGTTTTGCAATAAGGTAATTAGTGGATGCATCTGTAGGAGGCTCCATCAATTCTAAAACCCTAGAAGAGGTATTCGATTTAATTGAAAATCTGGCTACAAATAACTATGCCTGGGGGAGTTCACGGTCTAGAGCTCGTGGACATGGAGTGCATAAGGTGGATGCAATGGCTGCCTTAGAGGCAAAAGTGGAAGCACTTATGCAGAAAATAGATCAATTTGTAATGCATCCTTCCTAAGGGTAGGTAATGAGTGTGACTTGTGATTTTTGTGGGGAAGAGCATCCAAACTATGAGTGCCAAAATATGGGGTCTTTGCAAGAAGCATTTGTAATGTCAGCAAGGTAATAATCCTTACAGCAAAACTTTCAATCTAGGTTGGAGGAATCACCTTAACTTTTCTTGAAATAACCAAAACCAACCTCGGCAAGCTTCTACGAATTTTGGGATGCAAAGGACTTAATCACCTTTACCATACAATGCCCTACCAGCTAAACCATTATTGGAAGAATTGGTCACCAAACTGGTAAGTGGGATAGAAAAACGGTTCCAAGGAATTGATGCGACCACGAGAAGCTTTGAGGCATCCATGCACAACCTTGAGGGTCAAATTGGATAGTTAGCCAAACTCTTTGGTGATAGTCAACCAAGAACACTGCCAGGCAACATAAAAACTAACCCACGAGACCAAGACTGTGGAAAACACTAATTTTTGAACAGCTTTAGTTTTTTGCTCAACAATCTTTTTAATTCTTGATTGTTTTAATTTATTTAGCCATAAGATTTCATGCTTCGTATGATTTCACGTTCCTTTGTCTTTATTTTTATTAAAATGTGTCTTTGAAAAAAAAAAGAAAGAAGTAATTTTCCAGTAGAGCTGACCTGGTGTTGGGCCCAACTCGTGGCCCGGGCGCTAGGTCAGCACAGCCTAACAGAGAAGTGCAGGCAGAAGTGGCCTGGTGCCAAGCCGGTTCGGCTGCCATACTAAAAACGGCCTTCTTGGCCATTTTTTGTTCAAAAAACTTTCACTCCTCTCCAATTTTCTCTCAATCCATCGTCGGGTTCATCTTCAAAACACCGTCGGATCACTTTCCATACCTCTAAAATACAAAATCTTCACTTTGTTCTTAAATGTTTGGATCAAAACAAGGAAAAATCCAATCTTTTCACCCAAACCTATTTTTCAATCCTTCTATTAGGAGCAGGATTTCTTCAAACATTTGTATAGAATCATTACCCATGCATTGAAGATCATTTTGGTATGAATTTTCTACACTTTCTACGGCTAAGTTTTTTCTAATGAATTTTGGGTAATTTTCTATGCATTTTTGGGTGAAAATACTTGAATATTTTCTAGTGAAGAATTTAATTTTTAAGATTGCTTTCTTTCAGCTTGTATTGGTATGGGAATAACATAGATACTACTTTATGATTAATGCCATTGATAGTTTACACCTTTTTTGGAAGTGATTGAGCATGCATGCTTCGGGAGTAACTTTTGGGATAGAGGATACTTGTTCAATGTTTCACTTAGCCTTATGTTGATAAGCTTTGCATGATGATATAAATGATATGGCTGATTAAGCATTGTGATTCTAAGCTGAATATGATTTCATTGAGCAATATTGAACATTATGGATTCGATCAAACTGGTTGATAAAGTGTTTGGATTGGCATATGTCTTATTTTCCTACAAGTTTATTGGAGGGTGTTGAGTGGTATTTATTGATTATATTGAGGTGTTTCGTGTTAAGTGGTGGTGGTGTTGTATGATGTTGTGATTGCGAGACGATTGAAAGTTGAACATTTGTTACAAAGAGTGACTTAAGAGCCTCCTACTTTTTTGTTTTTATCGTCTTTCTTCATCCTCCCATCATGTCTAGACGACCTAGAAGGTTAGCACCAGGGGCTAAGAGAGCTCAAGAGACATTTTCATCTACACCTTCCTTCAAGTCTCTACCTACCTAACCTACCTAATTTTCTAATCCTATATGCCAAATCTAGTATGAGAGGCACCAACACAATAAAATTATGTTAGAAAAGTGATACAAGCTGTCTTTAGACACTTCCATATAATTTTCTACTATGTTTTGGTGCTTGGGATAGGTGCCCATCATTAGAATAGAAGGTCCTTATTGTCCTGTGCGCGTGAGAGAGTTTTATGCCAACATGTAAGAGAAAAAGAAAAATACTCTGCAAGTAGTCTCCACCATGGTCAAAGGGATTCCTATTGAGTTTGACAGGGCTAGAATAGCTAGAATTTTAGGAATATTGAATGAAGGACCATAGATAGCTGTGGACCATAATAACCAAAAGATTATCTCTGAACTTACTTCGGATGTGGGGGCTGCAAGGGCTAGTTTTGTATGAGAAGAAAAGGGGAAATAGGTCAATATCAATATTACTCCAATAGACCTTGAGGCTTAGTGGTGTGCCCTAGTCTATATCTTTGCTTTTAATGTCTATCCCAAGGCTAGTGGCTTTAATGAGTATAGGATGCTTGACCTTTATGTTCTAGATAAGATGAGGAGTCGTGAGCTTATTCCCCTTGCTCTAATTATCATTTACTCTATGCGTGAGGTTGTGGCCTCTAACATTGTAGCCAAAGCCCTCAAATTCCCTTTAGTTATTGTGTGTATTTTAAGGGACTTTGGAGTATGACAAGATGGAGAGTTGAGTGAGACCACTACTAACCGTGACCTCCTGACAGAGCATACTTTGGTTCAGTGTGGGTATCGCTATGGTGAGAGGGCCAAAAGGTGGAAGAGGCCATATGAGGTGCAGTACCCTGGAAAGGACGAGCTTCCCCCTGATGAGTAGAAGGAAGAGGCGCCGCCTGCTAGACCAGCCCCTTGTGCTACTAGCTCTCATTCACGTACTGATTTTGAGGCATGAATGGAGGCATAGATGGAGAGCCAGATGACTATCCTTCTCTAGCTCCGCGATTCCATAGCCGACATTCGTCATCGCCAGGTTGTTCAAGATAAAAAGCTAGCCACTTTGATCCAACACGTGGTGCATCTTCCAGTCGCGGAGCTGACAATGATGATGATGCGTATGACTCTTGACTCCCTCTTTTGTATTTTCTTTTATGTTATTTCTTTTTCTTTTAAATTTTAATGACATTTACTAGCTTGTAGGTGTTTTTCCTTTTCTTTTTTGTTTCTTTTATCTTATTTTTTTTTATTTTTCTAGATTTTTATTTTTCTTTCTTTTAGTAGATACTCTTTTAATGACCTTTCCTTGGGTTGGATTCAAACATGGTAGCATGACAATGTAATGGAAGTATCTTCTTCACTTTGTTCTTCTTCTTTATTCATCTTGGTCTTCTTGGCTGTACTTTTAATATTCTATCTTTGGCTATTGAGGACAATGTCCAGTTTAAGTGTGGAGGATGAATAAAGGTTGAAGAAGTGCTTTTCCATATTATGTTGGTGAATATGTTTTGTGTTTGTGATACATTTGTGTTTGTGATAACGTTTTTAAACTTAGATATGAGTTTTGTCATTCATTATGTAGAATTTGATGAAATTGGTTTTATTAGAAAAGATATTTGTCAAGACTTGAGAATTTTGACTAATCTTGCTTATGCATCGATGTTTGAATGTTATTTGACTTATCTAGTTGAAATATAAAAGATATGATGAATCTAACTCCTGTATTATGAGTCTAAATTTTGCTAGCTTTGAGCTATGGTGGGAAAAAAAATGTGAGTTGTAAAAGATCTTTGAGAGAAAAGATTAAGGAGAATCCTGAAAATTTAAATTTGAGTTGAAGAGAAAACTAATGAGTGGAAATAACACTATTGTTGGTAGGAATTGAGAAAAAATACTCTTATTTATGATCTTTGAAGACATTTTTCTAAAAAGGGGGTTAATATTGGGATAAGTAGCAAGTATATTCGATACACCCTCTTGAGGCTATCCCGAAGGGAAAAAGGTAACGAAGAGCAAAGAAAGAAAGAAAAAAAGAAAGAAAGAAAGAAAGAATTGGTGAGCAAAATAATGAGTGATGACTATAAAGGGGGCCAATACGGTGTGTGAAGAGAAATTCATGCACATGAGGCTATCAATTACCTAAGTTATTAAAAAACTTTGAGAGACAAAAAAATTGGAGTTCTTTCCTCACATCATAAATTGAGTGTACAATTTTAGATTTGTAATGCTTGAGTTGGTAGATTGCTTGACTTATGTGATTTATATTATCTATATTTTTACTTGAAGAGTGAAAAAATTTTCTTAGACTACGGTATGCACTTGATTAATTTGACTTCAAGAGTTTTGTGATGTCTTGTCCAATATTTCAAAGTTAGTATTGGTTTCAAAGGGTATGAATAACGAAAAGTTGTATCTAAAATTTGAAAGGAATACATGATCTTTGCTATGGTAAAAGCATTTTTGAATGAGAAAGAAATTGTGTTTTCTTAATAAATTTTCTTGGACTAAAGTGTTTTGCTTAAGGGCAAACAATTGTTCTAGTGTGGTGGAATTGATAGGGCTAAAATCACCATTCTTTTTCTAGTTATTTGAGGTTGTTTTAAGATACATTTGTTGTAATAACTAGGCATATTTCTTCCTATTTGACATTTTACTTGTAAAAGGTGTTTTTGACAAATATATACAGATTTTAGGTAAAATCGAGCAGAAAGTTCATGCAACTAGAATAGACTTTGTGCTACGCCTAGCCAGTGGACCAGGTGCCGAGTCAATTCTGCTGTAGCAGAAGAAAGTGAGCGAGCTTTAGGGAAAATTCCAAAATAAACCTAGCACTAGGTCTGGCAAGTGTACCTAGCGCCGGGTCCATTCTATCTGCCATAGAGAGACGACAAAAAACAGAGCAAAAATAGGGGAAGAACAGAGTGCACTTGGTGCCAGGTGGGACGAAGGTACCTGATGCCAGGTATGCACTGGAGGCAGAAATTCTATATGTAGAATTAGGGCTTATCTAATTATTTTGGTATTTTCCTACTCCTACTCGGCCAAGACTTCGTCAGCCATGAAATTGGCGTCCAAGAGGCCTATAAAAGAACAGGAGAACAGAAGAGTTTGAGATATACAACATTGAGAGGTGAATTAAAGAGCAGAAATTCTCAATCTCTCATTGAAGGAGAGTTCACCTAAATTAAGGAAGGTTGTTCAAGAGAGTCTTCAAGGAGGAGGAAAGAGGTTTGTCTATTAGTGCATTCTTTTACCTTTGTTTTTTTTTTTCCTTAAACAATCTCGTATTCAATATGTCCATTGTAATTTGATATTGTTCGTGTGATTCATGATATATTGATTAACTTAGTCTTTTGATCAATTGATTATTGTTCTTGGTATTTGATCACTTGTTTTCCTTACGGAGTTCGTTAATTGAGTTTTGTTATTTAATTTGCTTAAACAAGAGGTTGTTAATGACTTCAATTAGTTAGTTTCATATTTGTTAACTTGCTTGAAAAATGGGTCAATTGTTTAGAATATTGGTAATCAAAGATTAGTTGATGATTTCTAGAATATATATTCGTTGACTAATTTAATGCTTTAAATCACCTAGAATATAGGGATTTATATTAGGATTGATTTTAATGCATCTTTTGGATAAGTTAGTTGAGACAGAATATGTTCACTAATTTAACTAGAAGGTAGTGATTCCATGGATTGTAAATGAAGTGGGTCAATGTTAAATCCTTCATGAGACCAAAATAATAATTGATTGTGATAATTGCTAAGTGGTTCATAGTCATATTTTCAAGAATATTTATCTTATTACATATTTTCACATCCTTGATTGTATATATTTCTTTTTTTTTCTTTTTATTATTTTCTCACTTTATTTTGGTAGGTTAAACATTGAAAGAAAATTTATTAGTGTGTACTTGTTCCTTTGAGGATCGATACTTTTTAATTCCCTATACTATGTTTGTGATAAGTATACTTGCTCATATGTGTATTTTAGGATTAATTTTTTAATTAAAACTTGATTAAGGGATGGAGTTAAAATTGACGATTTTATATACCCAAAAATTACGCATCACTACCTAAGTTGGCACTCTTGTTTTATCTCTATGCTCCCTTATTTGTTCTCCCCCCCCCCCCCCCCCTTGTTTTTGCTTGCATTTGGAGCTCTAAACTCTCTTTTTCTTCTTTTGATCTTCTTTCGTTTTCTCTTCTCTCTTACTCTTGTTTTTCCCTCTCTTGCTTTTCCTTCTCTCTTTGTTCTTTTTTCTTTTTATCTTAATCTCTCAAAATATTTTGATCTTTTACAACCTCACTTGAGGACATAGGACAAAGTGTGAATTTCCTTTTATTCTTGTGCAAGGTGTAAGTGTTCTTTTCCTATGGTGAACCACACCTCTATCATATAGCCAAGGTCTTCCCAACAATATATGCCTAACATGCATAGGAAACTTATCACAGTTCATCTCATCTTTATATCCCCCATGACAATTGTAATCTTAACTTGTTTGTTCACCTTTACTTCATTTAATTGTTCAACCATTAATGTCTATAAGGTTTAGGATGTTTCAAGGTCCCCATTCCTAATTCCTCCATTGATGTAGCACTAATTATTGGGATGTATGCCCTCTTAGACTACGTTTCTGATGTAAATATCGAATATTTTAATAAAAGAATTTATTTTCAAAAATTATTTGTGAATTTACATTTTTATTTGTGCACAATTACATTTGAAAAAGACCCATTGTATTTAAGTAAGTGGTCCATGTGATTGGAGGTCTTTCATAGTAAGGTATGGATCACAAGTTACTTAGCACATAAACTTTTATTCTTAACCGATTGATAAGAATGTGAATCTCATTATATTTAGGTTATTATGTTATGAATTCTAAATGGGGAATGACTTACCTTTTGTCAGTGAATAGTCCATTCACTTCATGACATAAGCGTATTTCGAATACGTAGAATTGGACCTATAGTAGTGGTTTCTTAAAAGTACTATATGGTAGAAACCTAGACTACTACTGCTACAACGTGGACTAGTACTCTACGACTTGAGTATGAGTTGGTGGTCTGATAAAGCTAGAAGCATATACTTTGATATGCTATAATTGTGGTTCTATCGTAGGGCCAATATACTTGTATGTTGGGTATGTGTGACTAGTTATTTAAGACAGACTTATACAAGATAGTTTCTATACTATATCACCCCTTGTGGTTGTCTGAATAATTTGATATCTAGGGCCCTGGGAAACATGACTTGGATGTTTATTTTAGGAAAGCTCCATTGGAATGCAAAAATAATCCAGGAAGTCATAGATCATTAGACTAGAGGCCTAAGGATGGTAGATGTCATTTAGAGAGGTATTAGTACATTTTTTTCCTCTCTGAATGTACGGCGATGTATAGAGGGATATTTTAGTCATTACACCTGTAGGTCAGAGACTTAGCTAACGCAACACTGTCCTTGGGGTTATTATTTCCTTATGGTGATATTAGGAAATATTTAAAATACAAAATACAACTATTTATATGGCAAGGGTATTTTGGTCATTTTAGTGGCCAATGTGGTGTGTCTTTTGGTTCCCAGTATAGACCGTGAGTCCTAATTAAATATGGGCTAAGGGATTGATCTTAAATTAAATGAAATTATTTTATTTAAGTAGCCTAATTTAATTATTCGGCTAGAATAAAATAAAGGTCCATGGAGAGAGAATTAAATAAATTAGTTTAGTGGACTAATTAATTATTCAGGGCTTTGGCCCAATCTAAATAATTAGGGATTAACCTGGGACTAAATTGATTTAGGCTTAATTGGACTGGTTTATTTGGGCTGAAAAATTAATTATTTGTTGGGCCATTGAGTTGGTTCTAACTAGAATAATTAATTAAGCCCAATAGGTTAAACCAAGAGTCCAATAGCCTAGTCTAGTTTAACCTAGGGTTTTTTATTTAGGTTAAACAGGAGGATTGGAAACAATGTTGTTGAAAATCAGTCACACAAGAGAGACGACTTCTTCTCTGTAGAAGCCAGTCGTTTCTCTCTCTCTCTCTCTCCCCCCCTCTCTCTCTCTCTCTCTCTCTCCAGAAAATTCCCTAACTCATTAGTTGTTCACCAAACGGTAGTTAGGCAGGTCATATACTGGAAGATCGAGAGTTTGACGTCCATATACATGCAAAGGCAGAGTAGGAGGTTTGCAAGAATAGCACAAGAGGCTTCTACCAGCGCACCTACACCGGTTGCACACATTCTGGTACAGCCAACACTTAGAACAAGGAAAAAAGGTAAATTTTTTAAAACCTCGGGATTGGGACAGGGTGCAACCGATGCCGGCTAGGGCATCTGGAGCCGGCGCCGGCCCTGCCCTAGACTCCCTGTTCTTGTTTTTTCCAGTTTTTTTTGTTCGCTTCCGCTACGTGCTCTGTGTTTCCCTCTTTCCACGCCTTCACTAATTATATTTTTACAACTCCCTCCATCAATAATCAAGCTACATGCTTTTTTTTTTATTTGACACATTGAATAGAAAATATTTTCTCTTTGTAATTCCTCTTTTCCTTCACCCATACAAGCTTCAACAACTTCCCTTATAATACCAATTAATGCAAATAGTTTCTCAAGTGTATCCCCATCTTTTCCATCCACTGTATCTCCTTCACTAGATTTGGTGTCACTTTGTGAAATTGAACTAGATGCTTCATCTTTGTTAATTTATATGTTCTCATTTGCTCTTGCACAACTTCTAGCCAACTCTTTTTTCTCCTCTTGTGGATGTGAGCTTTTTCCCAGTTCATAAGTAGTAGAAGAACTTTTGGGACCTTCATCTATAGCACGCATTTGCTCATTCTCCACCTTAATCCTTAAATTCTTTGGCTCTTCAACAAATTTTATACTCTTTTGCCCAATTTCTTCTTACTCATCCTCCTTCAACACTCCTAAGGAATGTGGCTTATTCTCTAGAAAGAATAGAATACTGTAGAACTCCTTAGTCACCCTATTTGTTAGACTCAATTAATCCACTTCATCTCCTTCGTCATCACTAAGCTCCTTTTCAATCTTATGAATATTTTTCTCAACTTCTTCACGCACTACTTCATCATCTTGATTATGAATTCCTTGGTATTTGATGTGAAATCCCACATAAAGCCAACCCTAGAGTAAGGGGAGGGGGGTCGGGATGCATATCATATTATTTTGCATGAATATATATATTTTTCAATAATTTTATGTGCTTTAGAATTATGATTTATAGGTTAAAAGGCTTATTTATACCTATTAAGTAGGAACGGTAAAATGGTAATTTTGCTTGAGGTCAAAATAGGAAGATAGCTTGAGGAATAAATAAGAAGAATATTTGGGTGATAAAATAAGAACAAAAGTTATTGCGGTTAAGTGGTTAGAGCTTTGGAATTAATCTCTAAGGTCATGAGTTCAAATCCCATCATTTAAGTTTTTATCATGATTATCTTAATTAAGTTTGAATTTTTGGTTTTCTTGCATTCCATAAAATATAGGAGTGTTGTCCTAGAGGAGACATGAAGAGAATGTCCTAATCCTATTCTTATGTCCTAAAAAGAATTCTACAAAAATTCTTGTCCTTTTATTACCTCTTGCTTGTCCTAACCTCTTCACCAATTAAATTTGTTCAAAAAATTATCCAAAAGCATGTTTTTAATTCCAGAAAATTCAGCAAGGATTCTTAGTCTTTGAATTTCGAAAATGAATATTAGAATTTAGAGAATTGACTAAAAATAGGAGAAGAGTTAAGGAAGGTTCCCAAGAGAAATTAATTTTTATGGTTGAAACTTCAAACTCCACTCCATAGTATTTATATTCTCCATGAAAGAAATTTAGAAATTTTCTAGATTCTTGAGCAGCATACCCTTCGAAATTCTCAGCCCTCTTTCTTACTCAATTGTTGCCAGAAAAATGGCCAATCAATTCAGCTTGAAGACTGAAATTCCTATGCAAAAATCGGACTGCTCAAAACTGCACAAACTAGAAAAAAAAAAATCTGGGCAGTTTCACTACATAGCAGCCTAAAATCGAAGCTGTTTCTTCTACCTTCAAACCAGTAAAATACCTCTACTTTTTTGCCATAAAGAAGGCTAGAAACCAGCCTTAAAGGACCATTAAACACATCTCAATAACCCCTGCAAGTCGGGCAAGAAGATTGCAAAAAACTACACAGAAAATTTCAGCAAATCATTCGAATCATAACCAGGAAAAAATCCAACCTTGTTCCTTTCAAGCCTTGGCTGAAAATCACCCTCAAACCTTTGTAAGTTAACCCTTGTTCAGCTATGAACTGAACACCATTACCCACTCCATTGACCTTGCACAACTTGTAACACCCCGCTACCTAGGCTCGCCAGAGCCGGGGATGTCGCCCCGTCCAAAGGATAAGGGGTCTTTATAACTAGGTCACACGAATAAAATAGCAGAATAAAAATAATACTTTAACTTAAAATTTATTACATCCCAAGAATAAATCCAAGAATAAAACCATGAATTCCCAAAAGAAAAGAAAATCCATAAATAAAATTATCCACTCTCAACTCCCCAAAGCAATACATAAAAAAAAATAAATAAATAAACGACAACATTCTCTTCCAAGACAGATAACACTAGCTACTCATCCCACAGCAGGGTCGACCTGAAATTATGATAAACAGATGATGAGACAGAAATCTCAGTAAGTCCGTTTGTGCTTTGCGTGTTCAGTGAAAATAGTTCGTGGATGCAAAGTGTGAAATTTTTATAAGAGAAATATTGGCAAGCAATAAACATTAGTCAAAAGCAAGAGTAGTGTTTTCCTCTTTTTGAAACCATACAAGTGCACAATAAAATCAATCACTCAAAAAGGGTGGTCATGGGTTACAACACATTGGGCCCCATGTCCACATGGTCAGTATACTACACTTTGTGCATACTGCCAGTCAGAATGCCACACTTTGTGCAGACTGACAAAAGGTAGGTGATCGGCCTACCGGGTAAGATACTCCTCCTTCTCTATACCCAAACAACAACAGGGTGTCCATTCCAGCATAACACAATCACTTGACTGAAATAAAAACTGCTAGCTCGGACCGGCATGACTAAGTAGTCTGACGTTTCTCTAAGTTGAGCTTATCTTCTGGAGGTGGCCTCCTACCAGAAGACTCACTCTTGCTCTTCAAAACTAGTACTACTAGCCTACCCTTATTGAGTACTCAATGTAACGTATCCCACTTGGGAAAAATGAACAAAACATAGTTCTACTAAAAATGGCAATTAAGGTTTTCCAAAGTTTGGGGCAAAACTGGTTTTAGAAAGAGTTTTAGGTTTTGAGTAAAACCACCCCTTGATTTGCAAATAATTTATTTGTCTAAAACGAGAATGGAAATAATCCTCAATTGCCTTTACAAAAATGAGTGACAATGCACTCTACATTTGGCTTGCCATAAAAAAAATCATTTCTCATCAAAGAGGTTTTATGCAAGAGCTTACCTGATCCTTGCTCACAACAAAGGTTTCCAACAGCTGACCTAACCCCGCATGGGGTAAATACAAACCACAATCAAACTCAAGCCAAAATCCACGTTCACAAATAAAACTAACTCAACTCACTACTACAACTATGATCCTAGTGTCCCAAGCTTTAAGGCCAAATAATAAATAAAAAGGTTTATAAGCCAAGGCAAATTTTGATATTTAAAATAATTAGTGTTTTGGGAAATAAGTACTGATAAGTTGAAAGTTTAAATCTTGCTAAGAAAAATTTAGAGTTTATCTGATGAAGAATCCTAGGTGGTATTAGGTAAAATAATGATTTGTTAATAATTTAGTTATTAGAAATTAATTGATAACTAAAATTAGTTGAAAATAAATTTAATGAATCTTGCTTGAAAAATAATAAATAATTCTTTAATGGGTTTTGATTAAAAGATAATAATTAAATTTTTAGCAATAAATATTTTACTAACTATAATTATTCCCAAAAAAGGCTTTAATTGATTTCATTATTTTAAATAATATATATATATATATTATTTTTCTAGCAAAAGCTATTATTTATTTGACTAAAATATCCTTATTATATATAATAATCCAAATTTACCCCTCCTAGGGTTTTTGGAAATTACTAGCAAAATTATATTATGAAATATTTTATTCATGAAATAAAAATTAGCTTAGGGACAACTAGATCATGATCATACTTCTATGGCTAACCACAATCATTGACATATACAATCCTTCAATTCATCAAATCATCCAAATCATGTATATATGAATAGATCTAAATTTATCAAGACATAATCTAACCCCTAATAGCATAAATATGATCATGGCTTAAATAATCCAACATGAATATAAATCCTATTCACCAAAGGTGACATAATCTCTAGCATACTTCATCACAAATACTACCTATGACATGGAGACATGCATTAAACCTCAAATTATCATACAATCAACCAAGATAATCTATCCATGCATAAATCCCACCTCCTTCATATTCATACATACATTCATGCTTCAACCTCAACAATATATACTCAAACCTTATCCACAATCCATCTTCTATCAACATCATTCTAGAGACATGAATCTAGAATTTAAAAGAAGGGTTAAAAAGGCTTACTTTATTGATGAATACCTTGAAGGAATTTCAAATGGATTTCAACTCCTAGAGGTCTAAATTCGTCCAAGGAAGATGAAGAAAGCATGGCCATTGGTGAAGAAGTCATTCGGCCAAGAGGGAGAGAGAGAGAGAGAGAGAGAGAGAAGAGAGAGAGAGAGAGTCCATTAGCATTCTTATTCATATATATATATATATATATTCATTAGAGATCAAGAGTGGAGAAGATGAAGTTGTTAGAACAATCCTACCTTGAAGGTGTTCTTAAGTCTTCACAAATTTTCTAGTTTTTGATCCAAACTAGCTAGTTGGATTTTGGTGTTTGATGTTAAGAATGGTGTGGATGGACTCACGGCAGTGAGTAGATGAATTCTAGAGTTTTTTGCAGTGGTTTGAAGTGATTTGGAGAGGTATTAGGTGAAAGGAAGGAGTAGGTGTTCTTGGTGTGCTATGTGTTCTTGAAAGTTGAAGGGAAGTGAGAGGTTTTGATTTGCAGGTGCCGAAATTTTGGAGGATTTGGGCTGGCCGAATTGGTTGAGGGGTTTAGGAAGATGATTCTCTGGTTTGGAAGGGAAAAGGAAAGGCTAGTTGTTGAAATCCTGGAAGAATATTTTTAGGAAGCAAATTTGGAAACTAAATATTCAAGAATATCTTTGATTATTGCAGAGCTTTTGGAAGTCTGCCATGGCTGAATTGTTGGGCAGTGTTTGGCTAGAGGAATGCTGGTTGAGGAAGGCTAAGGGTGGCCGAAAATAATGAGTGTAATGATGAAGGGAAGGTCTGGTTGTTTGAGGTATATTTTATGGAAAGTTGTTAAATCATGGTGGCTAGAATTTTGGTATCCAAATCAAGGCATGATTGTAGAATTTTTTTGGAAATCTTTTAGGCAGCCATGATGAGATTTTTGTGCAGAAGCTTGGGGAGGACAATGGAGTTCAGTTATTGGAGGTTTAAGGGTGGTTTGTGAAGAAGAAGGATGGAGTTTCGGCTAGGGTAGAATTAGGAAACAAAGCTGGAAAATTGCTGCACAGAGAGTTTGAAGGAGATTTCAAGGGTCTTTCAAGGCTGGTTTCCAGCCTTCTTTAGGGAGGAAAATCATGGCTAAGGTACTGAGTAAAAACTGAAAGAAAACAGCTTGGTTTTGGACCTCCAAAGCTGCGAATTTGCCTAGGAATTTTCCTGGTTTTGCACCACCTTTGTGCAGTCCGAAAATGGCCAAAAAAATTCAGGTTGCAAGCTGATCCACAAGGCCATTTTCTGGCAGCATTTGGGGGGGAATAATGGCTAAGAATTTCGACACCTTGAAGGCACAAGAAGCTGGAAAATTTCAGTTCATTCCAAGAAGGAAGATGAACCTTGCTAGAGGGAATTTTTAGAAAGTTCACTAGAGGAATTTAATTCACTTGAAATCCTTCCCCCTCTTCCATTGCTTCGGTCCATAAGATGTCTTTTACTAAGACATTTTGAACCTTCAAAGCCACAGCACCTTGCTGGAATTTTTGGAAAGAAAATGGCTAGAACAATTTGATCAAACTAATGAGTTGAGAAATAGGAAAAATTAAGGATCAAGAGGAAATAAATTCCCCTTAGGAATTTTGTGTAGATCAAAGGAGTAGGATTCGGATATTCCTATTATGTCTCTCTTAGGACAACATCTCTACCCTACTCCCAACACATAAGGCCGAAAATGATACTTCTGAAGCAAAAATAAATTTTAACCAAGTTAAAACTCCTATGATGGAATTTGAACCTAAGACCTCAAGAATTAATTCCAAAGCTCCAACCACTAAACCACAACAACTCTTATTCTTATTTTCCCCATAAAAATATTTTCCTATTCAATCCTCAAGCTATCGCCCTTTTTCCACCTCAAGAAAAAATTACCATTTTGCCCTTCACACTCAATAATCATAATCAAGCCCCCAAGACTATAAAACACAAATTCAATTCACATAAAATCATATAAAAATATATTTAAACATGCAATAAAATATGATATGCATCCCAACCCCCTTACTCTAAGGTTGGTTTTGACTGGGGTTTCACACAACTGGACTGCATAACCACACCTCAAATTTCTCCTACAATCATTCCAATCAAACTTCCATTTGAATTTCAAAATTTCCAGCATTTGCTCCATGAAAACACCCTTAGATTAGGCTTCGTAACCAGAAATTATCCTACCATTGAACTCAGAAATTCAGCTAGCTTTAAAGCTCCATCAACCCTCATTCATTTCAACAAAACATAGTAGTCCAGTCGGTTCCATTACAGCTTCAAGAAACCTCCATCAATCAAACACCGTTGACATATCTTCTACCTCAAAACACTCCTCAAATTTCTCCATTTGAATTCCAAACAACCATGTTTAATCTTTCCCCCTACACTGAAAACCAAAATCCCTAAACTCTCTCAATTATTCAACCAACACTCTCCAAAAATTTGTCCAGCATGTTACCTCTAATTCTCTCAATTTTCACCAAGAACACACACTACCTTTCTTCAAGACAAAGACCACTCTAAACACCTCCAATCCCTCTCAAATACTCCATAATACTCCTACATACTCCCTAAAGTTCATTTCTGGAATTTATAACATCAAATCTCGAAAACAAAAATTGGCATTCGGATCAAAACCAGATTTTTCCCTTGAAGTCTCAAAAACATCATCAAGGTAACCAAGAACAACTCTTTTGTTCATCTTCTTCCCTTCAACCTTTAATATATCATGCTAATGCTCTCTCTCTCTCTCTCTCTCTCTCTCTCTCTCTCTCTCTCAGCCAAAATGGTTGTTACAACCATGGTTGTTTTCTTTCTCCTCTCTTGGACAATTCAAGACTCTCAAGCGCGTGGACCTTCTTAAATCTTCATCAAGATAATCATCAACCAAGTATTTCTCCTTAACCTTTCTTTTTAATTCTGAATTTATGTCTTTTAGATGTTGATAGAGAGGATAGAATATGAATGGGGGATTGAGTATATGCATATGTATGAAGGGGTTGAGATTGGGACATGAGAATGAATGATCATGATTAAGCTATATGAATCTCTTTGAGAATCGATATATGTTCATCATGTCTTAAGAAATTATGAATGTTTAAGCATGCTAGATGTTATGTTGCCTTTGACGAATGGAATTTTATGTTCTTATTTTCATTGAAGCCGTAAGTATGATTATGCTTAGTAGAGATTTGACCATGTGATAGTAGGTATGGATTAAGCCTATGTTCATGAATAGAATAGGTTGTTGATTGATGTTGGAGTATATGTTCATGAATCTTGTTAGCAATAGGAAAATTATGTTCATGACCTTGTTGATCCTAGGCTATTTTAATTAGCAAATTTTATTACCCTAATTAAAATTATTACTATGTTTTCCTCCAATGATTTCAAAATTCCTAGGAAGTTTTGGAATTGGAATATTAAATGACATAGTGATATTTTATTAGCCAAATAAATGATATCTTTTATTAAGAAATAGTATATGTGTAATAATAATAATAATAATAATAATAATAATAATAATAATAATAATAATAATAATAATAATAATAATAATAATAATAATAATAATAAGTAAAATATTAATGACCTTGTAGTCCATATATTCATTTGTTATCTATTAATCAAAATTTAATAAAATTTATTTATTATTACTTTTATTATGTATTAATTATGAATTAAGAAATTGGTAATAATTTATTATTTATTTTAATAACACTATTTAAGAATTACCATTTATTAATATAATCTAGGACTTAGGATTCTTCAATTATTAAACCCTTGTTTATTTATTAACAACAGCACTCAAGATTTGTTATTTGAACCTATAACTTATTAGTAATTATTTTACAACCACTAGTTATTTTAACTTATCATGCTAGACTTATTTTATAAAATCCTTTATCATCTAACCTTAAAGCTTAGTACATTAGGGTCATGATTGTAATAAGTTGAACTAGGATTATTTATGTAAGTGAATATAGCTTGAGTATAACCTTATGTCTTGTGTTTACCCCAGGCAGGGTTAGGTCAGCCTTGGAAGATTTTTGAATTTGAGCAAGCAAAGGATCAGGTAAGCTCCTGCATGAACTTATTTGAAGACAAAAGATTACTATGGCAAGCTAAATGCGATGTGTTTGGACACTCATTTTGTAAAGGCAATTAAGGACTGTTTTCCTTTTTATTTCAGTCAAGCAAATCATTTGACAATTAAAAAAAACAGTTTTGCACAAATACTAACTCTTTCTAAAATCCAACTTTGACAAGAATTTTAGAAACCCTTAATTGCTATTTCCAAGTAAATCAATTCCTTATTAGTTTTCTCCCAGTATGCCATACACCAACCTTTTGTCAATCTGCACAAAGTGTGGCATTCTGACCGTTATATGGTCATAGGGCCCAATGTGTGGTAACCCATGGCTACCCATTTGAGTGGTTGTATTTATTGTGCACAAGTATGGTTTTGGAAGTAAAACACCACTCTTTATTCTCAACATTTATTTACCACTTACTCCCCAACTTGCAAACATGAATTGTTTTACCTGAAACACTCAAAGCACACACGGGCTTACTAAGATTTTATCTCATCACTTTTTATGCCATGTTTCAGGTCGATCCTGCTGTGGAGATGAATAGCTAGATTTGTTGCATATGCTTTGAAGCTTTATGTTATTTTTCTTATGTATTGTTTTGAGAGATGGTACTAATCAATTTATTTTAGATTTTTTCATGTAATTTTTGGGTTGTAATTAGTTCAATTTTAAAGTATTGCTTTTATTTTCTTTTGTGTGACCTAGTTATAAAGACCTCTTGTCCTATGGATGGGGCGACATCTCCGGCCCTGATGGGCCTAGGCAGTGGAGTGTTACATTTGATCTCATTTTCTAGCTTCTCTACCTTCTCAAAGTCATGCAATTTGTTTTTACTCAACCTTCTTAACTTTTTCTTCATTTCTTGCCCTTCTTGTCTCCTCAACATCTATAACATTTTTCTTAGCCACTTTGCTCTCAAGTTTAGCCTTTTACTTCTCAAATTTATGAATCTCACTTTGCTCCTTAGAGAACTTCCCATGACAATCAAATGATTTGTGCCGATAGCCACTACAATGCTCACAAGGAATTACACTACCCTTTTGCAAATTAAAACCTCTTCCTTAATTATTCAATCTTGGGCAATCACATATACTATAACCATACTTCCAATATGTAGAGAAAACATAATCTTGTTTTCTAGTCATTCCTTCTCTTATAAAATTTTTCATTGTTCTTCCCTCGTAATGCTTAGAACTCCTTAGACAATTATAGGACATACTTTGCATTTATCGGCTTCAAACCGTTCCCTCGTCAAATATTTCATCACTTCCCCAGAATTCACCATTTGATACCCTTGTTGCCTTCTTTGTGTGTTCACTTGCTTCTACCATGCTAAAACATTTTTAGAAAGCCCATTAGTGCCCATTTCACCTTATTTCTTCTGCTAGGTTCAAAGCATTTAAACAATTTTTCCATTCTTCTTTGCTATTTATAGTACTCCCTTCCTAAGGAATGGAGGTATTAACTTCTCATTATACTTCAACTCCCTATTCTCCACATCTTCTTTCCTTCTTTGTAATCAAACCTCTGAATGTTTTTATACTCCTTCCACATAAACTCCCTCGCATTCTTTTTCATTTTCCCAATGGTCTCTTTTATAGCTATCATACTCCCTTCCACTTATACTTGGCCCTTCATCATGTTCATCTAAATATCCCATGTTCTCATAATTATTCTCCTCATATTTTCAATTTTCTTTTCCATTAAACCCACCATATCCTCTTCCACTTGTTCTTGGCCCTTCATCAAAGCTATCCCTATAAGACTCATCTCCACAATTAAGCAAATTCTCAAGATCACCTTCATTTCCCCAATAATATTCCTCATAGTCATATTCATGTTCTTCATTTCCCCCATAATTACTTCCATTGGAACAAGACTCCTCATCATAGTCATACCCTTCACTATCACTCTAACTAGCCATTGTGAATTTTCTTTTAAGAGAAGTACCCACAAAACATAAGTTGAAAACACAAGAAAAATTCCTCACTTCACTTCATCATGTGTTTACACTCAATTTTTATTGGTCACTATTCAATCTTGTTTGCTCTTTTCTTGGCTTTTATTACAATGATCTCACCCTGCCTTTTATTCAACACTTAAATCCTCAAGGATTTCTTTCCAAAACAGCTCCTTAATTGCTTAGGAATTAGTACAACTAGACAAGTCAAGCTGACCCTCTAAGGATAATCAACTAGGGGTCTTAAAGGAATTAAATTCAAAACTTGATAATTACCAAGGAACAAGGCAAGTTCAAGAAAGAATTTCAAAGAATTAAGGCTCAGCAAACTCAAGATTTCAAGAGTGATTTATGAAAGTACTCACTAGGCAAATATGAAGGATAGATAAGTTTAAATCACTTCCAAATATCTCAAGAAGATTTAAAGCGAAATATTCAACCCACTAATAAATCAATGAAATCAATTAGAAGTGGAAGATGCAAGCTAATAAACCATACAAAGCATTGTATAGACATTTGAGTATTTTATCAAACATATGGTAGGTAACTACTCAAATGAAGAATTTTTAAATGTTAGGATGCTATCAAAATCCCAATGATATAATTTTGATGCACAATTAATTCACTCAAGGCAATAATGGCACAAGGAGTTCAAGAATTCAAATACAAGTGATATGACTATGCATGCACCAACAATTTTGCCAAACTATAGCATAGAACACAATGACCAACAATATTTCTAATAGTAAAAAAAGGATAATTTTTACTCAATACAAGTTACTAATCAAGAAAATCATAGGAATTCATCATAGGAAGTATTTGGTAGTCATGTTTGCTCAATCACAAGTCATAGAAGCAACATATCAAACACCTTGTATGCATGCTCGCAACTCAAGCTACTCCAAATTTGTCTTCCTTATAACAGCCCCAAAAACTCAACATTCACAAGAAAAATTAATCTCCAATGGTTATACTAACATCTAGTAACAATTTCCAAGTAGGAACATAGCAAAAACTTGAGTCTTATATAGCTCTCAAAATTAGCACAAAAAAGAGCTACGGGATTTTCTTGTGTTCAGAATTTTGAAGCAAGAACACCTAAGAAACCTCAAAATTTTTGCAATTTTAAACGTCAAATAAGTTTCTAATCTTAACCAAACATGTAGGCTCAATTTCACAACAAACCCATGGCACAATTTGAAGTTGTTGACATTCAAAAATAGCAAGAAAATTAGTTACGGGATTAAGAAATTACAGCAAAATTTTTCCACTTATTTCTAAAAATCCACAAATATTCATGCCAAATTATTCCTAAAACATCATACCAACATATAAGATCAATTTAACATAAAGGTCATGGCATAATGTTGAGTTCGAAGCATTCAAAAATAGTAACCAATAAAGTGATGAAAATCTAAAAAATGTCAAAAATACTTGAAAAGACTGTACTTTTGTCCGAAGAAAATTATGTTAATTAGAATCAACACAAGCTTATTGTCGCACCAAACTCTTTGATACAATATTGGAAGTACCAATTTAGGATTTGAAGCTCAAAATTAAGAGATCTAATTCAAGACTAGAACCCTTGGTAAAACTAGCTACCTAGTACCCAAAATCTAATGAACTAAGCTAACAAAATCAACACCCAAACACTCCTAACCCAAAAAGGATCAAGAAAAAATAGGATGAGAAGATTTAGGCAACCAATTGAATTTATAAAAGAATCTTAGATTAGATAGAAATCTAAGACCCACTTTAGAAAGAACAATAATTTATTCTAAGAAGATTAGAGACTAGATTCTTAGGTTGGACTAAAGCCTAAAAGAAGTCTTGATTGATTTAGGGATCACCCAAGAAGAACACCCTCAAGAACTCTCTCTAGAGAGAACAAATGATTTCTCTATTCAAAATATCGAAAAGTCATGTTTACAAGAGCTATAATGGCAAATATATAGATACCTTACCTAATCCAATTAGCAAACTAATTCTAACTATTAAATGGCCGTAACACAAGTTTTGAGGCCCTATTACATGTCTTAAAATAGGGTAAAACATAATAAAAGTTGTGAAAATTAAATTACAAATGTAAAAATTTTAAAATAAGAGAAATAGCAAAAAGTCGAGATTAACTCGACTAGGGCCAGCACTGGCTCTGGTACACATAACCTGCCCCGGCTTGGTTTTGTCCAAGACAGAACCATGCCAGCATTGGACCGGCACTGGGTCCTTCATTGTCGGCCAACGCTAGGTCAGCTATTGTTGGCCAGCGCTGGGTCAGCCCTGGGTGCTCTCCCTTATTTTGTTGCACTTCAATCCCTACTCATTTGACCTCCTTTTCTTTTGCATGTGTCCTCTTGATCTTCCAAATGAAATGTTGGTCATTTTGAGCTCTTCTTGTTACTCATTTGAACTTCAATCCTTGTTTAAAGATTGGTTAGATCCTCCACTTGGATTGTTGCTTGTGGTGTGCGTCTTTTGGCCCTTCCTTTACCATTCATCTTTTCACAATCTTCTTGGACCTGAGTTTATTGAATTTATTGTCTTAAAAATTCCCTTGAATCCTCTTGAATATTATTCTTACCCATAGAAGCATGAAGTGTGATTTTGTCCTTTTTCTCCCAACTTGGAAAAAGGACCTCATGCCTAAATTGATTCATATCACATATTGTTTATTAATTTGTTATAAAAATATCTATATCGCCACTGTATATCTTTAGCTACGGTGAGAAGGTGACAATCAACATGACAATATAAAAAATGTCATAAAATATTATATATGATGAAAATAAACATTATGGGACATTAATGGGTGTGCCATTAATCGCCAATTTTGTGTAATAGTCCCACATCTATACTCCAATTTCACCATGAAACCAAGTTGCTAACTAAGGACAGGGCTTAACATCTACTACTATCGCCCCCTTTAGAAAGTAACATTCTTCCGGAGACTGTGAATCTATTGGAAGATGCCCTTAATCTAACTCGAGCTAATAGTAAAAGTTTTGCCGACCATTGAGTACTCAATAACTAATTACAATTTAATATGGCTCAATAATAATAACTATTCACTTAAGGAGTATTTCAATTTCATTTTCCCAAATTATTGTTATAGTCTTAAAATACAATTTAAATTTTTATCCCCACTATATTTCAAAAAATACTTTTTCCCCAACTACCAAAAGATAACCCATATATCCATTCTAATAATTTATTCAAGGCATAATAGTTAAACAATCAAAATTTGCCTTGTTAAAATATATATATATATATATATATATATATATATATATAATTGGAGCCATCATAATTAAGGTTCATGCCATGATTCTCCCAATAATTGCATGATTAAATATTCATAAATTTTAATATTCATAATTTTCATATAATTTTTAATATATGTCTCCCATAGAAATACATTGTCCATATGAAAACATTACAAATAAATCATGCATAAGCATGTCATGTGTAATACCCTATGATGCGAGCTCAGAAGCACTTTTTTGTTTTAATTTTCGTAGCTCAAACAAGCATTAAATTGAAGAACACTTAAAGCACTCAAAACAATGAATTCATGTTTGAATATGAAAGTTCAAACAAATCCCAATCCAAAGACTAGAACCATAGGTATTCTAAGCCACCTAGAACTCACAAGCTAATGAACTAAGCTAACTAAATCAATACCCTTGCCCCAACAAGGATCAAGAACAAAAGGAATGGGAAGACTTAGGCACCCAACCAATTCCTAACAAGAATACTAGGAAGAAACCTAGCACCCAAATTAGAGATAAATGATTGGATTATCCTTGAATGGTTTAGAGACATGAATAAAATGGAATGACTAAGCCCTAAGACCAGTCTTGATTGAAAGGAAATATCCCAAGAGGAATCACCTCACCAAACTCACAAGAGCTCTTGTATTCAAAATGATCAAAATTCAAAAGTCCCTCTTACAAGAGTTATAATGAGGTATGTATAGAACCTCTAACATAAGCTAGTCAAAATAGGCCTAAAATAAGTCAAATTGGCCATTAAAACTAATATAATTTGTGGAGAAAAACAAGAGCCGAAACATAATCAAAATAAGTTAAATAAAACATGAAAAACATCTTTAGGAGGTTTGCACGACCATGCATAATTGCTGCACGGCCGTGCCACCAGCGGGCTTTATAAAATTTAAGTTGTGCATGGGCTACAAACCACTTCTTGACTATCTTCTTGGTTCTTGGCTTGTAGGCATGGATGGTTTGAAAATCAACTTGAAACATCTTGAATGTTAATCTCTGTAAGAAACTTGAAGCGAGTCTTGTCTATCCATCCCTCTTCTTTGAATAGTTATACATGCCTATGTGGGATCACATCATTTCGCCTTTTGCGAAGTGGATTCATCTTCGAATCAATGTGCCATGTTGCTCGGGTGATTTTCCCTGCATAAGAATGTAAAGAAGAAGTTTGGTATGAAGATATAACTTTAGGCTTTTGGACCTCACAAACTTCCTTGTTTTCTCTCTTTATAACCCAATTTTTTGTTCTCATTTTACCTCCTCTCTCTTTCTCCACGCTCTTATTGTTTTCACCCCTCAAAACGTAATGAAGTACTCTTATTTACCTCCATACTCCCTTTTTGATTGTGCTTGCTTTTGGATTTCTATTCTCTCTTTCTCCTCCTTTTCTCTTCTCTCATTTTCTCTCCTCTCATTTTCTTGTTTTGCCCTCACTTGTTTTTCTTTCCCCTTTTGCTCTTTTTTCTTTTTATCTTCCTCCCTTAAGAAATTTTGATCCCTCAAGACCTAACTAGGGGACAAATGACAAAGTGTACAGTTTCTTCAATTTTTGCATAAAGTGTGGGTGTTTTTCCTCCCATAATGAACCACATCTCTATCATATAGCCAAGGACTTCCCAGCAACAAATGTCCAATATGTATGGGAAAGACATCACACACAATTTCATCATTGTAATTCCTCATGGCAAATTCCATCTTAACTTGTTTATTCACTTTTAATTTACCACAATTGTTCAACCATTAAAGCTTGTAAGATCTAGGATGTTTCAAGGTCTTCATTCCCAACTCCTCCACTAATGTAGCACTAATCACATTTTTACAACTCCCTCCATCAATTATCAAGCTACATGATTTTTGTTTGATTTGACACCCTTAATAGAATATACTCTCCCGTTGTAAATCCCTTTCTCCTTCAATCACACACACTTTCATAACTTCCCTCATAACACCAATGAATGAGCATGGTCTCTCAAGTGCATTCTAATCTTTTTCATTCACTTTAATTTATCCACTAGAGTTGGTGTCCCTTCGCGTTGTTGAACTAGATAGGTCATTCTCACTAATCTCATTTCTTCTTATTTGTTCTTGCTCCACCTTTAGCCAACACTTCTTTTTCTCATCTTGTTGATATGAGCATTCTCCCACTTCATAAGTACTTAAAGCATTTTTGGGACCTTCATCAACATCACACTTTTACTCTCTCCATCTCATTGTTTGAATTCATTACTCTACAACAAATTCTACTCTATTTTACTCGACTTGTTCTGGCTTATTCTCCTCCAACACCTCTAGTAGATGTAACTCATCTTCTAAAAGGAATAGTATATTTGTGAACTCCCTAGTTATACATTGCATTGAATTCATGGGACCCATTTGAAGCACTCCATCATCACAAAGCTTCTATTCTATTTCTATGCCTATCATCTTATTTTGTTCAACCTTCTCAATTTTTTCTTCCTTTTCTTACACCACATTTTGTTTCTTCTTTTTATTCTTTTGCTCGCACTCTTCTTTTTATTTTCTTGCTTCTCCTTGCTCCTTAACAAATAATTCATTTTTCGTGGCCACTTTGGTCTCAAGTCTAGTCTTTGCTTCCCAATGTATCTTTCCCCTTCACAATAACGTACCTTATAAAATCTTTTATATTCTAATTTATGTAGACAATTAATCTTTGTGTGTCTTCTACTGCAATAAATCTCACTAGTCAATCCTTCACTACTCCTTTATTGTACTTTACTTGTAGAAGGTTGAGTCTCTCTCCTCTTATTTTACGACTCTTTATTTTCAACTAAATTCCAAGGGATAAGAAAGAAAGGTTTATTAAAAGCACTTAATCAAACACTACGTTAATAGAGGGATCAATTCTAGCAATGATTTTCATGTGTAAGATGCCATAGAACTTAAAGATGTTCAAGAAGAAAAATTAGTGACAACTACTAATCAAACACCTCAAGGAGTTTAAATAAACAATTATCCTAAGAGATAGGACTTTTAACAAGTAGACAGTCGAGTATGTGATGGGACTCAAGGGTAAATGATGATCAACAAGAGATGCAAAAGGAATAGCCGCACAAACTTAAAGATTCTTCAAATAGAATGAAATTATGATATCTACTAAGCAACTCCACAATAAAATGATTCATAAGACTACAAGAGTAAGGACTCTAAAATGAAAAATGATCAACAACTATTCACAACTCAAGTAGCTCTAGAAATTTGTACTATAGGACTTTAATCCACCAACCTCAAGAGTTATGATATGGAATTATAATGCAAGTGAAAAATCTAAGCTAAGAACTCATACAATGAATATAAAGTCACTTTGGAATTTCATTAAACACTTTGTATGCAATAAGGAAATCTCATGGAATCAAGGAATTCTAGGTAATGAGATGTCACCATAACCTCAAGAAAAAAAAATTCAACAATCACAATTCACACAAGATAAAGGTAGGAGAAGAACTCTTCAAAATTCAAAGGCTAGTAGTAGGAATCAAGAATAATAAATATGTTCCAAGCTAATGGCTAGTTCTAAGAAAGATAAATTTTTAAGTAGCAACAAAAAAATTTTCTAACTAAGAAAAATTCAACTAACGAGGAAACTTTAATGTTGCAAGGATGAAAGTTTGGTAAAACTCATGTAAGCAAATTTAGGCATGAGACATGTCATCAACATTTGATGTGCAAGTTGTGAGTCAATACAAACTTTCATTAAAATCTTAGTATGTCCAGCAACTACCTCAATTAACTTCACAAATACACTATACTAAACAAATTAATCATCATACTCCACGAATAGAAGCTTTGGAAGTTAAGTATGTGCAATAACAAATTATTGGGGCAACATATCAAACACTTTGAGTGCAATCCCATAGCTCAACTTTTCTTGGTAAATTTCAACTTGATTGAGCCCCCAATTCAACAAAGTTTTACTCCAAATGACTCCCCAAACATCAACATATCATATAAGCTCAAATTCTCAACATACCCAAACCAAAAATTGAATTTTTCCACTCACAAAAATTACAAGAAAATTAGTTATAGGAATAAGAAATTTAAAAAAATATAAGCATCAAATCAACAATTTTCCATGCCAAAATATTCTTCAAACATCATACAAACATACAAGATCAATTGAACATCAAGTTCATGGCATAATTTTGAGTACCAATCATTCAAAAATGGCACCAAATAAAGTGGCAAAATTTTAAAAAAATCACAAATGCTTGAAGAAAATTATACCTTTGCCCAAAGAAAGTTGTGTTAATTAGAACTAACACAACCTTACTCTAATACCACTTTTAATGCGAGCTTGGAAGCACATTTTTGTTCTCTTCCTCTCTTTCCCATTCCTTACTTGATCATGTTTAGAGCAAGGGGTCAGTCTTCTAAAAGGGCGAGAACTTCCTCTTCTTTAGCCCGTTCATCTGTTGATCTTTTGTCCTTAAGACCTACTGTATTTATAGATGCATCTTGTAAGGAATAGTATAGTAAGAGAGCTTCTAATAAGATTATTATCGGGTGTACTTTTTCACCCACCTTAGACCGTGCACTCAAATTGGGAATGTTGTTTAGACGACTAGGATGGGGGTTAATAGTACAATTGAAAGGGAAGTATTGTCCCGTTCTTATTAAGGAATTCTATGCTAATATGATGGATAAGGGCAATAAACATCTTTCCCATATATAAACAAGAGTGAAATGAGTTCCTATCATCTTCACTCAAAACTAATTAGCTAACCTTCTCTAGGTTTTTGACGATAATACTTAGCAGGGGATTGATGTGAATAATCAAAAGATTCTTTCTGACCCGAATTGGGATGTTAGAGGGACTAGAGCTACCATAGGCTTACATAAGCATAATGACTTCCAAGCTAATAGCTTCTATTCCAACAATAATTTGGTAGCCAACTTCCGAGCTCTAGTCTACATGTTTGGGTTTAATGTTGTACCCTGTGCTAGTGGTTTCAATAAGACTAGATTAATTGACACTTATATTTTGCATCGGATGATGAACACATTACCTATCCCTCTTGCCCACTTGATCATCCAATCTATTAGGGAGGTTGTTCATCACTGGCTCTCCATAAAAGCGTTTGTTTTTCCCTTGGTTATAATGAAAATTCTAAAAGATTTTGGTGTGAGTCTTGAGGGAGAACTCATGGAGGCTACCACTGAGCACGATATGGTCACTGAGCAAACTCTTATGAGTTGCGAGTATAAATACAACCAAGAGTTGAAAAAGTGGCTAACTATAACACCCCACTACCTAGGCCCGACAGGGTCGGGGATGTCACCCCGTCCAAAGGACGGGATCTTTATAACTAGGTCACACAATCAAAATAATAGAATAAAAATAATACTTTAAAATTAAAATTTATTACAAACCAAGAATTCAAAATAAATCCATAAATAAAATTATCTACTCTCAACTCCCAAAGCATTACACAAAATAAATATCAGAAAAATCTTCCAAGGCAGGCTACAACTAGCTACTCATCCCCATAACAAGATCGACCTGAAATAATAGTAAAAAGGGTGATGAGATAAAAATTTCAGTAACTCTGTGTGTGCTTTGAGTGTTTAGTGAAAATAGTTCGTGAATGCAAAATGTAAAACCTTCGGAAGAGAAATACTGGCAAGCAATAAACAATAGTCAAAATCAAAAGTGATGTTTTGGCTTTTTCAACCATACATGTTCAATAAAATCAACCACTCAAAAAGGTGATCATAGGTTACACACGTTGGGCCCTATAACCAGTCAGAATGCCACACTTTGTGCAGACTGACAAAAAGTAGGTGATCGGCCTACCGGGCAAGATACTCCTCCTTCTCCATACCCAAACAAAACCAGTTGTCCATTCCAGCAACACACAATCCACTTGACTGAAACTGCTAGCACAGACCGGCATGGCCTACTGGACTGACATCTTATCTGGGAAGGACTCACCCCTCAGAGGTGGCCACCTACTAAGAGATTTACCCTAACTCTTCAAAGACTAGTCCAAGAAGTCCACTCTTATTGAGTACTCAACGTAACTTATCCCACTTGGGAAAAAATGAAATAAACATAGCTCCACTTTAGAATGGCAACTAAGGATTTCCGAAGTTTGAGACAATGTTGGCTTTAGAAAGAGTTTTGAGTTTGGGTAAAACTGTTTATTGATTTTCAAATAATTTGTTTGCTTGAAATAAGAAAGGAAATAATCCTCAATTGCCTTTATAGAAATGAGTGACCACGCACTCCACAATTGGATTGCCATAGAACCATTTTTCATCAATTAGGTTTTATACAGGAACTTACCTGATCCTTAGCTTAAGATACAATAAAGGTCTTCAACAGTTGACCTAACCCCACCTGGGGTAAATATAAATCATAATCAAAATCAAGCCAAAATCCACTTTCACAAATAAAACTACATCAACTTACTACAACCATGATCCTAGTGTCCCAAGCTTTAAGGCCAGATAATAAATAAAAAGGGTTTATAAGCTAAGTCTAGTTTGATATTAAAGTGATTAGGGTTTTAGGAAATAGGTGCTATTAAGTTGAAGATTTAAATCTTGCTAAAAATAAATTAGAGTTTATTTGTTAAAGAGTCCTAGGTGGTATTAGGTAAAATAATGATTTATTAATAATTAATTGTTAAAAAATAATTGATAACTAAAATTAATTGCAAGTAAATTTTAATAGGTTGATAATAATTGAAAAATAATAAATTTTAATGGTATTTATGAATATAAGACTCACAAAATTAATATTTTACTTATTATGATTATTTATATAAAAGGCTTTATTCGATATTATTATTATATATAATACCTATATATTTTATTTCTGTAATAAAAGCTATCATTTATTTAACTAAAATATCACTATTTTATGTAAAAGACCAAATCCACATTTTCTACGATTTTCGAGATCTACAAGCAAAAATTATAATATTAATCATTTTATTGAGGAAATAAAATTAGCTTAGGGACAACTAGATCATGATCATATTTCCACTTGCTAATCACAATAATGAACATACACTCCACATCAATTCATCAAATCATCCCAATCATGAATAAATGCATAGATCTAAATTTACCAAGACATGATCCAACCTCTACTAGCATAAGCATATTCATGGCTTTAACAATCATTCTTGAATATAAATCCTATTCACCAAATGTGACATAATCTTTAACATGCTTGAACACAAATACCACTCACGACTTGGAGACATGCACTAAACCCTAAAAACATCATACAATCAACCAAGACAACCAACTCATGCATCAATCCTATCTCTATCATGTACACACATTTATTCATACTTCAATCTCAACTCATCACAACAATACATGCTCAAACCTCAAACATAATCCATCTCCTTTCAATATCACCCTGGAGATATGAATCTAGAATTTAAAAAGAGAGTTGAAGGGGCTTACTTGATTGATGAGTACCTTGGAGGAGTTTCGAATGGATTTCAACTCCTAGGAGACTAGATCCGTCCAAGAGAGATGAAGAAAACATGGCCATGGTTGAAGTCACCATTCGGCCAAGAGAGAGAGAGAGAAGAAGAGAGTCCATTAGTATGATTATACACATATATGTTCATTAGAGGTTGAAGATTAGTGAAGATGAAGTTGATTGAACAAGCTTACCTTGAAGGTGTTCTTGAGTCTTCACCAAAAATACTGGTTTCGATCCAAATGAGAGAGTTGGATTTTGGAGTATGATGTTAAAAGTGGTATGAATGAATTCACAAAAGTGAGTAGGTGAAATCTGGAATTTTTTTGAAGAAGATTGAAGTGGTTTGGAGGGGTATTAGGCGTATGGATGCTAGTATGTGTTCTTGGTGTTCTATGTGTTCTTGAAGGTTGAAGAGAATGGAGAGGATTTGATTGAAGCTGCCAAAATTCTGTGGGAAGGAAGTGGCCGAATTGTTTGAGGGGTTTTGGCAATTGAATTTTCTAGTTTGATAGGAAAAGGAAAGGCTGGTTGTTTGAAATCCTAAAAGAATAATTTAGTGAATCAAATTTGGAAACAAAATATGGCAAGAAGATCTTCGATCAATGGAGGGCTTTTTGGAAGCTGCAATGGCCGACTATTGGCTAGGGATTCTACTAGAATGAAAGCTATTTGAAGCAGCTTAATGGTGGCCAAAAAGAGGGAGTACAATGGTGAAGGAAGGTCTGGTTGTTTAAGGGATGTTTTATGAAAGTTTACTAAATTAGGATTTCTGGAATTTCGGTCTTCAATCAAGGCTTGATTGGAGTAATTGTTGGAGATATTTTAGGGGCAGCCATAACTGGTTTTTCCAGCAGAAGGTTGGGGAAGACAATGGAGTTCAGTTCTTGGCTATTCAAGAGAAGTTTGAATAGAAAGTTGAGGGAGTTTCGGTCAGGGCTGAAAAAGGAAACAAAGCTGGAAAAATTTCTTTATAGGGTTTCGCAAGTTGCTGGATTTTCTGCGCAGCTTTTGCTGCCATTTTCTAGTCAGTTTGTAGAGGGTTTGAAGGAGATTTTAGAGGTATTTGAAGGCTAGTTTCCAGCCTTCTTTATGGAGGAAAGACGTGGCTAAGGTGCTGGGAGAAAACTGGAAGAAAACAGCTTGGTTTAAGCTCACCTAAGCTGCGAATTTGCCCAGAAAATTTTCTGGTTTGGACAGCATTTGTGCAGTCCGAATTTGACCATAAAATTTTAGATTCCAAGTTGGTCAAGAGGGCTATTTCTAGAAGTATTTGGGAGGAAATGATGGCTGAAAATTTTGACACCATGAATGCACAAGAAGCTGGAAAAAATTCCAGATTACTTCATGAGAAAATGAACATGGCTAGAGTGGGGTTTTGAAGGTTCAACCATGGAGTTTAATCTCTTGGGAACCTTCCCCAACTCCTACCCATTTTTAGTCCATAAGATCTTACACTTAGACATTTTTAAACCTTCAAAGCCACAGCACTTTACTGAAATTTTCTGGAATGAAATTGGCTAGAACAAATTGACCATCCTAATGAATTGAGAAGTAGGAAAAACTAAGGATCATGAAGGGTATGAATTCCCTTGGGAATTTTTGTAGGGCACAAGAGTAGGATTAGGATACTCAATCATGCCTCCCCTAGGACATCACCTCTACTCTTCTCTAAAGCACACAAGGCCGAAAATTCAAGCTTCCCAAATAAAAATAAAATTTAATCATGCTAAAGCTCCAATGATGGAATTTGAACACAAGACCTCACGAATTAATTCCAAAGCTCTAACTATTAAAGCACAACAACTCTTGTTCTTATTTTCTCTCTAAAATATTTTTCCTATTTAATCCTGAAACTATCTCCCTATTTTCACCTCAAGCAAAAATTATCATTTTGCCCTTCTTACTCAATAAACATAATTAAACCCTCGAAACTATAATACACAAATCCAAAGCACATAAAACCATATAAAAAAATATTTAAACATGCAAATAAATATGATATGCAACCCAATCGCCTTACTCTAAAGTTGGTTTCGACTGGGGTTTCACACTAACTCCCTTTGAGGTCAGACATCCCGGGCAGGTAAGGCCACCCACATTGGAGGAGGAACACCCACCACCACCAGCACGTGCACGGGCTAGCAGTTCTCAGTCCTACTCCCAGACTAACTTTGAGACTACCGTGCTGGGGCAACTCGATCAGCAAATGGCAATACTCCTACGCTTGCAAGGTACTATGGAGGACATGGTAAGATGGCAAGCTACTATGGAGCAACAGTTAGCCGAGTTGAGACAGAAGTCTTTTGGGCCACATGGTGGTGTGGGTACCTCAACACCAGCTAAGGATGATAAGGATGATGAGGACGAGAACTGATGATTTTTCTCGAGCACTTTGTTTTTCCTTTCTCTTTTAATTTTTTTCTTTAGTTAGTTTTATTTTCTCATGTACTCTTTCTTTCTTTTGTTTTAGCTGTATTTTATTTTCTAGTTTTTATGCTTTACTGTGTTTTCTTTTGTATTTTTCTTTTTAGGTACATAGCAATGCCTCATTCTTCAAGCATTCAGATTTTGTACGACACACTGCCAAATGAATGGAAGTTTGTTTCTCTTATCTCTTCTCCATTATATTTTTGGTCACATGGTATTGTTGTTCTTGTTATATTTATTTGGCCATTGAGGACAATGTCTAGTTTAAGTGTGGGGGAGTGATTTGATTGACAAGTCTTTTATAAATGTATTTTCACCTTCTTGGGAGCAAGCAAATTTTGAGCGGAGTGATTTGATTGACAAGTCTGTTATACATGTATTTTAACCTTCTTGGGAGCAAGCAAATTTTGAGCAAAACTTTTCAATTTTTTTCTGAATTTTCTGGAGATTTCAAGCTATATTTTTAGTGCATGTCTTTATGATAGATTATAGAGCATATGTTCAATATCATTTATGGCTTATGCATGACTTTTTGCACTCACTTGGATAAAGTAGTTCTTGATCGAATGCTGTACATTGTTCTTAAACCTTGTTTTTCTACTAAAATTCCTAGAGCATTTTAGAACTTACTTGAATACCTCTCGAGGCGAAATAAGAAAGACAATCATATTTAACTTAGGGATGATGGTAATAGGCCTTCTTTGGATAGTTTGAGCTTTTCAAGCCTACCTATTTTCATATTATCCCTAGTGCCTATTTTGAGCCTACATGGTTGAATCCTTTCTTTAAAACCCGTCACAAGATTTTGTCCATTACTTGTTTATGAGAGTTTGAATAATTTTCCAAATCTTTATGCTCTTGATGGATGAAAGTATATGTAAGAGAATGTTGAGGAAGAATGTTGGGATAAAGATCATGACTTGTTACTTTCAGTCATGGATCAATAACAAGTTGAAGTGAAAAGTAAAAGAAAAAGAAGAAAGAGACAAGAGAGAGTGAAAACAAGAAAAGAAAAAAAGAATAGCAAAGGAGTGGAAAAAAGAAAGAAAAAAGCTACTAGAGAGAATGAAATAAGAGAAGTGAAAAAGACAATAGCAGCAGTGAAAGAAAAGTTCACAAAAGGAATGGTGATTGAGCTGAAAAAAAAGTTAAGTTCATCTTAAAACTTGACACCATTGCTAGAAAATTTTAGTGATCTTGTGAAAGAAATAAAAAATGAGTTGATGAAAAGAAGAGTTGAAAGAAAAAAACAGAGAAAAAAAATGTAGGATTTGTTTGAGTGGAGTTGTAATTGCTATATAAGGTTATGGTTTGACTGATTTTTGGAATAGGAGAGCAAAAAGAGTTGGAATGTATTGATTCATTTGTTTATCCTTTTTCTTGCTAACTCTTAGTTTTTTTTTTTATGTTTTATTCTCCTATGTCCTTCGTTTGATAAGCTACATTACAAGCCTTTAGCTTTACATTACAAGCTTAAAAGTCCTACTTGATCTAAGTAGAATCATGATATGTCCCGGATTAGTGGAGAGAGTGTATGAAAAATAAGCATATGGAATGCCTATTCTTTTTGAACTAAATTCTTTCCAAGGGTTTGAGAATATTGTGAAGTATTGTTATGGTTCGACTGAGTCATTTATTACTAACACAAGTCTTGCATTGGTTTTGAAAGATATAGCAGTCATGTGTTTTATGTTCTTAAATGAAGAAAGCCTTGAAGATATTATTTTGAAATTGATTGAGCGATTGATGAAACCTTGTGTTTTCCTACTTGTTCTTGTTACTTTGCTTGAGGACAAGCAAAGAGCTAAATGTGGGGGAATATGATAGGGGTTAAATTAGTTATGTTTTTTCTAGTTATTTGAGGTTCTTTTGTGATATATTTTGTTCAATAACTAGTCATATTTCTTCATATTTGAGATTTTACCCTAGGAAAGATATTTTGTTCATTATTTCAGATTTTTAGGGTAAAACGGAACAAAAACGTCCCAAAGCAAAGAAGAGGCAGCGCCAGCTAGGACCCTAGAACTGATGTCGGCCATGCATTATTGATATGAACTTTGAAATGACGGAAAAATTTTGGAAACAGAGCAGAACAGAACCAAGGTGGTGCCAGCTGCATTTTGTAAAACATTGTGCAAAATTTGAAGAAAAATCGACAAACGAGTGGAGGAACAAAATACAACCGGCATCGGCTCCAAGAGTCAGGTGGCATCGGCTGTGCCTTAATGTTAAGGCAGTGCTTGATTTTTTCTACGCAGTTTTTGGTAAGTTAAGGAGTTTTAGTATCTTCCAACTTCTACTTGGCCAAAAACTTTGTACCTACAAGTTTAGGCATTTCCTAAGCCTTTAAATAGATGAAAAACATAAGGAAAAAAGGGTGAATTCATTGATCATCAAAGAAAATTATTCAATCAAAGGAGAAATTCTTCGAGTTCAAGGAGGGTTGTACAAGAAGGTCTTCAAAGGAAGAAGAAGGTGGCTTGTCTATGAGTGCTTTCGTTTACTTTGTTTTCTTTTTCTTGAACAATGACATGTTAATTATTTTATTGTAATTTGACATTGTTTTAGATATTCATGATATTTAGAGTTATTTGATCTTTTAATTAATTTATTGTTCTTCTTGGTATTTAATTACATGTGCTGATTACGAGATTGCTTGATTGTTACTTTCTACTGACTTGCTTGGAAAAGTGGTTGATGGTGGTTTCAATTCATTGATTTCATATCTGTTGTCTCTTAACTTACGTGAAAAAAGGGGTTAACTACTAAGAACAAGGTAATTAAAGATTAATTGATGTCTGTTAGGAATGGATTCATTGGTTAGTTTCATGTTTACGTTTGCCAGGAATGGAAATTTAATCAAAGGATTGTATTTAATACATCTTTTAGGTAAGACTGGTTAAGACATGAATGTGATGCTAAGTTACTTAGAAGATAGGGATTCATGGATTGGAAACGAAGTAAGTCTATCTTAATCCTTCATGATGCCAAGGGAATAATTAGTTATGATAATTGTTGAGTTCTTTAAGATCATATTTGTCTACACAATGGCTTAAGTTACATAATTCTACATCCTTAACATGTATATATTTTTATTTTGATTTTCTTTTCCATTTTATTTATTTTTCACTTTATCAAGTTGGTTAAATAATGAGAGAAATGTGATTAATGTCTACTTGTTCCAAGACGATCGACACTCGTTTGAACCCTATGCTCGGTTAATGATGAGCACGCTTGCTCATATGTGTGATTTGGGTTGAACGTTTTAATTTAAACTTGGTTGGGAATGTACTTAGTTTCTGTATGATTTTTATACCCAAGTCCGAACACATCAACCTCAGTGTGAATCTTACCTTAAAGGTAAAATGACCAAAAAGGTGGATAGAGCAATGGAAATACTTGCACTAGTTCCTAAGGATGTTTGTGGTCCGATGACTATACCAGCTAGAGAAGGCTACAAGTACTTCATCACTTTCACAGATGATCACACTCATTTTGGTTACATTTATCTGATGAGGCACAAGTCTAACCTTTTTGATAAATTCAAGGAGTTTAAGAATGAAGTGGAGCGTTAAACAGGTAAATTAATTAAACTTTGTGATCGGATCGTGGTAGAGAGTATCTCATCAGTGACTTTAATGATTACTTGGTACATCACTGATATGAGCTTGATGGAGAAGTCTTTCTAGATCTAAAAATAGCTTTATTTTAGATTTGAACAAGGTAAAAGAACTTCAATGACAAGCAAAATAAATAAGAAATAACAAAAAAAGATCAAGAAAAAGGAACAAAGTAACACCTTTCTCTACAAACAAAGAACCCTAAAAGAACAAGCTTTTTGAACCCCAAATTTAGTAGATAGGGTCTACCATAACAACACATTAGAACACTTGACTTAGCAAGAAATCAAAAAGTAAAAGGATAGGGAATTGTGGGCATTTAAACAAGAAACAACAAGAACCCTAAATGACATAAAAGAAGAATCCTTGTTGATTTCTTAGTGGAATTATCCTTTGAGTTTATGGACACTTACTCAAGGGTGGACTAAGCCCTTAGGTTTGTCTTGGATTGAAGTTGAACAAGGAATTTCTCCATACTTCAAGTATTCAAGATGAACCTTCATTCATGTTAAAAATATGGAATATATTATACTTGTTCTTACAATACAAGCATTATATCATGGTACTCTATTCTTAACCTAAAACACTTTAAAATATTACAAAATGACCCCAAAAATAGCTAAAAAATGTTAGGGGTTCGGATCCAGAGTTGGGCTAGCATCGGGTAGGAGTCCTAAGGATGGTGCCAAGTACATTCTAAATGAACAATACCCATTCACAAAACGGTCGTAATGAAACGAGGCATTTTCCAGTACACAGCCGACACCTGGTCGGGCTAGTAGGGCCGCTGCCAGTTGTATTTGGCTGGAACAGTGCGCACGTCAAAAAAAGGTTGGGATCTTTTCCAGTACTCAGCTGGTACCGGGCTGGGCTGGTAAGGCCGACGCTGAGTCCATTCTGGGTGACGTTTCTTCACAAACTGCTTCCGATTGATGCCCTTCGTTCACCAGCAACATGGTTCATTCTCGATCCTCTTCTGGCAACGTCCATATGCTCTCCCACTTGAAAGGAGCTTGTATATATGCTTGAAGATTGTGTTGGAATTGTTTGAAATGGGCTCTCGTCAATGGACAGGGCAAACTCAGCTTTGTTTCAGTTTTGTCATCTCCCCTTCTTGAGCTCGACCCCATGGTTGGATTCCCCATGGTCGAATTGATTCCTATCATTTTTCCCTTCTTGGAATGGGTTCATCCTCAAATCATAACCTACATCATTGGGCGAAAGATCAACTACATTAAAAGTAGCACTTACATTATACTCACTAGATAGATCAATCTTGTAGATATTGTCTCCGTATTGCTCAAGAACTTGAAATGGTGCATTTTCTCGCAGTTCGAGCTTTGACTTGTGTTGGGTGAGAATCTCTTCTTGCGTAAATGCACCCAAACCTAATCTCCTAACTCCAATATCACCTGCCTTCTTACCTGGTTGCACTAGCATGCAACGGCCTCATTCCGTTTTTCGATTAGAGATTTAACTTTCTCATGCATGGACTTTACTATTTCAGCATTCTTTTTGCCATCAAGACGCAATCACTCATCTACAGGAAACGGAGATAAATCTACAAGGGTTAATGGATTATACCCATATATAATTTGAAAAGGAGAATATGTAGTAGAATGGACAGTTCTATTATAAGCAAACTCGATATGTGGAAGACATTCTTCCCAGTCCTTCAAGTTCCTCTTAATGATTGTCTGTAGTACTTGTGTGAGAGTCCGATTGACAACATCCATTTGTCCATCCATTTGTGGGTGACAAGTCCGTCGTAACCCATGTAATTTTATCACTTCCTTGAAGAATAAACCTGCAACATGAGTAGCATCATTAATTTTTGCACAAGGAATAAAATGAGCTATCTTAGAAAATCGATCAACAAGTACAAAGATGGAATCCTTTTTCCCCTTAGTCCATGGCAATCCCAGTATGAAATCCATTGAAATATCTAACCAATGTGCATTAGGGATGGGTAAAAGAGTATATAAACCCTCGGGTTATGTTTTAGATTTGACCTTTCTACATGTTACGTATGAATTACAATGCCACTCTACATCTCCCCTCATTTTTTGCCAATAAAAATGTTCTTGAAAAATACTTAATGTTTTTGAATTTCCAAAATGTCCCATTAAACCTCCTCCATAAGCTCTCTTTACTAATAATTCTCTTAATGGTCCTTTTGGTATGCAAAGTCTACCTTTTGTAAACAAAAACCCAGCATGCCTATAAAAGTTTTGGAAAGCACATTTTTCACAAGCATGATAAATCTCTACCAATTCTTCATCCTTTGCATATAAATCCTTTAAAAGCTCAAAACCAAGTAATTTTGCATCTAAGGAATTTAAAAGCACATACTTGTGAGATAATGCATCGGCTACTACATTCTCCTTACATTTCTTATATTTGATCATGTATGGAAATATACTAATGAACTCCATCCATTTGGCATGCCTTTTGTTTAACTTTTGTTGGCCTTTAAGATGCTTTAATGTTTCATGATCAGTATGAATGATAAATTCCCTAGATAATAAATAATGTTGCCAATAGTGTAAAGTCCTCACTAATGCATACAATTCCTTGTCATAAGTGGAATAATTCAAGGATGCTCCTGATAGCTTCTGACTAAAATATGCAATATGTTTTTTATCCTGAGTCATCGCAACACCTATTCCTATTCCACTACCATCACATTCCATTTCAAAATCTTTCTCAAAATTAGGTAAGAATAACAATGGGGCTTTACTCAATTTTGTTTTCAAAGCAATAAAAGCCTTTTCTTGTTCTTCTCCCTACCTAAACCCCATATTCTTTTTAATAACTTCAGTCAATTGGGCAGCTATTATGCTAAAATTTCTAATGAAGCACCTATAAAAATTGGCTAACCCATGAAAACTCTTTACCTCAGTCACAACAGTAGGTGTTGGCCAATCTTGAAATACCTTGACCTTTTCTTCATCAACTTCAATACCTTTTGAACTCACAACATAGCCAAGAAAAGTTATCTTTTCCAAAGAAAATGAACATTTATCAAAGTTCACATATAACCTTTCTCTTCTAATAGCAATAAGCACACACTTAAGATGATGCAAATGATCTTCATAAGTTTTGCTATAAATCAAAATATCATCAAAATACACCACAATAAATTTTCTAATATATTCTTACAACACATAATGCATCAACCACATGAAACTACTAGGTGCATTTGATAACCCAAATGGCATCACAAATTGCTCATATAAACCCTGTTTGGTCTTAAATGAAGTTTTTCATTCATAACCTTCTCTAATCCTAATCTGATGATATCTAGATTTCAAATCAATTTTTGAAAATACACATGATCCATGCAATTCATCCAATAAATCATCAAGTCTAGGGATAGGGTAATGATATTTTAACATTATGTTGTTAATAGTCCTGCAGTTAATACACATTCTCCATGATCCGTCCTTTTTGGGCACCAATAACTCTGGAATTGCACTTGGACTCAAACTTTCTTGGACATGGCCTTTCTTGAGCAACTTCTCAACTTGCTTTTATAGCTGCTTAGCTTCTTCAGGGTTGCATCTATAAGCTAATCAATTTGGAATGACAACCCCCAGGATGAAATCAATCTGATGCTCTATTCCTTGGATGGGTGGCAATCCTTCTAGTATTTCTTTTGGAAATACATCCTGGAATTCTTCAACAAGGCCTACAATTTCATAAGGCAAAGAAAGAGTAGTTTTATTAGTAGCTACATAAGTTCCTTTACAAATTAAGAAATACACTGGTTCTTTAGCTTTAATAGCTTCTACCACCTCTCTCTAAAAGGATAGGGAATTGTGGGCACTCAAATAAGAACCAACAAGAACCCTAATTGATATACAAGAAGAACCTTTGTTGATTTCATAATTAAATTATCCTTTGACTTTATACATAATTACTCAATGGTGGACTAAGCCCTTAGGTTGGTCTTGGATTGAAGTTGAACAAGGAATCTCTCCATGATTCAAGTCTTCAAGATGAATATTCATTCACGTTGAAAATATGGAATATATTGTTCTTGTTCTTACAATAGAAGCATTATATAATAGTACTCTGTTGCTGACCTAAAACACTTTAAAATATTATAAAATAACCCCAAAAATAGTTGCAAAACGTTAGGGGTTCAGATCTAGAGCCAGGCCGGCACTGGGTAGGGCTCTTAGGGATGGTGTTGAGTACCTTCTAGAGGAACAGTACCTATTCACAAAAAGGTTAGAATCAAACAAAGCATGTTTTAGTACATAGCCGGTGCCAGGTCAAGCTACAACGGCCGTTGCCAGTTCCGTTCGGCTAGAATAGTACGCAAGTAAAAAAAAAAAAAAGTTGGAACCTTTTCCAGTACTTGGCTGGCACCAGGTCAAGCAAGCAGGGCTGGCTCTGGGTCCATTCTTGGCGATGTTTCTTCACAAACTGCTTCCGGTTGTTGCCCTTTTTTCACTAATAGAATGGTCCATTCTCGATCATCTTTTGGCAACGTCCATATACTATCCCACTTAAAATGAACTTATAGATATACTTGAAGATTGTGTTGGAATTTTTTGAAATGGGCTCTCATCAACGGACCAGGAAAACTCAGCTTTGTTTCAAATTTGTCATCTCTCCCTTCTTGAGCTCGATCCCCATGGTCAGATTCCTTGTGGTCAGATTGATTCCTATCAATTACGCCATAGTATCTCAGTTAACTACACCTGGGACTCCTCAGTAGAACGGAGTAGCTAAGAGAAGAAATAGAACTTTGATGGAAATGCTTAGAATCATGATGAGTCATGCGTCTCTTCCTATTTCCTTTTGGGGGTATGCTTTAGAAATAACGACATATGTTTTGAACTTGATACCTTCCAAATTAGTACCTAGGATGCCTTATGAGATGTTGATAGGATGAAAGCCTAGGTTGAACCATCTCAAGATATGAGGTTGTCCAGCTTATGTGTTGACAAAAATAAGTAAGTCGGAACTAATATCAAAGTTATGCTACTTCATTGAGTATCTAAAAGGAACAAGAGATAGATATTTCTTTCATACTTAAAAGCATAAAGTACTTGCCAGCACTAATTCTAGATATTTAGAGGATGACCAAGTTACTTCTACCACCGGTTTAAGAAGAATAGATGTAGAAGAGAAGTTAGTCATTGATTCAGCTTCAAGTACTTCTAACACCCCATTCGAGGAACCAAGAGAAATACTACCAGATGTTCCTATACAAATTGAGCCTCATTGTAGTAAGAGGATCACAAGAGTTCTAGAAAGGTTGGTCGGAGAGATCTATGATCTAGTCTCTGATCATCAGGAATCAGATCTCACTAGATACGAGGAGGCCATTATTGATTCTGATACATACAAATGGTAACTAGATATGAATGCCGAGATTGAGTCCATGTACCTCAATCAGGTTTGGGATCTTGTCACTGTAGCTAATGGGATAAAATCCATTAGGTGTAAGTGGGTATACATGGGGCAGATGGAAAGGTTGAAACATATAAAGCAAGGTTGGTTGATAAAGGTTATACTCAAAAAAAAGAGATCGATTATGAGGAAATCTTTTCACCAATATTCATGCTTAAGTCTATTCGAATTCTCTTAGCTATCGCGTGTCACTGTGACTATGAGATACGATGGATGGATGTCAAGACAATCTTCTTAAATAGCAATCTTAGCGAAGACATCTACATGTCCCAAGTAGAAGGTTTTGTTATTAGAGATCAAGAACAAATGGCCTATAAGCTTAAGAAGTCCATCTATGGACTTAAGCAAGTTTCACGGGCATAGAATATATGTTTTGATGAAACTATGAAACCATATAGTTTCGTTTAAAATATGGATGAATCAAGTGTGTATAGGAAACCAGACAGTGGTAAAGTGATTTTCTTGGTACTTTATATGGATGATATTCTACTCATTAGAAATAATGTACGGACATTGTCATATGTTAAGGTTTAGCAATCTAGTCAATTTAGCAGGAAAGACATGGGAGAACCTAGCTATATTCTAGGCAATAAGCTTCTTAGAAATGGGAAGCAAAGAATGTTAAACTTATCCTAATCTGCTTTCCTTGACAAGATATTGGTCAAGTACAGCATGGATCAATGTAAAGGGGCTATTATACCCTTTAGACATGAATTATCCTTATCTTCTAACTAGTGTCCTCAGACACAGGAAGACAACTAGAAAATGAGTAGGATCCCTTATGCTTCAGTTGTGGGAAGTCTCATGTATGCTATGCTTTGTATTAGGCCAGATATCTGCTTTGCAATAGGTATGGTTAGTAGATATCAGTCAAACTTAAGGGAAACTCATTGGTAAGTCGTAAAGCATATACTTAAATATCTCAAAAAATAAGAGATTATATGCTTGTATATCATGCTAATGGTTTAGTTCTTACCGGTTACACAGACTCAAACTTCCAAGCAGATAAAGATGAAATGAAATCCACTAGTGGATATATCTTCACTTTGACTAGAGGACCTATTTCATAGAAAAGTATCAACAATCTTGCATTACAGATTCTACCATAAAAGTTGAGTACGTTGATGCTTTAGAGGCTTCTAAAGAAGTTATTTGGCTCCGAAAGTTTTTCATAGAACTTAGAGTAGTACCACACATGGATAGGCCTGTCACCATTTATTATGACAACTCTGGAATGGTATCACAAGGAACCTCGAAACCAGAGGAAAGGCAAGCACATAGAGAGAAAGTATCACCTAATCCGGAAGTTCATCCACAAACGAGAGATTGTGGTCGATTAGATTTCCTATATCAACAATATGTTAGATTCCTTTACCAAGCCTTTTACAGAAAAGGTGTTTCGCAAACACTTAGATGTCATAGGGGTAGGCGCTTATGAACTTTCTTAGTCTTTGTAGTGCAAGTGAAAGATTGTTGGAAAGTATGCCATCAAAGACTATGTATTCTGTGTAAACATATTGCAATAAAATGTTTATTCATCCAATTTAGTTTGTTACTTATAGGGTAAAATATGTTAGCTACCCTTGAACTTTTACAAATTCTGATTTCCACTCTCAAAAGTTAAAATGTGTGATTTTAGCCCTTGAGCTTTTAAAACACCTAAAAAATGTCCTTTCAACAATAAAAGCTCAAGTACAATACAAAATCACCATATTGTTTGCTTTCATTCTCTCATTTTTTATTTCTAAAATATCATACTTTAACTTTAATCTCGCTCTATTCTCTTCGAATTTTTTCATTTATCAATAATAATTTTAAGATCTAACTTCAAACCTTTTATGTGACTCAATAATCTTGAGATTAATCTTTTGTACTTTTTTGAATCTTACAGTACAATAAAAATAACGTATTTTCCCTTTAATAAACAAAACTAAGACATAAAAATGAAGAAGAAAAAAAAATCAATTCAATTCTTGACGAATAGTAATTTTCTTGGCATCTCTACATAAAGGAAGAATAAATTTAAAAGTATAAGTTAATTATAAAAAAAAATCTAAAAAGATAAGTGAGAGATGTGCAAGTTGCAGTAGTCTTTTCCCTTCATATATAGAAGTTACTTTGTAAGAATTAGAAGGATGACACCACATTGTAAGAGTTGAGTGAATAAAAATACCTATAAAATAGGTCATGTGGAAGTCATGTGATGAACTTCCGTGAGCACTTAATAGTTTTATTTGATGAAAGAGCTATTTTTTAGATGTTTTAAAAGTTTGAGTGCTAAAATCACACATTTTAAAATTCGAGGGTGGAAATCAAAATTTGTGAAAGTTCAAGGGTGGCTGACATATTTTGCCCTTTCTTATATTATTGCACATTTAAGGTCCAAGTATAACAAGCAATGGTGTATGTGTTGGGTCATTCTCTGTAGTGAGGTATAGACCATAGGTACTTGTTATACAAGTAAAATTGATTTCTTAGTCGTTTGATGGAACTGGGCATTTTATCAATGTAAGACTAATATGCCATGATTTCTAATTGGGAATGGATTACCTTGAATCAGTGAGTAGTTCACTTATATCATTGGCATCAGAGTATTTCGAATACGTAGAACTGGATCTGTAGTAGTGGTCTTTCTTAAAGTACTCTAATTGCAGAGACCAGACTATTACTGCTACGGCATGAATAGATACCTTCATACTTGAGTATGAGTTGGTGGTCTAGCGAAGCTAAGGTTTTGTACTTTGATGTTGGGTGAGATTTCTTTTGTGAGATCAATATCCTTGTACACTGGGTGTATTACTCTAGTTAGTTTAAGGCAGACTCATGCAATAGAGTTTATATACTTCACTTAGTGAGGTTAAATCACCCCTTTGTGATTGTCCATGATAATCTAATGATCCAGGGCACTGGGAACGTGACTCTAGAATGTGTACTTTAGGGTAGCTTCCAATGATAATCAAGTATATTCAAGTGAGTTATGGATTATCGGACTGAAGATCTAAGGATGGTAAATGTCTTAGAGATGGGTGTTAGTACATTTATCCTGTCTCATTGATGGGTGTTACATAGAGGGGTATTTTAGGAGACATTGCTTTAACAATATTATTCTTAAGGTCAATATTTTCATATGGCGACACACGGAAATATTTCAAATGACAAAATGTGGCTATTTAATAGTAAGAGCATTTTGGTCATTTTGGTAGCCTTGAATAATATGTCTCTTGGTCCCTAGAGTAGCTCAAGTTACCTTGGTGTTGTTTGGACATAATCTAGGCTTAATGGATAATTATTTGGAAGATAAATAAAATTTATTCTAAGAGCCCAATTAGAATTAATTAATTAGTTTTGAGTTTTAATGAGGCCCAGAAAAAATAATTATTAATTAAGAGAATTGGACTGGAATAAATTAATTAATTGGGTTGATATATGTTGACATATATTAAGAGTCCAATTAGAATTAATTAAATAGTCTTGGATATTTAATGAGGCCCAAAAAATATAATTAATTAATTAAGTGGATTAGGCCGGTCTTGGATTATTCTCTTTTAGCACGGCACTTAGCCCATGAGGGCTTCATGTTTTCGGCCATTAGGGCTTGAGTAAGCCCTAGGCTGGCCGAATATTGTGACATGGGGAGGAAAAAAATAACGCCATTGTTCGTTTGAGTTCTCTTCTCTGGAATGTGTGCCGTCTCCTCTCCTCTCTCTTTGGTCTTTCGTCCTTTCTCTTCCTTCTCAATAGTAGAGTCTGATTTCATTATCCAAAAGGAGCTCTCACTAAGCTAACACCAAAAGCAAGGTAGTCATACTCCAGAAGACGAAGAGAAGTTTCTTGTGAACACTTGATGCATAGGAGTAGAAGATTAGCGGGAGTTCCAGTCGAACAATAGGTGCCTCTTTTAACCCCTCCAGCACAAGAAGAAGTTCCGGTGCAACCTGTCCCTATGTTGGACAATTCGGAACTAGTAAAGAAATGTAAGTACTTTCTCCTAGATGTGGCTCGAAAAACTAAAAAAATTTTCGCTACATTTTCTTTGATGCTTCATTATGATGGTCTAGCATATAAGTTTCTTAACCACAAAGAGTAGGTCCTTAACCATGGCAACCTTCTATGTCTAAGAAAAAGTCATAAAATAGAACGTCACATCCTAATCACAAATACCTTAGGAAAACAAATCTCATATTTATAACGTATTCATTGCATCTCAAGTTCTTGCCAAAACCCACTAGTATACAGCAAGAAAATGACTTTAAATAAATCAGTATATAAACCTTTAGTACATCCATAAATGTCAGTACACACTAATATTGCGTGTAAGGGAACTATATAAATTAATATTAGGAAGTTTCCTTAGGATTCCTCAGTTGTTCCTAATTTGCAGCAACGTACTCTATCTTTCCTAAGAGTATAATACCTATAAAAATTTACAAGATTGACCTAAAATTTTGAAAAAATATACCTTAATGCATATATAACAGAATACAAGTGGACATTCACAAAAATCATACTTTAATCATGCTCAGTAAAATTCTTTTCCTTACAGTAGCATTCTGCCTAGAACAGACCAATGTTAAAAAAATTCTTAACTTTTAATCCACACATCAAAAAACTCCAAAACTTTCCAGTTAACAACTACACACATAAACCTACATTTTCTCTATTTTGACCTTGATCAGATTCAGAATATTTCACTCGGAGTTAGCAGCCTCACACTTAACATACCATACACCGATAAACTTTATTTTTGCTTCCTCTATTTTTTTGAAAATTTACTACAATCGAACCCAAGATTTTCATGCTTGATCATTAATATGAATAACATCACAAATATGTCTAGTTACCAATATCAAAAGGCCTTGCAATAATAAATTACGTTGCTAATTTATTTTGAACTAAAATAATCAACTAACACGTATTTTCAGGAATTCCAACAAGCATAAAATTTATTCCAAACTTTAGGAAATCAACTCCTTAGATTTATTAACTCAAGAAAACACAAACATAGAGTTTATTTAAGTTGGTAACAACAATCCTAGAATGAAACACATCAAGATCATTCACGAATATGTCAAGAAATCATCTTTTCCTTTGGAAAAATTCCGGCTTTTATAAACACAACAATTCAAGAGAAAAGGGTATTTTCTCAGGTAAAAATCCTTTGAAAGAAGGTTTCTTTTCCAAATATCACAACAAATATTGGTGATAAACATGAATTTTAAATCAAGAAGTGCATGCTAAGAATTCTTAAAACTGTAAACCCTAATCTTCCACTAAGGTGGTGGCACTAGAGGAATTAAAGAAAAGAAAAGATCTAGATCATTAGCTCTTGTTACAGCTAGTTCAAACAAACTTAGGGAGGTAAGATCATGTCTTCGAGCTTCTACTTCCCCTAAGAACCTGAAGTAATCTATCCAAGAATGATGCTCCAAGTGTGTGACATTGTGCAGAAATTTTTTTATAAGCAATGAAACAATTAGTTTTGGCATAAGAGGGAGGATTTTCTTGTGCTAGGGGGGGTGTGTGTGTGGGACGGCTACTAGGGGTTTTTAGGGTTCCAAAAATCTGATTTAGTTAGGTTTTTATTCAAGAATTATATTAGGTTTAGGAATTTAAAAGAGAAAAGAAGAATTGAAGAGAAAATCCTATTTGCTCTAGGTTTTAACAAAAAAAAAAAGCTTCCTTTAATTAATTTATCAAAATCCTAGGGTGTTTAGGAAAATAGGTGGCCAGCCAAGAGGGAGTAAATATGGTGGCACCATGGATAAGAAATAGGGAATAATATTCTCCAAATTTTTCCTACGCATTAATGGTTTAGAAACAAAAAATCCCTTCAGGATACTTTCCTAAATATAAAAGAATTAGGTTCTCTTCCCCTTCCTCCTCCAAAGTGGCTGCATTAAGGATTCTAGAAGCCTAGAAATTTTCTCAAAATATTCTTCTATTTATATTAAATATTTAAATTAAAAGAATTCAATTTTTCTTCAAATAAAATAAAATAAGAGGCATGCTTGCTAAGCTAAAATTTAAATACTTCCTAAATTAATACCTAAACAAATAAATAAAATAAACATATAATGAATATTAATAAATATATTGCAAATATAAAAATGTATAGTAAATATGTATATATATATATATATATATATATATGAACAAATATTAACTAGTTACCTAAATTATTTATTGTTTTAATTAATAACTACTCAGAAATTCAGTACACGAATTTAGAATTAATCATATATCTATACGTGTATATGTATTTTTCCCAATTAATAGTTTTATGCAAAATATACTATCCATCATTATCTCAAGTAGTGTTTTCTCAATAATCACTCAAGCACAGCAATTTCCTTCACATACCAAACTCAAATAACTCATCCACACTATACCAAATGTGTCTATATACAAAAATACTCATGTTGTATGGACAATATATTCCCCCACTTCTAGGTGCATTTAGGGTAGGGTGTTACAATTCATATATAGACTAATATTATAATTAAACTATAAGATCAACTAATAAGAACCAAACCAATACCAAAACAAATATTACACCAATAATACTAGAAAAATACAACAAAACAAATGTCCAAACTAAAATGTGCACTCTTCTTATGCAAATGCCTGAATAATCAGTATCCACTTACTAAGCTCTCTATTACTCTTAAGAACATTCATCTTATTCTTAACTCTCTTGTTATACCACTAAGTATAGTTGTAATTATGAAAGTGAATAAAATGAATAGAAAGCTCAAAAGATTATTTGAAAGAAATTCAAAATATTTATACATAAATAACCATTAATCAATGCAACAAATTTCAAAATTCAAAATGTGGTCTCCAACCAATCAAAAATTAGCCTCAACACTTACAGCAACTATTATACAAAATGCCTCCCAAACTACCACAAAGTTTCCCAGATAGCAAAAATTCACCTCAACATCAAAATAACTACTATACAAAAGATCACACAAACTTAACAAAATATCCAACCAAAAATCAATAATCCCCAAAAATAAAACACTAACTATACAAACTAAACAACTTCTCAATATATTCACTACTACTACAATATATATTACAACCATAAGAACTATATTACCACCACAATGCCAAAAGAAATGCCACCAACAACCACAATCAACCAAATACTCAAACTATTTATACCACTAAAACTACTCCATCAACTAAAGAAAGAATTCCACAACAAGTTCTCCTCAATTAACATCCATTTATAACAACAATTCCATCCTACCAACACTAATACAACAACAAAATACCAAAAATCTCCAACAACAACAAACCAAAAAACAAGACTGATTTCAAGAACAAAAGCTACATCAATAAAATATCAAAACATATACCAATATCCAAAACAACATATAGTAGTGAAAAAATAATAATACAACAAAGTACATAGGATAGTCAGTACTATGCACAAGCATAAAAAGATATTTACATAAAATAGATACTAATATTCACAAATATATACATGGCCAAGCCAATAAAATCCAAACTTGAGTGATATTTCCTTATTCCCAAAAAACGATGCTAAAAACTTGATACATGGTTTTTGAATATAGAAAATATTAACAACAATTCACAAAACAAAAATTAAATTAAAATGAAAAAAATTCTTAAACCAAACATTTGGGCAAGTATACATCGTGTAATATAGTGTCACAATGGCAGGTATTGAAGATCCTTAGGAAATGGATAAAGCTGCTAGTACTAACTCTTGTTCTATTGTTCAGCCTAATGAATTAATAGAGTTGAATAATTACAATGAGTGAACCTAGAGAATCAACACAACCCCACATAAGATTAACCATGACAAAATTAAGGATAAGAAATAAATGAATGAATATGCTTGTCAAGAATCCCCCACAATTAGGCAAGTAACAAACACAACCTAAGATAATTGAATCTCAATTCTAACTACGGTAGAGGTCATAAATGTAAAACTCACACTCTCTCAAGTTATGGATTCTCTATTCTTAGGCTAATTAAAGGGTATCTCTACCTCTCTAATTGAATGCAAGAAGCATTAAGTACAAAACCTCTAATTTTTGGAAGAAAACAATACCTTTATCTCTAAGCAATATCAACTGCCAATAATTACCAAGTTCTAATCCCTCAACCTCTCTCTCTCAAGTTAATCAGGGAAAAATATACATTGAACCCATTCATTTGGAAAGCACTATCTAACCTCATCTCTCAAATTCATTAGAGAAGAGAAATACAAACAATAAATCCAACATAATAAATGCAAGTAATCATTTATTAGAAATTAAAACCCAACAAATCAAGAGTAGATTTAATACAAAAGCTAATTAGAGTTCATTCCTTCAAGAACAATTAAAGCAATAAAGTACATATTGACAAGGAAAAAATAAAAGGAGGAGGTAAAGAAATGCTCATAGACAAGCTTTGTTCTTCCTATTTGTCTTCAATCTTCACTTGGCAACCTCTAAATCTCTCATCTCTCTTCTCTCTTGTGAATGGGTGTTTTTCTCATGTGATGGCCTCTTGAAAATGTGTTTTTCTATTCTATTTATATCCTAGAGGGAACCCCAAATTTTGTGTTCAATTCAGAAGCATCGATCTGGAATCTAACATCAACTGAAGCCTATCTACTCCTTGAATCGGCACCTATTATATCCAGTTAGTCTTTCTGCTTTCTCCGGGTGACTATCGAGAGCAAAATTCAATGCCTCTTATTAAATAGAATAGGCACCATTTATGTCTTTATAATTGGTGCCTGTTGTGGTGTTTTCTACTCCTTTTATTTCTTTTCTTACTCCAATCCTTCTTTATTAGGCTCTACACAAAATAGTGTTAAAAATGTGAGGATGAGTGGTCATTTTAGCCTTATTATACAATATATATATATATATATATATAGTACCATTTACATAGAAGATATGTATATAATAAGTACTCATCAAGTATGAAGGGAACATGTCCTTGATAATAGGAGAATAATGTGGGAGAATACAGTTGGAAATTCAGAATTGATAAAGAATTTAATAACAACAAGGTTTGCATCCTCCATTGCTACAACAACTTCTACCAAAGTTTAGAAGTCCTCAAATAAGGTAGTAAGATTGTTGAGAAGTACCATAATGAGTTGGAAGTATGTTAATGAGAGCCAATGTGAATGAAGACCCTCATGATACCAAAGCAAGATTCTTAAGTGAGTTAAATCAAGATAGCTAATGCTGTGGAGTTGCACTCATACGAGACCTTGGAGGAAATGATATATATTGCTATGAAGATCGAGTGGCAAGTGAGGAGGAGAATGTTTGTGAAGCAAACATGTAATGCTACCCCTACACTTGGCAAGCCAATAAAAAGGAACATGTACACCAATGCTTTTGATGAAGTGGCCTCAATGCATTAGATTTAAGTAAACAAAGTCATTCATTTTTAGATCCATTCCCAATTAAGTTTTAATTTAAAAATTAACCCCAAATCATGCATATAAGCAAGTATACCCATCATTAAACAGAGTATAAGAAATTAAAGAATGTCGATCCTCAGGAAATAAGTACACACTAATTACTTTTCATCCCTTATTTAACCTAACAACTAAATTGATCAAGAAGAAATAAAATAAAAATAAAAATAAATAAATATATACAAAACATAGGAGAGAAGACATGTACATAGATAAAAATTCCTGAAGATATAATAATGATTGATTAGCAAATCTTTCAATTAATCATTATCTTGTCACCATGAAGGAATAAATTAGAACCATTTCATTTGCAATCTATGGATTCACTATCTTCTAATTAGGTTAGTGGATATATTATTTCTCACCAATTTACTCAAAAGATGTATTAAACTCAAACCTTAACAAATATCCCCACACTCTAGGTGATATGAACATGAAATTAGACAATAATCATGTATTCTAGGTGAAATCAACCAATCTTTAATTACTCAAGTTCTTTTTCTTTACCTTCTTTCACAATTTGGTTATGAAATAACAAATATGAAATCAATTAAATTGCATGCAATCCTAACTTTATTTTTCAAGTTGATTAGAAAGAAGGAACATTAAATTGATTAGTCAAATAAATCAAGTAACCAAATGCCAGAAATAATAATCAATTATTTAGAAAGCTAAAATCAATACAGAATCGTGAATCCAAAAACATCATCTAAATATAATTAAAACATTGATCTCATCATTATTCAAGAAAAAGAAAACAAATAAAAAAGAAATAACTCGTGGACAAGCCATCTTATTCTCCCATTGAAAACTCTCTTGAAACAATGCTTTTTTTGATGAATTTTCTCTTTCAATCTTGAATCTGCAATGAATTCTCTGAATTCATCATGTTTTGCTTGCCTTTTCATTGTATTTATAACTTTGTAAGTTGTCAAAATCGTTCCTTAAAACTTTTGGGTTGTAAACAAGTTAAATTCCAAAAGAAGAGTGTCCAAATTTGCTTTAAAATAGGAGTTCATGTCAACATTGGATAACCCAGGGCTAGCGTCGGCTTAGACCTTTGAGTCGACACTAGTTCTCCATTGCTAGTGCCAGATTGCTCTATTTTCCCCCTATTTTGCCCTGCTGATCCAAAATTGAACTAGGGTCGGTTAAATTATTATGGGTTGTCACAGGTTCACTGCTGGAATGCTAAAATTGAGTTCACAAGTCCACCAATTTTACATAAAATTTGACAAATACTTTTCTACAACTAATTATCTCAATTTCATCAAAAAATAAAGGAATTGGCTAGTTATTATATCAAAAACATCACAAAACTACTCAAAAAGCTAGGAAAAATATAGGTACATTTAGGCCCTATCAATTCCTCCACACTTGAGCCTTTTCTTGTCCCCAAGCAACCACTTTAGACAAGTCAAAACAACACATATTTTAAAGCAACCTAGTCACAAGACAATTACCCGTTCATGTATCACATCATAGCTAACATAGCAAAACATTATCTTTCCTTTCACTAAAAAAAATATATTATACCCCTTATCTAACTTAATCAATCCCATAATAAACTCAAGTATTAGACCAAATATACACAAAACCATTGAAATGAATTTACACAAGTCCATGCCCATGAAACACCATCCACACCTTTCTTCAAGCTAAGAATGAAGCAAACATGACTAATATAAATCAAGATAATCATAACCCAAACAAGCTTTAGTTAGTTCCAAACTATCACAATCCAAGTAGCAAACTAGGGACATTCTCACAAAATCGGAAATTCATAGCCTCAAGTGAATAAATTTCTCTTCACTTACCGTATTGGACCCCTTTAGTTGTTCACTCAATTTTTTTCACTTACACTCTTGTTTTCTCACATCTCCCTTTTTTTCATTATTATTTTTTTCCACTATTTTTTCATCTTTCAAGCATTTTTCAACTTTGTTTTTTTTTTCACTCGTTATTTTTTGCCAAAGAACATGCATTTTGCATTCTTGGACCTTTTTTTTCCTCACTTTTTCTAGAATGGGTACATACATGCCTTCTGACTCTCTCTCTGTCTTTTTTTTTTTTTTTTTAAACCCTTATTCTCACCTCTTGCCCTATTTACTTCAACTCAAACAAGATGTTTAGACACTAACAAAGCAAGCATTAGTTAAATATCTCAATTTATACTTCATCATATCAAACACATCAAGACCATAAAAATATCTCAAAAACATGAAAAAGATAACTCTAATTCTCAAGACTTAAGCATATCATAACCAAATACAAAAGTTAAACTATAGATTAATTCAATTAAATAAGAAATATAATATATTTCAAAGCAAAAGAAATCATAATATTTCTACTATATCGACTCATTAAAGCATAATTCCACAACCATTTTCATAAAATTTTGAAAAAATTAGGCCCAAAATCGAAAAATAAATCATCATTATTAGCTCAAGAACATGAATACTTGGGAAAATATCTTACTCCTAATCCCTCCCCCATACTTAAATTGGACATTATCCCCAATGTCACAAAATATCTCAAGAAAACCTAACCAAATGACTAAAAAATAAAGAGGGAAAAGAATAAGAGAAAGAAAATACTCTCCCATGTTTCAATAAATCTACAAAAGCGAGCTAGAAGGTAGAATTCCATCATGAAAAGCATATTCCTTGACAATATTGATCATTCCTAAAACAAACAAAAGAAAACAAAACACACCATAAAAGAGAAAAAAATACAAAATAAATGAAAAGTAAAGAAAAATACAAAAAAAAAGAAAAAAGAAAAAAGTTATTCTCCTTGTAGAATAAGATCAATCTGCTCCAGATAGTGAAGTTTTTCTCTAAGATACTACTTCACATGGCTACCATTAACCTTGAAAGTTCCAGTTGTTGAGTGAGAATGAAGGATCGTAGGAAAATTAAAGATGTAGCCGAAGATAACAAATTAAAATTTTTCCCAAGCTAAAGTCTAAGAATATACTTACTTATACGGCGATTAACTTTAATAACCAAAGTTGTTGAATAGGAACGTCTACTTGTTTCGCAGGGACACCAGCTAACAGTCGGCTCTTTCGCATCAAATACTTACCACGTTTGCCAGTTCCTAACCATCCAGAATATTCTCTAACCACTATGGACCTCTACCAATAAAAATAGAATTAGGGTGAAGAAAATTGGAACAAAATGGAAGAGCTAAACTAAGGGGGAAAAAAACGAAGGAAACGGAAAACCCAAGAAAAACGGTGGCTATTTTTTTCACTAGAAAAACAAAAAGCACTACTATTAATTTTTTATTTGGTCAACCTTCACAATGGCACACGAGATGCCTCCTATATATAATATTACTTTTCCATTTTCTTTTTAGAAACAAAAACCAACCACCTATATTTCTTTTGTTTCTCTTTTCCTTTTTTTCTTTTTTTTTCTTTTTACATGGTGGCTTCCATCAAAAGTCTGATGGGCCATGCTCTCTTAATTAGTCGAATGACTAATTAAATAGCATTCTTATTAATTAATTAATCCACTTGAGCCCAATAAAAAATTATCCAAGATAATTAATTAATAAACTAATTAATTAATTAGTTCTTCTATTAATTAATTAAACTACTTTGATCTAATATATAATTATCCAAAATAATTAATTAATAAAATAATTAATTAAATTTGCCCAATTAATTATTCTAGCCCAAATAAATAAATAATTGTACTCTTAGAATAATTCTTCCAATAATAAATTCACCCAATGAGCCAATGTAGTAAATAAATTTATTGACGTTATTTGAACTACTCAGGGACCAAAAGACGTATTATTCTTAGCTATTAAAATGACCAAAATACCCTTGTCAACAAATGACCAAAATACCCCAAAATAACAAATAGTTGAATTTTAACCATTTCGAATAGTTCATTTATCACCATATGAAAATATTGATCCCGAGAATAATATTGCAAGTGTAGTGACTTCGATCTACAGGTGTAATGACGAAAATACCCCTCTACGTTTTAGAAAGTATGCCCTTAAAGACTATATTCTATGTAAATATAGCAACAAAATATTTATTCATTCAATTTAGTTTGTTTCTTATACTATTGCATATTTAAGGTTCAAGTATGACAAGTAATGATCTATGTGTTGGGTAGTTCTTCACGGTAAAGTATAGACCATGGGTACTTTTCATACAAATAAAACTGAGTTCTTAGTTGTTTGATGGAATTGGGCATTTCATCAATGAAAGGCTATTATGTCATGAGTTCTAATGAGGAATAGTTTACCTTGAATCAATGAGTAGTTCACTCACATCACTAGCACAAGCATATTTCGAATACGTGGAGCTGGACCTGTAGTAGTAGTTGTTGGATTGTATGCCCTCTTAGACAAGGTTTCTGATGTAAAACCGAATATTTTAATGAAAGAATTTATTTTCAGAAATTATTTGTGAATTTACTTGTTGTTTGTGCACGATTTTCGTTTGGAACAGACCCATTGTGTTTAAATAAGTGATCCATGTGAGTGGTGGTCTTTCACAGTAAGGTATGGATCACGGGTTATTTAACAGATAAACATTTGTTCTTAACCTATTGATGAGACTGGGAACCTCATCATGTTTAGGTTATTATGTTATGAATTCCAAATGGGGAAAGGCTTACCTTTAGCCAGTGGGTAGTCCACTCACTTCATGACATAAGCGTATTTCGAATACGTAGAACAGGACCTGTAGTAGTGGTTTCTCAAAGTACTATATGGTAGAAACCTAGACTACTACCGCTACAGTGTGGACTAGTACTCTACGACTTGAGTATGAGTTGGTGGTCTGGCGAAGCTGGAAGCATATACTTTGATTTGCTGTAGTTGAGGTTCTATCGTAGGGCCAATATACTTGCATGTTGGGTATGTCTGACTAGTTAGTTAAGACAGACTTATACAAGATGGTTTCTGTACTATATCGCCCCTTGTGGTTGTCCGAATGGTCTAAATTATCCAGGGCCCTGGGAAACATGACTTGGATGTTTGCTTTAGGGTAGCTCCCTTGGAAAGCGGAAACACTCCAGGAAGTCGTGGATCATTGGACTAGAATCCTAAGAATGGCAGATGTCATTTAGAGGGGTGTTAGTACACTTCTTCCTCTCTAAATGTACGGCGATGTGTAGAGGGGTATTTTAGTCATTTCACCTGTTGGTCGGAGACTTTGCGAATGCAGCATTGTCCTTGGGGTCAATATTTCCTTATGGTGATATTAGAAAATATTCAAAATGCAAAATAAAGCTATTTATATAACAGGGGTATTTTGGTCATTTTAGCAGCCAAGGCGATGTGTCTTTTTGGTCCTCGGGATAGCCCGTAAGTCCTAACTACTTTTGGGTTGAGGAATTGGTCTCATGTGAAGAGGATTTTATTTTATTTAATTTTATTCAGGAAGTCTAATTTATTATTGGACTGGAATAAAATAAATAAATAAATAAAATAGGAGTTGAGAGAAATTAATTTTCTAGTTTAATTGGTTAATTAATTATTCAGGGCCTAGGTCCAGTATGAATAATTAAGAAATTAACCTGGGCTTAAACTAGAGGAAATAATTAATGTTTAATTATTTATTGGGTTATTTATATATGCCCAAGAAATAAATAATTAAAGAATAATTATTTTGGTTCATTTGAGCTCATTAATTATTTATTGGGTTATTTATATAAGCCCAGGAAATAAATAATTAATGTTTATTATTTTGGGCCTTTTGGGTCCAAGAAAAATAATAAATATTTATCTGGCCCAATAGCTTGGACCTTAGGGTTTTTTCCAGATACGGTTAAGTGAAGTTTAGGGTTAGGCCAAACTGATTCTCAGGATAACATCCGGGTGTTTTGAAATCTCGGGGATATGTTTATCAGATATTGAGAGACCTTTTTTTTTGGCGAACTAATAAAACAACTCTTTGAGAAAAGAAAACCCTAATTCCTTTTACACACAAGAGTGCTTCTCTCGTGTATCTCTCTCTGGCAGCTCTCTCACGTCTCCCTCTACCTTGTTTTCTTCTTGGTTTCTTCGCTAATCAATAGCGAGTGAACCAATGAGATTTGAGACTGTTCCTCTTCACCATAGTGTTCACCGACTAGAGGTTGGGCTGAGGAATATCCCGAGAGCTGGAAAGCTAGGCGTTCATGCAAACAAGGCGGAGTAGAAGGCTAGCGGGTGTTCAACCGGAAGCTTCTTCAAGTGGACAAAGCGAGGCGGTTCCAGTCATTCAATCCATTCTTACTCAACCTAGAAGGGTTAAGGATCGCAAATGTATGATCTTCACGCTTCCGCATAGCCTTTAAGGCTCGCGTTTTATTTTTCTCCAATTTTTTTTTAATGTACAAAGCATGCCCCTGTTTCTCGTTTTCCCTCAATGTGGTATCAAAGCCACTGGTTTCTTTTATCAATATAGGGAGCATGGTAGTTAATAAAAATGGAGAAGATGATTATACCTATGATCCTTCACTATTTTGGTATGGGATAGATGGTTTTGTAAGCTTCACAGTGGAAGCATAGGTCTCTGTAAAATTTTTCTTGCTTTGAAGTTTAATCGTGTAAACCCAATTTAAATGGGTATAGGCTATTGTGGTTTAATTTTGGATGAGTTTTTATAAGTAAAAATGTCCAAAGAAGCCAAAGAAGGTAAGAAAAAATCGAACCAGAATGAACTGCAGAGAAAAAATTCGCGCGGGTGAAAAAACGAAGAAGATGATACTGTTCATAAGCCGCCGCGTTGGAGCCGAGCCGCTTCTGTTCTGTGAGTGGAGCCGTGCTGCTGAAGCCGCGAAGCCGAGCCAATTGCCAGTGAATTGAAGCCGAATTCAATTTGATGTTGCAATTGAAATTCAATTGGCGCGCGGGTCAATGCGCGGGTAATCGGGCGAGTTAGCGGGTCGGCAGCGGAGGGCACACGGGCGCGGGGCGGCTCCACGGGTTGAAGCTGCAGGAGATCAGGTGCAGCTGGTGCACAGCGGCCGCGGTGGACCGCAGGCCACGCGGGCGCGGATCCGGTGCGGCCGGTGGAGTAGACCGCCAGTCAAAAAAAAAATTTTATTATTTTTTTTCTTTTTCGTTTTAGGTCCCATACCAGGCGAAGTTAATATTTTTGCAATATTTATATTCTTGGAATATATTTGCATGAAAAATATTAGTAAGGGATTTTAGGATTAAACAATATCATTAATTAATTAATTAATTAATTAATGTGTTTAATTCTATTATTTTGGCACTTAGGTTTAAAAATAGAAAAGCATGAAAACGTTTACTATTTTCGACATGCTATTTTTTTTATGTACCGTTGTGTGTTTTTCCTCAAAGACAAAAGTCTTTGGGAACTTTTTGTTTTGGCAAGAAAAAATATTTTTCTTCAAAAACTAAATGGTTATTTTAATTGGTACAAAAATTAATCCTTGAATATTTTCTCAAAGGATTTCATCCTTGACATAGAAAATATATTGGATTTATATATTTTTGTAAATTAAAATGGAGAGCCATTTTGTTTTGTTTTGGACTAGAAAATTGATTTTGTCAAATAAGCTTGAGACCAAAGTCTCTAGAAAGTTTTAATTGGAAAATTTTTGAAATCATTAAGTTTTAACTTAAATAAAATTAGTCCATGGAGGAAATCTCTCAAAAGATATAAGCCTTGACATAGAGATTTTATTGGAATTAGATATTTTATTTTTTAGTTAAGAAAAACTTAATGGAAATTTCAAAAAGATATTTTTCAGAAAAACTTTATTTTAAAAGACTAAGTGGGAGAGGGGTTCCAACGGCCCCACGGCTTCCATCACGGTCCTCATTAGAGATCGTGGATCCCGTCGCGTCACCCTGAGAGTGAACCCGTATAGGATGGGGATACCACAAGGATATAGATCTAATGGAAGGATATAATTAATAACTCGGGGCACGTACTATGATCGGCCAGCCCACGTTGGAGATTATAGTGCGAGGTATGTCCATAGGAAATGAGAGGAAACGGCCATCCCATGATGGAGTTATTCTCTAGACCATTACCTAGAAGGGAAATTAATTTGTGGTGGTTAATACACTTAGCTTAGGAAATTGTTAATCTTCTCAAGAAGCTATGTCAGTTTTCCTAAGAGCCAAATTATTTTCAGTGCACAAATTTAATTTTGTTTTCACAAACTAAATTCTTTCTTTTATTTTCGATTATCAGAAATGGTGGGAGGTTCTTTTAGTCCATTGGCCGTTATTCCCAGAGAGAATAAGCTAACAGGTTCAAACTATGTGGACTGGAAAAGGAACCTGGACATAATACTCACAGCCGAGGAGTATAAGTATGTCCTTTACGAAACCTGCCCTGTTATCGGGGAAGGTTCCACCGATGAAGAGCGAGAGACTGAAAAGGCGTGGAAGAAAGCTGAAGAAATGGCATGTTGCAATGTATTAGCTTTCATGTCTAATGTGCTCCAGTCAAAACACGAGCACATGGCTTCTGCATATGACATAAGTCAATCATTGGCAACTATGTTCGCAGACAAGAGCCGGCCCGCAAGGTAGGAGGCTCTTCGAACAATTGTAAACACTAAGATGGCTGAGGGAGCATCAGTCTGAGAGCATATGCTCAAGATGATTGCTGCTTTCGAGTAGGCGGAAATCTTAGGGGCTGTCATTGACCCCGAGAGCCAAGTGGACATGGTTCTCCAATCTCTACCGGGCTCTTTCACTCAGTTCCAGTTAAACTATAACATGAACAAGTTGAACATGAGTTTAACTGAACTGATGAATGAGCTCCAGATGGCAGAGAAGGTCATGAAGCCGCAGTCTAGGGCCATGATTGCTAAGGCCTCTTCTTCAAGAACTGCGCCTAAGCCCAGAAAGTTCAAGAGGAAGAAGGGGAATGCAGCAACCCAGCCCAAGGACAAACCAAAGGGCAAGTGCTTCAAGTGTGGCAAGAAGGGACATTGGAAAAAGGAGTGTCCAGATCTTCAGGCCAAGAAAAACCCAACAGGTAATGTTTACTATCTAGAGTCCATATCAATGGTAGGATCAACTTCCACTTGGATTGTTGATTCAGGAGCCACTGATCATATCTGTAACTCCTTGCAGGGGTTTAGGAAGATAAGAAAACACAAGAAGGGCGAACATGGGCTTCGAGTAGGAAATGGAGCATAAGTCTGGGCCCTTGTAGTGGGAGAGCTGGATCTTATTTTTTTATTGTAATAAGATAGTGGTTTTAAAAGACATTTTACATGTACGTGATTTTCGTCAGAATTTGATTTCAGTTGCAAAACTTATTAATCAAGGATATTCTGTATCTTTCCATTCTGGTATTTCTATCAGTAGAGATGGAGAAATTTTATGTACTAGGCACATGTATGGAAATTTGTTCTTTTTAAACCCTATTAACAAACAATCAAATAACGCTCAGTCTGAACATTTAACTAAGAAGAGAAAGACCAATATCAATGATTCATACCTTTGGCATCTAAGGTTGGGTCATATTAACTCAACCAGGATTCAGAGGCTAATCCATGATGGGCCTTTGGGCTCATTGAGATTGGAAAGTTGGCCTCAGTGTGAATCCTGCCTGATGGGAAAAATGACCAAGAGGTCATTTACACCAAAGGCGGATAGAGCCAATGAGGTGTTGAGTCTTGTTCACACTGATGTGTGCGGTCCATTGTCTACACCAGCTAGGGGAGGTTTTGAGTACTTCATCACGTTCACGGATGATTGTACGAGGTATGGTTACATTTACCTGATGAGACGCAAGTCTGACTCTTTTGACAAGTTCAAAGAGTTTAAGGCTGAGGTGGAGCGTCGGACAGGTAAATTAATCAAAACCTTACGATCGGATCGTGGTGGAGAGTACCTCCTAGGTGAATTCAAGGACTACATGGTACATCATGGGATAGTATCCCAGCTCTCTGCGCCGGGAACACCCCAGCAGAACGGAGTAGCTGAGAGAAAGAACAGGACGTTGATGGAAATGGTCCGAAGCATGATGTCTCATGCTACTCTTCCAGTGTCCTTTTGGGAATATGCCCTGGAAACAGCGGCATATATTCTGAACTTGGTGCCTTCCAAGTCAGTACCTAGGACTCCCTATGAGATGTGGACTGGGCGTAAGCCAAGTCTGAATCATCTCAGGATTTGGGGATGTCCAGCTTATGTACTGATCAAGGGAGATAAGTTGGAACCAAGATTAGAATTATGCTATTTTGTTGGGTATCCAAAAGGGACAAAAGGAGGCTACTTTTATCATCCTAAGGAGCAGAAGGTACTAGTCAGTACCCATGCTAGATACTTGGAAGATGATCAAAGTACTTCCACTAAAAGTTCAACGAGGTTGGAACTTCAGGAGAAGTTATCTACGGAATCAACTTCTTCTGACCCGATTTTGGAATAAGAAGAGGCACAGCCTTAAGAGCCTGTGCAAATGGAGCCTCGTCGTAGTGGGAGAGTGTCTAGGGTTCCGGATAGATGGACTAGAGAAGCCTTTAAGCTGGTCTCCGACAATTAGGAACAAGATCCCGCTAGATACGAGGAGGCTATTGCTGATGCCGATGTAAATCTGTGGCATGAAGCAATGAAAGCCGAGATTGAGTCTATGTACCTCAATCAGGTTTGGGATCTTGTAGCTTCACCTAAAGGGATAAAACCCATTGGGTGCAAGTGGGTATACAAGAGAAAGAGAGGAGCGGATGGGAAGGTGGAAACCTTCAAAGCTAGGCTTGTGGCGAAAGGGTATACTCAGAAAGAGGGTATCGACTATGAGGAAACCTTTTCCCCGGTAGCCATGCTTAAATCCATCCGCATCCTCCTTGCCATCGCATGTCACTATGATTACGAGATATGGCAAATGGATGTCAAGACGGCATTCTTAAATGGCCATCTTAGTGAAGACATCTATATGTCCCAACCGGAAGGCTTCATTGCTGAAGGCCAGGAACACATGGTTTGCAAGCTTAAGAAGTCCATTTATGGACATAAGCAGGCATCAAGAGCATGGAACATTCGTTTTTATGAGACTGTAAAGTCTTATGGTTTTATTCAAAACGAAGATGAACCATGCGTATACAGGAAACTTGAAGGCATTAATGTGGTTTTTCTTGTCCTGTATGTGGATGACATTCTACTCATTGGAAATGATGTAGGGACATTGTCATCTACAAAGGTTTGGCTGTCTAGTCAATTCAGTATGAAGGACTTAGGAGAGGCCAGCTACATTCTCGGGATTAGGCTTCTTAGAAATAGGAAGCAGAGAATGTTAGGATTATCCCAAGCGACATACATTGACAAGATGCTGGCCATGTATAGCATGGACTCATGCAAGGGAGCTCTAATCCCTTGCAGACATGGGTTGTCATTTTCTTTGAAGGACTGTCCTAAGTCTCAAAAGGAAAAGGATAGAATGAGTAGGATTCCCTACGCTTCGGCTGTGGGAAGTCTCATGTACGCCATGCTGTATACTAGGCCATATATCTGATTTGCCGTGGCTTAGTTAGCAGATATCAGTCAAACCCAGGGGTGGTTCATTGGCAAGCTGTAAAGCATATTCTCAAGTACCTCAAGGGAACGAGAGATTATATGTTGGTTTACAGGGCTGATGATTTGGTTCCTACAAGATACACAGACTCAGACTTCCAGGCAGATAAGGATGAGAGAAAATCCACTAGTGGATATGTCTTCACCTTGTCTGGAGGAGCAATTTCATGGAGGAGTATTAAGTAGTCTCATATTTCTGACTCAACCATGGAAGCGGAGTATGTGCCTCATTCGGAGGCATCCAAGGAAGCAGTTTGGCTCCGGAAGTTTCTTTCAGAACTTGGAGTCGTACCACATATGGACAGGCCGGTTGTGATGTATTGCGACAACACTGGAGCAGTATCGCGATATAAGAAGCCTCGGAACCACAAGAAGGGGAAACACATCGAGAGGAAGTACCACCTGATCCGGGATTTCATCCAGAGATGGGAAGTCGTGGTGGAGCATATTACCTCAGATAACAATCTAGCAGACCCATTCACCAAGCCTTTGGCTGAGAGAGTCTTCAAGAGACACTTAGACACCATAGGGGTGGGCACCTATGGACTTACCAAGTCTTAGAGTGCAAGTGGGAGATTGTTGGATTGTATGCTCTCTTAGACTAGGTTTCTGATGTAAAATCGAATATTTTAATGAAAGAATTTATTTTCAGAAATTGTTTGTGAATTTACTTTTTGTTTGTGCACGATTTTCGTTTGGAACAGACCCATTGTGTTTAAATAAGTGATCCATGTGAATGGTGGTCTTTCACAGTAAGGTATGGATCACGGGTTATATAACACATAAATATTTGTTCTTAACCTATTGATGAGACTGGGAACCTTATCATGTTTAGGTTATTATGTTATGAATTCCAAATGGGGAATGGCTTACTATAGCCAGTGGGTACTCCACTCACTTCATGACATAAGTGTATTTCGAATATGTATAACATGACCTGTAGTAGTGGTTTCTCAAAGTACTATATGGTAGAAACCTAAACTACTACCGCTACAGCGTGGACTAGTACTCTACGACTTGAGTATGAGTTGGTGGTCTGGCGTAGCTGGAAGCATACACTTTGATTTGCTGTAGTTGAGGTTCTATTATAGGGCCAATATACTTGCATGTTGGGTATGTCTGACTAGTTAGTTAAGACAGACTTATACAAGGTAGTTTCTGCACTATATCGCCCCTTGTGGGTGTCCGAATGGTCTAAATTATCCAAGGCCCTGGGAAACATGACTTGGATATTTGCTTTAGGGTAGCTCCCTTGGAAAGCAGAAACACTCCAGGAAGTCGTAGATCATTGGACTAGAAGCCTATGGAGGGTAGATGTCATTTAGAGGGGTGTTAGTACACTTCTTCCTCTCTAAATGTACGGCGATGTGTAGAGGGGTATTTTAGTCATTTCACCTATTGGTCGGAGACTTTGTGAATGCAGCATTGTCCTTGGGGTCAATATTTCCATATGGTGATATTAGGAAATATTCAAAATGCAAAATACAGCTATTTATATAGCAGGGGTATTTTGGTCATTTTAGCAGCCAAGGCGATGTGTCTTTTTGGTCCTCGGGATAGCCCGTAAGTCCTGACTACTTTTGGGTTGAGGAATTGGTCTCATGTGAAGAGGATTTTATTTTATTTTGTTCAGGAAGTCTAATTTATTATTGGACTGGAATAAAATAAATAAATAAATAAAATAGGAGTTAAGATAAATTAATTATCTAATTTAATTGGTTAATTAATTATTCAGGGTCTAGGTCCTGTATGAATAATTAAGAAATTAACCTGGGCTTAAACTAGAGGAAATAATTAATGTTTAATTATTTATTGGGTTATTTATATAGGCCCAAGAAATAAATAATTAAAGATTAATTATTTTGGTTCATTTGGGCTCATTAATTATTTATTAGGTTATTTATATAATCCCAGGAAATAAATAATTAATGTTTATTATTTTGGGCCTTTTTGGTCTAAGAAAAATAATAAATATTTATCTGGCCCAATAGCTTGGACCTTAGGGTTTTTTCCAGATACGGTTAAGAGGAGTTTAGGGTTAGGCCAAACTGATTCTCAGGATAACATCCGGGTGTTTTGAAATCCCGGGGATATGTTTATCAGATATTGAGAGACCTTTTATTTTTGGCGAACTGATAAAACAACTCTTTTAGAAAAGAAAACCCTAATTCCCTTTACACACAAGAGTGCCTCTCTCGTGTATCTCTCTCTGGTAGCTCTCTCACGTCTCCTTCTACCTTGGTTTCTTCGCTAATCAATAGCGAGTGAACTAAGGAGATTTGAGACTGTTCCTCTTCACCATAGTGTTCACCGACTAGAGGTTGGGCTGAGGAATATCCCGAGAGCTGGAAAGCTAGGCGTTCATGCAAACAAGGCGGAGTAGAAGGCTAGCGGGTGTTCAACTGAAATCTTCTTCAAGTGGACAAAGCGAGGCGGTTCTAGTCGTTCAATCCGTTCTTACTCAACCTAGAAGGGTTAAGGATCGCAAATGTATGATCTTCACGCTTCCGCATAGCCTTTAAGGCTCGCGTTTTATTTTTCTCCAATTTGTTTTTAATGTACAGAGCATGCCCCTGTTTCTCGTTTTCCCTCAGTAGTCTATTGTAAAGTACTATGATTGTAGAGACTGGACTATTACTGTTACAGTGTGGACGAATACCTTCATATTTGAGTATGAGTTGGTGGTCTGGCAAAGCTAGGTTCTTGTACTTTGATGTATATTGGGTGAGATTTATTTTGTAAGATCAATAACCTTGTACTTTCGATGTATTACTCTAGTTATTTAAGACAAACTTATGCAACAGAGTTTCTATGCTTCATTTTGTGAAGTTAAATCACCCCCTTGTGATTGTCCAGGATAATCTAATAATCCAGGGCCCTGGGAATATGACTCTAGAATGTATGCTATTAGATACCTTCCAATGATAAGAAAGTACATTCAAGTGAGTCATGGATTATTGGACTAAAGATCAAAAGATGGTGGATGTCTTTGAGATGAGTGTTAGTACATTTATCATGTCTCATTGATGGGTATTATATAGAGAGGTATTTCCATCATTTCACCTGTAGGTCGGAGACATTGCTTTAGCAATATTATTCTTGGGGTCAATATTTTTATATGGTGATAAATGAGAATATTTAAAATGAAAAATGCAGCTATTTAACAGTAAAGGCATTTTAGTCATTTTAGTTGCCATGAATAATATGTCTCTTGGTCCCCGAAGTAGCTCAAGTTACCTTGGCGTTGTTTAGACACAATCTGGGCTTAATGGATAATTATTTGATATAAAATAAAATTTATTCTAAGAGTCCAATTAGAATTAATTAATTAATTTTGGATTTTGATACAGGCCAGAAAAGATAATTAATTAATTAAGAAGATTGGGTTGGAATAAATTAATTTATTGGGTTGATATATGTTGACTGTATTAAGAGTCTAAGTAGAATTAATTAATTAGCCTTCAGTATTTAATGAATCCTATAAAAGGTAATTAATTAATTAATTAAGAGGATTGAGCCAGTCCTAGACTGATATATGAGCACAACACGAAGCCAATTAGGGCTTAGTGTTTTTCCGCCATTAGGACTTTATCAGCTTGCCTAAATTAAGGTGCAAAAGAGGGAGGAAAAAATAACGTAGTTTTGCCTGAGCTCTCCCTCTCTCTGTGTGTCGTCTCTTCCTCTTGTTCTTGATGGAAAATGCAGAAACAGGGAGCCATGGACGAGAAAAAAAAACAGAGAAAAAATTAAACGCGAGCCATAAAGGCCATGCGGAAGCGTGAAGATCATACATTTGTGTTCCTTAACCCTCCTAGGTTGCGTAGGAACAGATTGAACGGCTGGAATCGCCTCGCTTTGCACACTTGAAGGAGCTTCCGGTTGAACACCCGCTAGCCTTTGACTTCGTCTTGTTTGCATTAACGCTTAGCTCTCCAGCTCTCGGGATATTCCTCAGCCTAACCTCTAGTCGGTGAACACTATGGTGAAGAGGAAGGGTCTCAATTCTCCTTGGTTTACCTGCTATTGGTTAGCAAAGTCCAAGGAGAAACAAAGAAGAAGGAGAGAGACCTTGAGAGAGAGAGACCCACGTGAGGTGTGGCTTGGGAAAGGAAAAATTAGGGTTTTTTCTTTTCAAAGAGTTGTTTAGGTTTTTGCCTAAAATAGGTCTCTCAATCTCTGATAAACATATCCCCGGGATTTCAAAATACCCGGATGTTATCCTGAGAAATAGTTTGGCCTAACCTTAAACTCCTCTTAACCGTATCTGGAAAAAACCCTAAGGTCCAAGCTATTAGGACAGATAAATATTTATTATTTTTCTTGGACCCAAAAGGCCCAAAATAATAAATATTAATTATTTATTTTCTGGGCTTACATAAGTAACCCAATAAATAATTAATGAGCCCAAATGAACCATAATAATTAATCTTTAATTATTTATTTCTTGGGCCTACATAAATAACCCAATAAATAATTAAACATTAATTATTTCCCCTAGTTTAAGCCCAGGTTAATTTCTTAATTATTCATACTGGACCTAGGCCCTGAATAATTAATTAACCAAATAAACTAGATAATTAATTTCTCTCAACTCATATTTTATTTATTTATTTATTTATTTTATTCCAGTCCAATAATAAATTAGACTTCCTGAATAAAATAAAATAAAACAAAATAAAATAAAATCCTCTTCAACTAAGACCAATTCCTCAACCTAAAAATAGTTAGGACTTACGGGCTATCCCGAGGACCAAAAAGACACATCGCCTTGGCTGCTAAAATGACCAAAATACCCCTACTATATAAATAGCTGTATTTTGCATTTTAAATATTTCCTAATATCACCATAATGAAATATTGACCCCAAGGACAATGATGCGTTAGCAAAGTCTCCGACCTACAGGTGAAATGACTAAAATACCCCTCTACACAGCGCCGTACATTTACAAAGGAATAAGTGTACTAACACCCCTCTAAATGACATCTACCATCCTTAGGCTTCTAGTCCAATGATCCATGACTTTCTGGAGTGTTTCCGCTTTCCAAGGGAGCTACCCTAAAGCAAACATCCAAGTCATGTTTCCCAGGGCCCTGGATAATTTAGACCATTCGGACAACCATAAGGGGCGATATAGTGCAGAAACTATCTTGTATAAGTCTGTCTTAACTAACTAGTCACACATACCCAACATGCAAGTATATTGGCCCTATGATAGAACCTCAACTACAGCAAATCAAAGTATATGCTTCCAGCTTCGCTGGACCACCAACTCATACTCAAGTCGTAGAGTACTAGTCCACGCTGTAGCGGTAGTAGTCTAGGTTTCTACCATATAGTACTTTGAGAAACCACTACTACAGGTCCTGTTCTACGTATTCGAAATACGCTTATGTCATGAAGTGAGTGGACTACCCACTGGCTAAAGGTAAGTCATTCCCCATTTGGAATTCATAACATAATAACCTAAACATGATGAGGTTCCCAGTCTCATCAATAGGTTAAGAACAAATGTTTTTGTGTTAAATAACCCGTGATCCATACCTTACTGTGAAAGACCACCATTCACATGGATCACTTATTTAAACACAATGGGTCTATTCCAAACGAAAATCGTGCGCAAACAAAAAGTAAATTCACAAACAATTTTTGAAAATAAATTCTTTTGTTAAATAATTCGATTTTACATCAGAAACTTAGTCTAAGAGGGCATACAATCCAACAGTTCTTGTCCTTCTCTTCTTTCTCTCTTGGAGAGAATCTTGATTATCTAAAGAATGAGCTTTCACCAAGCTAACCCAAGAATAAGATAGAGTCATACTCCAAAAGACGAAGAGAAGAAACTTGGAGACTCTTGATGTGTAGGAGTAGAAGATTGGCGGGAATACCGGTCAAATCGCAGGCACCTTCTTCTCCCCTTCCAACATAAGTTCCAGTGCAACCTAGGCCTTGGTTGGTTAATCCGCGACCAATCTAAAAAAGTAAGTACTCTCTCCTAGATGTGGCTCAAAAAATAAAAAAACTCTTTCTGTAATACCCTGCATTTTAACCTTCGATTGGCTGCTACTTGTAATAGGATGAGAATTTGTATCAATGACCAAAACAAAAGATGATCAGTGTAATGAAACAAATATTTTGGTATATAAGTATTTTGTCGGGACTTGAATGTAATTATTGGATTTGTTATACCCGTACTCTAAATCTTCGGAAAGCTACTACTATTAGTAAAATAAGAATTTGAGGGTAGGTTGAGAAGAGAAAATAATCAGTCTAATGAACTCACATTTTGATGTGAATTATGTTATTCGGTTATCGGGGGCATTTTTTTCATTTTGACTGCTCCTGCGACTTTGACCTCAAATTTAACCAAACCAAGAAGGAATTAAAGAATTTAAATATTACCAACGGATTCAGTGGAATTTTTTGGAGTTGAATGATAAAGTAAAATATTTTTCATTTCGGACCCGATTTTGGTCATTTCAGAGGAAAAATTGAAAATGCAGTCAACATTTTGGGCGTGTGGCATTTTATGATTGGTAGCCTTGGACATGTGTCAATTTATGAGAGGTTGCATGGAATTAAATAATTACAAAATAAATAGAAGAATGATGTGTATTTTTATGATTGGAACACATCATTTGTGGGCCATTTAATTAAGGTCTTGTGCAATTTAATTGGTCAATATTTGAACCATGAAAAGGTGGTTGAATGGCAGAAAATTAACCAAGAAGTTGGCAGCCTCAATAGAGAAAAGAAGAAGACATTTTGAGGAGGAAAATTAAGGATAATGGTATGTAAATTTTCGATTGGAACACATCTAAATATAATTAAATTAATATTTTCTTGGCCAAATTTCTGATGAAGAATGGTGGTGAAGAGGCTTATTTATAGCCATATTTTTGGCAGCAATGAAGAAAGAAAAACAAGAGAAAAAGAAATTAACAAGAAAGAGAAAAAAAGGTGCTAGTCTGTGTTCTTGGTGAGGTGTGTGTTCTTAACAGAATCTTGGAGCAAATTCACACCAAAGAGCTCTAAATGCAAGGTAAAACCTCACCTTGCTAGAATTAATGTTGTCGGTGGGTGAATGATGGTTATTTTTATATGAATTTTAACATGAACACATGATTTTCATGTCTTCATTTTGGATCAAAAGTCAGGGTTTGTGAACTTTGTGTTTAAACCTTGTGTATGCTTATATGTGCAAGCTGCCTAGGAGATATATGGATGATGTTTTGTGTGAAGAAGAACTGAATATTTATGGTAGTTTGAAGGATTGATTTTTGTTGATGAGATGATGACCATAGTAAAATAAAAATGGAAGTTACTTGGATGGAAAAATGAATTATACTAGCTTTTGATTAGAAGAGGTGAATTTATGTTGAATAAGCATGACACTTGTGAGCTATTGGAATCTAAGAATTATAGAATCAAAGATGGTTTGAAAGAAAAATAAATGAATTAATGTCCACAAGGTGTTAAAGGCTAAAGGAAAACAAAGGATAGCGTAAATAGTAGAGTTGAAGCAAAACTACTGGGGCTATTTTTGCCTTGTAAATTTAAAGACTCTAAAAAGGGCTTACATATAAGTAGATTAAGAGTCTTATAGTTGTTTTGGTACATCATAGAGACAAGTCAGAGTTGTGGATTGAAAGGTATGTGCAAAAAAGAAACATGTGTCAAGCAATGAAATTCCAGAAAATTAGTTCGAAAATGGATTAACTAAGGATGATTAATTACGTGATTTCAGGTGATATGAATGAGAAACATGGAGTTAATCCCATGCATATGGAAAGGGGAAAGACATGGAAAAAGGAAAATGAAAGAATTAATAAATGACGAAAAAACAACGTGAACGAAAATTGAACGTTTTCCTGAACTGTCGGCCCCGTCGACTATTTTTTGACCAAACACGATTTAACCTAAAAACAATATTTGATGTAGGTTTATCAATAAATGGCCATCGGTACATTGGAAATGGTGGTCGAATGGCCGTGAATGGAAAAAGTTTAATTTGGACACGAGGTGAGTCCCTTTGATTTCTAAAACCTTTCGAAAGCTAGTGTACTTCACTTTTCAATGAAATGCTACGTTTTATACCATTTTAGAAATCTTTGAGTATATTTAAGATTTATTCAAGAAAGATTTATTCTTATGCCACTTTGGGCTCGAATGAACTTCTTATTTGGCTGAGAAACCTTAACGGGTGATTAAAGAAAAAATTTTGTGAATTTAGTCCTTATTGGATTAAATGCTTGGGATTTTCAGAAAACAGTAATTTTTCGAATCGGGTATTCATAAATTGACTAGAATGCCCTTATTGGGATATTTTATGGAAACATGTTTGGAAACTTTGAATTTAATCCTCTTTTAGGCTTCAAATTCGGAATTTTTTGCAATAAGTTCCTTTTGAAATTGGGTATTTGAAAAATGATTCGAATGTCTATAATTGATTATTTTTTTGAAAGCCTTTGGAATCAGGTATTCAATAAATAACTGAAATATCCTCACTGGAACTTTTGTGAACACAATTCAACTGGGGTAAGGGTAAGATGACCCGAATACCCTCGAAAAGTCTTTTGGAATCAGGTATAGATAAAATGACCTATGCCCATGGAAATGACTTTTGTAATCGAGTACAAGCAAAATGACCTGAATACTCTTGGAAACTTATTTTGATGTACGAAAATAACTCTCCACCCTGTTTCGACACGGTTTTAGAAATTTATCACTCGATATATGATTAACTTTTGGAAAACGACATTTTGATCCTGAATATTGCTTTATTGGCCTTATGTAACTATGGAATGAATTGATTGGCCCTACGAAGCATATAGAATTTGTTATCTGACTTGCGAATTAGTGGGAACAATTTTTGGAAAATGATATTTTTCCCCAAAGTGTTTATTTTGAAAATCCTTCTAGAACAAAAGACCCTCTAGCCAGATTAGTCAGTAGGGGTTGGTATTGGTAATGTTGAATACTCAACAATGACTCTGATCCTTGTACTACCTCATGTTAGAGACAGACAACTCCAAGTAACCCGATCAGTTCTGAGGTTTATCTTATTCCAAATAAGGTAACAGGACATTGAGATGAGTTATCCTGGCTAGCTATTTAGCACCTGGCAATTGCCACGTCTGCGGGCGCATATTATTTTGAGTCATTCCTTAAATGTCGAACGGGGCCACTTGGTGCATTTGACTCACTACAACCTCGATGGTGATTGAGGCCAGGATTGGGACCCCTGGCTTATGGTGGTAAGAGTGTGATGCAGTACACTTGGTTTGTTGCGGTATACCAATTATTTATTCTCAGTACTGTGCGATGTACTTGGTATGCTGTGGTATACCTATTATTTATTCTTGGTAGTACACTACAGTGTACTTATCCTTCAGGCAACGGACGACAGAGTGTTGTAGGCTGCGTTCAAAGAACAATGATACATAGCACCAAAGGCGAAGCCTTGTGAAGCTTTTCATACAGGACGAGCTTCTGTTGGAGAAGTGCCTGTGATTTGAAAATTGGGACAATAATTTGAAATTAAAAATAGTTTTCCAAAATTATTAAGTTCTGGATAAACTCTTCTTTAAAGAGTTTTGAATTGTTTCCACTAGCAAAATGTTATGCTTTTCCACAAAGGTTTTATGTACTCTATTTTCTTATTAAAGCACCAGCACACACGGGACTCACTAGGTGATTTATCACTCACACGTGCCTTTTATCTTACCTTTTTTGTAGGATCTGGTGTTGAACATGTTAGTGTTATACCTTAGAGGCAATCATTGTAAGTTGTATATGACACATTTTATTTTATTAGAAGGCATTATTTATCTTATAGTTTCTTTTGTTTACTTTTATGTAATATAACTGTTACATAAAGTCCCTAGTACAATATTGTGTTAAGGAAATCATGATAGAGATCATGATTTGAGATTCCTACTACACTGTATAGTGTTAGCACTTAAATAGTCCCTAATCATAGTATTAATGAGATAGGACATTATTAATGCGTTAAGACTAGCATGTGTTAGACTTCTAGATTTGATCAGGCGGTGGTTCTCATATCCGTGAGCATTGAGATACTCAAAGTTAATATATGAATGCTTGTTAATAGAATAAGTTCATTCAATCATCTAGCTATGAGATAATCACATGGATAACTATTTAGTGCCAGTGATATAATCTCAATGTAGCAAACGCGCAAGTATCTATAGACTTGAGATCTTCAAAGTACTTTATTTGCTGAGCTTTATACTTTAATTCCAATCTCCGGAGCTCAATCGAGGGCTACCTAAGGGATGGATATTGGGTACATTGTGAGATAAACGAAAGTAGTTGAGAAGGTCAATAAAGGATTCACCACTCCTAATAGTAGGGACAAATATCTCACGGCTACATGTAGGAATTACTACTCAAGAAGTCCTTGGCAAAGGTGACTTTGTATTGGAAATAGTTCCAATTGATACACATCTAGAGTAGTAGGTTCCTGGTACAAGTACTGTTATATTCGGGCCAAAATTAATATATTCTAGAGAGAGTTGGAACTAATTCTATACTCCAAACCGAATGAGATATTGTACGGTAAAATGAGTTAATTACACTGTAGTTTATTATTGAAGGGTTCATGTCAAGCCACTTGACTTCCTGGACTCTTAGGTGGTCATGATGTGTTCCTAGATATCACTCATGATCTGGGAATTTGGGTTTATTAATTGATGAATTAATAAACCAATCCTGATTAGAATTAGTATGATTAATTCTAATTAATTATGAATTATTAATCTCAAAGACGTTTGGATTAATTCATATTCGCTAACAATTGACTGGGAAACCTAATATGTCACACACAATAGAGGATTATATACTCAAGATGTTATTTGATAACATTGTGGGGTTAATTGCGAGAAAGAGAAGTTGTTGTGGCCAAATAATAATTAGTTATAATTTATGGTCCAAATTATAATTATGAGAATTTAATGTTTCCAATTACAATTAGGGAATTCTAATTGTTATAGAATTCTCAGCTAAAGTGTTTTAAGTATGGTTTTTCATGTTCCATACAAGAGACACACGATACCTATTTTTGTGAGCAACACAAGGAAAACAACTCTCCTAAAAACCCTTCCGTTCTTCTCTCTCTCTCGATTTTGTTGAAAACTAAGAAGAACCTGAGCCGCCACTTAGTTTTTCTGCTAGCACAGAAAACTTCGTGCTTGAGTGTGATCCTCTGTGAGGATTTCTGTTGGAGATAATCACACACTGTGATTATAGTGGTTAGATATTCAATTCTCTTGGTGTTCGATCAAGAGGATTACTGGATTGCGCCACAATCATCAAACTTGAAGAAGGAAAAATTTTATTTTTTGGGTGCTCAAAGAAAGGTAAAGCCTTTACTTTTGTTCTCTTTATGTCATATTTTCCACACGTATGCAGATCTTGGGTTGGTATCTCGTTCTTTTTTTCTCGCTGCGCCATATATAATATGCATGAGATACCCAACAGTGGTATCAAAGGCGTGCTATGTGTGGTTTGTGGACATTGTTTCTTGTGTGAAAGCTGTTTCATGTAATCGTGTATGTCTTTCTTCACTGTGAAAATTGTTTTCACTCGAGTCAAAATCGTTTTGAGCATTATGGGTTGGGTCCATAGCACAATATGCTCGTGCTGAAAAGTTTTTGCATAAAAACGTTTTCTTGAACATGATTGTTGCCTTCCATTTCATCCTAATTTTCTGTTTTGTTTTGTTTAAACTAACAAATTGGTTGTTGTTTTGAGCTTCAAAATAGAAAATCTCTACCAAGAATTGTTCTCACTAAACAATTGCAGAAGATAAGGGCTCCAGAAATTGTTTGCGAAAATTTTTTTGAAAATCACTGCCTCTTCCCGACTACTGCTGGTGCCAGCTCTGGCCCCTAACCGGCGCTAGTTCCGTGCTATTTCGTGCGACTAAAAATCGTTTCTGGAAAATTTTTTCTTAAAACCCAACTGCAACTAGCACCGACTTTGGCTTCCAAACCGGCGCCAGTTCTGCCCTGTTTTCACGACGTTCCAACAATTTAAAAAAAATTGAAATAAAATTTTGAAGGGGAAAAATCTCATTTGATGAGAGACGGGACCCAAAAGCATTTTCTGAAAATTAGTTTTGAGACAAACAATTTTATTTTTCAAAACAATGATTTTGAAAATTTAAAATTGATGTATTTTTCTAAAATATTGATTTTAGAATTTGTTTTATTTTTTCAAAATAGTGATTTTGGAATAATAAAAATTATATGTTTATTTTGTTTAAGCATAATTAATGGCATGGTAGATGGTTATGGACTAAAACCAATTAATCTGTTCATGCATTTTATAGTTTTGGTTTTTATGAAATAGGGCTTGCATGTCTTGTCTTCTCTGGAATTCTTATGTAATTCTCTTCTCATCTAACTCCCCTTAGAATGTAACTCAAGGTTTTCTCTCTTTGGAAAATTATGTAATTAGTTTACATAGGTTAGATAGGAGTAGAAATATTTTATTTTGGAGATAGCAACCAAAACAAGGCGAGAAGGTAAGACCTTCTACTTAAATCATGCATGAACATATAGGGTTAACTATATTAATTTCTTTTATGGCTCAAAGGAATTAATTTAGGGTAAAGTCCATAACCATACCACGTAATCACTTTATTACCATGATTATCAATTTTATGATTTATTAATTTTTATGCATGTCATTTATTGAAATCACTAAAAGGAACAAATATCACAATTAATATTAAACCTAATTCCTTCCGTTAATATAGTAAGAACAAGAGTCCTTTTTCGAGACCCGGTTGTTGGGCAAACCTAAGCCTACTCGATATCGGGCATGTTCAAGCTATGGAATTAAATTCCTGATTAATGGGTCAGTTGGGAAAACTCAAGTATAAAGAAATTTAGAGAAAATGTTGGGGTAGCCCAAAAGGCTTTAAAATTAAAAGCTATTAATCACCCAATGATCCAGTAATTACATACGATGTAATTGGTATTGAATACCTACCAATGAACTCAAGGGTGGCTGGTTGGGCAAATCCAAGGTTATTCTTGAGGAATTTAGATACCGGCCTATTAGAAAAGCTTCCAATGGGCTTTCTCGAATCAGTAGTGGGGGCAATTGGTTTGAGTAAAATAGTGGAGTAAAAATGTGTTTAATTAAAGTCCTAATTATTTGCTTTTCATGTGCATATGCAATAGCTAATCCTCTCTATGTTTACATCTAGGACACTTGCATCATGTCTACAAACCTAAACCTACATAGCATATTGGAGACCAACAAGTTAAACGAATCAAACTACCTCGACTAGAATAGAAATTTGAGAATCGTTCTCAAATCAGAAAAGTTGCTCTACGTGCTAGATGCTCCCATTCTGCTACCACTAGCTCAAAATTCTCATGCTGATGAGCATGCTATCCACAAAAGGCACAAGGAGGATAGTGATACAGCATCATGTATTATGCTAGCATCCATGACTCACGAGCTATAAAAACAGCATGAGCTTATGAATGCTTAATAGATTATACTACATCTTGAAGAGCTATTTGACGCCCAAGCCAGAACTAACAAATACGAGATCTCGAAGCAACTATTCCATTGAAAAATGGCAGAGGGTTTTTCTGTGGTCACTTATGGGCTGAAGATGTTAGGCTTGATAGAGAAGCTTGGATCACTCGGGTTCGCAATGGACTATGACTTAAGTATTGACTTAATTCTGCAATCTTTGCCTAATAGTTTCTCACCATTTGTGATTAACTATCAGATGAACATGATTGAGTCCACCATTCCTAAGTTGATCAATCTTCTCAAAACTGTGGAGTCCTCCATGAAAAAGGATTCCAATGCAGTTTTAATGGTAGAATATTCTTCTTCTAAGAAGAAAGTTGAGAAAAAGAAGAAGACTCCCATGAAGCCCAAAGGTGGTGTGAGAAAGAAGGACGTTGCCACTAAGGGCCCATGCCATCATTGTGGCAAGATAGGCCATTGGAGGCGCAACTACATGTAGTATTTCTATCATGCATAATCAGATTAAGCGCAACAAAAAAACAACAAGAAATCCAAGCCATGGATCACGGGTTTGCAATAGAAACGGGAAAAAGGAGAAGATTGCGTTTATTACCTCGTGAAGCCGGAATTCAAAAATTTCAGAAACAAGAACACAGGCGCAATCCAGATTATCCAAAACCGTTCACTGCAGCACAACTGAAGTCCAAGAAAGAACTCCCTCTAATGATAATCCACACAAGGTTGAATGCTCACAATCTCACAATTCTATGCTAGTAGAATTCGGGAGGCTAGGGTTTTGATCAAGAAGAGAGACGGCTAGGGTTTGATCAAGAGAGAGGCAGAGAAACGATTTCTCTGTTATTGCGTGAATAGTTTGTCTCTCACCCTAAGGAAACCATTTCCTTATATTTATAGATTTATAATTACCATAAATTGCAACTTAGTCCTTCAACGTCCAATTGTCAACAAATTGGTCCTTGAAGTTTACTTAATTACAATTCGGTCCCATGAATTAAACAAACTTATAATTCACCTATAAATATATTTCCTTCTGTTAATTAACCCCACAATATTATCAAATAATATATTTGAGCATTCAAACCTTTATTGTGTGTGACCCATTAGGTTTCCTGGTCTTATTGGTAGGATAATATGAATTAATTCTAACAATATTAGAATTAATAATCCTTAATAAAAGAAAGGATTAAATTTATTAATTCTCTAATTAATAAATTCATATTTAGCATATCAAGAGCGACATCTAGCAATGACTCTTGACCACCCAAAAGTCCAGAAAGTTAAGTGGCTTGACATGAACCTTTCAATAGCAAATTATTAGTGCAATAAACTCCTTTCAACATACAATATCTCATTCGGTCTAGAGCATGGAATTAGTGTCAACTCCCTCCAGAATATTATTAATTCTGGCCCGAATATTTTAGTACTTGTTCAAGAAATCCATTACTCGATATGTGTATCAATTGGAACCATTTCCATCACATAGTCGCCTTGGCCAAGGACTTCACGAGTAATGATTTCTACAAGTGGCCTTGAGATATACTCTCCTACTATTAGGAGTGGTGAATCCTTTATTGACCCTCTCAACTACTTTCGTTTACTTTACGTTGTACCCAATATCCATCCCATAGGCGGTCCTAGATAAGACTCCAAAGATTAGAATCAAAGTACAACGCTCGATAAACAAAGTACCTTTGAGATCTCAAGTCTAAGAATACTTGCACACTTGTTATAATAAGATTCTATCACTGGCACTAAATAGTTATCCAATGAACTTGTTTCAAAACAAGCATCCACACGTTAATCCTGAGTATCCCAATACCCACGGATATGAGAACCACCGCTTGATCCAATCAAGAGATATAACATGTGCCAGTCTTGGCGTATTAATAATGTCCTATCTTATTAATACTATGACTGGGGATTATTTAAGTACAAACACTGCATAGTGTAGTAGGAATCTCACATCATGATCTCTATCATGATTTCCTTAACACTGTGTTGTACTAGGGACTTTATCTAACGGTTTGTACACATATTTAGATATAACAATCAAACTGAAAGATAAAGAATGCCTCTTATTAATTTTATATGCAATATACATGGTACAAGTGATTGCCTCTAGGGCACAACACTAACATATATGACACAACCTAAGGGTTTCACATCCAGTGATGGCACAAAGGTGTATAAGCTGCAAAGGTCCATTTATGGACTTAAGCAAGCTTCTAGGAGTTGGAACATCCATTTTGATGAAACAATCTAAGAGTTTGGTTTCACTCAAAGCATGGATGAGCCTTGTGTATACAAGAAGGTCAGTGGGAGCGCAATCATTTTCTTATTGCTTTATGTGAATGACATATTGCTAATAGGAAATGATATACCTATCTTGCAAACGGTTAAAATTTGGTTGTCCAAACAATTCTCCATGAAAGACCTTAGAGAAGTAACCTATATTCTTGGAATAAGGATCTATAGAGACAGATCCAAAAAGTTGCTAAGTCTTTCAAAGTCTACATACATAGATAAAGTGCTAAAGAGGTTTAGTGTGGATTAATCCAAAAAGGGATTCTTACCCATGTCACATGATGTAAGCCTTTCAAAATTGATGTCTTCCAAGACACAAGTTGAAATGGATCACATGAGTAAGATTTCATCTGCTTTGGCAGTTGGATCTATCATGTACGCTATAATATGTACAAGGCCCGATGTATCTTGTGCTCTCAGTTTGACGAGCAGATACCAATCTGACCCTAGTGGGGGTTATTGAGCGGTTGTAAACAACATCCTTAAGTACTTACGAAGGACTAAGGATATGTTCTTAGTATATGAAGAAGGTGATTTGAAACTAAATGAGTATATTGATGCCAGTTTTCAATCTAACAAAGATGATTTCAAATCACAATCCGACTACGTGTTTATGTTGTGCGGAGGGGTAATAAGTTGGAAAAGTTCCAAATAAGATACTATTACATGTACTCCGATGCTATCATCTGATCTGGGAGATAATAGATAGGAATGATGTAAAGATAAAGAGAGTTCTAATGGATGAGAACATAGCTAACCTACTTACAAAAGCACTATCCCAAAAGAAGCATGATAGGCATGTTGAGTCATTCGGTATTAGATACATGAATGATTAGCCATAGTGCAAGTGGGAGTTTGTTAGAGTTATACCTTAGAGACAATCACTTATATGTTGAATATGACACATTTTATTTTAATAAAAGGCATTATTTATCTTATAGTTTCTTTTGTTTACTTTTATGTAATATAACTGTAAGATAAAGTCCCTAGTACAACACTGTGTTAAGAAAATCATGACAGAGATCATGACATGAGATTCCTACTACACTATATAGTGTTAGTACTTAAATAGTCCCTAGTCGAAGTATTAATGAGACGGGCCATCATTAATGCGTTAAGACTAGCATGTGTTAGTCTTCTTGATTTGATCAAGCGATGGTTGTCATATCCGTGAGTATTGAGATAATCAAAGTTAACACGTGGATGCTTGTTAATAGAACAAGTTTATTGGATGACCCAGCAATGAGATAATCACATGGATAACTATTTAGTGCCAGTGATATAATCTCAATATAGCAAACGTGCAATTATCCTTAGACTTGAGATCTCCAAGGTACTTTATTTCATGAGCATTAAACTTTGATTCCAATCTATAGAGCCAGATCGAGGGCCACTTATAGGATGGATATTGGATACATTATGAGGTAAACGAAAGTAGTTGAGAGGGTTAATAAAGGATTCACCACTTCTAATAGTAAGAGCAAATATCTCACCGCCACTTGTAGGAATTACTACTCGAGAAGTCCTTAGGCAAGATGACTGTGCATTAGAAACAGTTCCAATTGATACATATCTAGAGTAGTGGGTTCCTGGTACAAGTTCTATTGTATTCGAACCAAAATTAATATATTCTAGAGGGAGTTGGCACTAATTCTGTACTCCAAACCGAATGAGATATTGTACGATGAAATAAGTTAATTGCACTGTATTTTGTTATTGAATGGTCCACGTCAAGCCACTTAGCTTCCGGGACTCTTAGGTGGTTATGATGTGTTCCTAGATACCACTAATAATCTGGGAATTTGGGTTTATTATTTGATGAATTAATAAACCAATCCTAATTAGAATTGATATGATTAATTCTTATTAATTATAGATTATTAATCTTAAAGACGTTTGGATTAATTCATATTTGCTACCAATTGACTGGAAAACCTAATAGGTCATACACAATAGAGGATTATATACTCAAGATGTTATTTGATAACATAGTGGGGTTAATTGCAAGAAAGAGAAGTTGTTGTGGCCAAATTATAATTAGTTATAATTTATGGTCCAAATTGTAATTGTAAGAACTTGATATTTTCAATTACAATTAGGGAATTTTAATTGTTATAAAATTCTCAGTTGCAGTGTTTTATGCAGGGTTTTTTGTATTCCAAGCAAGAGACACACGATACCTATTTTTGTGAGCAACACAAGGAAAACAACTCTCCTAAAAACCTTTCTCTTCTTCTTCTCTCTCTCTCTCTCTCTCTCTCTCTCTCTCTCTCTGGTTTTGCTAAAAACTAAGAGGAACCCTAGCCGCCACTTAGTTTTTCTGCTAGCACAGAAAACTTTGTACTTGAGTGTGATCCTCCATGTGGATTTCTATTAGAGATAATCACACACTATGATTATAGTGGTTGGATATTCAACTCTCATGGTATTCAATCAAATGGATTGCTAGATCACTCGATAATCATCAAACTTGAAAAAGGAAAAATTTTACTTTTCAGACGCTCAAAGAAAGGTAAAGCCTTTACCTTTGTCCTCTTTATATCTTGTTTTCCACACGTATGTAGATCTTGGGTTGGTATCTCATTCTTCTTTTTTCGCTGCACCAAATATGATATACATGAGATACCCAACAGAACTTTCCTACAGATAGAATGATGATACCACAGTGATAGCAGCCTAGGTCTGGATGTTCCTCTTTGGATTATGTAATTTATTAACGAATATAATATGGAGACAACATGTATGAGATTCTCTACTATGTGATGATGTTAGTATGAGTTTGGACCTTGTATACTCTTTTAGTTCTTCATTATAAAGACCCCTTGTCTGGGTAACTGAGTGGGGCAACACCCAGTTTTGATATGCTTCCGTGTCACTTTTAGTGGGGATGTTGCAATTGGTATTAGAGAATAGTATTATAGAACTGTGGTATCATCATAGGAATTGATATAATTCTTTCATTGTGTGGGTATGACGGATAAGAGTGATAAGGGCAAGCGCCTAATAGATAAGCGCAGCAATGATGGGACGAAAGAGACAAGTGAGAGTTCGGGTGTGAAGAGACCTAAGAAGATTAGGTTGGTCTATCGAGCAGGCGTGCCAGGACGTGTCACTTTGATACGACCCAGCCCTAGCCGCCATTGTGTACCCTATCTCGCTGGGAGTAGATTTGACCCGACAGTACCTGTCGTTAGTCCTTTTGCACGAGATATTAGTCTGGAGAGGACATCTACTCCCAAGAGGGCATTGCTGCCACATAAGATTAATGGCGATATTGAGTTGTACCATCAGGATGATGATAAGGAGGACGATATCCCTAATGGTGCAGCATGGTCTGAGGCTGATGAGGAGGTATTTGGCGGGGATGTACCAGGAGTATTGAAGGAGAAGATACTGGTTTTGGAGGTTGCTGAGGTGGGAGAGGATCAGGAGGTACCCGAGATGGAGGTACTTGTGGTTGAGGAGCATGAGAAGGAGTTGGAGATAGACATAGAGATATTAGCTTAGTTACACCCTGATGTGGATAGAGATGAGGGATTTGATGCAGTCAAGTCCTACACAATTTTTACTGATTCTGGACCTCCTATTTCAGATAGTAATGATTATGTTCCTGCTATGCGCACTATATCCACTTTTATGCCTACTTTTGAGCTGTATTATATTATTTTTTCGGTAAAACCAAATGAACTGTAAAGATGCCTCGTAAAAGAATTCCCGGATGATCGTCACAAACTACTCGAACTCATTTTAGGATTATAGTGGAGGAACAACATATGGGAGGTTCCCATCCTGTAAATTTGGATCATCCTATGTTCCAAACATTCCAAAAAATGGCTAATACCATTTAACAGTTGACTTAGACTATCACTAGAGCCAAATGAGAATGCTAGAATAAATAAAAATATGAGTAGGAGAAATCAAAGTGGATTTCGGAGTATGAGTCAGAAACAATTTGGAGGGCCAAGATGGCAGAAGAAAGGAAAATGTAGAGGAGGGAAGGTCAAACTGGAGGACCGCCCTTTTTTAAATGCTTCAATTGTGGGGAGGTAGGGCATAAGAATTTAAATTACCCTCACCCTCGAAGTACTGGAAGATGGAGTTGACCAGAAACAAATAATCAGGAGAAAAGGTCAAGTCTCTAAAAATGGAACCTAAGATAAGCTTCTACCTATTAGAATCGAACCTGTCAAACCATAAGTGAATGCTCGAGTAGTTGTAGTGGAAAAGATAGATAATCATACCACAGTAGTAGAATATATGCTCCTTAATGTTAATCATGATGCTAAAGTATTGTCAGAACCCGGTTCTGCATATTCTTTTGTTGCCAATTCATTCTTAATACTATAGCAATTAAAAGGGAAGAACCTTATATGAAATGATTGCCAGTACCCATTGGAAAAATAAATTAATAGTGAGGAAATACATAAGGGCTGTAAGATCTTAGTAGAAAATGAAATATTGGGAGGAGATTTGATATGTCTACACATAGAGGACTACATTGCTTTCTTGTGTATGGATTGGCTATCTTAGCAACATACTCAAGTTGACTGTAGAGATAAGATAGTACAATTCTATCGACCTGGTAAACCTATATTGGAAGGTTAGAAGGAAAAGTGATGCTTTTATATCAAGACTCAAGGTCTGGGAAATGATTAAGAAATGGTGTACTGGATACTCGGCTTATGTAATTAATAAATCAGGAAAGGTTAAGAAATCTGAAGATGTCCCTATGGTGAATGAGTATTTTGATGTTTTTTAGGCAGAATTGAAGGAATTACCACCGAAGAGAGAAGTAGAATTTTCTATTCATTTAGTGCCATTGACGGAACTAATTACAGGAACCCCTTATAGAATGGGGCCTACAGCATTACAGGTGTTAGGTATCTCAGGCTCATATCGTATACGGCACAGCGAAAAATAAAACGAGATACCCTCCTAGGACCCATCTATGTGTAGAAAACAAGACATAAAGAGAGTAAAGGTTACAACTTTTACCTTTGGGTGATTGTCCGTAGAACAAAAAAATTTCGTCTTCAAGTTGAAGCACGATCAAGCAATCCTCGTGATCAACCTCCACGTGAATTGAACGTCTAACAACTATAATCATAGTGTGTGATTATCTCTAATAGGAATCCACACAGAGGGTACACTCAAGCACCAAAATATCCTGTGCTAGCAGAAAAAGATGGCAGCTAGGGTTCTTTGATCAAGATCAAATCAAGAGAGATAGAGAGAAGAGAGAATGTTCGTGGCTGTTGTTTTGTGTGTTGTTTAGCTCGGTTTTTTCATGTGTTACATATACTATATATTAAAAGAAATTTCCCTCCCAAAACTGAGAATTCTAATCCTATTAGAATTCCTTAATTGTAATTGGAAACATCAAGTTCTCACAATTATAACTTGGACCACAAATTATAACTAATTATAATTTGTTCACAACAACTTCTCTTTCTCTCAATCAACCCCACTATGTTATCAAATAACATCTTGAGTATATAATCCTCTATTGTGTGTGACCTATTAGGTTTCCCAGTCAATTGGTAGTGAACATGAATTAATCCAAACGTCTTTGAGATTAATAATCCATAATTAATTAGAATTAATCATATTAATTCTAATCGGAATTGGTTTATTAATAAACCCATATTTTCAGATCATGAGCAGTATCTAGCAACACATCATGACCACCTAAGAGTCTAAGAAGTCAAGTGGCTTGACATGAACCCTTTAATAACAAACTTCAATGCAATTAACTCCTTTCACCATACAATATCTCATTCGGTTTGGACTACAGAATTAGTGCCAACTCCCTCCAGAATTAATTCTGGCCCGAATACAATAATACTTGTACCAAGAATCCACTACTCTAGATGTATATCATTTGGAACTGTTTTTAATACATAATCGCCCTGGCCAAGGACTTTTCGAGTAGTAATTCCTACAAGTGGCCGTGAGATATTCACCCCTACTATTAGAAGTTGTGAATCCTTTATTGACCCTCTCAACTACTTTTGTTTACCTCACAATATACCCAATATCCATCCCATAGGTGGCCCTCGATCGAGCTCTGGAGATTTGAATCAAAGTACAAAGCTTAGCAAACAAAGTACCTTAGAGATCTCAAGTCTAAGGATACTTGCACGTTTGCTATATTGAGATTATATCACTGGCACTAAATAGCTATCCAAGTGATTATCTCAAAGCTAGGTCATCAAATGAACTTGTTCCATTAACAAGCATCCATGTGTTAACTTTGAGTATCTCAATACTCATAGTTATGAGAACCACCACCTGATCAAATCAGGAAGTCTAACACATGCTAGTCTTAATGCATTAATGATGTCGTGTCTTATTAATACTATGACTAGGGACTATTTAAGTACTAACACCATCTAGTATAGTAGAAATCTCATATCATGATCTTTATCATGATTTCCTTAACACAGTGTTGTACTAGGGACTTTATTGAACAGTTATATAACTTAAAAGTAAACAAAAGAAACTGTAAGATAAATAAAGCCTTTTATTAAAATAAAATGTGTCATATACAATGTACAAGTGATTGCCTCTAGGGCACAACACTAACAACAGGAACTCAAGAAATAATTACAGGAATTAATAGACCAAGGGTTTATTTGGACAAGTACTTCATCTTGGGGAGCATCTATATTGTTTCTTAAGAAGAAAGATGGGTCACTATGAATGTGTATGGATTATCGAGGGTTGAATACAATGACGATAAAGAATAAATATCCGTTGCCCATGGTTGATGAATTGTTTGAATAGTTACAAGGGGCATGATGTTTTTTGAAAATAAAATTTGATGCAAGGATATTACCAAGTTTGGATTTAGGAAGAGGATATACCAAAAACTACATTTAACACACAATATGAACACTCTGAGTTCATAGTGTTCCCTTGCTATTTTCATGGACCTGATACACCAAACATTTCGGCCTTACTTAGATAATTTTGTTATTATATTTGTAGATGATATCTTGGTGTATTCAATGAACCTCAAGAACATGAACAACACCTTCGAAAAGTATTAGGAAGTTAAGGGAGGCCAAATTATATGAAAAAATTCAACAAGATTGAGTTTTGGCTACAATAAGTAGCATTCTTGGGACATGTGTTATCAAAAGATGGGATTATGGTGAATCTTGCAAAAGTTGAAGTGAACTAATTAGACATGTCCCAAGACTCGAACTGAAATGTGAAATTTTTTGGGATTAGCAGGATATTACCGGAGGTTTATTGAGGGATTTTCTAAGATAGTTTCACCTTTGATGCAACTCACTCAAAAGAAAGTTCTTTATGTTTGGACTAAGAAGTATGAGAGAAATTTCCAAGAGCTGAAGAAAAGGATAAGTTCTGCTCCTGTTTTAGTATTGCCGATGATGGATAAACCTTATGAGGTGTACACGGATGTGTCAAATGAAGGATTGGGAGGAATATTGATGCAGTAGAGATGGGTGATAGCTTATATTTCTAGAAAATTGAAACCCCATGAGGACAATTGCCCTACACATGACTTGAAATTAGCAACTATTGTGGTTGCCCTTAAGAAATGGAGACATTCTTTGTATGGAACTGAGTTTGAAGTCTTTACTGACCATAAAAGTTTCAAGTATGTTTTTACTCAAAAGGATTTGAACATAAGACAATATTGGTGGATGAAATTATTGGAAGAATTCCTGTGTCCAATTAAATATCATCCTAGAAAAGCAAGCATAGTAGCAGATGCCCATAGTAGGAAGGTGAATTTATCAGCTCTTTAGATGCTACAAATTCCAAAATTGGAAACATTTACAATAGACGGAGAAATAAGAACGAGTAATATTTGCATTCAACATGTATTCCTACAACAGTTGATGGGAGAGCAAGATAAAGATGAAGAGTTTCTAAAGTTAGTGCAAATGGAGGCGTATAAGGGAGGAGGTGAATTCCGAAAGGACACTAATGGGATTATTTTTTATCAAGATCGATATTATATTCTGAAATAATCTGCAATGAGACAAGATATCTTAATGGAGGTATATTAGAGTAAGTATACCATCCATCTAGGAGCCGTAAAGAAGTAGCATGACTTGAAACAGCATTATTGGTGGATTGGAATGAAGAAAGATATTTCAAACTTCGTAGCTCAATGTTTAATTTGTCAGCAAGTGAAAGCTGATCAACAATGACCGAATTCGTAGCTCGATGTTTAATTTGTCAACAAGTGAAAGCCGATCAACAATGACTTAGAGGGTTACTAGGGCCATTACCTACTCCATCATGAAAATGTGAATAAATTACTATAGGTTTCATTACAGGATTACCCATGGCAGTAGGACAGTGAGATACAATGTGGGTGATAGTGGATTAACTAACTAAGTCTGCGCATTTCATTCCTATTGACTAACGGGATTCCCTAGAGAATTTAAGTAAAATCTATATGAAGGAAGTAATTAGACTTCATGGAGTGGAGTACCCTCTGGTATTATATCGGACTGAAATCCTAGATTTACCTCGAAGTTTTGGACTAACCTGCAGTAAAGGTATGGGATAACATTGAAGTTCAGCACATCAACGCAAACCACAAATGGACAGACAGACTGAACGAGTAAATAGAGTTTTGGAAGACATGTTATGGGCTTGTGCTTTAGATTTTAGAACTAAGTGGATTGACAATTTGGCATATCCAGAATTCACATCCAATAATAGTTATCAATCAACAATTGGAATGACCCCGCTTGAGGCTTTATATGGAATGGAATGTCAGTCCCCGTTGTATTAGGAAAGTTTGGAATGGAGAATAGGTCATCAGGATTCCTTCGATCTTAAAAAGTTTGATAGGCTGTGGAAATCATCAAAGTCAAGTTGGAGGCAGCTCAGAGTAGATAGAAAATTTATGCAAATCGACATAGAAGAGATTTAGAATTTGTAGAAGGAGATCGTGTATTCTTGAAATTGACTCCACAATGACAATTGGCAATCAAAGGACAAGAGAAGAAGTCGACAGTTAGGTACATTAGACCATTCCCTATTGTCGACAGGATTGGGAAGGTGGCCTATTGGTTACAGTTCCAATAGAGCTCAAGGCATTCACGTGTTTCATATATTCCAACTACGAAAGTATATAGTTGATCCTGCACACATTTTGATGAAGTGTCTATTGAGATGACTCCAAGCATGAAGTATAAGGAAAAGCCTATTGAGATCTTGGAGTATGCTGAAAAGGATTTTCAGAATGAGAAAATTCCACTTGTTAAAGTGTTGTGGAATCATTACCCAATGCAAGACACGACTTAGGAAACGGAAGCGAGGATGTTGAGAGAGTATCCAGAATTATTCTCGTGTAAGCTAATTTCGAGAACGAAATTTTTTGGAAGGAGGGGAGAATGTAATACCATGCACTTTAACCTTTGATTGGCTACTACTTGTAATAGGATGAGAATTTGTATTAATGGCCAGAACAAAAAATGATCAGTGTAATGAAATGAATATTTTGGTATAATAGTATTTTGTCGAGACCTGGATGTAATTATTGGATTTGTTCTACCCGTATCCTAAATCTTCAGAAAGCTACTACTGTTAGTAAAATAAGAAATTGAGGTTACGTTGAGAAGAGAAATTGATCAGTGCGATAAAACGCACGTTATGGTATGAATTATATTATTCGGGTTATCGGGGGCATTTTCGTCATTTTAACCACACCTGAGGCTTCGACCACCAATTTGACCAAATTGAGAAGGAATTGAATAATTTAAATATTACTAATAGATTCAGTAGAATTTTTGGAGTTGAATGGTCAAGTGAAATATTTTTCCATTTCAGACTCGATTTTGGACATTTCTGAGAAAAAAAATTGAAAATAAGGACAAAAATTTGGGTGTGTGGAAGTTTGTGATTGTTAGCCTTGAACATGTGTCAATTTATGACAGGTTGCATGAAGAATTCATGCAAGATGCATGGAATTAAAGAATTGCAAAATAAATAGAAGAATGATGTGTATTTTTATGATTGGAACACATCATTTGTCGGCCATTTAATTAAGATCTTGTGCAATTTAATTGGCTAATATTTGGATAATGAAAAAGTGGTTAAATGACTGAAAATTAGCCAAGAAGTTGGCAGCCTCAATAGAGAAAAGAAGAAGACATTTTGAGTAGGAAAATTAAGGATAATAGTGTGTAAATTTTCAATTGGAACACACCTAAATATTATCCACCATACAATTAATTAAATTAATATTTTCTTGGCCAAATTGCTGATGAAGAATGGCGGTGAAGTGGCCAACTTACAGCCATATTTTTGGCAGCATTGAAGAAAGAAAAATAAGAGAAAAATAAATTAATAAGAAAGAGAAAAAAAAAGGTGCTAGTGTTTGTTCTTGAGAGAATCTTGGAGCAAATTCACACCAAAGAGCTCCAAATACAAGGTAAAACCCCACCTTACTAGAATAAAGTTGTTGTTGTTGGGTGAATAATGATTATTTTGAAATGAGTTTTAACATGAAAAATATGATTTTTTTGTCTTGATTTTGGTTCAAAAGCTAGTGTTTGTGAACTTTGTGCATGGACCTCATGTATGCTTATATATGCCAACTACCTAGGAGGTTTATGGATGATGTTTTGTGTGAAAAAGAACTAAATATTTATGGTAGTTTGAAGGATTGCTTTTGGTTGATGAGATAATGACCAAAGTAGAGTAAAAATGGAAGTTACTTGGATGGAAAAATGAATTATACGAGCTTTTGATTAGAAGAGATGAATTTGTAGTGAATAAGTATGACTCTTGTGAACTATTGGAAGCTAAAAATTACAAAATCTAAGATGATTTTGAAGGAAAATTGAATGAATTAATATTCCCAAGGTGTTAAAGGCTAAAGGAAAACAAAGGATATCATAAATAGTATAGTTGAAGCAAAACTATTGGGGTAGTTTTTGCCCTGTATTATGTCACAAGAGACAAGACTCTAAAATGGGCTTACATGTAAGTAAATTTAAGTGTCTTACGGTCATTTTCGTATATTCTAGAGCCTAATCAGAGTTGTGAATTGAAGGTTATATACAAAACAAAATCATATGTCAAGCAATATAATTCCAGAAAATTAGTTCGAAAATGGATGAAGCTAAGGATGATTAATTATGTGATTTCGGGCGATATGAATGAGAAACATGGAGTTAATCCCTTGTATATAAAGTGGAGAAGGATATGGAAAAAGAAAAATAAAAGAATTAAATAAACGGCGAAAAAATGACATGGACGAAAGTTGAACGTTTTCCTGAACCATCGGCCCCGTCAACTAAACGTCGGCTAACCATTGGCTATTTTTTGACCAAACACAATTTAACCTAAAAATGATGTTTGGTATAGGTTTATCAATAAACAACCATCGGTATGTTGGAAACGGTGGAAACGGTGGTCACACAGCCGTGAACGAAAAAAGTCTAATCAGGACACAAGGTGAGTTCCTTTGATTTCTAAAACCTTTTGGAAGCTAGTGTGCTTCACCTTTCCAAGAAATGTTATGTTTTATACCATTTTTGAAATCCCTGAATATATTTAAGGTTTATCCAAGCATGATTTATTCTTATGCCACTTGGGGCTCGAATGAACTTCATATTTGACTTGGAAACCTTAACAGGTGAATAAAGCATAAATTTTGTGTATTTAGTCATTGTTGGATTAAATGCTTGGGATTTTTGGAAAATGGTAATTTTAGAAATCAGGTATTCATAAATTGACTAGAATGCCCTTATTGGAACATTTTATGGGTACATGTTTGGAAACTTTGAATTTAAACCACTTTTAGGATTCAAATTCTAGATTTCTTGAAAATAAGTTCCGTTTGGAATTGAGTATTTAGAAAATGAAATGTCCTTATTGGAATGTTTTATGAAAACCCTTTGGAATTGAATATTCAGTAAATGACAGAAATATCCTTGTTGAAACTTTTGTGAATACTTCTCAACTCGGGTAACGGTAAGATGACCCGAATTCTTTATAAAGTCTTTCAGAATCGGGTATGGGTAAAATGACCTGAATGCCCCTATAAATGACTTTTCTGATCGAGTACGGGCAAAATGGCCTAAACACTCTCGGAAACTTGTTTTGATGTATGAAAAGAACTCTTTACCCTCTTTCGACACGATTTTAGAAAATGATCTCTCGATATGAGATTGACTTTTTGAAAATGGCATTTTGATCTCGAAATTGCTTTATTGGCCCGATGTGCCAATGGAATGAATTGATTAGCCCTGCGGAGCCTATGGAATTTATTATTTGACTTGCGAGTCCGTGGGATCAACTTTTGGAAAACCTACAGGAACAAATGACCTTCTAGCCAGATCAGTCAGTAGGGGTTGGTATTGGTAACGATGAGTACTCAGTAGGGACTTTGATCTTTGTACTAGTTCATGTTAGAGATAGACGACTCTAAGTAACCCAATTAGTTCTGGGATTTATCTTACTCCAAATAGGGCGACAAGATATTGAGATGAGTTATCCTGGTTGGCCGTTTAGCACCTGTCAATTGCCGTATCTGTGGGCACATATTATTTTAAGTTATTCGCTGAATGCCGGGTGGGGACACTCTATGCGTTTGGTTCCTTACAGCCTCAATGGTGATTGACGTTAGGATTAGAACCCCTGGTTTACGGTGGTAACAGTGTGCTGAAGTACACTTGGTATGCTGCGGTATACCTATTATTTATTCTCAGTATATTGTAGTGTACTTGGTATACTACGGTATACCTATTATTTAATCTCAGTAAGTTATGGTGTACATGGTCTACTGTGGTATACTTATTATTTATTCTTGGTCGTACATTGCAGTGTACTTACCATTCCAGCGATGCACGGATGATTGTTGTAGGTTGCGGTCTAAGTACTATGATACGTGGTGCCGAAGGCGAAGCCTTGTGAAGCTTTACATATGTGCCGACCTTCTGTTGGAGAAGTGCCTATGATTTGAAAATCGGGACAATTACTTAAAATTGAAACATAGTTTTTCAAAAATAATTGAGTTCTGAATAAACTCTTCTTTAAAGAGTTTGGAATTATTTCCATTAGCAAAATATTTTACTTTTCCGCAAAGGTTTTATGTACTCTGTTTCTTTGTTAAAGTACTAGCACACACAGAACTCACTGGGTGGTTTATCACTCATACGTGTCTTTTATCTCACCCTTTTTGTAGGATCTAAGTTGAACGAACCTACGGATAGAATGACGAGACCACAGTGACAGCAGCCTAGTCTAGACCGTATGTACTCTTTTGGTTCTTTGTTATAAAGACCCCTTGTCTGGGTAACTGGGCGAGGCAACACCCGATTTTGATATGCTTCCGTTGTTACTTTTAGTAAGGGTGTTACAATTGGTATCAAAGTATAGTATTATAGAATTGTGGTATCATTAAAGGAACTGATAGAATTCATTTATTATGTGGGTATGACAGATAGGAGTGATAAGAGCAAGCACCCAATGGATGAGTGCAACGATGATGGCAAAAAGAAGACAGGTGAGAGTTCGAGTATGAAGAGACCTAAGAAGATTAGGTTGGTCTACCGAGCAGGTGGGCTAGGACGTGTCATTGTAACAAGACCGAGCCCTAGCCGTCGTCATGTACCCTATCTCACCGGGAGTAGATTTGACCAGGCAGTACCTGTCGTTACTCCATTTGCACGAGACCTTAGTCTAGAAGGGACCTCCCGAGAGGACATCACTACCACATGAGGAGGTAGGTGGCAATTCTGACAAGATTAATGTCAATGTTGAGCCGTACCATCAAGATTATGATAAGGAGAACAGTATCCCAAATGGTGCAGTATTGTCTGAGGATGAGAATGCGGTATTTGGGGGGGATATACCGGGAGTATTGAAGGAGGAGATACCGAGTTTGTTGGTTGCTGAGGCAAGAGAGGTTCAGGAGGTACCCAAGGTGGAGGTACCTGTGGTCAAGGAGCTTGAGGAGGAGCTAGAGATAGACATAGAGATACTGGTTTGGTTGCACCCTAATATGGATAGAGATGAGGAATTTGATGCAGCCGAGTCCTACACAGTTTCTATTGATTCTGGACTTCCCATTTCAGATAGTAATGATGATGAGTAGTAGGATGAGGTGTAGATATATATAGTAGGATATGTACAGTTTGGTTAGTGTATATGATAGTGTGCTCAGCACCTTGACTTGTGAATGCATATAAATTATGTTCCGACTATGCACACTATACCACTTTTGTGCCTGCTTTCGAGCTATGTTACATTGTTTTACCAGTAAAACCATATGAACTATAAAGATGCCTCGTAAAAGAATTCCTTGATGATCATCACAAACTACTTGAAATCACTTTAACACAGTGGTGGAGGAACCACATGTGGGAGGTTCCCATCCTGTAAATTTTGATCATCCTATGTTCCAAACCTTCCAGAAAATAGCTGATACTACTCAACAATTGACTGGGACTATCACTAGAGCTAATGGGAATGCTAGAATAAATAAAAATATGAGTAGGAGAAATCAAAGTGGATTTCGGGGTATTAGTCAAAAATAATTTGGAAGGCTCCAATGGCAAAAGAAAGGAAAATTTGGAGGAGGGAAGGCCTGACTGGAGGACCACCCTCTTTTAAATGCTTCAATTATGGAGAGGTAGGGCAATAGATTTTAAATTGCCATCACCCTCGAAGGACAAAAAGATGGAGTCGACCGGAAAGAAATAATTAGGAGCAGAGGTCCGGACTATGAAGAAGGAACCCAGGACAAGCTTCTACCTACTAGAATCGAACTTGCTAAACCATAAGTGAATGCTCGAGTGGTTGTATTGGAAAAGATAGATAACCATGCCACAGTAGTGGAAGGTATGCTTCTTAATTTTAATTATAATGCTAAATTATTGGTAGAACCTGGTTCTACACATTCCTTTGTTGCCAGTTCATTTCTTGATTCAATAAGAATTAAAGGGGAAGAAACTTTATATGACATGATTGTCAGTGCCCATTGGGAAAACAAATAAATAGTGAGAAAAATACATAAGGGCAGTAAGATCTTGGTAAAAAAAATGAAATATTAGGAGGAGATTTGATATGCTTGTACATAGAGGACTATGATGCTATCTTGGGCATAGATTGGCTATCTCAGCATCCTGCTCAAGTTGACTATAAACATAAGGTAGTACAATTCTATCAGCCTGGGAAACCTATATTGGAATTGGTAGGAAATGGTGGAAGGAAAAGTGATGCTTTTATATCAAGACTCAAGGTCTGAGAAATGATTAAGAAATGGTGTACTGGATACTTGGCTTATGTAATTAATGAATCAAGAGAAGTTAAGAAATCTGAAGATGTCCCTATGGTGAATGAGTATTTCGATGTTTTTCAGGCAGAATTGAAGGAATTACCATCGAAGAGAAAAGTAGAGTTTTCTATTCAATCAGTGCCATCGATAGAACTAATTTCAAGAACCCCTAATAGAAAGGTGCCTACAGCATTACAGGAACTCAAGAAACAATTACAGGAATTATTGGACCAAGGGTTTATTTGGCCAAGTACTTTATCCTGGGGAATACTTGTATTGTTTGTTAAGAAGAAAGATGGGTCACTATGGATGTGTATGGATTATTGAGAGTTGAATGCAGTGACAGTAAAAACTAAATATCCGTTGCCCATGGTTGATTAATTGTTTGACCAGTTACAAGGGGCATGATATTTTTCAAAAATTAGATTTTAGGCAAGGATATTACCATGTTCGGATTTGAAAAGAAGATATACCGAAAACTGCATTTAACACATGATATGGACATTTTTAGTTTTTAGTGATGCCCTTTGGTGAACATTTCAGCCTTACTTAGATAATTTTGTTATTATATTTGTAGATGATATCTTGGTGTATTCCAAAAATCCTCAAGAACATGAACAATGCCTTCAGAAATTATTGGGAAGTTAAGGGAGGCCAAATTATATGAAAACATTCAGTAAGAGTGAGTTTTGGCTACAAGAAGTAGCATTCTTAGAACATGTGATATCTAAAGACGGGAATATGGTGGATCCTGTAAAAGTTGAAGCGGACTAATTGGACACGTCCTGAAACTCCAACTGAACTACAAAGTTTGTTGGGATTAGCAGGATATTACCAGAGGTTTATTGATAGATTTTCTAAGAGAGCTTAACCTTTGACGTGACTCACTCAAAGGAAAGTTCTTTATTTTTTGACTGAGAAGTGTTAGAGAAATTTCCAAGAGCTAAAGAAATAGATATGTTCTGCTCCAATTTTGGTATAGCCGATGATGGAGAAACCTTATAAGTTTTACACGGATATGTCACATGAAGGGTTGGGAGGAATATTTATGCAGGAGAGAAAGATGATAGCTTATATTTCTAGAAAATTGAAACCCCAAGAGGAGAATTTCCCAACACATGACTTGGAGTTACCAACTATTGTGTTTGCCCATAAGAAATAGAGACATTATTTGTTTGGAGCTGAGTTTGAAGTCTTTACCGTTCATAAAAGTTTGAAGTATGTTTTTACTTAAAAGGATTTGAACATAAGGCAATGTCGGTGGATGGAATTACTTGAAGAATTTTAGTGTCTAATTAAATATCATCCTGGAAAAGCAAACACAGTACCAGATGCCCTCAGTAGCAAGGTGAATTTATTAGCTCTTCGGATACTACAAATTCCAGAATTGGAAACATTTACAGTAGACAGAGAAATAAGATCGAGTAATATCTCCATTCAGCTCGTATTCCTACAACAGTTGAAAGAGAGCAAGATAAAGATAAAGAGTTGCAAAATTGGTACAAAAGGAGGCGTATAAGGAAGGAGGTGAATTCTGAAATGACATTAATGGGATTATTTGTTATTAAGATTAGTATTGTATTCTGAGACAAACTGCAATAAGATAAGATATTTTAAGGTGGCACATCGGAGTAGGTATACCATCTAACTAGGAGCCGTAAAGATGTATCATGACTTGGAACAACGTTATTGGTGGATTGGTATGAAGAAAGATATTTCAGACTTCATAGATCAATGTTTAATTTGTTAGCAAGTGAACACCAATCAACAATGGCCTAGAAGGTTACTACAGCCATTACTAACTCCATCGTGGAAATAAGATGAAATCACTATAGATTTCAATACAAGATTACCCATTGCAGTAGTAGAGCGATATACTATATGGGTGATAGTGGATTGACTAACTAAGTCTGCTCATTTTATTCCCATTAACCAACAGGATTCACTAGAGATGTTAAGTAAATTCTATATGGAGGAAGTAATTAGACTTCAAGGGGTGGAGTACCGTCTATTATTATATCAGACTGAGATCCTAGATTTACCTCGAAGTTTTGGACTAAACTGCAGTAGAGGTATGCGATAACATTAAAGTTCAGTACAGCAACACAACCACAAATGGATAGACAGACTGAATGAGTAAATAGAGTTTTGGAAGACATGTTGTGGGCTTGTGCTTTAGATTTTGGAACTAAGTGGGTTGATAATTTAGTGCATGCAGAATTCACATAAAATAATAGTTATCAATAAACAATTGGAATGACCTCGCTTAAGGCTTTATATGTAATTGAATGTCAATCCCATTGCATTAGGAAAGTTTAGAATAGAGAACAAGTGAACAGGATGCCTTTGATCTTGAAAAGTTTGACAGGTTGTGGAAAACATCAAAGTTAAGTTGGAGGCGGCTTAGAGTAGACAGAAAAGTTATGTTAGTCAACGTAGAAGAGATTTAGAATTTGTAGAAGGAGATCATATATTCTTGAAATTGACTCCACAAAGACAATTGGCAATAAAAGTACAAGAGAAGAAGTTGACACTTAGGTACGTTGGACTATTCCCAATTGTTGAGAGGATTGGAAAGGTGGCCTATTAATTAGAGTAACCTATAGATCTCAAGGCATTCACAACGTGTTGTATGTCTTCCAACTTCGGTATATAGCTGATCCTGCACATATTTTGATGAAGTGCCTATTGAGATGACTTCAAACTTGAAGTCTAAGGAAAAGCCTATTGAGATCTTGGAGTACGCTGAAATGGATTTGGGGAATGAGAAAATTCCACTTGTGAAAGTGTTGTGGAATCATTACCCAATGTAAGACACGACTTTGGAAACGGAAGCGAAGATGTTGAGAGAGTATCTAAAATTATTCTAGGTGTAAGCCAATTTCAAGGACGAAATTTTTTGGAAAGAGGGGTAGAATGTAATACCCTGCATTTTAACCATTGATTGGCTACTACTTGTAATAGGATAAGAATTTGTATCAATAGCCAGAACAAAAGATAATCGGTGTAATGGAATGAATATTTTGGTATAATAGTATTTTGTCAGGACCTGGATGTAATTATTGGATTTGTTCTACCCGTATCCTAAATCTTTGGAAGGCTACTACTGTTAATAAAATAAGAATTTTTGGGTATGCTGAGAAGAGAAATTGATTAGTGCGATGAAAGGCATGTTTTGATGTGAATTATGTTATTTGGGTTATCGGGGACATTTTCATCATTTTGACTACACCTAGGACTTTGACCGCAAAATTAACCAAATTGAGAAGGAATTGAAGAATTTAAATATTACTAATGGATTCAGTGGAATTTTTGGAGTTGAATGGTAAAGTAAAATATTTTACCATTTCGGACCCAATATGGATATTTCTGAGAAAAAATTGAAAATGCGGTGAAAATTTTGAGCATGTGGAATTTTGTGATTGGTAGCCTTGGACATGTGTCAATTTATGAGAGGTTTCATGAAGAATTCATGTAAGATGCATGGAATTAAAGAATTACAAAATAAATAGAAGAATGATGTGTATTTTTATGATTGGAACACAACATTTGTGGGCCATTTAATTAAGATCTTGTAAAATTTAATTGGCCAATTTTTGGACCATGAAAAGGTGGTTGAATGGCTGAAAATAAGCTAAGAAGTCGGCAGCCTCAATAGAGAAAAGAAGAAGACATTTTGAGGAGGAAAATTAAGGATAATGGTGTGTAAATTTTTTATTGGAACACACCAAAATATTGTCCACCATACAGTTAATTAAATTAATATTTTCTTGGCCAAATTTCTGCTGAAGAATGGCGGTGAAGGGGCTGATTTACAGTCAAATTTTTGGCTGCTTTGAAGAAAGAAAAACAAGAGAAAAAGAAATTAACAAGAAATAGAAAAAAGGTGCTAGTGTGTGTTCTTGGTGAGGTGTGTGTTCTAGAGAGAATCTTGGAGCAAATTCACACCAAAGAGCTCTAAATACAAGGTAAAACCTCACCTTGCAAGAATTAAAGTTGTTATTGGGTGAATGATGATTATTTTGATATGAATTTTAACATGAAAACATGATTTTCATGTCTTCATTTTAGATCAAATACTAGGGTTTGTGAACTTTGTGCATGAACCTTGTGTATGCTTATATGTGTTGGCTGCCTAGGAGGTTTATAGATGATGTTTTGTGTGAAGAAGAACTGAATATTTATGGTAGTTTAAAGGATTGCTTTTGGTTGATAAGATAATGACCAAAGTAAAATAAAAATAGATGTTACTTGGCTGGAAAAATGAATTATGCTAGCTTTTTATTAGAAGTGGTGAATTTGAGTTGAATAAGCATGATTCTTGTGAGCTATCGGAATCTGAAAATTATAGAATCAAAGATGATTTGAAGGAGAATTGAATGAATTAATGTTCCCAAGGTGTTAAAGGTAAAAGGAAAACAAAGGATAGCATAAATAGTAGAGTTGAAGCAAAACTACTAGGGCTATTTTTGCCCTGTATTATGTCACGAGAGCAAAGACTCAAAAAAGGGTTGTTTTGGTATATCATAGAGCTAAATTGGAGTTGTGCATTGCAAGTTATGTGCAAAACAGAATCATGTGTCAAGTAGTGAAATTGCAGAAAATTAGTTCGAAAATGGATGAACTTAAGGATAATTAATTATGTGATTTCGGGTGATATGAATGTGAAATATGGAGTAAATCCCTTGTATATGAAGAGGGGAAGGATATGGAAAAAGTAAAATCAAAGAATGATATGAACGATGAAAAAATATCATGAACAAAATTTGAAAGCTTTTCCTTAACCGTTGGCCCCGTCGGCTATTTTTTTTACCAAACACGATTTAACCTAAAAACGATGTTTGGTGTAGGTTTATTAATAAGCGGCCGGTACATTGGAAAAGGTGGAAGTGGTGGTCGAACGGTCGTGACCGGAAAAATGCAAATTAGGACACGAGGTGGGTCCCTTTGATTTCTAAAGCCTTTTGAATTCTAGTGTGCTTCACTTTTCTATGAAATATTACGTTTTATCCTATTTTGAAAATCCCTGAATATATTTAAGGTTTACTCGAGCAATATTTATTCTCAAGCCACTTTAGGCTCAAATGAACTTCATATTTCGCTTAGAAACCTTAACGGGTGATTAAAGTATGAATTTTGTGAATTTAGTCCTTGTTGGATTAAATGCTTGTGAGTTTTAGAATCGGGTATTCATCAATTGACTAGAATGCCCTTATTAGGACATTTTACGGAAACATGTTTGGAAACTTTGAATTTAATCCTTTTTTAAGATTTAAATTTTGGATTTTCTTTAAATGAGTTCCTTTTGGAATCGCATATTTGGAAAATGATTCAAATGTTCTTATGGGAATGTTTTATGAAAATATTTGGAATCGGGTATTCAGTAAATGACCGAAATATCTTTATTGGAACTTTTGTGAATATTTTTCAACTCGGGTAAGGGTAAGATGACCCGAATACCCTCGAAAAATGAAGCCTTGTGAAGCTTTGTATACATGTCGACCTTCTATTGGAGAAGTGCCTGTAGTTTGAAAATCGGTGCAATGATTTGAAATTGAAACAGAATTTTTCAAAAATAATTGAGTTCTAAATGAACTCTTCTTTAAAGAGTTTGGAATTGTTTCCATTAGCAAAATGTTATCCTTTTCCACAAATGTTTTATGTACTCGGTTTCCTTATTAAAGCACTAGCATACACGGGACTCACTAGGTGGTTTATCAGTCACATATGTCTTTTATCTTACCTTTTTTGTAGGATCTGGAGTTGAACGGACCTACAAATAGAAGGATGATACCACAGTGACAACAACTTAGGTCTGGACGTTCCTATTTGGATTATGTACTTTATTTGCTAATGTAGTATGGAGATTGCATGTATGAGATTCTCTACTATGTGATGATATTAGTATAAGTTTAGACATTGTTCCACCAACTCTTACAATGCAACAAAAGAAGAAATTCCTCTTACCTCTTTAATTGAAAAAGATAATGTGCTTAATTTTGACGAAAAATGTCTCAATGCTTTTACAATACTTAAAGAGAAGTTGATTAATTCACCTATTCTAATTGCACCTTATTGGTCTCTTCCCTTTGAACTAATGTGTGATACAAGTGATTTTGTAGTTGGTGCAGTCTTGGGACAAAGGCGGAATAAGCACTTCCAACCTATAAACTATGCAAGCAAGACTTTAATGAAGGCACAAGAAAACTACACAACAACGGAGAAAGAATTCCTTGCCATAGTGTTTGCCTTTGATAAATTCCGATCTTACCTTATTTTGTCCAAAGTTATTGTGTATACGGATCATTCGGCCCTGAAATACCTACTAACCAAACATGATTCCAAACCAAGATTGATATGATGGGTTCTATTATTGTAGGAATTTGATATGGAGATTAGAGACAAAAAGGGGGCAGAAAACTTGTAACACCCCGCTACCTAAGCCCGCCAGGGCTAGGGATGTCACCTCGTCCAAAGGACAAGGGGTTTTTATAACTAGGTCACACAAATAAAATAGCAGAATAAAAATAATACTTTAACTTAAAATTTATTACAACCCAAGAATAAATCCAAAAATATATCCATAAATACCAAAAATAAATCCATAATAAAATTTATCCACTCTCATCTCCCCAAAGCATTACACAAAATAAATTATCAGCAAAAATCTTCCAAGGCAGATATCTAGCTACTCATCCCCACAGCAGGATCGACCTAAAATCATGATAAAATGGTGATGAGATAAAAATCTCAGTAAGTCCGTGTGTACTTTGAGTGTCCAGTGAAAACAGTTCATGAATGCAAAGTATAAAATCTTTATAAGAGAATTACTGGCAAGCAATAAACATTAGTTAAAATCAAGAGTGGCGTTTTAGCTTCCAGCCATATATAATTATTAAAATCAACCACTCAAAAGAAAGGATCATGGGTTACCACACGTTGGGCCCCATAACCGGTCAAAATACCGACACTTTGTGCAGACTGACAAAAAAAGGGTAGGTGATCAGCCTACCGGTCAAGATACTCCTCCTTCTCTATACCCAAACAACAATTGGGTGTCCATAACACAGTCACTTGACTGAAATAAAAACTGCTAGGTCGGACCGGCACGACCTACTGGACTGACATCTTATCCGGGAAGGACTCACCCCTCAGTGGTGACCACCTACTGAGAGACTCACCATAATCCTTCAAAGACTAGTCCTAGTAGTCCACCCTTATTGAGTACTCAACGAACGCATCCCACTTGGGAAAATGAACAAAACACAGTTTCACATGAAAATGGCAATTAAGGGTTTCCAAAGTCTTTTTCAAAATCAGTTTTAGAAAGAATTTTGAGTTTGAGTAAATCAGCTTATTAATTTTCAAATAATTCATTTGACTAAAATAAGGAAGAAGTCAATCCTCAATTGCCTTTACAGAAATGAGTGTCCATGCACTCTACATTTGGCTTGCCGTAATAAACAGTTTTACATCAATCAGGTTTTATGCAGGAGCTTACCTAATCCTTAGCTCGAGATAAAATAAAGATCTTCAATCGCTAACTCAACCCCGCCTGGGGTAAATATAAATCACAATCAATCTCAAGCCAAGATCCACTTTCACAAATAAAACTAGCTCAACTTACTACTACCATGATCCTAGTGTCCCAAGCTTTAAGGCCAAATAATAAATAAAAGGGTTTATAAGCTAAGTCTAATTTGATATTTAAAATAATTAGAGTTTTGGGAAATAGGAACTAATAAGTTGAAGGTTTAAATCTTGCTAAGAAAGATTTAGAGTTTATTTGATGAAGAGTCCTAAGCGGTATTAGGTAAAATAATGATTTATCAATAATTAATTGTTTGAAAATAATTGCTAACAAAAATTAGTTGAAAATAAATTTTATTGGGTCTTGATTGAAAGCTAATAAATAAATTTTAACAGGTTTTGATTAAAAGAAAGATAATAAATTTTAATGATATTTACGAATATAAGACTTACAAAATTAATATTTTTACTTATTATGATTATTTTCATAAAAGGCTTTATTTGATATTATCATTTTATATAATATCTATATATATTATTTTCTAGAAAATCTATTATTTATTTGACTAAAATATCCTTATTATATATATATATATATATATATAATAATCTAAATCTACACTTCCTAGGGTTTTTTCGAAATTACTAGCAAAATGCATAATATTAAATATTTTATTGAAGAAATAGAATTTAGCTTAGGGACAACTAGATCATGATCAAAATTCTATTGCTAACCACAATCATAAACATATACACCCCTTCAATTCATCAAATCATCCAAATCATGCATATAGGCATAGATCTCAATTTACTAAGGCATAATCCAACCTATACTAGCATAAACATAATCATGGCTTTAATGATCATACACGAATATAAATCCTATTCACCATAGGTGATATAATCTTTAGCATACTTGATCACAAAGATATGGAGACATGCATTGAACCCTATAAACACCATAATATCATTCAAGATAAATCATCACATGCATCAACCCCAACTCCATCATATACACACATCCATTCATGCTTCGAATTCAACTCATCACAACAACACATGCTTAAACCAAAATCATAGCCCATCTCCTTCTAATATCACTCTAGAGACATGAATCTAGAGTCTAAAAAGAGGGTTGAGGGGACTTACTTGATTGGTGAGTACCTTGAAGGAGTTTCTAATGGATCTCAACTCCTAGATGCCTAGATTCATCCAAGAGAGATGAAGAAAGCATGGCCATTGGTGAAGAGCCATTCGGCCAAGAAGGAGATAGGTTTGGCCAAGAAAGAGAGAGAGAGAAGAGAAGAAAGAGAGTCCATTAGCAGGATTATTCATATATATATTCATTAGAGATCAAAGATTAGAGTAGATGAAATTGTTTGAACAAACCTACCTTGAATGTGTTCTTGAGCCTTCACAAAATTTCTGATTTTTGATCCAAAAAAGCAAGTTGGAATTTGATGTTAAAAATGGTATGGATGGACTCACGGCAGTGAGTAGATGAAATCTGGAATTTTTGGAAGAAGTTTGAAGTGATTGGGAGAGGTATTAGGCGAAAGAAATGAGTAGGTGTTCTTGGTGTTCTATGTGTGCTTGAAGGTTGAAGAGAATGGAGGAATTTTGGTTAATGCTGGCCGAAATTTTGAGGGAGAGAGTGACCGAATTGCTAGAGTGTTTTAGGTAGATGATTTTCTGGTTTGAAAGGGAAAAGGGAAGGCTGATTGTTGAAATCCTAAAAGAATATTTTTGAGAATCAAATTTGGAAACAACATATAGCAAGAATATCTTGTTCAACGGAAGCTTTTTGGAAGCTGTTATTGCCGACTGCTAGCTAGGATTTTTGCTGGACGAAAGTTGGTTGAAGGAGGTTAACGATGGCTGAAAAGAGGGGGTACAATGATGAAGGAAAGGTCTGGTTGTTTGAGGGACATTTTGTGGAAGGTTGCTAAATTAATATGGCTGGAATTTTGGTATCCAATCAAGGCAGGATTGCAATGATTTGCTGGAGATATTTTCGGGCAGCCATGTCTAACTTTCGTACAGAAGCTTGGGAAAGATAATGGAGTTCAGTTCATGGCTGTTTAAGAGTGGTTTGTGCAAAAGAAAGATGGAGTTTTGGCCAGGACTGAATTAGGAAACAAAGCTGGAAAATTACTACACAGAATTTTTGCTATTGCAGGAATTTTTCTAGGCAGTTTCGGCTGCCATTTGCCAGCCAGGTTGCAAGGAGTTTGAAGGAGATTTTAGAGGCCTTTCATGGCTGGTTTCCAACCTACTTCATGGAGGAAAAATGTGGCTAAGGAGCTGGCAGAAAACTGGAAGAAAACAGCTTGGTTTAGGACCACCAAAGCTGTGATTTTGCCCAGAAATTTTCTGGTTTTGCACAACATTTGTGCAGCCCGAAATCAACCAGAAAATTTCAAATTTTAAGCTGATCAAAAGAGTCATTTTCTGAAAGCATTTGGGAGGGAATAATGGCTGAGAATTTCGACATCTTGAAGGCACAAGAAGCTAGAAAATTTTCAGTTTCTTACATGAAGGAAAATGAACCTAGCTAGAGTGAAATTTTAGAAGATTCACTAGGGGAATTAATTCTCTTGGAACCTTCCCCATCCCTTCCACATTTTCGGTCCATAAGATATCTTTCACTAAGACATTTTGAACCTAAAAAGCCACAGCACTTCACTGAATTTTTTGGAATGAAATTGGCTAGAACAAATTTGACCAACCTAATGAATTAAGAATTAGGAGAAATTAAAGATCAAGAAGAAATGAATTCCCTTAGGAATTTTTGTGTAGGGTAAAAGAATAGGATTAGAGTGCTCCTATCATGTCTCCCCTAGGACAACATCTCTACTCTACCCTAAAGCTCTTAAGGCCGAAAGTACCACTTCCCAAGCAAAAATAAAAATTAATCATGTTAAAGCTCTAATGATGGAATTTGAACCTATGACCTCAAGAATTAATTCTAATGCTCTAACCACTACACCACAACAACTCTTGTTATTTTTTTCTCTCTAAAATATTTTTCTTATTTAATCCTCTAGCTATCTCCCTATTTTCTCCTCAGGCAAGAATTACCATTTTGCCATTCTTTCTCAATAATCATAACCAAGCCCTCTAGACTATAAAACATAAATCCAAAGCACATAAAATCATATAAAAATATATTTAAACATGCAATAAAATATAATATGTATCCCAACCCCCTTACTCTAAGGTTGGTTTCGACTGGGGTTTCACAAAACTTGGCTGCGGATCACTTGTCAAGATTGGATAATCTAAATTTGGAATCATTAATGGAAGAGGTCATCGATGATGCCTTTCCGGATGATCAACTCTTGCTCGTAGAAGGTGAGATACCAAACACCCATTGGTTCACTGATTTTGCCAATTACTTGGTTGCAGGAATTGTTCCACCAGCTCTTACAATGCAACAAAAGAAGAAATTCCTCTCTCACGAAAGGCATTACTTTTGGGAAGTTCCATATTTATTTAAGTGTTTTGCGGACCAAACTATTCGGAGATGCATAGATTCTACGGAAGGTGAAGATATTCTAAGACATTATCATGAAGGACTAGCTGGAGGTCACTACTAAGCCAACAACACTGCACGAAAGGTGCTCGACTCCGGATTCTATAGGCCCATCTTGTTCAAAGATGCCCACAAGTTTGTTCAAAGTTGTGATAGGTGTCAACGCACAGGTAATCTTTGTAAATTAAATAAGAGGCCCTTACACATCTTTCAAGTGTCTGAAGTATTTGATTGTTGGGGAATAGACTTCATGGGACCCTTTCCTAGCTCTTTGGGTAAAAAATACATTTTGGTCGCAGTAGACTATGTGTCTAAATGGGTCGAAGCGCAAGCTTTACCAACCAATGATGCAAGGGTAGTGGTAAAATTCCTGAAAATACTTTTCACCCGTTTTGGTGTCCTTAAGGTTCTCATCAGTGATAGAGGTACTCATTTTTGTAAAACTCAATTGGACAAAATTCTCAAACATATGGGAGTACACCATAAATTTGCCACCTCATACCATCCCCAAATGAGTGGTCAAGTCGAAGTGGTTAATAGGGAGCTTAAACAAATCTTGGAAAAGACTGTTAGCCATATTCGGAAGGATTGGAGTCTAAAATTAAATGACACTCTTTGGGCGTACAGGTAAGATTTTAAGACCCCCGTTGGCAGAACTCCTTTTCGGTTAGTTTATGGAAAAGCTTGTCATTTACCTGTTGAAATTGAGCATAAAGCCTATTGGGCAGTTAAACTTGTTAATCTGGATCTTGAGGATGCTGGAAAGTCAAGGTTACTCCAACTCATAGCTTTGGAGAAATTGTGTGAGGGTGCTTATGATCATTCCATGCGATACAAGGAAAAGGTCAAACAGTGGCATGATAAGCATATCACTTACCAACCTGAATTTGAAAAAGGTGAGCAAGTGTTGTTATTCAATTCTCGTTTAAAAATTTTTCCTGAAAAGTTGAAATCCAAGTGGCTGGGACCATTCACGATAAGTAAAATCGGCCCTTTTGGCACCCTCGAACTCACTTACCCCACTCGGGGCACTTTCAAAGTCAATAGCAATCGGGTGAAACGCTATGTGGGTAAAGGTCTTCCATATCCCGAGCAGGTGGAGATGCTCTTTGACGAAACCACATAGAACTTTTGGGCTTATAAAGTGGCGGTTGTTTTCTGGACTGTCCTATGTTCTTTCTTTTGTTTTTTCTTCATTTTTCTTTTCTAGTTTTTATGCTTTGGTATGCTCTTCTGTATTTTTCTTTTTAGGTACTTTGCCATTGCCTCATTCTTCAAGCATTCATATCTTGTACAACACAATGCCAAACGAATGGAAGTTTGTTTTTTTTATCTCTTCTCCTTTATATTTTTGGTCCCATGGTATTGTTCATCTTGTTATATTTTTTTGGCCATTGAGGACAATGTCCAGTTCAAGTGTGGGGAAGTGATTTGATTGACAATTCTTCTATACATATACTTTAGCCTTCTTGGAAAAATTTTGAGCAAAATTTTCAAAAATTTTTCTGATTTTCTGGAGATTTCAAGCTATGTTTTTAATGCATGTCTTTATGATGGATTATAGAGCGTATGTTCTAAATCATTTATGGCTTTTGCATGACTTTTTGCACTCACTTGGACGAAGTAGTTCTTGATCTAATCCTTTGCATTGTTCTTAAGCCTGTTTTTCTACTAAACGTCATGGAACATTCTAGAACTTACCTGAGTATTTCTCGAGACGAAATAAGAAAGACAATCGTGGTTTAACTTAAGGATGATGGTAATAGGTCTTCTTTAGATAGTTTGAGCTTTTCAAGCCTACCTATTGTCATATTATCCCTAGTGCCTATTTTGAGCCTAAATGGTTGATTTCTTTCATTAAAACCCATCACAATATTTTGTCCATTGCTTGTTGCTGAGAGTTTGAAAGATTTTCCAAATCTTTATGCTCTTGATGGACGAAAGCGTATGTAAGAGAATGTTGAGGAAGAATGTTAGGATAAAGATCATTACTTATTACTTTTAGTCATGGATCAATACCGAGTTGAGCTGGAAAGAGGAAACGAAGCAAAGAAAGAGAAGAAAAAGAATAGAGGGATTGAAAAAAAAAACCAAAAAGCTACTAGGAAGAATTGAAAGAAAGAAACAAGTGAGAAAAAGAAAACAACAGCAACAGTGAAAACAAGAGAGGAGTGAGAGAAAAGACAAGTGAACGAAGAAGAAAAGAAAAGATCACAAAAGGGATGGTGATTGAGTTGTAAAAGTTAAAGTTCATATTAAAGTACTTAACACCATTGCTGGAAAATTTGAGTGATCTTGTGAAAGAAATAGAGAAGAGTTTATGACCAAAAAAAAAAAAAAAGAGAAAAAATGCAGGATTTACTTGAGTGGGTTGTAATTGCTGAACAAGGTTATGGATTGATTGATTGTTGGAATAGGAGAGCAAGAAGAGTTGGAAATTATTGATTCATTTTGTTTATCCATTTTTTGTGAACTCTCAGTTTCTTTGATATTTGATTCTCCTATATCCTTCATTTGATAAGCTACATTACAAGCCTTTAGCCTTACATTACAAGTTTAAAAATCCTACTTGATCTAAGTAGAATCGTAATATGTCTCGGATTAGTGGAGAGAATGTATGAAAACTAAGCCTATGGAATGCATATTCTTTTTTAACTAAATTCTTTCCAATGGTTTGAGGATATTATGAAATATTGGGATAGTTCTACTAACTCATTTATTACTTACACTAGTCTTGCATTTGTTGTGAAAGATGTAGTAGTGTGTGTTTTATCTTCTTGTATGAAGAACGCATTGAAGATATTGTTTTGAAATTGATTGAGTTATTTGTTGAACTTTGTGATTTCCTACTTGTTCTTGATACTTTACTTGAGGACAAGCAAAGAGCTAAGTGTGGGGGAATTGATAGGGGCTAAATTTGTCATATTTTTCCTAGTTAATTGAGGCTCTTTTGCGATATGTTTTGTTCAATAACTAGTCATATTCCTTCATATTCGAGATTTTACCCTTGGAAAGGTATTTTGTTTATTATTACATATTTTTAAGGTTATATGAAATAAAAAACGTCACAAAACATAGGAGAGGCGGCGCTGACTAGGGCATTGGAACCGGCGCCAGCCATGCACTGGATTACACGAACTTTGAAGCAATGAAAAAATTGGTGAAACAGAGCGAAACATATTGGAACCGGCGCCGGCTCCAAGAGTCAAGGCGGCGCCGGTTGCATTCTGGTCTTCATTGTGCAAAATTCAGAGAAAATTTGGCGAACAAGTAGAGAAGCAGAACACAACCGGTGCCGGCTCCAAGAGCCAAGGCGGCGCCAACTGTGCCCTGAAGAAAAGGCGGAGCTTGATTTTTTCTACATGATTTTTGGTAATCTGCGGAGTTTTAGTATCTTCCAACTTCTACTCGTCCAGGAACTCTATACCTATGAGTTTAGGCACTTCCTAAGCCTATAAATAGATGAAAAACACAAGGGAAAAATGAAAGAAATCATTAATCGTCATAGAAAATCACTCAGTCAAAGGAGGAATTCTTCAATTCAAAGAGGATTATACAAGAAGGTCTTCAAAGGAAAAAGAAGGAGGCTTGTCTATGAGTGCTTTCTTTTACTTTGTTTTCTTTTTTCTTGACAATGATATGTTAATTGTTTTATTGTAATTCAACGTTGTTTAGATATTCATGATTTCTAGAGTTGTCTGATATTTTGATTAACTGGTTATTATTCTTGGTATTCAATTACTTGTGCTTATTACGAGATTAGTTGTTTGGTTCTTTCCATTAACTTGCTGGACCAAAGGGGGTTGATGGTAGTTTCAATTTATTAATTTCATATTCTATTGGCTATTGACTTGCTGGAACAAAGGGGGTTGATTGCTTAGAACTAGGTAATTGAAGGTTAATTGATGTTTTCTGAGACCAAGGGTTCATTGATTAATTTCATACATTAAATTTTTCGAGACCAAGGGAATTTAACTAAGGATTGTATTTAATGCATCTTTTAGATGAATTAGTTGAGACGGACCAAGTGATTCTAATTCATCTAGAAGATAGTGATTTCATAGATTGGCCATCGAAGTGAGTCTACCTTCATCCTTCATGATTCCAAGAGAATAATTAGTTATGATAAAGGTTAGGTACTTTAAGATAATGTTTATCCAAACAATGATTTGAATTACATAATTCTCCATCCTTGACATGTGTATATTTTTATTTTTCTTTTCTTTTGTTTTATTTGATTTAACTTTATTGAGTCGGTTAAACAATGAAAGAAAGGTGATTAATGTCTACTTATTCCTAGAGGATCGACACTCATTTGAACCTTATGCTCGGTTAATGATGAGTACGTTTGCTCATATATGTGATTTGGGGTTAACGTTTTAATATAAACTTGATTGGGAATGTGCTTAGTTTTTGTATGATTTTTATACCCAAGTCCTTACACATCAGGTTACTTAACACATAAACTTTTATTCTTAACTGATTGATGAGAATTGGAATCTTATCATGTCCAGGTTATTATGTTGTGAATTCTAAATGAAGAATGGCTTACCTTTAGCCAGTGATTAGTCCACTCACTTTATGACATAAGCATATTTCGAATACATAGAACAGGACTTGTAGTAGTGGTTTCTTAAAAGTACTATATGGTAGAAACCTAGACTACTACCGCTATAGTGTAGACTAGTACTCTACGACTTGAGTATGTGTTGGTGGTCTGACGAAGCTGGAAGCATATACTTTGATATGCTGTAGTTGGGGTTCTATCATAAGGCCAATTGTGAAACCCCAGCCAAAACCAACCTTAGAGTAAGGGGGTTGGGATGCATATCATATTTTATTGCATGTTTAAATATATTTTTATATGATTTTATGTGCATTGAATTTGTGTTTTATAGTTTAGAGGGCTTGATTATGATTGTTGAGTGAGAATGGCAAAATGGTAATTTTTACCTGAGGTGAAAATATGGAGATAGCTTGGGAAATAAATAGGAAAATAATTTTAGAGAGGAAATAAGAACAAGAGTTGTTGTGGTGTAGTGGTTAGAGCTTTGGAATTAATTCTTGAGGTCTTGGGTTCGAATTCCATCATAGAAGCTTTAGCTAGATTAAATTTTATTTTTGCTTAGTGGAGGAAATTTTGGTCTTATGAGCTTAGAGTAAGGTAGGGATGATGGTCCTAAGAGAGACATGTTAGGAGTATTCTCATTCCACTCATTTACTCTACTCGAATTTCTCAAAGGGAATTCATTTTCCCTTGATCCTTAATTTTTCTCAATTTTCAACTCCTTGGTTTGATCAAGATGTTCTATCCATTTTATTTCCAGAAATTTCAGTAAAATTCTGTGATCTTGTGAGATCAAAATGTCCTAGTAAAAGGCTTCTCATGGTCTAAAAAATGTGGAAGAATGGTAGGAAATTCCAAGGGGAAAAATCCCTCTAGTAAGCTTGCTGAAATTTCACTCTAGACTAGTTCATCTTATTTCTTAGAATGAGCTGAAATTTTTCAGCTTGTTGTACCTTCAAATTGTCAAGCTTCTTAGCTGACTTTCCCTCCCAAATGCTGCCAGAAAAATGGCCTTAAGATCAGTTTGAAACATGAATTATTTCTGCCATTTTCGGGCTGCACAAAGGCTGTGCAAAACTAGTGAAAATTCTCAGCAAAATCGCTACTTTGGAAGTCCAAAACCAAGCTTATTTCTTCCAAATTTTGTGCAGCACCTTAGCCATGTTTTTCCTCCATGAAGAAGTCTAGAAACCAGCCTTGAATACCCCCGAAATTCCCCTTCAAACTCTCTGCAAATTGGCTGGAAGTGGCAGCCGAAAATCTGCCCAGAAAAATTTCTGTTCAGCAAAATTCTGGGCAGTCTAAATTTCCAGCTTTGTTTCCTATTTCCCTTCCAGCCGAACCACCAACCTATTTCTGCAAAAACCTTCCTTAAACCTCCATTAACAAATCTCTATTGTTCCCCTCAATCTTCTGCATGAAATTCAGCAATGGCTGTCCGAAAATCTCTCCAACAAATCCCTGCAATTTAGCTTGATTGGTTTCCAAAATTCCAACCACCCTTGTTTAGCAACCTTCCATAATATATCACTCAATTGACTATACCTCTTCTTCATCATTGTGCACCTTAATTTCGTCCACCATAAGCCCCCTTGAACCAACTTTAATCCCACAGAAATTTTGCTCAAACAGTCGACCATGGTAGACTTCCAAAGCTGTCCAACAATCAAGATATTCTTAGAATATTTAGTTTCCAAATTCACTTCCTAAAAGTATTCTTCAAGGATTGTAACAACTAACCTTTCCTTTTCCCTTCCAAATCAGAGAATCAACCTCTTAAACCCTACAGAAATTCGTCCAGCCCTATCTTTCACAAAAATTCGGCAGCTGCACATTACCATCTCTCGATTTTCTTCAACCTCCAAGAACACACACACTACACCAAGAACACCTACCTCTTCCCTACACCTAATACCCCTCCAAACCATCTCAAACCCTCTCTAAAACTTCCAGATTTGACCTACTCATTGTCATGAGTCCATCAACACCATTCTTAACATCAAACTCCACAAATCATCTTGCTACTTCGGATCAAAACCAGAAATTTCTGTTAAGGTCAAGAACACCTTCAAGGTAAATTTATTCTAACAACTTCATCTTCTCCAATCTTGATCTCTAGTGAGAGCCTATGTGAATAAACATGCTAATGGTCTCTCTCTCTCTCTCTCTCTCTCTCTCTCTCTCTCTCATGGCCGAAAATTCCCCTCTCTTGGCCAGATGACTTTTTCTCCCATAAACATGCTTTCGCCATCTCCCATGGACAAAGTTAGACATCTAGGAGTTGAGATCTACTCTAAACTCCTTCAAGGCATTCTTCAACCAAGTAAGTACCTTCAATCTTCCTTTTTTAAACTCTAGATTCATTTCTCTAGGATGATGATGATAGTAGGTGGATGGCGATAGGATTTAAGTATATATATATATATATTGTTGAGATTAAAGTATGAATATATGTATGATTGTGAAGGAGATGGGATTTATGCATGGAATGATTATCTTGGTCGATTGTATGATGATTTGAGATTTAATGCATGTCTCCATGTCATAGGTAGTATTTGTGATGAAGTATGCTAGAGATTATGTCACCTTTGGTGAATAGGATTTATATTCATGTTGGATTGTTGAAGCCATGATCATATTTATGCTAGTCGGGGTTAGATCATGTTTTGATAAACTAAGATCTATGCTTGTATGCATGATTTGGATGATTTGATGAATTGAATGGTTGTATATGTTCATGATTGTAGTTAGCTATAGGAATATGATCATGATCTAGTTGTCCCTAAGCTAAATTTTATTTCATTAATAAAATATTTAATAATATGATTTTTCTAGTAAAATTTTGAAAATCATGGAAAAATGTGGATTTGGTCTTTTATATAAAATAGTGATATTTTAGTCGAATAAATAATAGTTTTTTCTAGAAAAATAAAAAAAATAATATATATATTTATATTATTTAAAAAAATAAAATCAATTAAAGCCTTTTATGGAAATAATTATAATTAATAAAATATTTATTACTAAAAATTTAATTATTATCTTTTAATCAAAACTCATTAAGGATTTGCTTATTATTTTTCAAGCAAGACTCATTAAATTTATTTTCAACAGATTTTAGCTATCAATTATTTTCTAACAACTAAATTATAAATAAGTCATTATTTTACCTAATACCACCTTAGACCATTTTTCAAATAAACCATAATTTACTTTTAGCAAGATTTAAACCTTCAACTCTAATTATTTTAATATCAAATTAGATTTATTTTATAAACCCTTTTTATTTATTATTGAGCCTTAAAGCTTGGGACACTAGAGATATGATTGTAGTAAGTTGAGTTAGTTTTATTTGAGAAAGTGAGTCTTTGGCTTGAGTTTGATTGTGGTTTGTATTTACCCTATGCGGGGTTAGGTCAGCTGTTGGAGACCTTTGTTGTGGGCAAGGATCAGGTAAGCTCCTGCATAAAACTTATTTGATGAAAAATGATTTTTTTTTTATGGCAAGCCAAATGTAGAGTGCATAGTCACTCATTTCTGTAAAGGCAATTGAGGAATATTTCCATTCTCATTTTGGACAAATAAATTATTTGCAAATCAAGGGGCGGTTTTACTCAAAACCTAAAACTCTTTCTAAAACCAATTTTGCCCCAAACTTTGGAAAACCTTAATTGCTATTTTCAAGTGGAACTATGTTTTGTTCATTTTTCCCAAGTGGGATACGTTACGTTGAGTACTCAATAAAAGTAGGCTAGTAGTACTAGTTTTGAAAAGCAAGAGTAAGTCTTCTGGCAGGAGGCCCCCTCCAGAAGATAAGCTCAACTTAGAGAAATGTCAGTACTACTTAGTCATACCGGTCCGAGATAGCAGTGTTCTTTTCAGTCAAGTGACTGTGTTTTGCCGGAATGGACACCCGGTTGTTGTTTGGGTATAGAGAAGGAGGAGTATCTTGTCCGGTAGGCCGATCACCTACCTTTTGTCAGTCTGCACAAAGTGTCGGCATTCTGACCGGCAGTATGCACAAAGTGTGGCATACTGACCATGTGGACATGGGGCATAATGTGTGGTAACCCACGACCACCCTTTTTGAGTGGTTGATTTTATTGTGCACTTTTGATTATGTATGCTTGGAAAAGCCAAAACGCCACTCTTGCTTTTGACTACTGTTTATTGCTTGCCAATATTTCTCTTATAAAGTTTTTATACTCTGCATCTACGAACTATTTCCACTGAACACCCAAAGCACACACGGACTTACTGAGTTTCTGTCTCATCACCTTTTCACCATGATTTCAAGCCGAACCTGGTGTGGGGATGAGTAGCTTGTGTTATCTGCCTTGGAAGAGAATGTTGTCTTTTATTTTTATGTATTGCTTTGGGGAGTTGAGAGTGGATTATTTTATTTATGGATTTGTATTTCTTTTGGAAATTCTTGGTTTTATTCGTGGATTTATTCTTGGGTTGTAATAAATTTTAAGTTAAATTATTAATTTCATTTCGCTATTTTAATTGTATGACCTAGCTATAAAGACCCCTTGTCCTTTGGATGGGGCGACATCCCCGGCCTTGGCGGGCCTAGGTAGCGGGGTGTTACACCAATATACTTGTATGTTGGGTATGTGTGACTGGTTAGTTAAGATAGACTTGTATAAGATAGTTTCTATACGATATCGCTCCTTGTGGTTGCTTGAATGATCTAAATATCTAGGGCCCTGAGAAACATAACTCGTATGTTTGCTTTAGGATAGGTCCCTTGGAAAGTGAAAACAATCCAAGAGTTCGTGGGTCATTGGACTAAAGGCCTAAGGATGGTCAATGTCATTTAGAGAGGTGTTAATACACTTCTTCCTCTCTAAATATACGGCGATGTTTGGAGGGGTATTTTAGTCATTACACCTGTAAGTCGGAGACTTTGCTAACGCAGCATTGTCCTTGGGGTCAATATTTTCTTATGGTGATATTAGAAAATATTTAAAATACAAAATACAGCTATTTATATGGAAAGGGTATTTTGGTCATTTTAGTAGCTAAGGCGGTGTGTCTTTTTGTCCCTAGTATAGACCGTGAGTCCTTATTACATACAAGCTAAGGGATTGATCTTAAATTAAATGGAATTATTTTATTTAAGTTGCCTAATTTAATTATTGGGCTAGAATAAAATAAAGGTCCATGGACAGAGAATTAATTAAATTGGTTTGGTGGGTTAATTAATTATTCAGGGCTTTGGCTCAGTTTGAATAATTAGGGATTAACCTGAGACTAATCTGATTTAGGCTTATTTGATTGGACTGGTTTATTTAGGCAGGAAAATTAATTATTTGTTGGGCCATTGAGTTGGTTCTAATTGGAATAATTAATTAAGCCCAATAGGTTAAACCAAGAGTCAAATGGCCTAATCCAGTTTAACCTAGTGTTTTTATTTAGGTTAAACAAGAGGATTGGATACATCGTTGTTGACATAACACACATATTCTGAGACAGCTTCTTCTCTGTGGAAGCCAGACGTCTCTCTCTCTCTCTCTCTCTCTCTCTCTCTCTCTCTCTCTCTCTCCAGAAAATTCTCTAGCTCGTTAGTTGTTCACCAAATGGAAGTTAGGCAGGCCATATATTGGAAGATTGAGAGTTTGGCGTCCACATACATGCAAAGGCGAAGTCGGAGGCTTGCAAGAATCACACCAGAGGCTTCTACAAGAACACCTACTCCGGTTCCACACGTTCCAGTACAGCCAACACTTAGAATGAGGAAAAGAGGTAAAATTTTTAAGACCTTGAGATTGGGACAAGGCATAATCGGCGCCAGCCCTGTCCTAGACTCCCTGTTCTTGTTTTTTTCCAGTTTTTTCATGTTTGCTTCCGTTGCGTGCTCTGTGTTTTCCTACTTTCCACGCTTTAACCACCACCTGATCAAATCAAGAAGTCTAACGCATGCTAGTCTTAACGCATTAATGATGCCCTGTCTCATTAATAATACAGTTTGGGACTATTTAAGTACTAACACTATACAGTGTAGTAGGAATCTTATATCATGATCTCTATCATGATTTCCTTAACACAATATTGTACTAGTGACTTTATCTAGCAATTATTTTTACACAAAAGTAAACAAAAGAAACTGTGTGATAAATAATGTCTTTTATTAAAATAAAATATGTCATATACAATGTACAAGTGATTGCCTCTAGGGCATAACACTAACAGCTTATACTCAGAAAGAAGGTTTCAATTATGAGGAAACCTTTTCACCAGTAGCCATGCTTCAGTTTATCTAAATTCTCTTAGCTTTCACCACCTGATCAAATCAGGAAGTCTAACACAGGCTAGTCTTAACGCATTAATGATGCCCTGTCTCATTAATAATACAGTTTGGGACTATTTAAGTACTAACACTATACAGTGTAGTAGGAATCTTATATCATGATCTCTATCATGATTTCCTTAACACAATATTGTACTAGTGACTTTATCTAGCAATTATTTTTACACAAAAGTAAACAAAAGAAACTGTGTGATAAATAATATCTTTTATTAAAATAAAATATGTCATATACAATGTACAAGTGATTGCCTCTAGGGCATAACACTAACAGCTTATACTCAGAAAGAAGGTTTCAATTATGAGGAAACCTTTTCACCAGTAGCCATGCTTCAGTTTATCTAAATTCTCTTACCTTTCACATGTTATTATGACTACGAGATATGGCAAAGGGATGTCAAAAATTCCTTCTTAAATGGCTATCTTAGTGAAGACATCTATATGTCCCAACCAGAAGGTTTTGTTACTAGAGGTCAAGAACAAATGGTCTGTAAGTTTAAGAAGTCCATCTTGTTAGTGTTGTACCCTAGAGGCAATCACTTGTACCATATATATATTGCATAATGATTAATAAAAGAGGCACTTTTTATCTTTCAACTTGATTATTATATTTGAATATGCATATAAACTGTTTGATAACGTCCCTAGTACAGCACAGTGTTAAGGAAATCATGAGAGAGATCGTAATATGAGATTCCTACTACACTATGTAGTGTTTGTGCTTGAATAAACCCTACTCATAAAATTAATGAGATGGGACATTATTAATACACCAAGACTAGAACATGTTATATCCCTTGATTGGATCAAGCGGTGGTTCTCATAACTGTGAGTATTGTGATACTCAAATTAATATGTGGATGTATGTTATATGAACAAGTTCATTGAATGACCTAGCTATGAGATAATTACTTGGATAAACTATTGAGTGTCATTGATAGAGTCTCATTATGGCAAATGTGTAAGTATCATTAGACTTGAGATCTCCAAGGTACTTTGTATGCTGAGCATTCTACTTTGATTCCAATCTCTGGAGCCAGATTGAGGGCTGCCTATGGGATGGATATTAGATACATTGTGAGGTTAACGAAAGTAATTAAGAGGATCAATAATAGATTCACCACTCCTATTAGTAGGGGCGAATATCCCACAGCCACTTGTAGGAATTATTACCCGAGAAGTCCTTAGCTGAGGCAACTGTGTATTGGAAACGGTTCCAATTGATACACATCTAGAATAGCGGATTCCTGGTACAAGTACTAAAATATTCAGGTCAGAATTAATAATATTCTAAATGGAGTTGGCACTAATTCCATGCTCTAAATAGAATGAGATATAGTATAGTGAAAGGAGTTTATTGCACTGGTTATTTGCTATTGAAAGGTTCACGTCAAGCCACTTGACTTTTTTGGACTTTCGGCTTATCAAGAGTCATTTCTAGATGTCGTTCTTGATCTGATAAATATGAATTTATTAATTAAAAAATTAATAAATTAATCCTATATTTTATTTGGGATTATTAATTTTAAAACTGTCGGAATTAATTCATATTATGCTATCAATAAGACCAGGAAACCTAATGGGCCTCACACAATAAAGGTTTGAATGCTCAATATATATTTTTCAACAATATTATGGGGTTAATTGAGAGAAGAAAATATATTTATAAGTGAATTATAAGTTTGTTATAATTCGTGGGATTTGGTTACAATTATGTAAACTTCAATGGCCCAATTGTAAACATTGGATCTTGGAGGACTTAATTGCAATTAACACAAATCCTAAAACTTATAAACATAGGAAACATTCCCTGTTGCTAAGTGAGATTTTGGGCGATCAAAAGGAGGATTTTCGAACCTTCCTCTTCACCTCTTTCTTCTCCAATTAACCCTAGCCCCTTCTCTTCTACTAGCATAGATTTAAGCGGGCTTGTAAGCGATTTAACCTTGTGTGGATTACTGCTAGAGACAATCCTACTCTTAGATTGTGGTGGCGTAAAGTGGATGATCAAAGCAGAGGAGTTGGCGCAAGAAAATTTTTTGTTTTCTACCATAGAAAGTAATCTTCGTTTCCTTCCTCTATTCCCATTTTAATTACAAACACGTTATCCTTAGGCATGGATTTCATAGTTATTTTCACAGCGTTCTTATTTGATAAGCATAGTGAAATCCCAACAGTGGTATCAGAGCCTTTGTGTTTGTGTTTTAATAGGTCTTTAATTACTTTAAAATCATTTCTGAGCATGTAACTGTATGATCATGGTGATTGTATGTCTACTACTTTGTATGGCGTGTCTGGGTTTTCTGGTTTGAAGAGTCTTTGGGTCACTGAAAATTAGTTGGAAGTTGTTTCCATGTGGGTCTCTGTTTTAGCGTAACATTTTCTGCAATCAAGCTTTTGATTCAACAATTTAGATTGTTGTTTAAATTGTGATGTAGATTATAGTTGGTTGTTAATATTGATTAACAATTTTTTATATCAAAATTGTTTCGAATGGTATGAAAATCACATTGCTGTTCATGGAAAAATTACAGCAAAATTCGGGGAAGAAGATGAACAGTGATTTTTCCACCTCCAGAGCCTACCTAGCGTTGGGTACGTTCGACCCACCTTGCGTCAGTTACACTCTGTTCTTCCCCTATTCGTGCCTCCAGAGCAAACCTGGCACTAGGTATGTTCGACCAACCTGGCACCAAGTGCACTCTGTTCCAATATTATTTTATAAAAAATAAATAAATAAATAAAAATAAGTTTTGTTTGATCTTTTATAATTTTGAGAATAGATTCTAATAATGATTAGAATTTGTTTGAAACCCATGATTTTGGATAAAAATATTTTCAAAATTACTTGTAGGACCCACAATTTTCTAAAATTTTGATTTCGGCTCAGAACTTTCTAAAATTTGATTTTGGACTCAGATTTCTCCAAAATACTAATTTTGGATATTTGTGCATTGGATGCTTTATATGTTGTATTTTAAGCACATTTTGTTGGCATGGTGGATAGTTATGGACTAAGACCAAACTTATCTGTTTATACATCTTTATCGCTTTTTTTTATTTAAACAGGACTTGTGCGTCCTATTACCATATTTATCAATTTATGCTGCTTATTGATAAATTGAATGCATGCCAAATGATGAGACAACTAAAAGGAATAAATCCCTCAAATAATATTAAATCTAATGCCTTCTATTAATATAATAAGAACAATAGGTCTTTTTCGAGACTAGGTTGTTGGGCATACCCAAGCCTTCTTGACATTGGGTATGTTCAAGCTATGGGATTTAATTCCTAATTAATGAGTTGGGTTTAACTAATTTCTTTATCCCAATTGGGCTAACCCAAGCATAAAGAATATTAGAGGCAAGGTTGGTCTAGTATTAAACACTTTAATGATTAAAAGATGTTAATCATCCAATGATACAGTAGTTACATTTTATGTAATTGGTATTGGATACCTACCACTGAACTTAAGAGTGGTTTGCTAGGCAAACCCAAGGGCATTCTTAAGGAATTTAGATACTAGTCCACTAGGAAAGCTTCCAACGAGCTTTCTTAAGTCAATAGTAGGGGCTATTGATTTGAATAAAATAGTGGAATAAAAATATGTTTAATTAAAGACCTAATTACTTGCATATCATGAGCATATACATGTTCTAATTACTCTATCTTTACATCTAGGTCACTTGCATTGTGTCGACAAACCTAAACCTATCTAGCATCTTGGACACAAATAAGTTCTCCGAATCAAACTATTTGGATTGGTATAGAAACTTGAGAATCTTTCTCAATTCAGAAAAGTTACTCTATGTGTTAGATGCTCCTATTCCGCCATCACTAGCCCAAGATGCTCCTGCTAATGAGCATGTTGTCCACAAAAAGCACAAGGAGGACAGTGACACAGCATAATGTATTATATTGGCGTTAATGACTCATGAGTTGCAAAAACAGCATGAGCATATGGATGCTCAAACTATTATCTTCCATCTTAAAGAGTTGTTGTATAAACAAGCTAGAACTGAGAGATATGATATCTCTAAGCAACTGTTCTGTTCTAAGATGGTTGAGGGTGCTTCAGTGGCCACTCATAGGCTGCAGATATTAGGCTATATTGAAAAGCTTAGGTCTTTTAGTTTTGTAATGGATCACGATTTAAGTGTTAACTTAATTCTACAATATTACCAAGCAGTTTTTCACAATTTGTGATTCACTACCACATGAACAATATTGAGACCACAATACCTAAGCTTATCAATTTGCTTAAGACTACTAAATCATCCATGAAGAAGAATGATAAGGCGATCTTTCTAGTAGGTTCTTCTTCTTCTGATGCGTCTTTATTTGGGTATAAAAATCATATAAAAATAAGCACATTCCCAATCAAGTTTAAATTAAAAAGTTAATCCCAAATTACACATGTGAACAAGCGTACTTATCATTAACATAGCATAGGGTTCAAACGAGTGTCGATCCTCCAGGAATAAGTATGCATTAATCACTTTCTTTCATTATTTAACCGACTCAACAAAAAGAAAAAAAGGCAAATAAAATAAAATAAAATAATATATACATGTCAAGAATGGAGAATTATGGAACTTAAACCATTATAACGACAAACATGATCTTAAAGTGCCTAATCAATATCATAATTAATTATTCTCTTGGCATCATGAAGGATTAAGATAGATTCACTTCTTTGGTCAATCCATGAAATCACTATCTTCTAGATAAATTAGCATTATTTGATCTCATCTCAACTAATTCACCCAAAAGATGCATTAAACACAGTCCTTAATTAAATTTCCTAGGTCTTGGCAAACTTAAAACATGAAATTAATCAATGAATCCTTGGTCTCGGCAGACATCAATTAACCTTTAATTACCATTTCTCATCAATTAACCCCCTTGGTCCAGTAAGTTAATCGACAACGAATATGAAATTAATGAATTGAAACCACCATCAACCCTCTTGGTCCAGTTAGTTCATGGAAAGAAACAACCAACTAATCTCGTAATAAGCACAAGTAATTAAATACCAAGAAGTACAACCAATTAATCAAAAGCTTAACTAACTCTAAAAATCATGCATACGAAAAATAATGTTGAATTACAATAAAACAATTAACACATCATTGTTCAAGAAAAAAAAATAAAGTAAAAGAAAGCACTCATAGACAAGCCTCCTTCTTCTTCCTCTGAAGACCTTCTTGCACAATCCTCCTTAATTTAGTAGAATTCCTCCTTTGATTTGAGTGATTTTCTGTTATGATCTATGAATTCTCTCATTTCTCTTGTATTTTCTCCTTTATTTGTAGGCTCTAGAAGTGCCTAATTCTGTTCCTCTAGGGTTCTTGGCTGACTAGGAGTAGGAGGATGCTAAAACTCTACAACTTGCCAAAAACTATGCACGAAAATTGAGGCACTACCTTAACATCAGGTCGCAACCGGCGCTGCCTACCCTGACTAGGGCCGGCGCCAGTTGTGTTCTGTTTTTCCAGTTGTTTGCCGATTTTTCTTGATTTTCATGCAATCTTTTCCAGAGTGCAGTCGGCGTCGATTCTAGCCTCTTATCCGGCATCGGTGCGGTTCTATTATACTCCATTTCACTAATTTTTATCGCTTCAAAGTGCGTGCCAACAGCATGTGGCCAGCGCCGGTTCCTCTGGTCTGTCTGAAACTGCCTCTGTTCTGTTTTGCGATATTTTTGTCTTATTTTACCCCTAAAATCTAAAATAAAGCACAAAATACCTTTCCAAGGGTAAAATCTCAAATATGATGGAATATGACAAGTTATTAAACCATATGTATCACAAAATAGCCTCAAATGACTAGGAAAACTATAACTAATTTAAGCCCTATCAATTCCCCCACGCTTAGCTCTTTGCTTGTCCTCAAACAAAGTATCAAAGACAAGTAGGAAAAACACAAGTGTTGATAAATTCACTCAATCTATTTCAAAATAGTATTCCAATGCTTTCTTTATTTAAGACAACAAAACATATGCTACTACATCTTTCATAACAAATGCAAGACTTGTGTAAGTGAAGATTGACTAGTAGAACCATCTCAACACTTGGAAACAATTTAGTTCAAAAAATATATATATGCATTCCATAAGTTTACTTTTCATACACTCTCTCCACTAATTTGAGACATACCATGATTCTACTTAGGTCAAGTAGGACTTTCAAGCTTGTAATGTAAGGCTAAAGAGCTTGTAATGTAGCTTGTCAAACGAAGGATATAGGAGAATCAAATATCAAAGAAAATGAGAGTTCGCAAGAAAAGGATAAACAAAATGTATCAAGAAATTCCAAACTTCTCTTGCTCTCCTATTCCAAAACCAATCAAAACCCATAACCTTGTATAGCAATTATAGTACAATTCAAGCACATCTGCATTTTCATCAATCATTCTCAACTCATCAATAATTTTTTTTCACAAAATCATTTAAATTTTCAGTAATGATGCCAATAACTTGATGTGAACTCAAGTTTTTCAGAAATACCTACAGCTCAACCACCATTCTTCTTGTGATCTTTCTTTTCTTTCTCTTTCAATTTTTCTTTCTTTTTCCTCTTCTTTTTTACAAATACTATTGTTGTTTCTTTCTCAGTTTTTCTCTTTCCATCTTTTCTAGTAGCTTTTTGTTTTCTTTTTGCTTTCAATCTTTCTTTTTCTTTTTCTTCTCTTTCTTTTCTCCTTTCCCAACTCAACACAACTATTAATGCATGACCAAAAGTAACAAGTCATGATCTCTCCACATGTATTCTTCCTCAACATTCTCCTACATATACTTTTATCCATCAAGAGCAATCAAAGATTTGGAAGAATTATTCAAACTCTCAACAAGAAGTACTGGACAAAGTATTCTAACGGGTTTTAGGAAAGAAATTTACAATTTAGGCTCAAAATAGGCACTAGGGATAATATAAAATAGGTAGGCTTAAAAAGCTCAAACTATCTAAAGAAGGCCTATTACCATCGTCCCTAAGTTAAATCATGAATGTCTTTCTTATTTCGCCTCGAAAGGTATCCAAGTAATTTCTAAAATGCTCAATGAATTTTAGTATAAAAACTGGTTTAAGAACAATGTAAGGCATTTGATCAAGAACTACTTAGTCCAAGTGCATGCAAAAAGTCTTGCATAAGCCATAATTGATATAGAACATATGCTCTATGATCTATCACAAAGACATGCATTACAAATACCTCTTGAAATCTCAAAGAAAATCAGAAAAATTCTGAAAAAACTTGCTCTCAAATGGTTCAAAGAAGAATGAAGCATAAAATCATAGAGGCATAGAAGAATTATCATTCTAGCCACTCCCGCACATATAAACTAGACATTGTCCTTAATGGCCAAACAAATAGAACAAGAAAATATTGCCATGTTACACAAATAAATGGGGAAAATATAAGAAAGAAATTACTTCCATTCATGGTGCATTCCTTTATACAAGAGTTGAGTTCCTGGAGAAGGAGACATTGTCGAAGTACCAAAAATAAAAGAAACACACCAAAGCATAAAAACTAGAAAAAGAGAAATAAATCAAAACAAAAGAAAGAAAATAGTACACAAAAGAAAAATACAGGACTAACTAGAAAAGACATGAAAATAGAAAAGAAAAACAAGAATGAAAAATTAATAGGGAAATAGTATAGAACAATCAGCTCAATCCTCATCATCATCATCTGCATGTGCGGAAGTGCCAACACCGCCATGTGGACCCGAAAAGTGCTGTATCCACTCAGCCCATTGCTGCTCCATAGTTGTCTTCCTTCGGGTAATGTCATCGATGGAATCACGCATACGTTGCAGCATCTCTGTCTGCTGAGCGAGCTGTCCCATCACTGCAACCTCAAAGTTAGTCCTTGATTAGGACTGGGAACTACTAACTCGTGCTTGTGATGGTGGTGGTGGGTGCTCCTCCTTCACAAATGATGGCCTAACTTGACCGAGATATCTGACCTCATGGGGCATTAGCCATTTCTTTAGTACCTGGTTATACCCACAACTCATGAGTGTTTATTTCGTAACCATATCATGCTCAGTGGTAGTCTCCGTCAATTGTCCCTCAGTACTAATACCAAAGTCTTTCAGAATTTTCATGTTGACTAGAGGGAAACTGAAAGCTTTGGTAGAGAGACGGTGATGAACCACATCCATAATAGATTGTATAATCAAGAGTGCATGAGGGATTGGCAAGGTGTTCATCATCCTATGTAAAATGTATGTATCAATAAGGCATGTCTCAATAAATCCACTGGCACGGGGTACAACATTGAACCCAAACATGTATGCTAGAGCCCTATAGTTTGCAGCAAGATCATTGTTCGAATAAAAGCTATTGGCTTGGAAAGCATTGTGCTTGTGAAACCCTAAAGTGGCTCTAGTTCCACTAGCATCCCAATTAGGGTCAAAAAGCATTTTTTGGTTGTTAATATCTATCCATTTCCAAGAATCATCATCATATACCTGGAGAAGATTAGCTAAGTGGTCTCGAGTGATGATGATGAGGGTTCCTTTCACTCTTGTCTCAATGTGGGGGAGGTGTTTATTGCCCTTGTCAACCATGTTAGCATAGAATTCTTTGATTAGTGCTGGACAATAATTCCCTTTTAGCTGTACTATCGATCCCCATCTAAGCCTCCTAAACATCATTCCTAACTTAAGGGCGCGGTCTGGGGTAGGTGTGAATGTACTCTCCACAATGATCTTATTTGAAACCCTCCTATTATACCACTCCTCACATGCTAGATCAATGAACTTAGCTGGCCTAAGGAACAGTGGGTCGATAGAGGAAGGGGTAGAGGAAAAAGAAGCTCGATCCCTCTTTAAGGTGTGACCCCTTGCTCTAGACATATTGGCAAGTAAGTAGTAGTGAAGATAGAAGGAAGGACTAAGAAGGGCAAAGATTGTAGACGGGTTGTGGCTCCCTATTTCAAACACAATACACAATACCCTCTCAACTCTCATCCACCTCTCAACCACAATGCCCAAACTCCTTTACCGTATATCACACACCCAACAACAACTAATTCAATCTCCTTCGATCAATCAACTCAACACAACCTGCAAGAATACATATAAAGCTCACTGTAAAGCATAAATGTGTCGAACAACCCCAATGCATTCGAATGTACATACATGATCATGTGAATGAAGGCATCATCATGGCATTAGAGTACTCAAATGTAAAACAATTCAAGGCCAATGTGTATCAACTACTCAATCATAATAATAACTACAATCCTACCCTGAAGCATATGCAGAAACTCCCTAATGATCATGTGAATGCATCAAATACTCAAGAATCAATAACTCACACTATATCCAAAGGCATGAAGCTCAAGATTTAATTCACAATGCAAGAGAACATTATATATCCCAATTTTCAGCCAACAATATACCCAAAATTAGAGAACTTCATCTACAACATTTTAACCATGGGAATTGAATAAAAATCATACATTTGTGCTCTCTTATACATGGGCAAGCAAATGATGTAATCTTTTTTTAGAAATCCAAGCTCTTTGCATGAGGATTGAAGTTTGGTTTATTATGAAAAATGGAAGATCTAAAGACTTTTGATCCATAGGAGAAACAAAAGAAGGATAGATTAATGTTGTAAAAGGGTTAGGGAGGTGAAAAATCAAATCTTGAGGAGTTTGGAAGGTGAAGCCCGCGCGGGTTAGAGAGAATTAGAGAGGGAGTTGAAGAGTTTGAAAGAAAAAGTGGCCAAAATGGCCTATTTCATGTGATTTGCCCTACAGGAACTGGTGCCGGTCTTAGTCCTAGCCGGTGCCGGTTGCATTCTATCCGACCTTCATCAATTTTTTTTTTTTTTTATAGAGTAAGACAAATGATAAACACATAGTAATGATGAATAATGCAACTTAATTCATGAAAAAATGATAAAAAGAACAAAACAACGAAAATAAAATTTGCTTCAAATCACAAGAGCTGAAAGAAAAAATGACTTCAATGTTTTCCACGGCTTTGATCCCGTGGATTTTCTTTAATGTTTCTTGGCAATGTCCCTACTGTTAGTGTTGTGCCCTAGAGGCAATCACTTGTACCATGTATATTGCATATTAAATTAATAAGAGGCATTCTTTATCTTTCAGTTTGATTGTTATATCTAAATATGTGTACAAACCGTTAGATAAAGTCCCTGGTACAACACAATGTTAAGGAAATCATCATAGAGATCATGATGTGAGATTCCTACTACACTATGCAGTGTTTGTACTAAAATAATCCCCAGTCATAGTATTAATAAGATGGGACATTATTAATACGCCAAGACTGGCACATGTTATATCTCTTGATTAGATCAAGCGGTGGTTCTCATATCCGTGGGTATTGGGATACTCAGGATTAATGATTATACTCAGGTAAAGGTAAATACTTCATTACCTTTATTGATGATTATTCTCGATATGGGTATTTGTATTTGATGAAATACAAATCTGAAGCCTTTGACCGTTTCAAAGACTTCAAGAATGAAGTAGAGAAACAACTTGGCAAAAGTATTAAAGCTCTTAGATCCGATCGAGGAGGTGAATACTTAAGTCAAGAGTTTCTAAGTTATCTAAGAGATAACGGAATATTATCTCAATGGACTCCACCATATACATCTCAACTTAACGGTGTATCTGAGAGAAGAAATCGAACCCTTCTAGACATGGTAAGGACCATGATGGCATTTGCAGACCTACCAAAATCGTTTTGGGGGTACGCACTGAAGACTGCTGTTTACATTTTAAACAAGAGTTCCGTCAAAAACGGTTGATACCACTCCTTATGAGTTATTCTTTGGTAAGAGACCAAAGTTATCTCATTTAAGGATTTGGGGTTGCCCTATTTTTGTTAAAAAGGTAATGTCAGACAAACTTGAAAGTAAGTCTGACAAATGTTTATTTGTTGGATATCCAAAAGAATCGTTTGGATATTACTTCTATCTTCCTTCTGAAAATAAAGTTTTTATTTCAAAACATGTTGTCTTCTTAGAGAAGGAGCACATGTTCAAAGAAGATAGTGGGAGCAAGCTTGAACTTAGTGAAGTTCAAGAAGAGCAAACAAATATTGATCAACCTTCGAACCTGTATCTATTCAAATAGATGAACCTTCTAACACACAAGAGCTTCGTAGGTCAAGTAGGATACGAGTGGCACCTAAGAGATATGGATTTCTCATAAGTGACCATAATGACGTATTGCTTATAGATGACGATGAGCCTACTACTTACAAGGATGTTCTGAATAGTTCAGAATCTGAAAAATGGCTCGAAGCTATGAAGTCAGAGATGGATTCCATGTATGATAACCAAGTATGGACTCTGGTTGATCCACCTCAAGGAATCAAGCCTATAGGGTGTAAATGGGTTTTCAAAAAGAAAACTGACATGGATGGTAATGTGGTTACCTATAAGGCTCGCTTGGTAGCAAAAGGTTATCGTCAACGACAAGGTATTGACTATGACGAAACTTTTTCACCAGTTGCGATGTTGAAATCCATAAGAATACTCCTAGCCATTGCCGCTCATTACAATTATGAGGTCTGGCAAATGGATGTGAAAACAACTTTCCTTAATGGAAACCTGATTGAGGAAGTGTATATGACACAGCCTGAACGTTTCATATCCGAAGATGGCACAAAGGTGTGCAAGTTGCAAAAGTCCATTTATGGACTTAAGCAAGCATCTAGGAGTTGGAATATCCGTTTTGATGAGACAATTAAAGAATTTGGTTTCATTCAAAACATGGATGAACCTTGTGTGTACAAGAAGGCTAGTGGGAGTAAAGTTGTTTTCCTATTGCTTTATGTAGATGACATATTGCTTATAGGAAATGATGTTTCCACTCTTCAATCAGTGAAGATTTAGTTGTCCAAGATGTTCTCCATGAAAGACCTTGGAGAAGCAACCTATATTCTGGGAATAAAGATCTATAGAGATAGATCTAGAAGGTTTTTAGGTCTTTCACAGTCTACATACATAGACAAAGTGCTTAAAAGGTTCAGCATGGATCAATCCAAAAGAGGATTCTTACCTATGACACATGGTATAAGCCTTTCAAAGTCAATGTCTCCAAAGACACAAGTTGAAAAGGATCACATAAGTAGAATTTCATATACTTTGGCAATTGGGTCTATCATGTATGCTATGATATGTACTAGGCCCGATGTATCGTGTGCTCTTAGTTTGACGAGCAGATACCAATCTGATCCTGGAGAGGGTCACTGGGCGGCTGTAAAGAATATCCTTAAGTACTTACGAAGGACTAAGGATGCATTCTTGATATATGGAGATGGTGATTTACAAGTAAGAGGGTATACTGATGCCAGCTTTCAGTCCGATAAGGATGACTTCAAATCACAATCTGGCTACGTATTTACATTAGGTGGTGGGGCAGTTAGTTGGAAGAGCTCCAAACAAGAGACTACTGCCGATTCGACTACTAAAGCAGAGTACATAGCAGCTTCTGAAGCAGTTAAAGAAGAGTATGGATCAAGAAGTTCATCGCTGAACTTGGAGTGGTGCCCAGCATTGTTGATTCGATACCTTTGTATTGTGACAACAATGGAGCCATTGCACAGGCAAAGGAACCACGATTTCATCAACGATCCAAGCATGTACTTAGACGCTATCATCTGGTTAGAGAAATCATAGATAGAGGAGATGTAAAGATAGAGAGAATTCCCACGTATCAGAACATAGCTGATCCACTCACTAAAACGCTTTCCCAGAAGAAACATGATAAATATGTTGAGTCATTTGGTATTCAATACATGAATGATTAGCTCTAGTGCAAGTGGGAGTTTGTTAGTGTTGTGCCCTAAAGGCAATCACTTGTACCATGTATATTGCATACTAAATTAATAAGAGGCATTCTTTATCTTTCAGTTTGATTGTTATATCTAAATATGTGTACAAACCGTTAGATAAAGTCCCTAGTACAACACAGTGTTAAGGAAATCATGATAGAGATCATGATGTGAGATTCCTACTACACTATCCAGTGTTTGTACTTAAATAATCCCCAGTCATAGTATTAATAAGATGGGACATTATTAATACGCCAAGACTGGCACATGTTATATCTCTTGATTGGATCAAGCGGTGGTTCTCATATCCGTGGGTATTGGGATACTCAGGATTAACGTGTGGGTGCTTATTTTGAAACAAGTTCATTGGATGACCTAGCTACGAGATAATCACTTGGATAACTATTTAGTGCCAGTGATAGAATCTCATTATAGCAAGTGTGCAAGTATCCTTAGACTTCAGATCTCCAAGGTACTTTGTTTATCAAGCGTTGTACTTTGATTCTAATCTTTGGAGTCTTATCTAGGACCGCCTATGGGATGGATATTGGGTACAACATAAAGTAAACGAAAGTAGTTGAGATGGTCAACAAAGGATTCACCACTCCTAATAGTAGGAGAGTATATCTCAAGGCCACTTGTAGAAATCATTGCTCATGAAGTCCTTGGCCAAGGCGACTATGTGATGGAAATGGTTCCAATTGATACACATATCGAGTAATGGATTTCTTGAACAAGTACTAAAATATTCGGGCCAGAATTAATAATATTCTAGAGGGAGTTGGCACTAATTCCATGCTCTAGACCGAGTGAGATATTGTATGTTGAAAGGAGTTTATTGCACTGATAATTTGCTATTGAAAGGTTCATGTCAAGCCACTTGACTTTCTGGACTTTTGGGTGGTCAAGAGTCATTGCTAGATGTCGCTCTTGATATGCTAAATATGAATTTATTAATTAGAGAATTAATAAATTTAATCCTTTATTTTATTAAGGATTATTAATTCTAATATTGTTAGAATTAATTCATATTATGCTACCAATAAGACCAGGAAACCTAATGGGTCACACACAATAATGGTTTGAATGCTCAAATATATTATTTGATAATATTGTGGGGTTAATTAAGAGAAGGGAATATATTTATAGGTGAATTATAAGTTTGTTATAATTCATGGGACCTAATTGTAATTAAGTAAACTTCAAGGACCAATTTGTTGACAATTGGACGTTGAAGGACTACGTTGCGATTTATGGTAATTATAAATCTATAAATATAAGGAAACAGTTTCCTTAGGGTTTGAGACAGACTATTCACGCAATAACAGAGAAACCATTTCTCTGCCTCTCTTCTTGATCAAACCCTAGCCGTCTCTCTTCTTGATCAAAACCCTAGCCTCCCGAATTCTACTAGCATAGAATTGTGAGATTGTGAGCATTCAACCTTGTGTGGATTATCATTAGAGGAAGTTCTTTCTTGGACTTCAGTTGAGCTGCAGTGAACGGTTTTGGATAATCTGGATCGCGCCTGCGTTCCTGTTTCTGAAATTTTTGAATTCCGGCTTCACGAGGTAATAGACGTAATCTTCTTCTTTTTCCCATTTCTATTGCAAACCCGTGATCTATGGCTTTGATTTCTTGTTGTTTTCCGCTGCGCTTAATCTGATTATGCATGATAGAAATCCTACACCTACTTGAGATCCCCAAGTAGTTTAGCTAATTGGCCAATTCGGCTCTCCAAGTTGCGCATGGAAGCCTCTAAGTTCCTTCTTGTAGCATCGACCCCTTGGAACTTAGTCTCCGTTATACTTACCAATTGGCCAATCAATTCCTCCAATGGTAGCTTGGAAGGTGCGGCATTATTGTTCAAAGGCGGTAGATTTCTTTGATTTCTCCCAAAGTTAAAAGAACCCTACCTAGGTTGATTTCTGTTACTCCAAGAAAAGTTAGGGTGATTTCTCCAACCACGATTGTAAGTAGAGCTATAAGAATTGTTACCTGGACAGACATATCCTGCAAAGGCGGCTTGTTCCCTAGTTTCTTGGAGTGAACCCATATTTTGGCAATCATGGTTTGGGTGCCCTTCTCCATAGAAATCACAATTCCCACTTACCACTTGGCCTTGAGACATCACAATTTGTTCCATCTTTTGAGTCAACGCTTCCACCCTAGCCTCCAAAGCTGCCACAACATCCACTTTGCGTACTCCTTGCACTAGGGCTTTAGACCTTGCACTTCCCCAATAATAGTTATTAGAAGCCAAATTTTTAATGAGATCGAATACCTGTTCCGGGGTCTTATGGTTGATTGAAACCCTGCAGAAGAGTCCACCACTTGGAGTGTTGTGAACATCAGGCCATTAAGAAAGATGACCATCTGCATTCCTAGCTCAAATCTGTGGTGTGGGCATTTTCTCAGCATCTCCTTGAATCCTTCCTAACTTTCATACAAGGTGTAACACCCCACAACCTAGGCCCGACAGGGCCGAGGATGTTGTCCCATCCAAAGGACAAGGGGTCTTTATAATTAGGTCATACAATCAAAATAATAGAATAAAAATAATACTTTAAACTTAAAATTTATTACAATCTAAGATTGCAAAATAAATCCATAAATAAAATTATCTACTCTCATCTTCTCAAAGTAATACATAAAAATAAATGACAAAATTCTCTTCCAAGGTAGACAACACTAGCTACTCATCCCCACAGCAGGATCGACCTGAAATCATGGTAAAAAGGGTGATGAGATAAAAATCTCAGTAAGTCCGTGTGTACTTTGAGTGTCTAGTGAAAACAGTTCGTGAATGCAAAGTATAAAATCTTTATAAGAGAAATACTAGAAAGCAATAAACATTAGTCAAAATCAAGAGTGGTGTTTTGGCTTTTCCAACCATACATAATCAATAAAATCAACCACTCAAAAGAAATGATCATGGATTACCACACGTTGGGCCTCATAACCGGTCAGAATGCTGACACTTTGTGCAGACTGACAAAAGGTAAGTGATCGGCTTACCGGGCAAGATACCCCTCATTCTCTATACCCAAACAAAAACTGGGTGTCCATTTCGGCAACATACAGTCACTTGACTGAAAAATAACTGCTAGCTCGGACCGCCACGACCTACTGGACTGGCATCTTATCCGGGAAGGACTCACCCCTCAGAGGTGGCCACCTACTAAGAGACTTACCCTAACCCCTCAAAGACTAGCCCTAGCAGTCCACCCTTATTGAGTACTCAACGTAACTTACCCCGCTTGGGGAAAAAGGAACAAAACATAGTTCCACTTGAAAATGGCAATTAAGGGTTTCAAAGTCTTTGTCAAAATCAGTTTTAGAAAGAGTTTTGAGTTTAAGTAATTCTGCTTATTGATTTTCAAAAAATTTGTTTGACGGAAATAAGACAGGAGACAATCCTCAATTGCCTTTACAAAAATGAGTGTCCATGCACTCTACATTTGGCTTGCCATAATAAACATTTTACATCAATCAGGTTTTATGCAGGAGCTTACCTAATCCTTAGCTCGAGATAAAATAAAGATCTTAAACCGCTGACCCAACCCCGTCTGGGGTAAATATAAATCACAATTAAAGTCAAGCTAAAATCCACTTTCACAAATAAAACTAGCTCACTCACTACTACCATGATCCTAGTGTCCCAAGCTTTAAGGCCAAATAATAAATAAAAAGGTTTATAAGCTAAGTCTAAATTGATATTTAAAATAATTAGTGTTTTGGGAAATAGGTACTAATAAGTTGAAGGTTTAAATTCTTGCTAAGAATAATTTAGAGTCCATTTGATGAAGAGTCCTAGGTGGTATTAGGTAAAATAATGATTTATTAATAATTAATTGTTTGAAAATAATTGCTAACTAAAATAAATTTTAATGGGTCTTGGTTGAAAGGTAATAAATAAATTTTAATAGGTTTTGATTAAAAGATAATAATTGAAAGACAATAAATTTTAATGGTATTTATGAATATAAGACTTACAAAATTAATATTTTTACTTATTATGATCATTTATATAAAAGGCTTTATTTGATATTATTATTATATATAATATCTATATATTTTATTTCTTGAAACAAAAGCTATCATTTATTTAACTAAAATGTCCTTATATAATAATCCCAATCTACCTTCCTAGGGTTTTTGAATTTGCTAGCAAAAATTATAATATTAAATATTTTATTGAAGAAATAAAATTAGCTTAGGGACAACTAAATCATGATTATATTTCTATTGCTATCCACAATCATGAACATAAACTCCCTCCAATTCATCAAATCATCTAAATCATGAATAAAAGCATAGATCTAAATTTCTCAAGGCATGATCCAACCTCTACTAGAAAAAACATAATCATGGCTTCAATAATCATACATGAATATAAATCCTATTCATCATAGATGACATAATCTTTAGCATACATGATCACAAACACTACCTATGACATGGAGACATGCATTAAACCCTAAAACACCATACAATCAACCAAGATAATCAACTCATGCATAAATCCCATCTTCATCATATACACACATTTATTCATGCTTCAATCTCTACTCATCACAACAATACATGCTCAAATCCTATTCATAATCCATCTCCTACCAATATCATCCTAGAGACATGAATCTAGAATTTAAAAGGAGGGTTAAAAGGCTTACTTGATTGATGAGTACCTTGAAGGAGTTTCGAATCGATCTCAACTCCTAGATGATTAAATCCGTCCAAGGGAGATGAAGAAAGCATGGCCATTGGTGGAGAAGTCATTCGGCCAAGAAGGAGAGGATATTCGGTAGAGAGAGAGAGAGAGAGAGAGAGAGAGAGAGAGAGAAGAGAGAGAAGAGAGTCCATTAGCATGTTTATTCATATATATATTCATTAGAGATCAAAGATTAGTGAAGATGAAGTTGATTGAACAAACCTACCTTGAAGGTGTTCTTAAGCTTTCACAAAAATTCTGATTTTTTAATCCAAAAGAGCAAGTTGGATTTTGGAATTTGATGTTAAAAATGGTATGGATGGACTCATGACAGTGAGAAGATGAATCCTGGAATTTTTTTGAATATGATTGAAGTGGTTTGGAGAGGTATTAGGCAAGTGAAGGGAGTAGGTGTTCTATGTGTGCTTGAAGGTTGAAGAGAATGGAGGGATTTTAGATTAGAAGCTGCCGAAATTCTGTGTGTACAATGGCCAAATTGTTTGTGTAGTTTAGGTATATAATTTTTCTTGTTTGGAAGGAAAAGGAAAGGTTGGTTGTTGAAATCCAAAAAGAATATTTTTGGGAATCAAATTTGAAAACAAAATATAGCAAGAATATCTTTGATTAATGGAGAGCTTTTTGGAGCTACTATGGCCGACTGATTGCTCTGTGATTTGGCTGGATGAAAGCTGGTTGAAGAAGGTTAATGGTGGCCGAAAAGAAGGAGTGTAATAGTGAAGGAAAGGTCTGGTTGTTTGAGAGACATTTTATGGAAGGTTGCTAAATTAAGATTGCTGGAATTTTGGTATCCAATCAAGGCATGATTGCAGTAATTTGTTGGAGATATTTTAGGGCAGCCATGTCTGGTTTTCACACAAAAGCTTGGGGAAGATAATGGAGTTCAGTTCATGGCTGTTTAAGAGTGCTTTGTGCAGAAGAAAGATGGTGTTTCGGCCAGGGCTGGATTAGGAAACAAAGCTGGACAGAAAATTCCTGTACAGATCGCCATTGCTGGAATTTTTTTCTGGGCAGTTTCGGCTGCCATTTTCCAGCCAAATTGTAGAGAGTTTGAAGGAGATTTCAGAGGTCTTTCATGGCTAGTTTCTAGCCTTCTTCATGGAGGGAAAACATGGCTAAGGAGTTAGGAGAAAACTGGAAGAAAACAGCTTGGTTGAAGGCCACCAAAGCTGCAATTTTAACCAGAAATTTTTCTAGTTTTACACAGCATTTGTGTAGCCTAAAATTAACCAGAAAATTTCAGATTCCAAGCTGATCAAAAGGGCCATTTTCTGGCAGCATTTGGGAAGGAATAATGGATGAGAATTTTGACACTTTTCATGCACAAGAAGCTGGAAAAAAATTCTGATCATTACATGAAGGAAAATGAACCTAGCTAAAGTGGAGATTTGAAGGTTCACTAGGGGAATTAATTCTCTTGGAACCTTCCCCATCTCTTCCATATTTTTGTTCCATAAGATGTCTTTCACTAAGACATTTTGAACCTTCAAAGACACAGCACTTTACTGAAATTTCTGGAATGAAAATTGGCTAGAACAAATTTGCCCAATCTAACGAATTGAGAATTAGGAAAAATTAAAGATCAAGAAGGAATGAATTCCCTTAGGAATTTTTGTAGGGCACAAGAATAGGATTAGGATACTCCTATCATGTCTCCTCTAGGACAACACCTCTACTCTATTCTAAAGCACATAAGGCCGAAAATACCCCTTCCCAAGCAAAAATAAAATTTAATCATGCTAAAGCTCCAATGATGGAATTTGAACCCAAGACCTCAAGAATTAATTCCAAAGCTCTAACCACTACAACACAACAACTCTTGTTGTTATTTTCTCTCTAAATATTTTTCCTATTTAATCCTCAAGCTATCTTCCTATTTTCACCTCAAGCAAAAATTACCATTTTGCCCTTCTTACTCAATAAACATAATCAAGCCCTCGAGACTATAACACACAAATCCAAAGCACATAAAATCATATAAAAATATATTTAAATATGCAATAAAATATGATATGCATCCCAACCCCCTTACTCTAAGGTTAGTTTCGACTGGGGTTTCACACAAGGGTTGAGAATCTAATTGTTGGAAGGCAAAAATCTCATTTCTAAGTTTGGTTGTCCTAGCTGGAGGGAAATATTTGGCAAGAAACATTTCAACTAGGGTATTCCAAGTCATGATGGAACTTGTAGGTAAAGACTTTAACCAAGATGTAACTCTATCTCTCAAGGAAAAAGGAAAAAGTCTTAGATTGGTGGCATCTTCTGAAACACCATTCATCTTGAAGGTATCACAGATTTCAAGAAAACTAACTAAGTGGGCATTGGGATCTTCTTCAGGTAGCCCATCGGATTGGACCATATTTTAGACCATCTGGATTTTATTGGGCTTTATTTCGAAATTGTTTACATCCATCCTAGGTCTAGTGATACTCGAGCTTGTGCCCGAGATTGCAGGTTTCACAAAGTCATCCATAACCGTCCTGTTGTTTCCAGCATTGTTGTTTTGTGCACCGTCCATGTCTGCGATTAAGTTCCGTTGGATTGTCCGGAAGATTTTTGATAGTGTCCTTTCAATTTTAGGGTCAAAGTCGACTATCTCGCCTTCAGATTTTCGAGTCATGTACCAACGTTAACACCTACAGAAGATAAGAAGCAAGTTAAATAATAGAATTCATACTTAAAACAAAGTTAAGAGAAGAAAAAGTTAGTCAAGTAAACATAGTCAAAGTTAGCAAGTTAGATTACAAAGGTATACATAAGTTACACAAGATACAAAAGATGGCATATTTTTGCAAAAAGATTAATTGTACATATTATACATATTCACATATTTACCTATTTACATAGTTACATGATTAAATCAACAAAATTCTAGCTTTCATGATATTGTTCCCGGCAACAGCGCCAAAAACTTGATGCGCCTTTATTTAGGTATAAAAATCATATAAAAATAAGCACTTTCACAATCAAGTTTAAATTAAAATGTTAACCCCAAATTACACATATGAGCAAGCGTACTCATCATTAACATAGCATAGGATTCAAACGAGTGTCGATCCTCCAGGAACAAGTATATATTAATCACTTTTCTTTCATTGTTTAACCGACTCAACAAAGTGAAAAAGAAATATAAAAGGTAAATAAAATAAAATAATATAATATATACATGTCAAGGATGGAAAATTATGTTACTTAAACCATTCTTCCAGCAAACATGATTTTACAGTACCTAATCATTATCATACTTAATTACTCTCTTGGCATCATGAATGATTAAGATAGATTCACTTCTTTGGTCAATCCATGAAATCACTATCTTCTAGATAAATTAGCATTACTTGGTCTTGTCTCAACTAATTCACCCAAAAGATACATTAAACACAGTCCTTAATTAAATTTCCTTGGTCTCGGCAAACTTCAAACATGAAATTAATCAATGAATCCTTGGTCTCAACAGACATCAATTAACCTTTAATTACTAGTTCTCATCAATTAACCCCCTTGGTCCAGTAAGTTAATCGACAACGAATATGAAATTAATGAATCAAAACCACCATCAACCCCCTTGGTCCAGTAAGTTAATGGAAAGAAACAACCAACTAATCTCGTAATAAGCACAAGTAATTAAATATAAAGAAAAACAACCAATTAATCAAAAGCTCAACTAACTCTAAAAATCATGCATACAAAAAATAATGTTGAATTACAATAAAATAATTAACACATCATTGTTCAAGAAAAAGAAAATAAAGTAAAAGAAAGAACTTATAGACAAGCCTCCTTCTTCTTCCTCTGAAGACCTTCTTTCACAATCCTCCTTGATTTAGTAGAATTCCTCCTTTGATTTGACCGATTTTCTGTTATGATCTATGAATTCTCTCCTTCCTCTTATGTTTTCCCCTTTATTTATAGGCTCTAGATATGCCTAATTCTGTTCCTCTAGGGTTCTTGGCCGACTAGAAGAAGAAAGATGCTAAAACTCTACAACTTGCCAAAAACTGCACACAAAAATTGAGACACTGCCTCAACATCAGGTCACAGCTGGTGCTGCTTGTCTTGACTAGGGCCAGCACCGGTTGTGTTCTGTTTCTCCAGTTGTTCGACAATTTTTCTTCATTTTCGCGCAATCTTTTCCAGAGTGTAGCTAGCGCCGGTTCCAGCCTCCTAACTGACGCTTGTTCAGTTCTGTTCCGCTTCGTTTTACTAATTTTTCATCGTTTCGAAGTGCTTACCTGTTCCTCTGGCCTATTCGGCGCTGCTTTTGTTCTGTTTTGCGATGTTTTTGTCTTATTTTATATAACACCCCACTACATAGGCTCACCAGGGCCGGGGATGTCGCCCCGTCCAAAGGACAAGGGGTCTTTATAACTAGGTCACACAAATAAAAATTGCGGAATAAAAATAATACTTGAACTTAAAATTTATTACATCCCAAAAACAAATCCAATAAATCCACGAATAAATTCAAGAATACCCAAAACAAATCCATAATAACATTCATCCACCCTCATCTTCCCCGAAACATTACACAAAATAAATTATCAGAAAATCTTCCAAAGCAGGCAATATCAAGCTACTCACCCCCACAGCAGGACTGACCTGAAATCATGGTAAAAATGGTGGTGAGACAAAAATCTCAGTAAGTCCGTGTGTGTTTAAGTGTCGAGTGAAAACAGTTCGTGAATGCAGAGTATAAAATTCTTTATAAGAGATCACTGGCAAGTAATAAACATCTGTCAAAAGCAAGAGTGGTGTTTTGGCTTTTCCAGCTATACATAATTTAGAAAATCAACCACTCAAAAGAAAGGATTACGGGTTACCATACGCTGGGCCCCATAACCGAATGGTCAGCATGCCACACTTTGAGCATACCGCCGATCAGAATGCCACACTTTGTGCAGACTGACAAAAGTAGGTGATCGGCCTACTGCGTAAGATACTCCTCCTTCTCTATACCCAAACAACAACCGGGTGTGCATTCCGGCAAAACACAGTCACTTGACTAAAACGAACACTGCTAGCTCAGACTGGCACGACCCACTGGACTGATGTCCTATCCGAGAAGGACTCACCCCTCAGAGGTGGCCACCTACTGAGAGACTTACCCAAACCCCTCAAAGACTAGCCCTAGTAGTCCACCCTTATTGAGTACTCAACGTAACGTATCCTACTTGGGAAAAATGAACAAACACAGTTCCACTTGAACATGGCAATTAAGGGTTTCCAAAATCTTTGTCAAAAACAGTTTCAGAAAGAGTTCTGAGTTTGAGTAAATCTGCTTATTAAATTTCAAATAACTCATCTGACGGAAATAAAATAGGAGACAACCCTCAATTGCCTTTACAAAAATGAGTGTCCATGCACTCTATATTTGGCTTGCCATAATTAAACATTTTTCAACAATCAGGTGTTTATGCAAGAGCTTACCTGATTCTTGCTCACACTAAAGAGGTCCCCAACAGCTGACCTAACCCCACATGGCAAATACAAATCACAATTAATTTCAAACCACAATCCACTTCCTCAATTTTAAATTAACTCAACTTGCTACTACCATGATCCTAGTGTCCCAAGCTTTAAGGCCAAACAATAAATAAATAGGTTTATAGGTTGAGCCTAATCTGATATTTAAAATAACTAATGGTTTGGGAAATAAATTCTAAGATGTTGAAAGTTTAAATCTTGCTAAGAAAAATTTAGAGTTTATTTGATCAAGAGTCCTAAGTGGTTATTAGGGAAAATAATGAGTTATTAATAATTTAGTTGTTAGAAAATACGTGATAACCAAAGTTAGTTGAAAATGAATTTTAATGAGTCTTGCTTGAAAAATAATAAATAAGTTTTAATAGGCTTTGATTAAAAGGTAATAATTAAATTTATAATAATAAGTATTTTACTAATTATGATTATTTCCATAAAAGGCTTTAGTTGATTTCATTATTTTATAAAATACTATATATTTTATTTTTCTATTAAAACTATTATTTATTTGACTAAATTATCCTTTATATAAATATAATATTCCAAATCCACCCTTCCTAGGGTTTTTTGAAATCACTAGCAAAATTATATTATTAAATATTTTATTCATGAAATAAAAATTTGCTTAGGGACAACTAGATTATGATCATATTTCCATGGTTATTCACAATCATGCACATATACAACCCTTCAACTCATCAAATCATCCAAATCATGCATATAAGCATAGATCTCAATTTATCAAGACATGATCTAACCCCTACTAGCATAAATATGATCATGGCTTCAAAAATCCAACATGCATATAAATCCTATTCATCAAAGGGGGCATACTTTCTAGCATACTTCATCACAAATACCTCCTATGACATGCATCAAACCTCAAATCATCATACTATCAACCAAGATAATCCTTCCATGCATAAATCCCATCTCCTTAACAATCATACATATATTCACGCTTCAATCTCAACAATACATACTCAAACCCTACCATAATCCACCTTCTAACAACAACATCCTAGAGACATGAATCTAGGATTTAAAAGAAAGATTGAAGGCACTTACTTGGTTGATGAATGCTTTGAAGGAGTTTAGAACGGATCTCAACTCTTAGATGCCTAAATTTGTCCAAGGAAGATGGAGATAGCATGACCATGGAAGATGAAGCCATCTGGCCAAGAGAGAGAGTTTCAGCCATGAGAGGAAGAGAGAGAGAGAGAGAGACCATTAGTATGTTTATTCACATATATTTTCACTTGAGATCAAAATTGGAGAAGATGAAGTTGTTAGAACAATCCTACCTTGAAGGTGTTCTTGAACCTTCACAGAATTTTCTGGTTTTGATCCGAAGTAGCGAGTTGATTTGTGGAGTTTGATGTTAAGAATGGGTTGATGGACTCACGGTAGTGAGTAGGTCAAATCTGGAGATTTTAGAGAAGGTTTGAAGTGGTTTGGAGGGGTATTAGGTGAAAGAAAGAAGTAGGTGTTCTTGGTGTAGTGTGTGTGTTCTTTAAGGTTGAAGGAATTTGAGAGATTGTGTTGTACAGCTGCCGAAATTCTGAGAGAATTAGGGCAGCCGAATTTTCTGTAGGGTTTAGGAGGTTGGTTCTCTGATTTGGAAGGGAAAATGAAAGGCTAGTTGTTAAAATCCTTGAAGAATATTTTTAGGAAGTAAATTTGGAAACTAAATATCCTAGAATATCTTGATTGTTGGAGAGCTTTGGAAGTCTGCCATGGCCGATTGCTTTGAGCAGAATTTTAGTGGAATTAATGCTGGTTTAAAGAAGCTTATGGTGGCTGAAAATAGGGAGCATAATGGTGAAGAAGTTTGGTTATTTGAGGGATACATTATGGAAAGTTGCTAAACTATGTTGGCTGGAATTTTGGAAATCCATCAAACATAATTGCAGGAATTTGTTGGAGAGATTTTCGGGCAGCCAAGTCTGAATTTCGTGCAGAAGCTTAAGGGGAATAATGGTGCTCTATTACTGAAGGTTTAAGGAAGGTTTATGCAGAACAATGATGGTGTTTCGGTTGGAGGAAGATTAGGAAACAAAGCTGGACAATTGGACTGCAAAGAATTTCGCTAGGCTGGAATTTCTGGACAGCTTTTTCGGCTGCCATTTTCCAGCCATCTTGCAGTGAATTTAAAGGGGAATTTTAGGGGTGTTCAAGGCTGGTTTCCAGCCTTCTTCATGGAGGAAAAACTTAGCTAAAGTGCTCAACAAAATCTGGAAGAAAATAGCTTGGTTTTGGACTCTCAAAGTTGCAATTTGTACAAGAATTTTTCTTGGTTTTGCTCCAGCTTTGAGCAGTCCGAAAATGGCTAAAGAATTCAGGTTGCAAGCTGATCCAAAAGATCATTTTTCTGGCAGCATTTGGGAGGGAATGCTAGCTAAGAAACTCGACAGCTTAAAGGTACAATAAGCTAGAAAATTTCAGTTCATTCCAAGAAGGAAGATGCACTAGCTAGAGTGAATTTTCAGCAAGCTCACTAGAGGAATTTTTCGTCTTGGAATCTCCCACAACTCTTCCACATTTTCAGGCCATAAGAAGTCTTTTACTAAGACATTTTGACCCTACAAGACCGCAGTACTTTACTGAAATTTCTAGAAAGAAAATGACTAGAACAACTTGATCACACTAATGAGTTGAGAACTAAGGAAAAATCAAAGATCAAGGAAAAATGAATTCCTCTTAGGAAATTCGAGTAGGGCAAGGGAGTAGAATGAGGATACTCCTAACATGTCTCTCTTAGGACATCATCACTCCCCTACTCTAAGCACTTAAGGCCGAAATTATTACTTCCCAAACAAAAATAAAATTTAACCAAGCTAAAGCTCCTGTGATGGAATTTGAACCTAAGACCTCAAAAATTAATTTCCAAAGCTCTAACCACTACACCACAACAACCCTTGTTGTTATTTTCACTAGCAACTTATTTCCTATTCAATCCTCAAGCTATCTCCCTATTTTCACCTCAGGCAAAAATTATCATTTTACCATTCTCACTCAATATTTACCAACAAGCCTCCAAGACATTAAAACTCAAATCCAAGGCACATAAAATCAAATAAAAATATATTTAATCATGCAATAAAGTATGTTATGCATCCCAACCCCCTTACTCTAAGGTTGGTTTTAACTAGGGTTTCACATTTTACCCCTAAAATCTGAAATAAAGTACAAAATACCTTTTCAAGGATGAAATCTCAAATACGAAGGAATATGACCAGTTATTGAGCAAAATGTATCACAAAATAGTCTCAAATAACTAGGAAAAATATTACTAATTTAAGCCCTATCATCTTCTAAGAAGAAAGTTCCTATGAGGAAGAAAAATAATCCTATCAAGCCTAAAAGTGGCATGAAGAATAAGGAAGCAGCCACTAAAGGTCCAAGTCATCATTGTGGCAAGATGGGCCAGTGGAAGCGCAACTGCAAAGCCTACTTGGAGACCGTGAAGGAGAAGAAGGAGAAAGAGAATATTGCAAGCACTTCTACTTCTACTCTTGGTATGTTTATGATTGAGATTAATACTGCCTTTAGTAATGAGATACAGGTATTGGATACCTGTTGTGGATCCTATTTATGTAATAATTTGCAGGGACTAAAGGGCAGTAGAAGGCTAGAAAGGGGCGATGTGGATCGTCGAACTGCAAATGGAGTAAAAGTTGCTGCACTAGTTATGGGGATTTATCATCTTAATCTACCTTCTAGATTAATTTTAGAACTTCAAAACTACTATTTTGTAACATTTTTATTGAAAAATATTATCTCAGTCACTTGTTTAGATTTATTTGGATTTCATTTAAATTTTAAGATTAAACGTTGTCCTTTTTCATTAAATGATATCCATTATAGTTCTGCAACTTTGTTAATGGTTTATATGTTCTAGACGTGGATAATCTAATTCTCAATATAAATATAAAGAAATAAAGAAAAGATAACTCAATCCCATCTTACTTATAACATTGTCGTTTAGGCCATGTAAATGAAAAACACGTCTCTAAGTTATACAAGTTGGGTGACTTGGGGTTATTTGATTATAAATCATATGACACATGCGAATCTTGTTTACTTGGTAAAATGGCTAAAACTCCCTTTTCTGGAAAAGGAGAAAGGGTTAAAGAGTTATTAGAACTAATATATACAGATGTATGTGGCCCAATGTCTATACAAGTAAAATGAGGTTATCACTACTTTATAACCTCCATCGATGACTATTCATGATATGGGTATTTGTATTTAATGAAATACAAGTCTGAAGTATTTGGCAAGTTTAAAGACTTCAAGAATGAAGTAGATAAACAACTTGACAAAAGTATTAAAACTCTTAGATCCGATTGAGGAGGTGAATACTTAAGCCAAGAGTTTCTAAGTTATCTTAGAGATAATGGGATATTATCTCAATGGATTCCACCACATATACCTCAACATAATGGTGTATCTAAGAGAAGGAATCGAACCCTTCTAGACATGGCACAGACCATGATGGCTTTTGCAGAGTTACCAAAATCATTTTGGGGATATGCACTGGAGACTGCTGTTTATATATTAAACAGAGTTCCATAAAAAATGATTGATACAACTCCTTATGAGCTGTTCTTTGGTAAGAGACCAAAGTTATCTTATTTAAAGATTTGGGGTTGCCTTGCTTCTGTTAAAAGGGCAATATCAGAAAAACTTGAAAGTAAGTCTAACAAATATTTGTTTGTTGGATATCTGAAAGAGTCCTCCGTATATTACATCTATCTTCTTGCTAAAAATAAAGTTTTTATTTTGAAACATGCTATCTTCTTAGAGAAAGAGCACATGTTTAAAAGAGATAGTGGGAGCAAGCTTCAACTTAGTGAAGTTCAAGAAGAAAAAATAAATATTGATCAACCATCTGAACCCATACCTATTGATGAACCTTCTAACACACAAGAGCCTTGTAGGTCAAGTAGGATACGAGTGGTGCCTGAGAGATATGGATTTCTCATAAGTGACCACAATGACATATTGCTCATAGAAGAAGATGAGCCTACTACTTACAAGGACATTCTAAATAGTTCAAAATCTAACAAATGGGTTAAAGCCATGAAGTCAAAAATAGATTCCATGTATGACAACCAAGTATGGACTTTGGTTGATCCACCGAAAAGAATCAAACCTATAGGGTGCAAATGGATTTTCAAGGAGAAAATCGACGTGGATGGTAATGTGGTTACCTATAAGGCACGTATGGTTGCAAAAGGTTATCAACAACAGCAAAGTGTTGACTATGACAAAACTTTTTCACCAATCGCTATGCTAAAATCTATAAGAATACTTCTAGCACTTGCCGCTCATTATGACTATGAAGTTTGGCAAATGGATGTGAAAATAGCTTTCCTTAATAGAAACCTAATCGGGAAAGTGTATATGACATAAGCTGAAGGTTTCACATCTAAAAATGGCACAAAAGTTTGCAAGTTGCAAAGGTCCATCGGTGGACTTAAGCAAGCTTCTAGGAGTTGGAACATCCGGTTTGATGAAATAATCAAAGAGTTTGGTTTCATTCAAAATATAGATGAACCTTATATGTATAAGAAGGTTAGTAGGATTGCAGTTGTTTTCTTATTACTTTATGTAGATGACATATTGCTAATAGGAAATGATGTTTCCGTTCTTCAATCTGTAAATATTTGGTTATCCAAGATGTTCTCCATAAAAAACCTTGGAGAAGCCACCTATATTCTGGAAATAAGGATCTATAGAGATAGATTAAGGAAGTTGCTAAGCCTTTCGCAGTTTACATACATAGATAAAGTGCTGAAGGGGTTCTGCATAGATCAATCTAAAAGAGGATTCTTACCTATAACACATAGAGTAAGCCTTTCAAAGTCAATGTCTCCAAAAACATAAGTTGAAAGGGATCACATAAGTAGAATTTCGTATGCTTCAGCAATTGGGTCTATCATGTATTCTATGATATGTACTAGGCCCGATGTATCATATGCTCTTAGCTTGACGAGCAAATACCAATCTGACCCTGGAAAGAGTAATTGGGTATCTATAAAGAATATCCTCAAGTACTTACAAAGGATAAAGGATGTATTCTTGGTATATAGAGATGGTGATTTGTAAGTAAGAGGGTATACCGATGCCAGCTTTTAGTCCAATAAAGACGACTGTTAGGATGTATGCCCTCTTAGACTAGATTTCTGATGTAAAAATCGAATGTTTTAATAAAAGAATTTATTTTTAGAAATTGTTTGTGGATTTACAATTTTATTTGTGCACAATTACGTTTGGAAAAGACTTATTGTGTTTAAGTAAGTAGTCCATGTGAATAAAGGTCTTTCACAGTATGGTACAGATCACAGGTTACTTAATACATAAACTTTTGTTCTTAACCGAATAATGAGAATGGGAATCTCATCATGTATAGGTTATTATGTTGTGAATTGTAAATAGGGAATGGCTTATCTGTAGCCAGTGAGTAGTCCACTCACTTCATGACATAAGCATATTTTGAATACGTAAAATAGGACCTGTAGTAGTGGTTTCTTAAAAGTACTATATGGTAGAAACCTAGACTACTACTACTACAGCGTGGATTAGTACACTATGACTTGAATATGAGTTGGTGGTCTGATGAAGCTGGAAGCATATACTTTGATATGCTATAGTTGAAGTTCTATTGTAGGGCCAATATACTTGTATGTTGGGTATGTGTGACTAGTTAGTTAAGACAGATTTGTACAAGATAGTTTCTATACTATATTGCCCCTTATGGTAGTCTGAATGATCTAAATATCCAAGGCCCTGGGAAACATGACTTGGATGTTTGCTTTAGGGTAGCTCCTTTGGAAAGCGAAAACAATCCAAGAGGTCATGGATCATTGGACTAGAGGCCTAAAGATGATAGATGTCATTTAGAGAAGTGTTAGTACACTTCTTCCTCTCTAAATGTACGGTGATGTATAGAAGGGTATTTTAGTCATTACACCTGTAGGTCGAAGACTTTGCTAACGCAACATTGTCCCTGGGGTCAATATTTTCTTATGGTGATATTATGAAATATTTAAAATGTAAAATGTAGCTATTTATATGGAAAGGGTATTTTGGTCATTTTAGTAGCCAATGTGGTGTGTCTTTTGGTCCCCAGTATAGACCGTGAGTCCTAATTATATACGGGTAAGCGATTGATCGTAAATTAAATGGAAATTATTTTATTTAAGTAGCCTGATTTAATTATTGGACTAGAATAAAATAAAGGTCCATGGAGAGAGAATTAATTAAATTAGTTTAGTGGGCTAATTAATTATTTAGGGCTTTGGCCCAGTTTGAATAATTAGGGATTAACCTGGGACTAATCTGATTTAGGCTTATTTAATTGGACTGGTTTATTTGGGCTGGAAAATTAATTTTTTGTTAGGCCATTAAGTTGGTTCTAACTAGAATAATTAATTAAGCCCAATAGGTTAAACAAAGAGTCCAATGGCCCAGTCCAGTTTAACCTAGGATTTTTTATTTAGATTAAACAGGACGATTAGATACATCGTTGTTGACATAACACACATACTCTGAGACGGCTTCTTCTCTGTGGAAGCCAAACGTCTCTCTCTCTCTCTCTCTCTCTCTCTCTCTCTCTAGAAAATTCCCTAGCTCGTTACTTGTTCACCAAACGAAAGTTAGGCAGGCCATATACTGGAAGACTGAGAGTTTGGCGTCCACATACATGCAAAGGCGGAGTAGGAGGCCTGCAGGAATTGCACCAGGGGCTTCTACCAGCACATCTACACCGGTTGCACACATTCTAGTACAGCAAACACTTAGAACGAGGAAAAGAGGTAAAATTTTTAAAATCTCAGGATTGGGACAGGGCGCAACCGGCGCCGACTAGGGCTGCCGAAGCCGGCGCCAGTGCTGGCCCTACCCTGGACTCCCTATTTTCCATTTTTTTTTCATGTTCACTTCCGCTACGTGCTCTGTGTTTTCCCGCTTTCCACGCCTTCAACGACTACAAATCACAGTCTGGCTATGTGTTCACGTTAGGTGGTAGGGCAGTAAGTCAGAAAAGTTCCAAATAAGAGACTACTACTGATTCGACAACTGAAGCAGAGTACATAGCGGCTTCCAGAGTAGCTAAAGAAGCAATCTGGATCAAGAAGTTCGTCACTGAACTTAGAGCGATGCCTAGCATTGTTGATTCAATACTTTTGTATTGTGACAACAATGGAACCATCGCACAAGCAATGGAACCACGGTCTCATTAACGATCCAAGCATGTATTTAGATGATATCATCTGATTAGAGAGATCATACATAGGTGAGATGTAAAGATAGAGAAAATTCCCATAGATCAAAACATAGCTGATTCACATACTAAAGCACTTTCTCAGAAGAAACATGATAAACATGTTGAGTCATTCGGAATTCAATACATGAATGATTAGTTCTAGTGCGAGTAAGAGATCATTAGTATCGTTCTCTAGAGGCAATCACTTGTACCATGTATATTGCATAATGATTAATAAAAGAAGCATTATTTATCTTTCAATTTGATTGTTATATCTGAATATGTGTATAAACTATTTGATAAAGTCCCTAGTACAAGATATTATTAAGAAAATCATGATAGATATCATGATTTGATATTCCAACTACACTATGTAGTATTTGTGCTTGAATAATCCCTAGTCATAGTATTAATGAGATTGGACATTATTAATATGCCAAGACTAGCAGATGTTATATCCCTTGATTGGATAAAGTAGTGGTTCTCATAACCGTGAGTATTGTAATACTCAGGATTAATATGTAGATGCTTATTATATGAACAAGTTCATTAGATGACCTAGCTATGAGATAATCACTTGGATAAACTATTCAGTGTCAGTGATAGAATCTCATTATAGCAAATATGCAAGTATCCTTAGACTTGAGATCTCCAAGGTACTTTGTGTGTTTAGCATTGTACTTTGATTCCAATCTCTAGAGCCAGATTGAGAGCCACTTATTGGATGGATATTGGGTACAATGTGAGGTAAACAAAAGTAGTTAAGAGAATCAATAAAGAATTCACCACTCCTAGTAGAAGAGGTGAATATCTCACATTCACTTGTAGGAATTACTACTAGAGAAGTCCTTGGCCAAGACGACTGTGTATTGAAAATGGTTCCAATTGATAGAGTAGTGGATTCCTGGTACAAGTACTAAAATATTCAGGCTAGAATTAATAATATTCTAAATGGATTTGGTACTAATTCCATGCTCCAAACCGAATGAGATATATTATGGTGAAAGGAGTTTATTGCACTAGTTATTTGCTATTAAAAGGTTCACGTCAAGCCACTTAACTTTCTGGACTTTTAGGTGATCAAGAGTCATTGCTAGATATCGCTCTTGATCTGCTAAATATGAATTTATTAATTAGAGAATTAATAAATTAATCCTATATTTTATTTGGGATTATTAATTCTAAAGCTGTTGAATTAATTCATATTATGCTATCAATAAGACCAGGAAACCTAATGGGTCACACATAATAAAGGTTTGAATGTTCAATATATATTATTTGATAATAGTGTGGGTTTAATTGAGAGAAGTAAATATATTTATAGGTGAATTATAAGTTTGTTATAATTCATGGGACTTGGTTACAATTATGTAAACTTCAAGTGCACAATTGTAGATATTGGATCTTGGAGGATTTAATTGCAATTAATACAAATCCTAAAACCTAAAAACATGGGAAATGTTCCTTGTTGCTGAGTGAGATTTTGGACGATCAAAAGGAGGATTTTCTAACCTTTCTCTTCACCTCTTTCTTCTCCAATTAACCCTGGCCCCTTCTCTTCTACTAGCATATATTTGAGTGGGCTTGTGAGCAATTCAACCTTATGTGGATTACTGCTAAAGACAATCCTACTCTTGGATTGTAGTGGTGCAAGATAGATGATCAAAGCAGAGGATTGGCATAAGAAAAAATTTTATTTTCTACCATAGAAGGTAATCTCCATTTCCATTCTCTATTACCATTTTAATTACAAACACGTTATCCTTGGGCATAGATTTCATAGTTATTTCCGCTATGTTCTTATTTGATAAGTATGATAAAATCCCAACACATCTATGGACTTAAGGAAGCGTCACGAGCATAGAACATACGTTTTGACAAAACCTTAAAAGCTTATGATTTCATTCAAAACGTAGATGAACCATGTATGTATAGGAAATCAGGCAATGGTAAATTGATTTTTCTTGGTACTTTGTGTAGATAACATTCTACTCATCGAAAATGATGTAAGGATATTGTCATCAATTAAAGTTTGGCTATCTAGTCAATTTAGCATGAAAGACATGAGGGAAGCTAACTACATTATAGGTATTAAACTTCTTAGAGATAGGAAGCAAAGAATGCTAGACTTATCTCAGTCTGCTTATATTAACAAGATGTCGGTCAAGTAGAGTATGGATCAATTTGAAGGAGCTATTATACCCTTTAGACATGTATTATCCTTATCTTCCAAGTAGTGTCATCAGACACAGGAAGGCAAGCAGAAAATGAGTAGGATCCTGATAGGGCCTAAATTACTCATATATTTCCTAATTAAGGCTATTTTGTGATACATTTTGTTCAATAACTGGTCATATTCCTTCATATTTGAGATTTTACCCTTAGAAAGGTATTTTGTGCATTATTCCAGATTTTCAGGGTAAAACAAGATAAAAATGTTGCAAAACAAAATAGATGAGGCACTGGCTAGGACAAGGGAACTGGTGCCGGCCACGTGCTACTGACACACACTTCGAGGCAACAAAAAATCGGTGAAACAAAGCAAAATAGAATAGAACCGGTGTCGACTGGGAGGCTAGAGGCAGCGACTGGCTATACTTTGGGTGGATTGGCATGAAAATCAAGAAAAATCAGCAAACGAATGAAGAAATAGACCAAAACAGGCACCGGCCCTAGGCAGGACAAGCGGCGCGGGCTGTGCCCTGATGCTAAGGCGGTGCCTCGATTTTCATGCACATTTTTGGCAATTTGTAGAGTTTTAATATTTTCCTACTTCTAGTCGGCCAGAAACCCTAAAGGAACAATTTTAGGCACTTTTTAAGCTTATAAATAGAGGAAAAACACAAGGAAAAAAAGAGGATTCATAGATCAAAATAGAAAATCACTCAAATTAAAGAAGGAATTCTTCAGTTCAAGGAGGATTGTATAAGAAAGTCTACAAAGGAAGAAGAAGGAGGCTTGTCTATGAGTGCTCTCTTTTAACTTTGTTTTCTTTTCTTGAACAATGATGTATTAATTGTTTTGTTGTAATTTGACATTATTTTAGGTATTCATGATTATTAGAGTTACTTTGATCTTTTAATTAATATTTTTGGTATTTAATTACTTGTGCTAATTACGAGATTAATTGGTTGTTTTTGTCCATTAACTTGCTTGGAAAAGGAGTTGATAGTGGTCTCAATTCATTAATTTCATATTTGTTGTCTCTTAACTTGCTTGGAAAAGGGGTTAATTACTAAGAACTAGGTAATTAAAGGTTACTTGATGTCTCCCAGGATATGGATTCATTGGTTAATTTCATGTTTTAAGTTTGCCAGGATATGAAAATTTAATCAAGGATTGTGTTTAATACATCTTTGGAGTGAATTAGTTGAGACAGTATATGTGATGCTAATTTGTCTAGAAGATAGCGATTTCATGGATTGGAAAAGAAGTGAATCTATCTTCATCCTTCATGATGCCAAGAGAATGATTAGTTATGATAATGATTGGGTACTTTAAGGTCATATTTGTCAAAATAATGGTTTGAGTTACATAATTCTCTGTCCTTGACATGTATATATTCTTTTATTTTATTTTATTTTTCTTTTTATTCTTTTCACTTTATTGAGTCAGTTAAACAATAAAAGAAAAGTGATTAATGCATACTTGTTCCTGGAGGATCAACACTCGTTTTAAACCCTATGCTATGCTTAATGATGAGTACGCTTGCTCATATGTGTAATTTGGAGTTAACATTTTAATTTACACTTGATTGGGAATGTGCTTATTTTTATATAATTTTTATACCCAAATTCAAACACATCAGATCCCTTATGGTTCGGCTGTGGGAATTCTCATGTATGCTATGCTTTGTACTAGGCAAGATATCTGCTTTGCAGTAGACATGGTTAGTAGATATTAGTTAAACTAAGGGGAAGCTCACTGGTAAGCCATAAAGCATATACTCAAATACCTCAAGGAAATAAGAGGTTATATACTTGTATATCGTAATGATGATTTGGTTCCTACCGATTATATAGACTCAGGCTTCCAGGCAGATAAAGAAGAAAGAAAATCCACTAATGGATATGTCTTCACTTTGTTTGGATGAGCTATCTCATTGAGAAATATCAAGCAATCCTGCATTGTTGATTTTTCCATGGAAGCTGAGTATGTTGCTGCTTTAGAAGCTTCTAAAGAAGATGTGTGGCTCCGAAAGTTCCTTACAGAACTTAGAGTAGGACTGCACATGGACACGCCTATCACGATTTATTATGATAACACTAGGTGGTGTCACAATGCAAAGAACCTCGAAACCATAGAAAGGGCAAGCACATAAAGAGAAAGCATCACCTCACCCAGGAGTTCACCTAGACAAGAGAGATTGTGGTTGATCCGATTTTCTCCGTCAATAAGCTGGCGGATCCATTTACTGAGCTTTTCACAAAAAAGGTGTTTCACAGACACTTAGATGTCATAAGGGCATGCACTTATGGACTTTCTTAATCTTTGTAGTGCAAGTAAAAGATTGTTAGAAAGTATGCCCTTAAAGGCTATGTATTCTGTCTAAATATATTGCAATAAAATGTTTATTTATTCAATTTAGTTTGTTTCTTATATTATTGCACATTTAAGGTCCAAGTATGATAAGCAATGGTCTATGTGCTGGGTTGTTCTTCACAGTAAGGTATAGACTACGGGTACTTATCATACAAGTAAAACTAAGTTCTTAGTCATTTGATGGAATTGGGCATTTCATCAAGATAAGGCTATTATACCATGAGTTCCAATGAGGAATGGTTTATCTTGAATCAGTGAGTAATTCACTCACTTCACTAGCATAAGAGTATTTCGAATATGTAAAACTGGAAATGTAGTAGTAGTCTCTTGTAAAAGACTATAATTATAGAAACTAGACTATTACTGCTACAGCATGGATGGATACCTTTATGCTTGAGTATGAGTTCGTCGTCTAGCAAAGCTAAGGTCTTGTAGTTTGATGAATGTTGGGTGAGATTTCTTTTGTAAAATCAATAACCTTGTACGTTAGGTGTATTACTCTAGTTAATTAAGATGGACTCCTGAAATAGATTTTTCCTATACTTTATTTTGTGAAGTTAAATCACCCCCCTTATGATTGTCCAAGATAATCTAATAATCCAGGATCCTAGGAACGTGACTCTAGAATGTGTGCTTTTAGGTAGTTTCCAATGATAAACAAGTACATTCAAGTGAGTCATGGATTATCGGACTAAAGATCAAAGGATGGTAGATGATTTTGAGATGGGCGTTAGTATATATATCCTATCTCATTGATGGGTGTTACATAGAGGGGTATTTCCTTTATTCACCTGTAGGTCGAAGACATTGCCTTAGCAATATTATTCTTCGGGTCAATATTTCCATATGGTGATAAATGAGAATATTTAAAATGATAAAATATAGTTATTTAGAATTAATTCATTAGTCTTAGGTATTGATAAGGCCCCAAAAAGATAATTAATTAATTAAGAAAATTGGGCTAAAATAAATTAATTAATTGGGTTGATATATGTTAACATATATTAAGGCCTAATTAGAATTAATTAATTAGCATTGAGTATTTAATGAAGCCTAAAAAAGGTAATTAATTAACTAAGAGGATTGTCTAGCCCTGGACTAATATATGAGCACAACACCAAGCCCATTAGGGCTTTATGTTTTTCGGCCATTAGGGCTTCATCAAGCCCTAAGGCTGGCCAAAATTAAGGTGCAAGAGGGAGGAAAAAATAACGTAGTTTTTCCTCAACTCTTTCTTTGTGTGTACCGTTTGTGAAACCCCAGTCGAAACCAACCTTAGAGTAAGGGGGTTGGGATGCATATCATTTTTTATTTCATGTTTAAATATATTTTTATATGGTTTTATGTGCATTGAATTTGTGTTTTATAGTCTAGATGGCTTGATTGTGATTATTGGGTAGGAAGGGCAAAATGGTAATTTTTACCTAAGGTGGAAAAAGGGAGATAGCTTGAGGATTGAATAGGAAAATATTTTTAGAGAGGAAATAAGAACAAGAGTTATTGTGGTTTAGTGGTCAGAGCCTTCCTTCGTTCCTTCCTTCATTTCTCCTCCCCACCGAATCGAGCCCGAAGAGAGTTCTAAGCGCCCCGGAAAGGAGCCCATGGAGGGGTTTGCTAGCAGGATTGGGTAGATTTCTCTAAGAACTCTGGGGAATGGTTATATAAGGTCGACTTTGAAGATTCTGATGAGGACTATAGATGCTAAGAGCTTATATGATCAGGATGCTTATTTATTGCTTTTCGTAAACTTCTGTGTTAGGAATTTCCTTTCTATTTACTACTTTCATTTCAAAATTTATGCAAATAGGAGTACCTAGAGTACTCTAAGATTTGAGAAAAAAAAATTTATGCAATTCTTTTTACAAATACCTACATATGATTTTCTTTTACCTAAACCTGAATGTGAATGCATGCTCAAAATATTTTAAACTTGCATGCATAAACTCATCAACTGGGTATGGTTTAGAATGGCACCCAAGCGCCGTGCAGCTTCAACAAGCAGAATGGTTCCAGGAGCCGATCAAGTGGTACTGGATGTTGAGACAGCCCAGATGCAACCACCCAACCGGGGTGAAGGGAGTGGTCCGAATATGGGATCGGGGTCTAAAGTTCCAATTGATGTGTCATTGGGCCAGGCATGCAGTAAGAAGGCCGGAATTCTGTAGACTCTGACCGAGCAAAGGTGCCCTAAGCGAGAAAACGAGTTCCAGAGCTTAAAGCAGGGGAATATGACAGTAACTCAACATGCTGCTCGACTCAATCGCTTATCCAAGTACTGTCAACGGCTAATAGAATCAGAGCAAAACATTACTCGGCAGTTCATGAAGGGATTGAGATAGGAACTTCGAAGGGTATTGGCACCATTTCCATCAACGACTTATGCTACAACGGTGGAAGCCACAACTCGTACTGAGAATGACGATAAAGGTAGAGCAGATAGCAAAGCATCGAACTTATCTGAGCGTGTTACTCCTAAGAGGCCTGCAGGGCAGCAACACGAAAATAAAGGAAAACAAGCACGGACCTTGCTAGCTGGGACCACTGCAAATGCAATAACCTGCCATCACTGTGGCAGGAGGGGGCACGAGATGAAGGATTGCTGGTCTAAGAAGGAGAACCAAAAATGCTATATTTGCAGGGACCCTTCGCAAATGAGGAATAACTGTCCAAAAATTAGAAGTACCAACCAAGGAAACCCAATAATGCTTGCTCGCTCGGCCAGTCGAGCCAACATTGGTGGAGCCGCAGGAAGTGAGGATAGGAATCTCAGGTGAATGCCGGAGACCAAATGCGGAGGTACTAGAAGAAGATGCAACAATAAGAGAAAGTAAGCCTGCTATTATGAAGACATTATGATTTATTCTAATCCTGCGCATCGCTATAGCAAATTGGATTGGCCATGTCAATGGGAATGTGATAGATCGAAATTGCCCGTGCCCGATGGTCAAGGTTCAGTGGGAGCATCATGGCACGCAGGATGCCGCATGGGAATCAGAAGAGTGGGTTAAGCGGATGCATTCCGATCCGAAATAGAAGTATGCATGAATTTCGGGACGAAATTCTTCTAAGGAGGAGAGGATGTGAAACCCCAGTCGAAACCAACCTTAGAGTAAGGGGGTTGGGATGCATATCATATTTTATTTCATGTTTAAATATATTTTTATATGGTTTTATGTGCATTGAATTTGTGTTTTATAGTCTAGAGGGCTTGATTGTGATTATTAAGTGGGAAGGACAAAATGGTAATTTTTACCTAAGGTGGAAAAAGGGAGATAGCTTGAGGATTGAATAGGAAAATATTTTTAGAGAGGAAATAAGAACAAGAGTTATTGTGGCTTAGTGGTCAGAGCCTTAGAATTGATTCTTGAGGTCTTGGGTTCAAATTCCATTATTAGAGCTATAGCTTGATTAAATTTTATTTTTGCTTGGGAAGTATCATTGTCGGCCTTAGTGGTGTTTGGAGTAGGGTAGAGATGTTGTCCTATGAGAGACATGATAGGAGTCTTCAAATCCTACTCTTTTGCTCTACACAAAATTTCTAAGGGGAATTCATTTCCTCTTGATCCTTAGTTTTTCCTAATTCTCAATTCATTAGTTTGTTCATTGTGTTCAAGCTAATTTTTAGAAAAATTCCAGCAATGTGTTGTGGCTTTGAAGGTTCAAAATGTCTTAGTAAAAGATATCATATGGACCAAAACAATGGATGAGGGGGAAAGATTTCAAGTGAATTAAATTCCTTAGTGAACTTTCTAAAAATTCACTCTAGCTAGGTTCATTTCCCTTTGTACATAGAACTGAAATTTTTCCAGCTTTGTGTGCCTTCAAGGTGTCGAAATTCTTGACCATTATTCCCTCCCAAATGCTGCCAGAAAATGACCCTTTTGATCAGCTTAGAATCTGGATTTTTATGGCTATTTTCGGAATGCACAAAGATGGTGCAAAACCAGAAAAAAATCCTGTACAAATCGCTACTTTGGAGGTCCAAAACCAAGCTGATTTCTTCCAGATTTTGTGCAGCACCTTAGCCATGTTTTTCCTCCATGAAGAAGGCTGGAAACCAGCCTTGAATACCCAGAAATTCCCCTTCAAACTCTCTGCAAGTTGGCTGGAAATGGCAGCCAAAAATCTGCCCAGAAAATTGCTGTTCAGCGAAAACTGTGCAGGAAAAATTTTCCAGCTTTGGTTCCTATTTCTCTTCTAGCCAAAACTCCATCCTTTTTATGCAAAAACCACCCTTAAACCTCCATTAACAGAACTCCATTGTCCTCCCAAATTTCTGCACGAAAATCCAGCCATCGATGCCTAAAAGATTTCCAAAAATTTCTGCAATCATACCTTGATTTGGTTTCCAAAATTCCAGCCACCCTTGTTTAGCAACCTTCCACAATATATCACTCAATTGTCCAGACCTCTTCTTCACCATTATGCTCCATAATTTTGGCCACCATAAGCCCCCTTGAACCAGCTTTAATCCCACAGAAATTCTGCTCAAACAGTCGACCATGGCAGATTTCCAAAAGCTGTGCAACAATCAAGATATTCTTGGAATATTTAGTTTCCAAATTCACTTCCTTGAAATATTCTTCAAAGATTGTAACAACTAACCTTTCCTTTTCCCTTCCAAATCAGAGAATCAACCTCCTAAACCCTACAGAAATTCGTCCACCCATATCTCTCACAAAAATTCAACAGCTGCGCATTACCATCTCTCGATTTTCTTCAACCTTCAAGAACACACACTACACCAAGAACACCTACTACTTCCTTTCACCTAATACCTCTCCAAATCACTTCAAACTACCTCTAAAAATTCCAGATTTCATCTATTCATTGCTGTGAGTCCATCTGTACCATTTTTAACATCAAACTCCAAAATCCAACTAGCACTTTTGGATCAAAAACCAGAAATTTCTGTTAAGGTCAAGAACACCTTCAAGGTAAATTTATTCTAACAACGTCATCTTCTCCAATCTTGATCTCTAATGAGAACCTATGCGAATAAACATACTAATGATTTCTTTTTCTTTCTCTCTCTCTCTCTCTCTCTCTCTCTCTCTCTCTCTCTCTCTCTCTCATGGCCGAAAATTCCCCTCTCTTAACATCAAACTTCACAAATCATCTTGCTACTTCGGATCAAAACCAGAAATTTATGTAAAGGTCAAGAACACCTTCAAGGTAAATTTATTCTAACAACTTCATCTTCTCCAATCTTGATCTCTAGTGAGAGCCTATGTGAATAAACATGCTAATGGTCTCTCTCTCTCTCTCTCTCTCTCTCTCTCTCTCTCTCTCTCTCTCTCTCTCTCTCTCATGGCCGAAAATTCCCCTCTCTTGGCCAGATGACTTTTTCTCCCATAAACATGCTTTCGCCATCTCCTATGGACAAAGTTAGACAACTAGGAGTTGAGATCTACTCTAAACTCCTTCAAAGCATTCATCAACCAAGTAAGTGCCTTCAACCTTTCTTTTAAACTGTAGATTCATGTCTCTAGGATGATGATGATAGTAGGTGGATGGCGATAGGATTTAAGTATATATATATATATATATATATATTGTTAAGATTGAAGCATGAATGTATGTATGAATATGAAGGAGATGGGATTTATGCATGGATGGATTATCTTGGTCGATTGTATGATGATTTGAGATTTAATGCATGTCTCCATGTCATAGGTAGTATTTGCGATGAAGTATGCTAGAGATTATGTCACCTTTGGTGAATAGGATTGATATTCATGTTGGATTATTGAAGCCATGATCTTATTTATGCTAGTAGGGGTTAGATCATGTTTTGATAAATTGAGATCTATGCTTGTATGCATGATTTGGATGATTTGATGAATTGAAGGGTTGTATATGTTCATGATTGTGGTTAGCTATAGGAATATGATCATGATCTAGTTGTCCCTAAGCTAAATTTTATTTCATTAATAAAATATTTAATAATATGATTTTTCTAGTAAAATTTTGAAAACCATGGGAAAATGTGGATTTGGTCTTTTATATAAAATAGTGATATTTTAGTCAAATAAATAATAGTTTTGCTAGAAAAAAAAATAAAATCAATTAAAGCCTTTTATGGAAATAATTATAATTAATAAAATATTTATTACTAAAATTTTAATTATTATCTTTTAATCAAAACCCATTAAGGATTTGCTTATTATTTTTCAAGCAAGACTCATTAAATTTATTTTCAACAAATTTTAGCTATCAATTATTTTCTAACAACTAAATTATTAATAAATCATTATTTTACCTAATACTACCTTGGACCCTTTTTCAAATAAAGCATAATTTATTTTTAGCCAGATTCAAACCTTCAACTTTTTGTACCTATTTCTCAAACTCTAGTTATTTTAATATCAAACTAGATTTATTTTATAAACCCTTTTATTTATTATTGAGCCTTAAAGCTTAGGATATTAGGGATATGACTGTAGTAAGTTGAGTTAGTTTTATTTGAGAAAGTGAGTCTTTGGCTTGAGTTTGATTGTGGTTTGTATTTACCCTATGCAGGTCAAGTCAGCTATTGGAGACCTTTGTTGTGAGCAAGCATCAGGTAAGTTCCTGCATAAAACCTGTTTGATGAAAAATAATTTTTTTTATGGCAAGCCAAATGTAGAGTGCATGGTCACTCATTTCTATAAAGGCACTTGAGGATTATTTCCATTCTCATTTCAGACAAATAAATTATTTGCAAATCAATGGGCGATTTTACTCAAAACCTAAAACTCTTTCTAAAACCAGTTTTGCCCCAAACCTTGGAAAACCCTAATTGCCATTTTCAAGTGGAAATGTGTTTTGTTCATTTTCTCCCCAAGTGGGATACGTTACGTTGAGTACTCAACAGGGGTAGGCTAGTAGTACTAGTTTTGAATAGCAAGAGCGAGTCTTTTGGCAGGAGGCCACGTCCAGAAGATAAGCTCAACTTAGAGAAACGTCAATACTACTTAGCCAAGCCGGTCCGAGCTAGCAGTTTATTTTGTTTCAGTCAAGTGACTGTGTTTTTGCCGGAATGGACACCCGGCGGTTGTTTGGGTATAGAGAAGGAGGAGTATCTTACCCAGTAGGCCGATCACCTACTTTTGTCAGTCTGCACAAAGTGTTAGGCATTCTGATCGGTTATGGGGCCCAACGTGTGGTAACTCATAATCCTTTCTTTCGAGTGGTTGATTTTATAAATTTTGTACGGCTAGATAAGCCAAAATGCCACTCTTATTTTTGAACATCATTCATTGTTTGCCAGTATTTCTTTCGTCAGTCTGCACAAAGTGTGGCATTCTAACCATTGTATGGTTATGGGGCCCAACGTGTGGTAACCCATGACCACCTTTATGAGTGGTTGATTTTATTATGCACTTGTATGGTTTCAAAAAGAGGAAAATACCACTCTTGCTTTTGACTAATGTTTATTTCTTGCCAATATTTCTCTTATAAAGATTTCACACTTTGCATCCACGAACTATTTTCACTGAACACCCAAAGCACACACGGACTTACTGAGATTTCTGTCTCATCACCTTTTTACCATGATTTCAGGTCGATCCTGCTGTGGGAATGAGTAGCTAGTGTTATCTGCCTTGGAAGAGAATGTTGTCTTTTATTTTTATGTATTGCTTTGGGGAGACGAGAGTGGATAATTTTATTTATGGATTTGTTTCCTTTTGGAAATTCGTGGATTTATTCTTGGGTTGTAATAAATCTTAAGTTGAAGTATTATTTTTATTATTTTTATTCCGCTATTTTATTTGTGTGGCCTAGTTATAAAGACCCCTTGTCCTTTGGACGGGCGACATCCCCGGCCCCGGCGGGGTGTTACACCGTCTCTTCCTCTTGTTCTCATCCTTCTCTTCTTTCTCTCTTGGAGAGTATCTTGATTATCCAAAGAAGGAGCTTTCACTAAGTTATCCCAAGAATAAGATAGAGTCATACTTCGAAAGACGAAGAGAAGAAGCTTGGAGACGCTTGATGAGTAGCAGTACAAGATTGGCGGGAATACTGATCAAATCGCAAGCACCTTCTTCCCCCCTTCCAACATAAGTTCTAGTGCAACCCGAGCCTTCGTTGGTTAATCCGCAACCAATTAGGAAAAGTAAGTACTCTCTCCTAGATGTGGCTTGGAAAACTGAAAAATTTTCTATTGCGTTTTCTTTGATATTTTCCGTTTTTGATCCTTCACTACGTTACACCCATCATTGAGATAGAAAAATAGTACTAACACCTTTCTCAATGATATCCACCACCCTTTAATAACTAATATGATAACTCAAAACTTCCAATAAGTATCCATTTATCACAAGAAGCTACCTAAAAGTGTACATACTTAGTCATGTTTTCCAGGGCTCTAGATTATTAGATTATCCCGGATAATTACAATGGGATTATTTCTTCACATAATAAAGAATAAAAACTCTATTGTATAAGTCTATCTTATTTAACTAGAGTCATACACCCAACGTGCATGGATATTATCTTGGGGATAAGATCTCACCCAGCATACAACAAACTATATAAGTCCAACTTTGTAAAACCCCACCTAAACATACCCTAGAGCGAGTAGGATGGGGTACATATCATATCATCTTGCATAAAATATATTACTAGAATGATTTTGTGTGCCTTAGAATTATAGTATATGGGTTATATGGTTTATTTATGCTTGTTAGGTAGTAAGGGTAAAAAGAGAATTTTACTTGAGGTAGAAATAGGAAGATATCTTAAGGCTTAGATAAGAAGAGAATTTGGTTGGGAAAATAAGAACAAGAGTTTGTAGGTTAGAGCTTTATAATTTAATTTCTAAGGTCTTAAGTTCAAATCCCATCACCTAAGTTTTATTCATAATTATCTTAACCAATGTTTGAATTTTTCTTTTTCTTACATCCCTTAAAGTTAGAAATGTTGTCTTAGGAAAGACACGATGGTAATGTTCTAACTATGTGATCTTGTCCTAAAAGGAATTCTAGAAGAATTTTGGTCTCCATTATTTTTGCAAGCCTTGTCCAAACCTATTTAAATTTAAACTACTCCTGTTTCTTTAATTCTTTTCAATATCTATAAAATGTCTTGGATAATTCTTAGCTAGAAGTTTCAAAAATTCCAGCTCTTGGGGATAGGAAGATAACCAAATTTGAGGAAGAAAAATAAGAAGAGGCTTTCAATTAAATCACCACAGCAATTCTTCCAAGAACATAATTTTCTTCTTGTTCTTGTTTTGCTTAAAATCTAGAAAATTTTTGAGAAATTATTCTTGGCCAAGTTTCAAAAATTGCAGCAACCTTTACCTACCTAATTCTTACTAACAACCAACCATCTTGTGTTAAGATGAAAGCTAAAAACAACATGGCATTTCATAGCTTGTACAAGCTATACCAAACCAGAATTTTTTTTTGGCAAACTAAAAAGACTTATACATCAATATTGAGCCACCTATTTGTGCATAAGAACACTTGAAGCTTTCCTCTTTATTTTCCAAGATGGTGGCTAGGAAACTACCATTAATGGACCTTCAAACACTCCTAGATTTCAACTGCAAATCCAGTTCAAAGAGATTCAAAAATTCGACTCAAAATCCTTCCAAATCTCAAGAACTCTTATAGCTAAAATTCCAGAATATTACCAGCTTGCCTATCCAAAGCAAGGACCGATTTCTTCATCAATCATCTTCATATTTTCAACTACCTTGCAGCCATGGATGGAACACCTTATCCTCTTTATCTACCATGAACAGAACACCTTATCTTCTTCATTTGCTATGGCCATTAGAGCTCCATTAACATACCTCAAAACACTCCTATCTTTACTCCATTCAAAACTTTCCAAATTTTGAAAATTAAATTTTAGATTTTCCTCCATTAAACTCTCACTTAGCTAGATGATTGGTGACACCCCACTACCTACGTACCCAAATAGGGTGGGATATTACCCCGTCCAAAGGTCCAAGAGTCTTTATAACGAGGTATAAATAATAAATAATAATAATAATAACCAACTAAATAAAATAATAAAATACTCTTATTACATCTAAGGGAAATACTTATACAAATCTGAGAGATCAAAACAAACAAACATCTCTTGAAAGAAATATAAATCAAAATAAAATAAACAAATAGGCGATCATCGCTTATTCTTTCAACCTACTCAATATAAGTACTCCCCTAAAATCGTGATATAAAAGGTGTGAGATTGGCATCTCAGTAAGTCCTATGTGTGCCAATGTCAAATATAACAATTTAGTGCATGCAGGTTTTTCAAAATCCCAAAATCGTGTTTGCAAGTCAATTTTATCAATAACAGTTATACAAAGGAGCCTTGCTCAATGAATCCAAAATAGTTCACAAGAAATCCTCATTTCATCATATTCGTATTTTATTAAGTAGGGATTAGCAATAATTCAAACAATAATATCATAATCCATATCATGGTTACCACCATGATAGCGTCCCAATATATTCTTTCAACAATGGGCAGTGGGAGATCCTCCCACTAGGGTGAGATATTCCTCCACCTCTATACCCAACACTCCGGTTGTCTAATTCGGATAAATAATATCCACATGGACCAATATGCTAGCTCGAACCAGCCTGACTAAAAAGTACTGTTGCCTTTCCAAGTTGAGTTCGTCTTCTGGAGGTGGCCTCATGCCAGAAGACTTACTCTTGCTCTTCAAGACTAGTACCACTAGCCTACCCCCGTTAAGTACTCAACGCTCCCTATTGAGGGGCAGAATCATTTTTCCTTATTTGAAAGTCTTTGATTAGCTTGACTGCAAAACGTGATTTTTCGTAATAGCATTTCCAAATCGTTTAGTGATAGAGTAAGAAATCGTTTTTGAGTTTGAATAGTTGAAATTTGCTAAACTTATTTAGAAAGTAAAACATCCACGTTTCCAACCCAAGTATCAAAACAACACAGTGTAACTCCTCATGTTTAGCCAACGTTTCAATCCTCTTGTCAAAACATCATATTGACATCAATTCTAAATAACATTATAAAAATTGCTTGCAAACATATAACATTTATCAAAAGAGTTATGCAGGGACTTACTTGGATAAATCAACAGCTAGACCCAACTCAATTGATTACCCTTACTTCCACTCCTTCCTTATCTAGAATAAATGATTCTATAATTAGAATCCAAATATTACATCCACTATTTCATGCAATACGACTTTTCATGAACTCATTAATCACCTAATTCATCCATGGTATCTAGGTAATTTAATTCATTAGATCACATACACAACTTCCTCTGCCATGCTATTGATCATAACCATGCATTCATCTAAATCAAATCACTATATGACAACTCTTATATTTAACTAGCATAAAATCATCATAATCAGCCCCATAAACATTAAAAGATCTTATCTTTTCGTACTTAGCATAGATCTAGATTCATCATAACAAGATGTATCAAGGTCCTATCTCATACATGCTTTGTCTATGGCTCACATCAACATGTGTATCATTCTAGTCCATTCATTCTTTCATACTAGCCTCTGTAAGCATTCATAAGACATTACTTTAAAGATCAAAGTCATTTAAATCAGTAAAGATAGGATCTTGATTACTTCTTAGTGCTACTAATCTTAAACACGGCAACTCCGTGATGACTAACTTGAGTTCGATGAATAGTTGAAGAGATTGGTCCGCCTAGATTTCCTTGATTGAGACTCACCAAGAAAGGGATAAAATCAATCCCTTATGGAAGTGATTTAAAAGAGAAAAGAGAGAAAGAATGGAGTAAGAGATGAACAGAAGGGTTGAAGATCGATTACCTTGTAGGGAGTTTCGGTTTTGGCTTCGTTCTTGGAGTAGGCTGGTCGAATTTTTGAGCAGGCAGAATGGTGTTTGTTTCATTAGTTTGGGAGGCTAAGAGGGTAGGGATTTTGTGGTTTGTTGGACTGAAAAGACTAGGTTTTGTTTTTTGGGTGTTTGTTGGAGTTCTACCTTGTTAGAGATTCTTTCTCACAAGAGAAAAGTTGGACAGCTTTGCTCCTTCTTTGAGTACCGAAATTGGGCAGTAGTTTAGGGGTTATTACTACTGTGTTTTTTATGCTTATGATGGCAAAAAATCTAGATAGAAAGTGGGAAGAAATCTGGTTGGTTTCGGTCTGTATAGTGGTGAGAATGAGAGAAGATAAGTGAGCCTTTATGTAGCTGTATTTTTGTGTGATAACTCGAGAGATTTTTGTGCAGGTTTTTGGCTGGAATTTTCTTGTAGTATGGTACTGATTGTGGCCGAAAATCTAAAGGAATGGGAGAGGAAATTTTGGTATTTTTTGGGCTAAAACAAAGTTCTAATTGGTTAAGGTTTTCTAGATAACCCTACCTAGGTTTTGGAGAGTTTTAGTTGAGCTACAATTGCTCTAATGTGTGGCGGCAGCTTTGAGAGATTTTCCAGAAAAATACATGAAAGAATTAGGTTATTTATTTAAGAAATAATTTAATTAATTCCCTATATTAATTTGAGTATTTAAAAATCTATTAAATAATTACTTTTCAATATAAAAATTCTGGTTTCCTTTTCTTGAAGCTACTGAAATTCCACTCCCCTTTTCCCCAAAATTTCAAAACACATATCCTAGAAGATAAATGCTTCATTGAAAAATCTAGAATTTATCCCTTCATTTCCTTTTTAAAATTATTTGAAGAAAATTAAAATATGGAGACTTATCTCCTTAAAAAGTGTCGGATAGTTGGAGAAAATAAGCTATATTTTTATAGTCTTTATTTCCTACTACTTTACTAAGATATAGCTTTCAAAAATCTAGATTAGTAATATTTAAAATTCTCTAAAAGATTATGATAAGATATTAGAGATAAGAATTTAATTTATTTTCAAAGGCTTTATAAAATAATTCCCAAGATAAATCACACTCCTAAATTTTAGGAATTTGCACCAAGGTGGCGGCTACCCTAGGAGAATTTCGGCCAAGCTTAGGAAAGGTTAGGGAAAAGAAAATAAAAGAAAGGAAAGGGTTTGAATTAGCTAGGATTCGAACTCAAGCCCATCAATAATTAAACATCAAGCTTTATCTACTATTCCACATTAATTCTTCTATACATTTTCCCCTAATTAAATTTCCTTAATTCCTACTCACTTACTTCATCCTCTTCCTAATGAATTCTCCTCAATAAAACAAAAGCTCAACTAACTCAAGTAACATAACCACTTCAAGAACAAATTATTTCATGAAACAACAAACTCATGAAACTCATATTTTCATGAAAATAATTCAATTTACCAAATGCAATAAAAAAATGCTATGACATGCATGACTTTTCCCCACATACTAAAGGTGGTCTAAGACGGGGTATTACGTGATTAAACCAGAAATTCTCTTCTCTTGTAAAGCCATTTCAGCCAGCTACAAACCTGAAACAATCCTTCATTTCATGATCAAAAAATAGCTAGTCAAGCCATCCACCATTGAAGGACAAGAAACCTTCAAGAAGAAAACACCATTACCCAATCTTCTATCTCAAACATCTCTACATTTTCCTCAATTTGAAATTCGAAATAGCTGAACCTCTCTCTCTTCCCAAGGATAACTGAAACTTCTCTTTTAGCTAGGACATTTGGCCATCATTCACTAGACACACACAAACCATTTTCTCTCAATTTCCTCTCAAAAACACCAAGAACACACAGTAAGCTTCTTCAATCTTCAATCATCTCTATTCATCCCAAATCACTCCAAAAACTCTCAAACCAATTAGGATTCAACCTATACTCACCATAGGCCACTCCATAACACAAAATTCACCACAGTTGATCTTTCACTCAGATCAAACATACTTTTTGTTCAAGAACAAGAAAGATATCAAGAAGGTAAGTTCGAACACCTTGGTCCTTCTTCACCTCTTCATCACCATTTCATTGTCATCTTCACCCCTCTCTCTCTCTCTCTCTCTCTCTCTCTCTCTCTCTCTCTCTCTCTCTCTCTCTCTCTCTCTTGGCCAAACCATTGATAGCCATTCTTGAACAACTTCAATCAAGGAAGGACTTCTCAAGCACCCAAGGATCTTCATTGGACAAGGCAATAGCTTTAACTAAAAATCATCAGAACAAGTTTTTCTTTCATGACCTTCTCCTTAAATCTTCAAACTCAAAGCTTTTAGATAATGGATTTAATGGGTTGATCAAATAGTGTTGGGTTAGAGATATGTATGTGGGTGAAGGGAATGATATTAAGACATGAATATTAAGGCTTAGGAGCCATTGTTAGATTATGCTTAGAGATCATTATGTGTTCATTATGATTGAAGGCTTTATGTCTCAAGTATGGATGTTTTGATGTATGATAGCCATTATACTACTATTGTTTGATTATGCCTTCATGATGGTATTTTTATCAATAAATCCCTAGATCATATTATTGCTAGTGGAATATTACCCTTGTTGTGATTACAAGCCTATTCTTGATCAATCAACATTCTATTTATTAAATATATGTGCGTGTGAATATATATAAATATTTGTACTAGTCATTCACTATGGTCATTAAAAATTATTGTTAGAACTACTTTTATTATTATTATTATTATTATTATTATTATTATTATTATTATTGTTGTTGTTGTTGTTGTTGTTGTTGTTTGTTGTTGTTGTTGTTGTTGTTAATAAAATTATTAGTATCATGGGTTAATTTAATTTATTGCTTTTCGAACAACATTAAATATTTTCAAAATTAATAATTACATAAAAGATTATTATCTTATTAGATAAATAAATAGTAATAATGTTTATTAAGCATTACTAAATATAAATAATAATATATAGGAATTAATTAATATAATATCAATACCTTTTAAATTTATATTATTTATAATAATAAATATTATTGGTAATTATTATCAAAATAATTTATTATTAATATTATTTACTATATGTTATTAGGAATTATTTATTATTAATATTACTTATTATTTATTATTTGTTAATAAATAGTTAATATTATAGTTTATTATTTATTTATTATTTATAGCACCTAATTATTTTGACTTATCAAATTAATATTAATCTATAAAATACTTTATCAATTAATGTTAAAGCTTGAGACATTGTTGTCATAACTAGATCTTGTTGTAACTAGATGAACTTAAGCATGTTAGGCTAAGAGTTATTTATTTAAGCAACTGTTGTCCGAATATTGGGACTTATACCCTATATTTACCCCAGGCGAGGCTAGTTTGCCTAAAACTATCTTGAAAGGCTATTGTACCCAAGAAAAGCAAGAAATCGGGTAAGTCCTTGCATAAAGCTATTTGAAGGTCAAAATCACTTTGGCAAGTCAAACATGATGTATACGTGGGAATGTATTGTGGATGCAATTATGGACAAATTTTCCTTTTCTTTTCCAGTCAAACAAATAATCTTAAGCTGGACAAGCAATTTTACACAATGCTAAGCTTTTCGAAAAATCCATTTTGACAAGAATTTTGAAAATCATAATTGCTATTTTAAAAAAAAACACATTGGATGATTCTTCTTTTTCCAGAAGGGACAAATACAACTTTGAGGACTCAATAAGGGTAGACTACTAGGACTAGTTTTTGAAGGGTTAGGTTAAGTCTCTCAGTAGGTGGCCACCTCTAAAGGATGAGTCCTTCCCGAATAGGATTACAGTCCTATAGATCATACCTGTTTGAGCTAGTAAGTATAGTCAAGTGGACTGTGTATTTGCGGAATGGACAACCAGTAAGTTTGGGTATAGAGATGGAGGAGTATCTCACCCGGAGGCCGTACACCTACCTTGTGTCAATATGCACAAAGTGTGGCATCTTGAACGTTCTTTTGTCATGGTACACAAAGTGTGGTGCCATGGCTATTTCTTTTGAATGGTTGCTTTTATTGTATACACGTATGGCTTTTGAAAGGAAAACACCACTCCTCACTTGTGAAATTTATTTGAGACTTGCCATTACTTTACTTTTATAAAGATTTCTTAACTTGTATACATGAACTGTTTTACCTAAAGCACCCAAAGCACACACGAGCTTTCTAAGATTTATGTCTCACCACTTTTTTATACTATGCTTTTAGGTCGATCATGTTGTGAAGGTTATTGATTAGAGATTGCCTTTGTTTGAAGACTTATTTAATTTGATTGTATTTCCTTTTGAGAGACTCTAGCAGACATTTATTTATTTTAAGAATTGTTCATGTATTGTTTGGGTTGTAATAAGTTTAAATTTGAATTATTTCTTTCATTTCTTCTGTGAGTCCTAGTTATAAAGACCCCTTATCGTAAGGATGGGGTGGCATCCCCTACCCTAATAGGGTATGTAGGTAAAGAGGTGTTACATGCTTCTCTAGATCACCAACTTATACTCAAGTCCTAGGGTACTCATCCACGCAATAGCTGGGATAAACCAATATTTATTTACTTTAGTACTTCATTAAAGATTATTAGCTCTGTAACTGATAGAAACTAAGTCATTAACTCTATAAACTAGCATATAATCCCTCATTCCCTTTTGATACTTGAGTATATACTTTGCAAATTGCTAATGTTCATCCCTAAGGTTTGATTGATACCTGCTAACCATACCTACTGAAAACCAGATATCTGGCATATTACAAAGCATAGCATACATAAGACTTCCCACTATCGAGGCATAGGAAATCCTACTCATCCTTTTTTTTCCTTCTAATGTCCTAGGACACTACTTGGAAGAAAATGTCAATTCCTGCCTAAAGGCTATGATTACCCATTTGCACTGATTCATGCTAAACCTAGCCTATAACTTATCAATATAAGTTGATTGGGATAAGCTTAACATTCTTTGCTTTCTATCTCTAAGAAGCTTAATACAAAGAATATAGCTAGCTTCTCCCATATCATTCGTTCTAAATTGACTTGATAGCTAAACCTTTGTAGATGACAATGTCCCTACATCATTTTCAATGAATAGAATGTCATCTACATAAAGAACCATAAAGGACATATTATTCCCATCTGACTTTCTATATACACATGGTTCATCCACATTTTGTATGAAACCATAAGACTTTACAGTCTCATCAAAACACATGTTTCATTCTCATGATGCTTACTTAAGTCCATAAATGGATTTCTTAAGCTTACAAACCATATGTTCTTAGTCTTTCGCAATAAAGCCTTTAAACTGGGGCATATAGATGTCTTCGCTAGGATAGCCATTAAGAAAGGTTGTCTTGACATCCATTTGCCATATCTCATAGTCATAATGACATGCAATGGCCAAGAGAATAAGTATGGACTTAAATATGGCAACAGGTGAAAAAGTAACCTCATAATCGATCCCCTCATTCTAAGTATAACCTTTTGCAACCAACCTTATTTTAAAGGTTTTCATCTTTCTATCCACACCTCTTTTTCTCTTGTATATCCACTTGCACCCTATAGGTTTAATCATTTCAAATATAGTGACAAGATCCCAGACTTCATTAGGATACATAGACTCAATCTCAGCATCCATTGCAGTTTGCCATTTGTCCGCATCAATATCAATAATGGCCTCGTCTTATCTAGCGGGATCATGTTCCTGATGGTCAAAGACGACTTCAAAAGCCTCTTCACTCCATCTCTCAAGAACCTTAGATATCCTCAAACTACGACACAGCTCAATCTGTATGGGAACATCTGGTTGTGTCTCTTTGGTTCCTCAATTAGGGTGCTAGAAGTTGACACATCAATCAACTTCTCTTCTAATTCCACATTACTCGAAACCTTAGTGCATACACTTTCTTCATCTTCTAAGTACTTAGCATGAGTACTAATAAGTACATTTTACTCTTGGGGATGATAAAAGTATCCATCCCTTATTCTTTTTAGATACCCTACAAAGTAGTACAATTCTGATCTTGGCTCTAGCTTACTTCCTTTAGTCAGTACATAAGTTGGACAATCTCACACTTTAAGATGATTCATATTAGGCTTTTGTCCAGTCCACATCTCATAAGGTGTCTTAGGCACTGACTTGAAAGGCACCAAGTTCAGAATATATGCTACTATCTCTAGAGCATATCCCAAAAAAAAAAATAGGAGGAGTAGCATGGCTCATCGTGCTCCTGACTATTTCCATCAACGTTCTATTTCTTTTCTCAACTACTCTATTCTGCTGGGGAGTCCCATGTGCAGTTAGCTGAGATACTATATCCTGATGTGTCAAGTAGTCCTTGAATTCACCAAGGAGATACTCTCCATCACAATTTGATCTTAGCTTTTTTTATTAGTTTATATGTTTGAAACTCCACCTCAACATTAAACTCCTTGAACATATCAAAGAAATCAGACTTGCGTCTTATCAAGTAAACATAACCAAAACACGAATGATTATTTATGAACGTGATAAAGTAATTATAACCTCCTCTAGCTGGTGAAGACATAAAACCAGAAATATCAGTATGTACTAACTCTAATATTTTCTTGGTCCTTTCTGCCTTTTAAGTAAAGGACCTTTTAGTCATTTTACCCTTAAGATAAGATACACACTGAGGTCATTCCTCCAGTTCTAATGAGTTTAAAGACCTATTTTGGATTAACCTCTGAATCCGTTAGGATTTATATGTCCTAATCTCAAATGTCATAAATAGGAGTTATTTGATGTGGCCTTTCTCTTCTTATTATTAGGTTCCCTCTGAGTATTATTTATTTGAAAATTAATATGATTAATATAGAAAATATTCTCATACATTTTTTTTTTAGAACAAATAATATTTCCATTTCTACTGATTCTAATACCAAAATGGAAAGAAAAAAATGTCCTTGATTAATCAATCTAGAAACAGAAATCAAATTCTGTTTAAAACTTGAAACATATAAAGCATCATTTAAAATTAAAATCCTATTACAATTAAATAAAAGCTCCAAGCTTCCCACTGCTTCGGCCCACACTTGTGCTACGTTACCTACTCTAAGTCTATGCTCTCCTCTACTGAGTCACCTTATCTTGCTAAACCCCTATAAGGAGTTACAGATATGGCCAATGGCTCCGAAGTCAACAATCCAAGTGGATGATAATTTAACCATCAAAGTAGACTCTAAGTAAAGAGTAATACCTGAGGAGGAATTGGCCAAGAAGTCTGGACAATCCTTTTTGAAGTGCCTCTTCTTACCACACTTGAAACATTTGCCCTTGGGCTTGGCATTAGGCTTGGATGCCTTAAGTTGGACCCCTGTATGATTTTAGTCCTTCTTCTTCTTGAACTTCTTGGGTTGGGTCCTAATCCTAGAAGATGGTCCAGAGTGAGTAACCAAAACCTTTGACTCAGGCTTCATGATTTTCTCAGTAGCTTAGAGTTTTTTCATTAATTCAGTCAAAGACATATTCAACTTGTTCATGCTATAATTTAGCTTGAATTGAGAATACGAATCTTGTAAAGTCTCAAAAACCATGTCAATTTGGCTCTCAATATCAATCGTCGCCCCCTAGGACCTCAGTTTCTTCAAAGTGAGCAATCATCTTGAGCATATGCTCGAGAACCAATGCCCCATCAGCCATCCTAGTGTCCATGATTGCTCTAAGAGCTTCCTGCTTTGCGGGCTAGCTCTTGTCAGCAAACATGGTGTACAACAATACATCGATGTCGCACGCAGTAAGCATGTTTTCGTGCTTAGACTGGAGAACATTGGACATGGAAGCTAACATATAGCATCGAGGCATTTCGTCAGCTTTTCTACATGCCTTCTCCACCCCACAATCTTGGTCAGTGGAATCTTCCCCAATTTCAGGACAAGGGTCAGTCAGAATATACTTGTACTCCTCAGCAATGAGTACTATATTCAAATTTCTTTTCTAGTCCATATAGATTGGTTCAGTTAATTTATTTTTTTTTTTAGAATAATAGACAAATGACTGAAACTAGAGATTTCTGTTGATTAGAAAAAAACTTCATTCAAAAAAAAAAAGTTTGTTTTGAAAAACACACATAAAAATGCACATTTGAAACATCATATTATTTCCATGATATGGTTAACCTATTAAAACCATTATCAAAAAATATGAACAATTTGGCTCTTCAAAAAATTAACAGAGCTTCGTAGGAAGGTTAACAATTTTTTAAATGCATAACCGTCACAAATTAAGCTTTATTAATAGGTAATGATCCAGAAATAGTTCCATCGATAGGATGGCCACTACTCGCACCACCTACGGATAATCTAGCATTAATGCTTCCAACGATAAGCTAGCCGACACTAACACTTATCCTAGAATTTAATTATAATTCCTCCATTAGTTCTAGATTCTCATGAAAATCCATCCTATAGGAGGTCATGCTCAGAATAACATGAGGATAACCACAATCTCTAACAGGAACCCATGATGGACGTGATGAGGCCATTGGAACCCCTCTCTTACTTAATCTTTGGAGAAAATCAGGTTTTTAGGGAAAAAAATTCTTTTAAAATTAATTGATTTTTATTAAGTTCAATAAAAATTCAAAAATTTAACTATTATTTTCTATGTCAAGGATAAAACCGTTTAAGAAAATAAATTATGCATTTTTATTTCACTACTTAAGTTAAAACCATTTTCTATGAACTAAATTTAAAATACTTAAATTCAAAATTATTTTAAATGTCAAAGATAAAAACCTTTGGAAGAATAAACCATGAATTTACTTTTAAATTACAAATTTCTACTTTAAAATGTTTTCCTTAATTGTTTTATCTAGAGAAAAAATTAATTTCTCAAAAATCTTTGTGCATTTGATCACAAAATTAAATATAATAGACATACTCCAAAAATAAAATTTTTTACATGCTATTTCTAACTTTTAATTCTTATGTGACCAAATAATAGATTAAACATTATAATAATAATAAAATTAAAATGATCTTATTTAATCCTAAGTTGGTTCCCCTTTACTAACCATTTTCATGCAAAATTATTTATCACAATAAATAAACCACTGCAAGAAAAATAACCTCTATGATATTAGCCCCAAAAAGAAAAGAAAATACAAGAAAAATAAAATTAAAAAAAATAACGAGAAACCGTGGCCCAAACAGCACGAACCGTGACCTGCGAACCAACCATACCCTTTGACAATTCACATCCTTGCAAGGCCTATACTAATCCTCCCAATTTTAGCCTTGATCATCGTGGCTCCCAGGTGCACCAGCTATGGCATGCAAGCGCAGCTCCAGGGAGATAAATCTCCCAAGTTGCGTGCGGCTCACTAGCATGTGCGTGTGGCTGGTTTTCTCGAGCAGCCCCTTTTTTTTATTATTTTTCTTGTGCAATCTCCATGTTCTTCGGGGGTTTTGCATTCCAGGCACCAATTATTTTTTTCTGTTACAGAAAATTTGTAAATAAATTGAAATACAATTTCAAGTGCCTATATCTTTCAAAACGAGGCGTACACGATTTCTACAAAAGCGATTAAAAAATAAATTACAGGTGCCTATGCCTCTACGCGCGAGGCGTACACAAAATCTACCCATATCAAAAATCACGAGAGATCCATATAATCGCAAAGATTATATTTTTATTAGTAAAGGAACTACCTTTTCTGGTTATTAACCCTAAGCATACTCCTAGACTTAACCTATCTTTGATACCACTTGAAGGATCATGGGAAAATTAAATACACAGCGAAAGACAACAAATTAAAATTTTTCCCAAGCCAAAATCTAGAAATACTTACTTCTAGGGTGATTAACTTTAATAAACAGAGTCAGATTTGGATTCGATGACGCTTGTTAAATAGGAACGTCTATTTGTTTCGTAGGGACACCATCTTACTGTTGGCTCCTTCGCATCAAACACTTACCGTGTTTGCTAGCTCCTGACCTTCCAGAGTATTCTCTAACCACTATGGACCTCTATCAGTGAAAGTAAAATTAGGGTGAAGAAAATTGGAACAAAACGGAAGAGCTAAACGTTAAGGAAAAAAACGAAGGAAATAAAAAACCAAAGAAAAACGGTGGCTATTTTTTTCACTAGAAAAACCGAAAGCACTACTATTAATTTTTTATTCGGTCAACCTTCACAAAGGTACACGAGATGCCTCTATATAACTATTAGCTTTCCTTTTTCTTTTTAGAAATAAAAACCAACCACCTATATTTCTTTTATTTCTTTTTTTCCTCTTTTCCTTTTTTTTTTCTTTTACATGGCAGCTTCCATCAAAACCCTGATGGGCCATGCTCTCTTAATTAGTCTAATAACTAATTAAATAGCTCCCTTATTAATTAATTAATCCACTTGGACCCAATAAAAAATTGCCCAAGATAATTAATTAATAAACTAATTAATTAAATTAGTTCTTTTATTAATTTATTAAACTAGTTGGGCCTAATATAAAATTACTCAAGATAATTAATTAATAAACTAATTAATTAAATTGGCCTAATTAATTATTCTAACCCAAATAAATAAATAATTGGACTCCTAGAATAATTCTTCTAATAATAAATTTACCCAATAAGCCCATACAGTAAATAAATTTACTAAGATTATTTGAGTTACTCTGAGGACCAAAAGACATATTATTCTTGGTTACTGAAATGACCAAAATACCCCTGCTAATAAATAACTGTATTTTAACCATTTTAAATATTACATTTATCACCATATAGAAATATTGACCCTGAGAATAATATTGCAAGTGCAATGTCTCCGACCTGCAAGTGTAATGATGAAAATACCCCTCTATGTAATACCTGTTATTGAGACAGAAAAATAGTACTAAAACCTTTCTCAATAACATCTACCATCCTTTGATAACTAGTCCAATAATCCACGACTTCCAGTATGAATCCACTTATCACGGGGAGCTACCCAAAAGTGTACATATTTAGTCATGTTTCCAGGGCCTTGCATTATTAGATTATCCCAGAAAATCACAAGGGGTTGATGTCATCATGTAATGAAGCGTAAAAACTCTATTGTATAAGTTCGTCTTAATTAACCAGAGTCGTACACCTAACGTGTAAGGATATTGGATTTAGGATAAGATCTCAACCAACATACATCAAAGTGTATAAGTCCAACTTCACCAAACCACCAACTTATACTCAAGTCCTAAGGTACTCATTCACGCAGTAGCTACGATAAATCAATATTTATTTATTTTAGTACTTTACTAAAGATTATTATCGTGCAGTTATACGCATTCCAAATACACTTACACTATTGGTGCGAGTGGTCTACTCGCTGATTAAAGGTAAACTATTTCCCATTTATAAACTATAGTGTAATGATCTAAACCTTAATAAAGTGCCCAACTTCATCAATTGATTAAGAACAATTTTTCGCTTATGTGTTAGTAACCCATAATCTACATCTTATTATGAAAGTACGACCTAGTCTTACTTATTAACATACCTAGACCTTTAACGTGCAAATATATGTAGACAAACAACTATTAATGAATGAAACTTTTATTAATTTCTAAAATACAGAAATACATATTATATTTTGGGCATATATTACAATAGAGAAACCTCAAGAGTACCAAATAGGAACATCGTACTCACCATATACGGCTCAAACTATCTTAACTTCAACTTACCGGGAAAGAGTTTAATACGGAGTTAAACAACAATACTTGATCTCCCTCTTTGCAATTATGGTGGCACACAATCCGCTTGTCATGCCACATTTTCACCTTCTCCTTGTAGTACTTGGAGTTTTTATAGGCCTCATCACGCAATTCCTTTAGTTCATCTAATTAGAGCAACCTTTTTTTTCCTGCAGTCTTAAGATTAAAATTAACCAATTTGATGGCCCAATATACCTTATGTTCAATTTCCACAAGTAAATGCTATGATTTCCCATAGATCAATCTATACGGTGTTGTACCTATATTGGTCTTAAAGGCAGTCCTATAAGCCTAAAGAGTATCATCCAATTTTAAATTCCAATCTTTTCTTGTTTGCAGACAACCTTTTCTAAAATCCTTTTTATTTCTCTATTGACCACCTCAACTTGGTAACTTGTTCGGAGATAATATAGGGTAGCAAACTTATGTGTAATGATGTGTATTTTATTTGGGTATAAAAATCATATGAAAATAAGTACATTCCTAATCAAGTTTAAATTAAAACGTTAACCTCAAATTACACATATGAGCAAGCGTACTCATCATTAACAAAGCATAGGGTTTAAACGAGCGCCGATCCTCAAGGAACAAGTAGACATTAATCACCCTTCTTTCATTATTTAACCGATTCAATAAAGTGAAAAATAAATAAAAAATAAAATAAATATATATACATGTCAAGGATGGAGAAGTATGTAACTTAAATCATTATTTTAGCAAACATGACCTTAAAATACCTAACCATTATCATAACTAATCATTATCTTGGCATCACGAAGGATTAATATAGACTCACTTCGTTTCCAATCCATGAATCCATATCTTCTAGATAACTTAGCATCACATTCCTGTCTCAGCTAGTTCTACCCAAAAGATGCATTAAACACAATCCTTTGATTAAATTTTCATTCCTGGCAAACTTAAAATATGAAATTAACCAATGAATCCATTCCTGACAGACATCAATTAACCTTTAATTACCAGATCTTAGCAATTAATCCCTTTTCCAAGCAGGTTAAGAGATAACATATATGAAATCAATAAATTGAAACCACCATGAACCCCTTTTCCAAGCAAGTTAATGGAAAGAAACAACTAAATAATCTCGTAATTAGCACAAGTAATTAAATGCCAAGAATAACAATCAATTAATCAAAAGATCAAAATAACTCTAAAAATCATGAACACCTAAAACAATGTCAAATTACAATAAAACAATTAATACACCATTGTTCAAGAAAAAGAAAACAAAGTAAAAGAAAACACTCATAGGCAAGCCTCCTTCTTCTTCCTTTGAAAACCTTCTTGTACAACCCTCATTGAGTTGAAGAATTCCTCCTTTGATTTGAGTGATTTTTTATGATAATCAATGAATTTTCTCCTTTTCTCTTGTACTTTCAATCTATTTATAGGCTTAGGAAGTGCCTAAAATCGTTGGTGTAATGTTCTTGGCCGAATAGAAGTAGGAAAGTATTAAAACTCCACAGATTACCAAAAACCGCGTCCAAAAATCAAGATCCCGTCTTTTCCTCAGGGCACAGCTGGCGCCGCCTTAGCTACTGGAGTCGGCACTGGTTGTGTTTTGTTTCTCTAGTTGTTCACCGATTTTTTCTTGATTTCTACGCAATGTTATCCAGAGTGTAGCTAGCGCCACCTTGGCTACTAGAGCTGGCGCCAGTTCCATTCTGTTCCAATCTTGTTTCACCAATTTTTCACCACCTCAAAGTTTGTGTCATCATACATGGCCGGCGCTAGTTCCTCTGCCCTGGCCGGCGCCTCCTTGGTTCTGTTTTGTGACATTTTTACTTCGTTTTACTCTTAAAATCTGAAATAATAAATAAAATACCTTTCCAAGGGTAAAATCTCAAATATGACGGAATATGACTAGTTGTTAAATAGAATATATCACAAAAGAACCTCAAATAACTAGGAAAAATATAACAAATTTAGCCCCTATCATATAACACTTGAGTTCTTAAGAACTTTTTCCAATTGATAATTACAAAAGTTTTGTGTTCCCCTATTAGTAATGAGCACTCTAGGTACTCTAAACCAGGTAAAAAACTTTTTAAGAAATTTGACCACTACCCATGCATCATTGATTAGCATAGCTTATGTCTCTACCCACTTAGATACATAATCAACTACTACCAAGATGTTCTTATTACCTAAAAAATTAGGAAATAAAATCTATTCCCCAACAATTAAAAACTTCACAAGCTCGAAATACTTGCAATGGCGTCTTATTAGATGATGTGTTCGGACTTGGGTGTAAAAATCATACAAAAACAAAGCACATTCCCGATCAAGTTAAATTAAAACGTTAAACCCAAATCACACATATGAGTAAGCACACTCATCATTAACCGAGCATAGGGTTCAAACGAGTGTCGATCCTCAAGGAGCAAGTAGACATTAATCACCTTTTTTTCATTGTTTAACCGACTCAATAAAGTGAAAAACAAGTAAAAAGGAAAATAAACTAAAATAAAAATAAAAAGATATACATGTCAATGATATAGATTTATGCAATTCAAACCATTGGTTAGACAACCATGATCTTGAAGTACCCAACCTCTATCATAACTAATTATTCTCTTAGCATCATGAAGAATTAAAGTAGACTCACTTCTTTTCTAATCCATGAATCCCTATCTTCTAGATAACTTAGTATCACATACTCTATTTCAACCAGTCTTACCCAAAAGATGCATTAAACATAATTCTCTGATTAAGTCCTATTCTCAGGCAAACTTAACCCATGAAATTAACCAATTGAATTCATACTCTGGCAGACATCAATTAACCTTTAATTACTCTATTCTTAACAATTAACCCCATTTTCAGGTAAGTTAAAAGACAACAAATATGAAATCAATTACTTGAACTACCATCAACCCTATTCTCAAGCAAGTTAATGGAAAACAAGCAATTAATCTCGCAATCAACCCAAGTAATTAATTACCAAGAGTAACAATCAATTAATCAAAAGATCAAATACCTCTAAAAATCATGAACATCTAAACCAATGTCAGATTACAATAAAACAATTAAAACATCATTGTCAAGAAAAGGAAAACAAAGGAAATAAATAGATACTCATAGACAAGCCTTCTTCTTCTCCCTTCAAAGACCCTCTTGTACAATCCTCCTTGAACTATTTATCTCGAGAAAATATTGGTAATGCACTCTAAAATAAATCTAAGTCCCTACATTGTGCACCTCTCTTTTCTAGGGTAAATTGGCCTTTATTTATAGGTTCACAAAGTTCCTAAAAGAATCCTAAATAAAGAAGAAGTAATTACCTAAAAATCTCCAAAACCAAAAGGAATAATAAAAGTCTAAAATAAAATCCTAAATAACTAAATAAGAATTTGAGAAGTCCATCGCCTTGACTTTGCTCAATCGGAAATTAAGTGAAATTCAATTTTGACTTCAGTTTGATTTAGACTTCAATTTGGATTTTATCTTGTCGTGTTGTACTGAAGCTTTGTTGAATTTGCAATTGTTGAAGTTTGCTGCCAATTTGAAGCCGTGTGGACCACCGAGACTAATTTCTTTCTTTTCCCTTGCTGTTGGCTCAATTGAGCCGCACAACCACTACTGCTTTTCTTTGTTCTTGTTTCGGCTGCTTCCTTTTTCTTTCTATTGCAATCAGCTCGCCATCCAATCCACACAGCTACCGAAATTGTGCTCTTTTTCCTGTCATTACCCCAGCTAAATTGAGTCAGCGCCTACTTTTCCATTCCTTTTTGCTGTGTTGCATCGGTTCAATTGAGCCATTTCCCTTGCCCTATCTCAATTAAGCCACAAATCACCACCGAAAATTGCTGCAATTCAATTTCTCTTTTGTCCTTTTCTCAACCACCTTTGTTGACCATCGAAGTTGCACTTCTTCTGCTTTTGTTTTGTTGACCGAAATTCCTTGGGCTGACCGAATTGATTTCTTTCTTTTGCATCGGCTCATTTCGCACAGCAAGCCCACCGAAGCTATTTTCCTTTTCTTTTCTTTCTTCTAGCTGTTATTGCTGACTTCCCTTGATGCTTCTTTTCTTGCTTTTTTTCTTTGTTCTTCCAGTGGATAACTGGCGCCGGTTCCCCTTCTGACTGGTGCCGGTTCTATTCTGAAAAATCCTACAATTAGCTCTAATTTTCCCTTATTTTTGCATAAAATTACAGAAAAGTATTTTTATAAGGGAAATATCAAATATAAAGGAATATGACTAGTTATTTCACAAAATGTATCAAAAAATGGCCTCAAATAACTAGAAAAAATATGACTAATTTAGACCCTACAATATTCCCCCACACTTGAATCTTTACTTGTCCTCAAGTAAATACTTAAACAAAGTACTCAAAATAATTTTTTTTTTTTTTCGTATTCATCCATAACAAAGGCATAATTTCTTTCCAACCTTAGACACAAAATTGTCATTCATTCAACCCTTTAAAAACCTTTGAAAACTCATATATTAAATCAAATAATCCCAAGGCCATCAAAGTTAAGTTAACCAAGCTTATATCTAGTACATGAAAATTATTCCACACCTCAAGCAAAACATAGATAACATAAATCATACAAGTCAAGTTATTTAACCAATTCAAACATTATAAACTCAAATTTACCAAACTCGAGTTAGTGAAATAAGGAAAACACTCCACTCTTCTTCTTTTCTATGACTTTGGGAATTGATAGCTTCAAGTGCATGGATTTCTCTTCACACACCATATTGGCCCCCTTTACAATCATCACTCATCATTTTTTTCTCTAATAATTTTCAACAATTTTTTTTCCTTTCTTTTTCTTACCTTTTTGCCTTCGGGATAGCCTCAAGAGAATGCACTGAATACACTTGCTACTTCTCTCCATATTGACCCCCTTTTCAGCCAAAGGTCTTCAAAGATAAAAACAATAAGAACATTTTTCTTTAACTCAATTTTTTTCACTCAATTTTTTCTCATATATATATATATATATATATATATATATATATATTAACCCACATTCCTTATTCAAAACTCAAAGTTAAGCAAATTCTAAATCCATAATACAAGAATTAATCAACAACTATTCCCATATGTCATCATATCATCCATATTCAAACTCAAAGGAAAAATGAAACTCAAATACCAAATATAATCAAGGTTAACTTAAATTCTCAAGACTTTAGAAAAATCTCACTTAATACACAAGTTTACCTTTTTAATAAAATCTTACCATATTGAATGACAAATTCATATCCAAAGTTAAAAAGGAAATCATATCTTCATTATAAACAAATAAACTCCATTTAGCTCCAAAAAAATTTTTTCTTTTTTCTTTTTTTAATTTCAACAATTCAAAACAATTCAAACATATATCATTGAAAATCCCTCAAACATATATAATTGGAAATCCATTGAAAATCATAAAGATGCACTTGAGAAAATATTAAATCTCTCCCCTACACTTAAATTGGACATTGTCCTCAATGGCCTAAAACAGCACACTAAAGCATAACCAAGGGACCAAGAATGTAAAGAGGGAAAAGAAAATAATACTCCCCAAGGAAGATTAGCTCCATGAAAAATCAAAATTTCAAATTCTAAAGTAAATCAACAAAAATAAATAAATAAATAAATAAATATCAAGATAATTGATAAAAACTTGGACCAAGAATATCACCAAACCACTCCCCCGCACTTAAACTGGACCATGTCCTCATGGGCCAAAAATAAACACAATAAAGCATCTCCAATAGGACTAAAATTGAAAAATGGTAGAAAGTTTAAGCAATACTCCCCAAGTGTAGATGAGCTTCAAGATATGAGAAGTCCATGCTTCATGAAGTTGGAAGAATAATCGCAACAAACTTCAACCTACAAATAGAAAGATGACCACACAAGTAAAAGCATAAAGAGTAATTAAAACAAAAATACAAATCAAGGGAAAAGAAAATTATAAAGTCAAAGCCTTGAAGTCCCCCTCGAAGTAGAGTCCTCCTTGTTTCCAAATTATCCAATAGCACCACCATAACCTCCAAAGGGTTCACAATATCCTCTTCGTCTCATCCAAATCCACTTTGCAATTGGTTCTCTTTCTAGTGAAGACCTTTCCATATTTTTGATACACAAGAAAAATAAGAATAATATCCAACGTAAATAGCACAAGTATAATGTCAACCAATCTTCAATCAATAAACAAAGTAGCACAAGGATGCTCAATTGTCCAAGGTCTCCATAGATGCAAAATTTCCAGAAAAATACATAGCCAATGCTTAGAAGCAATCACAAGACTTAAAATTCATTATATGCGCTCTTCTATCATCAAATAAACTCAACAAATATAGGTCCATGTTTAATAAATTTTTCCTTAAAAACACATATACACAATGCCAAGAATTTCAAGAGGATAAAATTCAACTTAACACGAAGAGAGTTTTTTCACCAATGTATTCCCCAACGCATCAGTTTGAAAAAAAAAAATGAATCCATGGGGGGTAATTAGAAGAAGAAAAGTAATGTGAAAAAGAAGAAGAAGGTGAAGACGAAGATGAAGGGAAGAAATAATTTTAGGGGAATAGGAACAAGACAAATAAGAGAAACACATAAGAAAATCAAAGAAAAATAAAACAAGAAGAAAAAGACAAAATAAGAACAATTTGGGAAGAAAAGAAATAGGGTAAGGAAACAAACGGAAAAAAATAAAATAAAATATATATTTTTTTTAATAGCCTTCCAGAATGGAGCCGGCGCCTGTTGCATTCTGTCCAGGCTCTGATTTTTTTTTTTTTTTTTTTACTAATGGAATGCATGACAACTATACAAGTAACACAATAATTCCTAAAATAAAAAATTGTAAATAAAGAAAAAAATAATAAGATAACTTTAATCCGTCTAAAACATCGTGTTCACAAAAGTCCAAACCTAAAAATAAGAAGGGATAGTATTGACCCAAAATTACAGATGTTAAAATCAACAAATTAAAAATACTATTATTATACATATTCCATATTAACATTAGGTTAGTAAAATTAAATAAATAAATAAACAATACATACAAACATACAAAGACAAGTAATTTATTATTAACATGCATATACTTAAGCACATATTTACAACATATAGGGAAATTAAGATACACTTATACAAACAACAAAATATGGCACATTTTTGCAAAAATAAAAATTGTACAAATTTACATTTTTACATATTTACCTATTTACATATTCACATGGTTAAATCAACAAAATCCAAGCTTTCATGCTTTTGTTTCCCGGCAACGGCGCCAAAAACTTGATGTGTTCGGACTTGGGTATAAAAATCATACAAAAAACTAAGCACATTCCTAATCAAGTTAAATTAAAACGTTAAACCCAAATCACACATATGAGCAAGCGTACTCATCATTAACCGAGCATAGGGTTCAAACGAGTGTCGATCCTCAAGGAACAAGTAGACATTAATCACCTTTCTTTCATTATTTAACCGACTCAATAAAGTGAAAAACAAGTAAAAAAGAAAAATAAAATAAAAATAAAAATATATACATGTCAAAGATGTAGATTTATGCAATTCAAACCATTGGTTAGACAACCATGATCTTGAAGTACCCAACCTTTATCATAACAAATTATTCTCTTGGCATCATGGAGAATTAAAGTAGACTCACTTCTTTCCCAATCTATGAATCCCTATCTTCTAGATAACTTAGTATCACATACGCTGTCTCAACCAATCTTACCTAAAAGATGCATTAAACACAATTCTCTGATTAAGTTCCATTCTCAGGCAAACTTAACCCATGAAATTAACTAATTGAATCCATACTCTGGTAGACATCAATTAACCTTTAATTACTCTGTTCTTAATAATTAACCCCATTTTCAAGCAAGGTAAAAGATAACAAATATGAAATCAATCAATTGAACTACCATCAACCCTATTCTCAAGCAAGTTAATGGAAAACAATCAATTAATCTTGCAATTAACCCAAGTAATTAATTAACAAGAGTAACAATCAATTAATCAAAAGATCAAATACCTCTAAAAATCATGAACATCTAAACCAATGTCAAATTACAATAAAACAATTAAAACATCATTGTCAAGAAAAAGAAAACAAAGGAAAGAAATAGATACTCATAGACAAGCCTTCTTCTTCTCCCTTCATAGACCCTCTTGTACAATCCTCCTTGAACTATTTATCTCAAGAAAATATTGGTGATGCACTCTAAAATAAATCTAAGTCCCTACGTTGTGTACCTCTCTTTTCTAGGGTAAATTGGCCTTTATTTATAGGCTCACAAAGTTCTTAAAATAATCCTAAATAAAGAAGAAGTAATTACCTAAAAATCTCCAAAACCAAAAGGGATAATAAAAGTCTAAAATAAAATCCTAAATAACTAAATAAGAATTTGAGAAGTCCACCGCCTTGACTTTGCTCAATTGGAAATTAAGTGAAATTCAATTTTGACTTCAGTTTGATTTAGACTTCAATTTGGATTTTGTCTTGTCGTGTTGTGCTGAAGCTTTGTTAAATTTGCAATTGTTGAAGTTTGCTGCCAATTTGAAGCCGTGCGGACCACCGAGACTAATTTCTTTTTTTTCCCTTGCTGTCGGCTCAATTGAGCCACACAGCCACTATTGCTTTTCTTTGTTCTTGTTTTAGCTTCCTTTTTCTTTCTGTTGCAATCAGCTTGCCATCCAATCCACACAGCTGCCGAAATTGTGCTCTTTTTCCTGTCATTGCACTAGCTAAATTGAGCCAATGCCTGCTTTTCCTTTCCTTTTTTACTGTGTTGCGTCGGCTCAATTGAGCCGTTTCCCTTGCCTTGGCTCAATTGAGCCACAAATCACCACCAAAAATTGCTGCACTTCAATTTCCCTTTTATCCTTTTCTTAGCCACCTTTGTTGACCACCGAAGCTGCACTTCTTCTACCTTTGTTTTGTTGACCAAAATTCCTTGGGCTGACTGAATTGATTTCTTTCTTTTGCATCGGCTCACTTCGCACAGCAAGCCCACCGAAGTTGTTTTCCTTTTCTTTTCTTTCTTCTAGCCGTTATTGTTGACTTCCCTTGATGCTTCTTTTCTTGCTTTTTTTCTTTGTTCTTCCAGTGGCTAACTGGCGCCGGTTCCCCTTCCTGGCTGGTGCCGGTTCTGTTCTGAAAAATCCCACAATTAACTCTAATTTTTCCTTATTTTTGCATAAAATTACAGAAAATCATTTTTATAAGGAAAATATCAAATGTAAAGGAATATGACTAGTTATTTCACAAAATGGCCTCAAATAACTAGGAAAAATATGACTAATTTAGGCCATATCATTAGATTTATAAATATTACTTGTATGTTGATATCTATCACAATTCTTCACAAACCTATGTGAATCCTTAAAGAGGGTTGGCTAATATAATCCGAAATCAAGCACATTTCTTGTAGTGTTGTTGGCTTGGTAGTATCCCCCAGTAGGTCCTTCATGGTAATGTTAGAGAATATTTTTGCTTTCTATGAAATGCACATATCTTCGAATCACTTGATCCACACAATATCTAAACAAGTAGGAATCTTCCCAAAAGAAGTGTTTTACTTCAGAGAGGAATTTCTTCTTTCGTAGTGATATAAAATCCCTTGGAATTATTCCTACAACCAAGTAATTAGAGAAATATGCAAACTAAGGAGTTTGAGGTGATTACCTTCAACAAATATAAGTTGTTCATCCGAAAAGTTATCATTAATTTTTTTCTTCCTTCAATAGCTCTAGATCGGGATTCTCTAATCTAGGTAAATGATCCACACCCAAGTTTTCAGCTCCTTTTTTGTTCTTATTTTCCAAGTCAAATTCCTGCAATGAAAAAATCTATTTAATCAATCTTGGTTTGGAATCATGCTTGGTTAGAAGGTACTTAATGACAAAATTATCAGTGTACACAATGACTTTGGACAAAACACGAAAAGAACAAAATTTATCAAAGGTAAACACTAATGCAAGCTATTCTTTTTTTGTTGTAGTGTAGTTCTCTTATGTAGCGGTAAGAGTTTTTCTTGCATAGTATAAGGGATAAAAATGCTTATTTTGTCTTTGTCTAAGCACTGCTCCTATTACAAAATCACTTGCATCATATATTAGTTCAAAAGGAAGAGACTAATCAGGTACAATCCAGATGGGAGAATTTATTAATTTTTCTTTAAGTACATTAAAAGTATTGAAACATTTTTTATCAAAATTGAAAATAGAATCTTTTTCAAGAAAAGAAGTAAAGGGTTTAGAAATTTTTGAGAAATCCAAAATAAACCTCCTATAAAAACCTGCATGTCCCAGAAAGCTTCAGATAGCCTTCACCGAAGTAGGAGAGGAAAGCTTCTCAATTGCCTCAATTTTTGCTCTATCAACCTCAATACCTTTCCTTGAAATTTTGTGTCCCAACATAATACCTTCTTGGACCATAAAATGACATTTTTCCCAATTGAGCATGAGGTTCGTCTCTTCACACCTTTGCAGCACCTTTTTGAAATTTTCCAAACACAAATAAAAAGAGTCACCAAACACAGAACAATAATCTATAGAAACTTCTATGAAATCTCTCACAAGTCCCTAAAAAATGGCCATCAAGCCTCTTTAGAAGGTTCTTGGCCAATTGCAAAGACCAAAAGACATACGATGATATGCAAAAGTACCAAAAAAGGCATGTAAAAGTTGTTTTTCCTTGATCCTCTAGTGCTATAGGGATTTGGAAATAACTAGAAAACCCATCAAGAAAGCAATAGAACTTATGTCCAGTTAATCTTTCCAATATTTGGTCAACAAAAATGAGAGAGAAATGGTCCTTCCTAGTTGCCTCATTCAATTTTCTATAATCAATGCATGTCTTCCAACCAGTCACCAACCTCATAGGGATCAATTCATTTTTGTCATTGGAAGCTACCCTCATTCCTTCCTTATTTGGCCCTATTTGTGTTGGACTCACCTAAGTGCTATCCAAAATGGAGCAATGGATTCCTAAATCTAAAAGTTTAATCACCTCACCTTTTACCGCATCTTTCATATGTGGGTTCATCCTATGTTGGGGTTACACTAAGGGTTTTGCTCCTTCTTCTAACAAAATTTTGTGAGTGCAAAAGGAAGGGCTAATTCCCTTGATATCAGTGATTTTTTATGCTACTACCCTTTTATATTTTCCTAACAAGTCTACCAATTTGGTCTTTTGTTCTCAAGTGAGGTCATTTGCTATTATCACTAGCAATTTTCTATCTTTGGCCAAAAATAAATACTCAAAATAATTGGGTAAGTCCTTAAGGTCTAATTCTAGTGGCTTATCAATAGAGCACTTTAGTTTACCCAAACTAGTTTTTTCAATCACCTCAAAATTCTCCACCTCACATTCTTTGGTTTTATCTTCTAAGTAGGCAATTAAACTCCCCATAGATGACCATTTATGCTCATATTCTTTTTCTGTGTCTAAATTCAAACTCATAAGAGCATTGGCTAGCATTTTCTACACAAAATCAAAGATAGAATCATTAAGAATATCTATTATAAAATAAGAATCATCAAAAGATGTGGGATGCTTAATGCTTTTGTGAATTTGAATAATAACCTCTTCATCTCCAACCTTAAGTGTTAACCTTCCCCTATGAACATCAATCAATGCTTTAGCGGTAGCTAGAAAAGGTCTTCCTAGAATTAAAGGGACTTTAAAGTCTTCATCTATGTTAAGAAAAATAATATCCACAGGAAATATAAACCTATCTACTTAAACTAGCATATCTCCCACTATTCCTCTAGGATATTTAATTGATCTACTAGCCAATTAAATACTTACCGTAGTAGGTTTAGGTTCACCTAGGCCTAGTTTTTTTAAAGTTTTGTACAGTAAAAGATTAATGCTAGCATATAAGTCAGCTAATGTATTGCCAAATGTAAGACTTCCTATAAAATAAGGAATAGAAAAACAAGATAGCTAAGCATTCTTCATTCAACGTCACAGTAAATAGGTTTTCCACCTTCCTTTTGTTTTCAAGAATGTTCTTGAGGAATTTTTCATATTTAGGCATGTGTTTCAAATCTTCAATAAGTAGGATGTTGATGTGCACTTGTCTAAATATCTCCAAAATTTTGCCACGTTGTTCATTCATTTTTGCTTTATTCATTCTAGTGGGATAAAGGACTGGGGGTTGAAAAATAGAACCTTGTCTGCCTTCTCACCGGGAGTCCAGTCTTGAGCCAGCACTGATTCGGCTTCTTAGGTCGGCACCAATTCAAGTATGTGTAAGTCAGAATGTTCTCCAATTGACAGTCGATGTCGATTCTCCTGTATGAGCTAGTGGTGTCTCTCTTCTGTTGCACCTGGCAATTCTTTCCAAATTCTTAAAGTAATGGCTTTTGCATCCACTTGAATATTTGATTCTATGGTGATCAAAATGGCTTGTTCTTGTGGTTCCATTACCAAATTAGTTAAAATCTAGATCTGTCTCTCCATATTCTGAACTATGGTCTCAAAATTCTTAAGTGTTTCATCAATCTCTTGAAATCATGCTATCACACTCATAGCAAATTTTTCCAGCACATTTTTCAGAGTGGGTGATTCCAATTGGCGCGATTGGGATACCACTCTCCCAATGTTGTGTACTCTCATTACTGGCTGTGGTATGCTTTGTTGTGCAATTTCTAGACTTGCGTAAGGGTTCTGCCCTATTTGCATCTTGTCTAAGTTCCAACCAGCCATATTTTGCACATATCAAAATAATGTTCTATTAGTTACATGAATGCACATTGTTATACAAACAAAAACAATTAGTACACAAAATACACACATTAGGAAATGAGTTAGGAAATTAGTCCACATAACTATACAAACAACAATATATGGCACCTAATTACAACAAAGAACATATATGCATATTTACATGGCTAAATCAATAGAATCTAAGTTTTCGTGATATTGTTCCTCGGCAACGGTGCCAAAAACATGATTCATTAGATTTGGAAAATAAAAATCATTCATTTATAGATCTATTTCCAATCAAGTTTTAATTAAAGTGTTAATCTCAAATCACACATATGAGCATGTTCACTAATCATTAAGTATAGTATAGGGAATTAACAAGTATAGATCTTCAAGGAAAAAGTACACCAATTTACTTTTCATCCTTGTTTAACCTAAGAACTAAATTAATCAAGAATAAATAAAAGAAAAATAAACAAATAAATATATACAAAACATAGGAGAGAAGACAGGTACATAGAGAGAAATCCATAAAGACATAATAATGATTTGTTGGATTGTATGCCCTCTTAGACTAGGTTTCTGGTGTAAAATCGAATATTTTAACAAAAGAATTTATTTTCAGAAATTGTTTGTGAATTTACTATTTGTTTGTGCACGATTTTCGTTTGGAACAGACCCATTGTGTTTAAATAAGTGGTCCATGTAAATGGTGGTCTTTCACAGTAAGGTATGGATCACGGGTTATTTAACAGATAAACATTTGTTCTTAACCTATTGATGAGACTGGGAATCTCATCATGTTTAGGTTATTATGTTATGAATTCCAAATGGGGAATGGCTTACCTTTAGCCAGTGGGTAGTCCACTCACTTCATGACATAAGCGTATTTCGAATACGTAGAACCGGACTTGTAGTAGTGGTTTCTCAAAGTACTATATGGTAGAAACCTAGACTACTACCACTATAGCGTGGACTAGTACTCTGCGACTTGAGTGTGAGTTGGTGGTCTGGCGAAGCTGGAAGCATATACTTTGATTTGCTGTAATTGAGGTTCTATCGTAGGGCCAATATACTTGCATGTTGTGTATGTATGACTAGTTAGGTAAGAAAGACTTATACAAGATAGTTTCTGCACTATATCGCCCCTTGTGGTTGTCTGAATGGTCTAAATTAACCAGGGCCCTAGGAAACATGACTTGGATGTTTGCTTCAGGGTAGCTCCCTTGGAAAGCGAAAACACTCCAGGAAGTCGTGGATCATTAGACTAGAAGCCTAAGGATGGTAGATGTCATTTAGAGGGGTGTAAGTACGCCTCTTCCTCTCTAAATGTACGGCGATGTGTAGAGGGGTATTTTAGTCATTTCACCTGTAGGTCGGAGACTTTGCTAACGCAGCATTGTCCTTGGGATCAATATTTCCTTATGGTGATATTAGAAAATATTTAAAATGCAAAATACAGCTATTTTTATGGTAAGGGTATTTTTGTCATTTTAGTAGCCAAGGCGGTGTGTCTTTTGGTCCCCAGTTTAGACCGTGAGTCCTAATTAAATATGGGCTAAAGAATTGATCTTGAATTAAATGGAATTTATTTTATTTAAGTAGCCTGATTTAATTATTGGGCTAGAATAAAATAAAGGTCCATGGAGAGAGAGAATTAATTAAATTAGTTTGGTAGGTTAATTAATTATTCAGGGCTTTGGCCCAGTTTGAATAATTAAAGATTAACCTGGGACTAAACTAATATAAGCTTAATTAATTGGACTGGTTTATTTGGGCTGGAAAATTAATTATTTATTAATTGGGCCATTTATTTGGTTTTAGTTAGAGTAATTAATTAAGCCCAAAGAGGTTAAACTAAGAGTCCAATGGCCCAATCCAGTTTAACCTAGGGTTTTATTGAGGTTAAACAGGAGATAAGGAACTGACGGTGTTTTTCCCCAGTGCTTCCTCTCTGTGAAAAATACCAGACGTTTTTCCCTCTCCCTCTCCAAAAAATATTCTTTAGCCCCTAAGTTGTTCACCAAACGAGATTAGGCAGGCCATATACTGGAAGATCGAAAGCTAGGCGTTCATCTACATGCAAAGACGAAGTAGAAGGCTTGCAGGGATTGCACCAGAGGCTTCTACGAGCGTGCCTACCCCAGTTCCGTATATTCCAGTTCAGCCGAGTGTGAGATCAACAAGAAGAGATAAATGAAAATTTTTTTTTTTTTCCCTTTTTCTTTTTCACGCAGGTGTGCTGCATTTTTGTTGTTCACGTGGCTGGTTTTTTTGCTATGTTTGGCTTGCAATTTTATCTTCAATTGGTATCAGAGCATAAAGATATTTGCACATATAGGAAGCTTGTATGCTAGTTAATAAAATCGGATAGTTATGTGTGATTAATTGTGATCCTTCGCTGGTTTTTTGGTATGGATAGTGGTTTGTTAAACCTCTCGGATGGAGGTATAGGTGAGATGTAATTCACTGTTTTTTTGAGAATAAATCGTGTAAACCCAATTTTAAAGGGTATAGGCGGTTGTTGGTTTTTGGTTTTATTGGTTTTGGTTGAAATCAGAGGGCAAAAGCAAGCAAATCCATCGCAGAAAAAAAAACCAGAAGAAAACGCTGAAGAAGAAATCGTCTGGAATTTTTGAAGCAAACGACACTGTTCATCGGCTCGCCGAGCCGCCGACAGCACTCTTGCACCAGGGACAATCAAGGCGGCTTGACTCGGCTTGGAGGGATCCGGCTCGGCTGCTATCGGGTGAAATTGAATTGAAATTGAATTTTGCAATTCAATTTGCGAAATCCGAAAGTCTTCTCGCGGGTCAGCACGCGGGTCGTGGGCTTGGATAGTCCATGATGCGGTTGTTCCGGTGCGGCGGGTGTTGTGGACCGATGACCAGAATTGTTTTGTTCCTGTGCGGCGGGTGCAGTGAACCAATGGGAAAAATTTTTTTTCCCTTGTAATTTTCTTGCATTTTCTTTTTTGTTTTGGGGTCCATACCAGGCGAAGTTAATATTTTTGCAATAGTTAATATTCTTGGAATATATTTGCATGAAAAATATTAGTAAAGGATTTTAGGATTAAACAAGATCATTAATTAATTAATTAATGTGTTTAATTCTATTATTTGGGCACTTAGGTTTAAAAAATAGAAAAGCATGAAAACATTTATTGTTTTCTAGCATGCTATTTTTTTATGTACCTATGTGTGTTTTTTCTCAAAGACCAAAGTCTTTGGGAACTTTTTGTTTTGGCAAGAAAAAATATTTTTCTTTAAAAACTAAATGGTTATTTTAATTGATACAAAAATTAATCCTTGAATATTTTCTCAAAGGATTTAATTCTTGACATAGAAAATATATTAGATTTAGATATTTTTGTAAATTAAAATGGAGAGCCATTTTGTTTTGTTTTGGACTAGAAAAATGATTTTGTCAAATAAGCTTGAGACCAAAGTCTCTAGAAAGTTTTAATTGGAAATCTTTGAAATCATTAAGTTTTGACTTAAATAAAATTAGTCCATGGAGGAAATCTCTCAAATGATATAAGCCTTGACATAGAGATTTTATTGGACTTAGATATTTTATTTTTGAGTTAAGAAAAACTTAATGGAAATTTCAAAAGGATATTTTTCAGAGAAAACTTTATTTTAAAAGACTAAGTGGGAGAGGGGTTCCAACGGCCCCACGGCTTCCATCACAGTCCTCATTAGAGATCGTGGATCCCCTCGCGTCACCCTGGGAGTGAACCCGTATAGGATGGGGATACCACAAGGATCTAGATCTAATGGAAGGATGTAATTAATAACCCGGGGCACGTACTATGATCGGCCAGCCCACGTTGGAGGTAATAGTGCGAGGTATGTCCATAGGAAATGAGAGGAAACGCCCATCCCACGATGGAGTTATTCTCTAGACCATTACCTAGAAGGGAAATTAATTTGTGGTGGCTAACACACTTAGCTTAGGAAACTATTAATCTTCCCAAGAAGCTATGTCAGTTTTCCTAAGAGCCAAATTATTTTCAGTGCACAAATTTTATTTTGTTTTCACAAACTAAATTCTTTCTTTTATTTTCAATTTTCAGAAATGGTAGGAGGTTCTTTTAGTCCATTGGCAAGAAAAAATATTTTTCTTTAAAAACTAAATGGTTATTTTAATTGGTACAAAAATTAATCCTTGAATATTTTCTCAAATGATTTAATCCTTGACATAGAAAATATATTAGATTTAGATATTTTTGTAAATTAAAATGGAGAGCCATTTTGTTTTGTTTTGGACTAGAAAAATGATTTTGTCAAATAAGCTTGAGACCAAAGTCTCTAGAAAGTTTTAATTGGAAATCTTTGAAATCATTAAGTTTTAACTTAAATAAAATTAGTCCATGGAGGAAATCTCTCAAAGGATATAAGCCTTGACATAGAGATTTTATTGGACTTAGATATTTTATTTTTGAGTTAAGAAAAACTTAATGGAAATTTCAAAAGGATATTTTTCAGAGAAAACTTTATTTTAAAAGACTAAGTGGGAGAGGGGTTCCAACGGCCCCACGGCTTCCATCACAGTCCTCATTAGAGATCGTGGATCCCCTCGCGTCACCCTGGGAGTGAACCCGTATAGGATGGGGATACCACAAGGATCTAGATCTAATGGAATGATGTAATTAATAACCCGAGGCACGTACTATGATCGGCCAGCCCACGTTAGAGGTTATAGTGCGAGGTATGTCCATAGGAAATGAGAGAAAACGGCCATCCCACAATGGAGTTATTCTCTAGACCATTACCTAGAAGGGAAATTAATTTGTGGTGGCTAACACACTTAGCTTAGGAAACTATTAATCTTCCCAAGAAGCTATGTCAGTTTTCCTAAGAGCCAAATTATTTTCAGTGCACAAATTTTATTTTGTTTTCACAAACTAAATTCTTTCTTTTATTTTCGATTTTCAGAAATGGTGGGAGGTTCTTTTAGTCCATTGGCCGTTATTCTCAGGGAGAATAAGCTAACGGGTCCAAACTACGTGGACTGGAAAAGGAACCTGGACATAATACTCACAACGGAGGAGTATAAGTATGTCCTTTACGAAACCTGCCCTGTTATCGGGGAAGGTTCCACCGCTGAAGAGCGAGAGGCTGAAAAGGCATGGAAGAAAGCTGACGAAATGGCACGTTGCTATATGTTAGCTTCCATGTCTAATGTGCTCCAGTTAAAACACGAGCACATGGCTTCTGCATATGACATAAGTCAATCATTGGCAACTATGTTCGCAGACAAGAGCCGGCCCGCAAGGCAGGAGGCTCTTCGAACAATTGTAAACACTAAGATGGCTGAGGGAGCATCAGTCTGAGAGCATATGCTCAAGATGATTGCTGTTTTCGAGTAGGCGAAAATCTTAGGGGCTGTCATTGACCCCGAGAGCCAAGTGGACATGGTTCTCCAATCTCTATCGGGCTCTTTCACTCAGTTCAAGTTAAACTATAACATGAACAAGTTGAACATGAGTTTAACTGAACTGATGAAGGAGCTCCAGATGGTGGAGAAGGTCATGAAGCCGCAGTCTAAGGCCATGATTGCTAAGGCCTCTTCTTCAAAAACTGGGCCTAAGCCCAGAAAGTTCAAGAGGAAGAAGGGGAATGCAGCAGCCCAGCCCAAGGACAAACCAAAGGGCAAGTGCTTCAAGTGTGGAAAGAAGGGACACTAGAAAAAAGAGTGTCCAGATCTTCAGGCCAAGAAAAACCCCATAGGTAATGTTTACTATCTAGAGTCCATATCAATGGTAGGATCAACTTCCACTTGGATTGTTGATTCAGGAGCCACTGATCATATTTGTAACTCCTTGCAGGGGTTTAGGAAGATAAAAAGACTCAAGAAGGGCGAACATGGGCTTTGAGTGGGTAATGGAGCACAAGTCTGGGCCCTTGCAGTGGGAGAGCTGGATCTTATTTTTTATTGTAATAAGATAGTGGTTTTAAAAGACATTTTATATGTACCTGGTTTTCGTCAGAATTTGATTTCAGTTGCAAAACTTATTAATCAAGGATATTCTGTATCTTTCCATTCTGGTATTTCTATTAGTAGAGATGGAGAAATTTTATGTACTGGGTACATGTATGGTAATCTGTTCTTTTTAAACCCTATTAACAACCAATCAAATAATGCTATGTCTGAACCTTTAACTAAGAAGAGAAAGACCAATATCAATGATTCATACCTTTGGCATCTAAGGTTAGGTCATATTAACTCAACCAGGATTTAGAGACTAATCCATGATGGGCCTTTGGGCTCATTGAGATTGGAAAGTTGGCCTCAGTATGAATCCTGCCTAATGGGAAAAATGACCAAGAGGTCATTTACACCAAAGGCGGATAGAGCCAATGAGGTATTGAGTCTTGTTCACACTGATGTGTGTGGTCCATTATCTACACCAGCTAGGGGAGGTTTTGAGTACTTCATCACGTTCACGGATGATTGTACGAGGTATGGTTACATTTACCTGATAAGACGCAAGTCTGACTCTTTTGACAAGTTTAAAGAGTTTAAGGCTGAAGTGGAGTGTCGGACAGATAAATTAATCAAAACCTTACGATCGGATCGTGGTGGAGAGTACCTCCTAGGTGAATTCAAGGACTACATGGTACATCATAGGATAGTATCCCAGCTCTCTGCGCCGGGAACCCCCCAGCAGAACGGAGTAGCTGAGAGAAGGAACAAAACGTTGATGGAAATGGTCCGAAGCATGATGTCTCATGCTACTCTTCCAATGTCCTTTTGGGGATATGCCCTGGAAACAGTGACATATATTCTGAACTTGGTGCCTTCCAAATCAGTACCTAGGACTCCCTATGAGATGTGGACTGGGCGTAAGCCAAGTCTGAATCATCTCAAGATTTGGGGATGTCTAGCTTATGTACTGATCAAGGGAGACAAGTTGGAACCAAGATCAGAATTATGTTATTTTGTTGGGTATCCAAAAGGGACAAAAGGAGGCTACTTTTATCATCCTAAGGAGCAGAAGGTACTAGTCAGTACCAATGCCAGATACTTGGAAGATAATCAAAGTACTTCTACTAAAGGTTCAACGAGGTTGGAACTTCAGGAGAAGTTATCTATGGAATCAACTTCTTCTGACCTGATTTTGGAATAAGAAGAGGCACAGCCTCAAGAGCCTGTGCAAATGGAGCCTCGTCGTAGTAGGAGAGTGTCTAGGGTTCCGGATAGATGGATTGGAGAAGCTTTTGAGCTGGTCTCTGACCATCAGAAACAAGACCCCGCTAGATACGAGGAGGCTATTGTTGATGCCGATGCAAATCTGTGGCATGAAGCAATGAAAGCCGAGATTGAGTCTATGTACCTCAGTCAGGTTTGGGATCTTGTAGTTTCACCTGAAGGGATAAAACCCATTGGGTGCAAGTGGGTATACAAGAGAAAGAGAGGAGCAGATGGGAAGGTGGAAACCTTCAAAACTAGGCTTGTGGCGAAAAGGTATACTCAGAAAGAGGGTATCGACTATGAGGAAACTTTTTCCCCGGTAGCTATACTTAAATCCATCTACATCCTCCTTACCATCGCATGTCACTATGACTACAAGATATGGCAAATGGATGTCAAGACGGCATTCTTGAATGGCCATCTTAGCGAAGACATCTATATGTCCCAACCGGAAGGCTTCATTGCTGAAAGCCAGGAACACATGGTTTGCAAGCTTAAGAAGTCCATTTATGGACTTAAGTAGGCATCAAGAGCATGGAACATTCATTTTGATGAGACTATAAAGACTTATGGTTTTATTCAAAACGAAGATGAACCATGCGTGTACAGGAAACTTGAAGGCATTAATGTGGTTTTTCTTGTCCTGTATGTGGATGACATTCTACTCATTGGAAATGATGTAGGGACATTGTCATTTACAAAGGTTTGGCTGTCTAGTTAATTCAGTATAAAGGACTTGGGAGAAGCCAGCTACATTCTCGGGATTAGGCTTCTTAGAAATAGGAAGCAGAGAATGTTAGGATTATCCCAAGCGACATACATTGACAAGATGCTGACCAAGTACAGCATGGACTCATGCAAGGGAGCTCTAATCCCTTGCAGACATGGGTTGTCATTTTCTTCGAAGGACTGTCCTAAGTCTCAAGAAGAAAATGACAGAATAAGTAGGATTCCCTACGCTTCGGCTGTGGGAAGTCTCATGTACGCCATGCTATGTACTAGGCCAGATATCTACTTTGTTGTGGGCTTAGTTAGCAGATATCAGTCAAACCCAGGGGAGGTTCATTGGCAAGCTGTAAAGCATATTCTCAAGTACCTCAAGGGAACGAGAGATTATATGCTGGTTTACAGGGCTGATGATTTGGTTCCTACAGGATACACGGACTCAGACTTCCAGGCGGATAAGGATGAATGAAAATCCACTAGTGGATATGTCTTCACCTTGTCTGGAGGAGCAATTTCATGGAGGAGTATCAAGCAATCTTGTATTGCTGACTCAACCATAGAAGCTGAGTATGTGGCAGCTTCGGAAGCGTCTAAGGAAGCAGTTTGGCTCCGGAAGTTCCTTTCAGAACTTGGAGTCGTACCACATATGGACAGGCCAGTTGTGATGTATTGTGACAACACTGGAGCAGTATCGCAATCTAAGGAACCTCGGAACCACAAGAAGGGGAAACACATCGAGAGGAAGTATCACCTGATCTGGGATTTCATCCAGAGACGGGAAGTCGTGGTGGAGCATATTATCTCAGAAAATAATCTAGCAGATCTATTCACCAAGCCTTTGGCTGAGAGAGTCTTCAAGAGACACTTAGACACCATAGGGGTGGGCACCTATGGACTTACCTAGTCTTAGAGTGTAAGTGGGAGATTTTTGGATTGTATGCCCTCTTAGACTAGGTTTCTGATGTAAAATCAAATATTTTAATAAAAGAATTTATTTTCAGAAATTGTTTGTGAATTTACTATTTGTTTGTGCATGATTTTCATTTGGAACAGACCCATTATGTTTAAATAAGTGGTCCATGTAAATGGTGGTCTTTCACAGTAAGGTATGGATCACGGGTTATTTAACACATAAACATTTGTTCTTAACCTATTGATGAGACTGGGAATCTCATCATGTTTAGGTTATTATGTTATGAATTTCAAATGGGGAATGGCTTACCTTTAGCCAGTGGGTAGTCCACTTACTTCATGACATAAGCGTATTTCGAATACGTAGAATAGGACCTGTAGTAGTGGTTTCTCAAAGTACTATATGGTAGAAACCTAGACTACTACCACTACAGCGTGGACTAGTACTCTGCGACTTGAGTGTGAGTTGGTGGTCTGGCGAAGTTGGAAGCATATACTTTGATTTGCTGTAGTTGAGGTTCTATCGTAGGGCCAATATACTTGCATGTTGGGTATGTGTGACTAGTTAGTTAAGACAGACTTATACAAGATAGTGTATGCACTATATCGCCCCTTGTGGTTGTCCGAATGGTCTAAATTAACCAGGGCCCTAGGAAACATGACTTGGATGTTTGCTTCAGGGTAGCTCCCTTGGAAAGCGAAAACACTCCAGGAAGTCGTGGATCATTGGACTAGAAGCCTAAGGATGGTAAATGTCATTTAGAGGGGTGTAAGTATGCTTCTTCCTCTCTAAATGTACGGCGATGTGTAGAGGGGTATTTTAGTCACTTCACCTGTAGGTCGGAGACTTTGCTAACGCAGCATTGTCCTTGGGATCAATATTTCCTTATGGTGATATTAGGAAATATTTAAAATGAAAAATATAGCTATTTTTATGGCAAGGGTATTTTGGTCATTTTAGTAGCCAAGGCGGTGTGTCTTTTGGTCCCCAGTTTAGACCGTGAGTCCTAATTAAATATGGGCTAAAGAATTGATCTTGAATTAAATGGAATTTATTTTATTTAAGTAGCCTGATTTAATTATTGGGCTAGAATAAAATAAAGGTCCATGGAGAGAGAGAATTAATTAAATTAGTTTGGTGGGTTAATTAATTATTCAGGGCTTTGGCCCAGTTTGAATAATTAAAGATTAACCTGGGACTAAACTAATATAGGCTTAATTAATTGGACTTGTTTATTTGGGCTGGAAAATTAATTATTTATTAATTGGGCCATTTATTTGGTTTTAGTTAGAATAATTAATTAAGCCCAAAGAGGTTAAACTAAGAGTCCAATGGCCCAATCCAGTTTAACCTAGGGTTTTATTGAGGTTAAACAGGAGATAAGGAACTGACGGTGTTTTTCCCCAGTGCTTCCTCTCTGTGAAAAATATCAGACATTTTTCCCTCTCCCTCTCCAGAAAATATTCTTTAGCCCCTAAGTTGTTCACCAAACGAGATTAGGCAGGCCATATACTGGAAGATCGAAAGCTAGGCGTTCATCTACATGCAAAGACGAAGTAGAAGGCTTGCAGGGATTGCACCAGAGGCTTCTACGAGCGTACCTACCCCAGTTTCGTATATTCCAGTTCAGCCGAGTGTGAGATCAACAATAAGAGGTAAATGAAAATATATTTTTTTTCCCTTTTTCTTCTTCACGCAGGTGTGCTGCGTTTTTGTTGTTCACGTGGCTGGTTTTTTGGCTATGTTTGGCTTGCAATTTTATCTTCATGATTGACTAGCAAATCTCAAAATTAATCATTATCATGGCACCATGAAGGAATAAATTAGAAGAACTTCATTTGCAATCCATAGATTTACTATCTTCCAATTAAATTAGTAGTATATTCTATCTCACAAATTCACTCAAAAGATGTATTAAACACAATATTAACAAATACCCTAATATTCTAGGTAATATGAACATGAAATTAGTTAATAACCCCATATTCTATGTGAAATCAACTAATCTTTGATTATTCAAGTTCCTTTTCTTAACCTTATTTCACAATCCAGTTAATAAATAACAAATATAAAATCAATTAAATTGAATCAACTCCTAACTGTTAGGATGTATGCCCTCTTAAACTAGTTTTCTGATACAATTTTGAATTGTATTAATAAAAGTATTTTTCTCAGAATTTGTTGGTGAAATCTTCCTTATATTTATGCATAATTTTCATTGGAAAATACCCATTGTATTAAAGTAAATGGTTCATGTGAATGAAGGTCTTGCACAATAAGGTATGGACCATGGGTTACTTAACACATAAACTATTGTTCTTAACCGAATTATGAGAATAGGAATCTCATCATAGTAAGGTTATTGTGTTATAAATTCTAAATAGAGAATGGATTGCCTTTAGCCACTGAGCAGTCTTCTCATTTCATAAACACTAGCATATTTTGAATATGTAGAACTGAACCTGTAGTAGTGGTTTCTAAAAGTACTATGTGGTAGAAAACTAGACTATTACCGCTACGGTGGACTTGTACTCTACAGCTTGAGTATAAGTTGGTGGTCTGACGAAGCTAGAAGCGTATACTTTGATATACTATAGTTGAGGTTCTTTAGAAGGACCAATATACTTGTATGTTGGGTATATGTAACTAATTAGTTAAGACTAACTTGTATAGGATAGTGTCTACACTATATCACCCCTTGTGGTTGTCCGAATGGTCTAATTATCCAAGGCCCTGGGAAACATAACTTGGATATTTGCTTTAGGGTAGCTTCCTTGGAAAGAAAAAATATTCCAAGAAGTCATGGATCATTGGACTAGAAGCCTAAGGATGGTAGATGTCGTTTAGAGAGCTGTTAGTACACTCTTTCCTCTCTAAATGGGCGGTGGTGTGTAGAGGGGTATTTAAGTCATTTTACTTGTAGGCCAAAGACATAGCTAACGCAGCATTGTTCTTGGGGTCAATATTTCTTTATGCTGATATTAGAAAATATTTAAAATATAAAATATAGCTATTTATGTAATACAGGTATTTTGGTGATTTTAGTAGTCAATGCGATGTGTCTTTATTGTCCTCGAAATAGCTTATAAGTCCTAATTAATTTTAGGTCAAGGAAATGGTCTCAATAAAAATGATTTTATTTTATTCAGAAAGTCTAATTTATTTTTGTACTGGAATAAAATAAAAGAATGAGAGAAAATAAATTTATTATCTAGTTTAATTGGTTAATTAATTATTCAGGGCCTAAGCTAGATTGAATAATTAGAAAATTAACCTGGGCCTAAACTAGTTAATAAAAAGGCTTAAATAATTATTTTAGTTCATTTGGGCTCATTAATTATTTATTGAATTATTTTAATAGGCCTAAGAAATAAATAATTAATAGTTATTATTTAGACTCATTAGGTTCATGAAAAATAATAAATTATTAATGGCCCAATAGCCTGGACCAAAAGGGTTTTTTTTAACTCATGTACCAGAAGAGTTTAGGTAACAAGAGGCTTCCTAGATTGATCACGAAGGAAGTTGTAGAGTTCTGGAAAAATTTTGCAAACGAAACAGCGAAAAAAAAGGAGGAAGATGGACCAAGCCTGAAGCCGCTAGCTCGAGCCGACCACAGCGGCTCGGTGAGAAAGGAGCCGAGGAGCAGCTCAACCCAGCCATGGCTTAATAGCCGCAACAAGTGCCGAGCTTATCCTCGGCTCGACAAAGCAACAAGCATCCTGGGCAGGATGCCATTGCATCATGCCAAGGATGGTGACCGGATTTGGTCACGGGCAGGCCATGGGTCATCCCATGGGGCCGTGATCCACTGTGGTAGGTGCACTAGGCCAAGGAGAAAAATATATATCTTTTTCCTTTTTCTTGGGCTGTTTCTTTTCAGATTTTGGTCCCATACTAGGTAAAGTTATTATTTTTGCAATAGTTAATATTCTTTGAATATTTTGCATGAAAAATAATAGTAAAGGATTTTTAGGATTAAAAAAGACCATTAATTAATTTAATTAAAGTGTTTATTTCTATTATTTTGGAACTTGGGTTTAAAAATAGAAAAGTATGAAAACGATTGCAGTTTTCTAGCATGCCATTTATTTTAATTCCTATGTGCATGAATTCTCAAAGACCAAAGTCTTTGAAAATTTTTATTGGATAAGGAAAAATATTTTTCTTTAATTAAATGGTTATTTTAAAATAACTTAAACAAAAATTAATCCTTGGTAATTTTATTAAAGGTTTTTATCCTTGACATAGAAAATATTTTGGATTTAGAGATTTTGGTAAGTTAAAATGGAAAACCATTTTAATTCTTTTAAGCAAAGAAAAATTAGTTTTGTCAAATAAAAACTTGAGATCAAAATCTCTAGAAAGTTTTTGAAATTATTAAGTTCTTAACTTAAGTAAAATTAATCCATGAGGAAAATTTTCTCAAATGGTATAAACCTTGACATAGAAATTTTTTTATGGATTTAGATATATTTTATTTTAAGTTAAAAGTGAACTTAATTGAAATTTTTCAAATAATATTTTTCCAAGAAAACCCTTATTTAAAAAACTAAGTGGGAGAGGGGTTCCAATGGCCCCACGGCTTCCATCACGATCCTCATTAGAGTTCGTGGATCTTCTCAAGTCACATTGGGAGTGAACCCGTATAGGATGGAGATACCACAAGGATCTAAAACTAATGGAATTATGTAATTAATAACCCAAGACACGTACTATAATTGATCAACTCACGTTGGAGGTTATAGTGTGAGGTATGTCCATAGGAATAAGAAGAAACGGCCATCCCCTCGATGGCATTATCTTCTAGATCATTACTTAGGAGGAAAATTAATTTATGGTGGTTAACACACTTAGTTTAAGAAACTGTTAATCTTCTCAAGAAGCTATGTCAGCTTTTCTAAGAGCCAAATTAATCATGTTAAAAGATAATAGTAATAGGGTTAGCCATTATCAGTTTGATATGAGGATAAAGTGCACAAAATTATTTTGTTTTCACAATTCTGGGAATTTTTTTTATTTTTCAAATTTTAGAAATGGTTAATGGAGGTTCTTTTAGTCCCTTAGCTATTATTCTCTATAAGAATAAGCTAACGGGTCCAGATTATGTGGACTGAAAGAGGAACCTAGACATAATACTCATAGCTAAAGAATATAAGTATCTCCTTTACGAGACCTGCCTTGTGATCGAGGAAGGTTCTACCACTGAGGAGCGTGAGGCTGAGAATGTATGGAAAAAATGTGATGAGATGGCATGATGCTATATGCTAGCCTCCATGTCAAATGTACTCCAATCCAAACATGAGCATACAGTAACTGCATACGATAGAAGTACGTACGTCATTAGCCACAATATTCACAGACAAGAACCAGCCCGCAAGGCAAGAGGCTCTTCAAATAATAATTAATACCAAGATGGCTAAGGGAGCATCAATCAGAGAGCATATGCTTAAAATGATTGCTACTTTTGAGGAAGCAGAAGTCTTGGGGGCTGTCATTAACCCCGAGAGCCAAGTGGACATGGTTTTCGAATCTTTGTTGGGCTCCTTTACTCAGTTCAAGTTGAATTACAATATGAACAAGCTAAACATAAATTTAACTGAGTTGATGAAGGAGCTCTAGGTAGCATACAAGGTCATAAAGCCACAAGCTAGGGCTATGATAGCTTCCATTTCAAGAACTAGGCCCAAGCTCAGAAAGTTCAAGAAGAAGAAGAGGAATGCATTGCACCAGCCCAAGTCCCAGCCCAAAGATAAACCCAAGGGCAAATGCTTCAAATGTAGAAAAAAAAGACACTGGAAAAAAGAGTGTCCAGATCTTCAGACCAAGAAAAAACCTACTAGTAATATTTTATATCTAGAGTCTATATCAATGGTTGGATCAACTTCCACTTGGATTGTTGATTCAGGAGCCACTGATCATATATGTAACTCCTTGTAGTGATTTAAAAAGATTAGAAAACTCCAGAAAGGTGAACATGGACTACGTGTGGGAAATGGAGCACAAGTTTGGACCATTGCAGTGGGAGAACTAAAACTCACTTTTGATTGTAATAGAATAGTTGTATCGAAGGATGTTTTATTTGTTCCTGATTTTAGACAGAATTTGGTTTCAGCTGCAAAACTAATAAATCAAGGATATTCTATTTCTTTCTATTCTGATATAACTATCAGTAGAAATGAAGAAGTAATATATACTGAGCACTTGTATGGAAATCTATTCCTCATTATTCCTATTAACAATCAATTAAATAATGCTCAATCTGAACTTTTAAATAGGAAGAGAAAAGCCAATATCAATTCCTCATATCTTTGGCATCTAGGGTTGGGCCATATTAACTCAATCAGGATTCAAAGGTTAATCCATTATGGGCCTTTAGGCTCATTGAGATTCAAAAGTTAGCCTTAGTGTGAATCCTATCTTATAGGAAAAATGACCAAAAAGTCTTTTACCCAAAAGGCGGATAAAGCCAATGAGGCACTGAGTCTTGTTCACACTGATATGTATGGTCCTTTATCTATACTAGCAAGAGGAGGGGTTTAAGTACTTCATCACTTTCACAAATGATTGTATAATATATGGTTATGTTTACCTGATGAGATGCAAGTATGACTCTTTTAACAAGTTTAAAGAATTTAAGGCTGAAGTGGAGGATCAGACGGGTAAACTAATCAAGACCTTACGATCAGATCATAATGGAGAATACCTTGTTGGTGAATTCAAGGACTACATGATACATCATGAGATAGTATCCCAGCTTTCTACACTGGGGACACCCCAACAGAATAGAGTAGTGAGAGAAGGAACAAGACATTGATGGAAATAGTCCAAAGCATGATGTCTCATGCGACTCTTCCAGTGTCTTTTTGGGGATATGCCCTAGAAATAGTGGCATATATTCTGAACTTGGTGCCTTCCAAGTCAGTACCTAGGACACCCTATAAGATGCAGACTGGGCGTAAGCCAAATTTAAATCATCTCAAGATATGGGGACGTCCAGGTTATGTATTGAACAAGGGAGACAAGTTAGAACCAAGATCGGAATTATACTATTTTGTTGGGTATCCAAAAGGTAAAAGGGTGGTTACTTTTATCATCCTAAGGAGCAAAAAAACACTTGTAAATACTAATGCTAGATACTTGGAGGAAGATCAAAGTACATCCATTAAAGGTTCAATAAAGTTGGAACTTGAAGAGAAGTTATCTTCTAAATCAACTTCTTCTAACTCGATTCTAAAACAAGAAGAGGCACAGTCTTAGAAACGTATACAAATAGAGCCTCGACGTAGTGGGAGGATATTTAGGGTACCAAAAAGATAGACTAGAGAAGCTTTTGACCTAGTCTTCGACTATCAAGAATAAGATCCCACTAGATACGAGGAGGCTATTGCTGATACCGATGCAAACCTATAGCATGAAGTAATGAAAATAGAGATTTAGGCTATATACTTCAATTAGGTTTGGGATCTTGTAGCTTCACCTGAAGGGATAAAACCTATTGGGTATACAAGAGAAAGAGAGGAGTGGATGGAAAGGTGGAAACCTTCAAAGCTAGGCTTGTGGCAAAAGGGTATACTCATAAAGAAGAAATCAATTATGAAGAAACCTTTTCTCTGGTAGCCATGTTTAAGTCCATCCGTATCCTCCTTGCCAAGTCTCAAGAAGAAAAAGATAGAATGAGTAGGATTCCCTATGGTTTAGCTGTGGAAAGTCTCATGTACATCATGTCGTATACTAGGCCAGATATCTGCTTTGTCGTAGGCTTAGTTAGCAGATATCAACCAATACTTGAGGAGGTTCATTGGCAAGCTGTAAAGCATATTCTCAAGTATCTTAAGGGTACGAGAGATTATATGCTAGTTTACAGGGATGATGATTTGGTTCTTACAGGATACATGTACTTAAACTTCCAGGCGGATAAGAATGAGAAAAAATCCACTAGTAGATATGTATTCACCTTATTTGGAGAAGCCATTTCATAGAAGAATATCAAGCAATCTTGCATTGCTGACTCAACTATAGAAGCTGAGTATGTGGCAGCTTCAGAGGCATCCAAGGAAGTAGTTTATCTCAGAAAGTTCCTTTTAGGACTTGGAATCGTGCCACAAATGGACACACCAGTTGTGATGTATTGCAATAATACTGGAGCAGTCTCATAATCAAAATAACCCAGGAACCAAAAGAAGGGGAAGCACATTGAAAGGAAGTACCACCTGATCCGGGATTTCATCCAGAGACGGGAAGTCGTGGTGGAACAGATTACCTCAGAGAACATTCTAACAGATCTCTTCACTAATCCGTTGGCTGAGAGAGTCTTTAGAAGACACTTAGATGTCATAAAGGTGGGCACCTATGGACTCATTTAGTCTTAGAGTACAAGTAGGAGATTGTTGGGATGTATGCCCTCTTAGACTAGTTTTCTGATATAATTTTGAATTGTATTAATAAAAGTATTTTTCTAATAATTTGTTTGTAAAATCTTCCATATATTTGTGCACAATTTTCGTATAAAAAGACCCATTATGTTAAAGTAAATGGTCCATGTGAATGGAGGTTTTTCACAGTAAGGTATGGACCATAGGTTACAAAACACATAAACTATTGTTCTTAACCGAATGATGAGAATGGGGATCTTATAATAGTAAGGTTATTGTGTTATGAATTCTAAATAGGGAATGTCTTGCCTTTAGCCAATGAATAGTCTTCTCATTTCATAAATACAAGCGTATTTCGAATACGTAAAACTGGACCTGTAGTAGTAGTTTCTAAAAGTACTATGTGGTATAAACCTAGACTACTACTGCTACAGCGTGGACTTGTACTCTACAGCTTGAGTATAAGTTGGTGGTCTGACGAAACTGGAAGTATATACTTTGATATACTATAGTTAGGTTCTTTGGAAGGACCAATATACTTGTATATTGCATATATACGACTAGTTAGTTAAGACAGACTTGTACAAGATAGTGTCTACACTATATCGCCCCTTGTAGTTATCTGAATGGTCTACTTATATAGGGCCCTGGGGAAATATGACTTAGATATTTGCTTTTAGGGTAGCTTCCTTAGAAAGCGAAAATAATCCAAGAAGTCGTAGATCATTGAACTAGAAGCCTAAAGATAGTAGATATCTTTTAGAGAGGTGTTAGTACACTCTAAATGCAGGCGGTGTAAAGGGATATTTTAGTCATTTTACCCGTAGGTCGAAGATATAGCTAATGCAGCATTGTCATTGGGGTCAATATTTCCTTATGGTGATATTAGGAAATATTTAAAATGCATACAGCTATTTATATAGTATGGGTATTTTGATCATTTTAGTAACCAAGGTGATGTGTCTTTTTTGTCTTCAGAATAGCCCGTAAATCCTAATTAATTTTAGGCCATGGAAATAGTCTCAATAAAAAAGATTTTATTTTATTCCGGAAGCCTAATTTATTTTTAGACTAGAATAAAATAAAAGAGGGAGAGAAATTAAATTTATTATCTAGTTTAATTAGTTAATTAATTATTTAGGGTATAAACCCAGATTGAATAATTAGAAAATTAATCTGGGCCCTAAACTAGTTAATAAAAAGGCTTAAATAATTATTTTAGTTCATTTGAGCTCATTAATTATTTATTGGGTTATTTTAATAGGCCCAAAAAATAAATAATTAATTGTTATTATTTTAGGCTCATTGGGTCCCTGGAAAATAATAAATTATTAATGGCCCAATAGCCTGAACCAAAAGGTTTTTTTTAACTCACGTAACAGAAGAGTTTAGGTGAAGCCAAACTTCTTCTTTTGATAACTTCTGAGAGTTTTGAAATATTGAAACCCCAGTGATAAGTTATCAAGATAGGAGTAAAAAAAAAAAAACCAGTGTGTTCCATTTTTCACACGGTGAACTAATAGAGGAAAAAGAACATGAAAAAGCCTTTATTTTTCTTCTTCTTTGCTCTTATTTTTCCTTCTGCTGCTTGTTCTTGTTAATTAATAACAAGAAATGAAGAGGTGTATGAGACAATAGATTTCCTCGCCTAAGTTGTTTCACCAACAAGAAATTAGACGGTGGAATATTCTGAGATGCAAAGGGCTTCGGCATTCATAGCACGGAGAAGTAGGAGATTAGCGGGTCATCAATCAGAAGCATTAACAAGCGAAGAAGCTGTCACTACTATTCAATCATCTTCTTCACGGCCAAACAAACAAAAGACACGCAGAGGTTAAAAAATCAATAATCCTTCCGCTATGTAGCTTCTGCGTTTTTCTTGCTTTTGGTTTATATTTTTCGTGGCATGCATGGCTACTGTGAGCTTCATTCGCATCACTAACTTCATTTTTCAAGTCGATTAGAAAGAAAGAACATTCAATTAATTTGTCAAATAAATCAAGTAACCAAATACTAAAAATAATAATCAATTGCTTAAAAAGCAAAAATCAATACAGAATCACGAATAAAAAAACATCATCTAAATACAATTAAAACATTGATCTCATCACTGTTCAGGAAAAAGATAATAAATGAAAAATAAAAAACTTATAGATAAGCCCTCTTCTTCTCCTATTGAAAACTTTCTTGAAACAATGCTCCTTTTGATGAATTCTCTTTTTCAATTATTAATTTGCAATTAATTCCCTGAACTACTATGTTTTTCATGTGTTTTCTTTTATTTATAGCTTCCTAAGTTTCCAAAATCATTCCTTATGAGTTCTAGGTCATGCACAAGTCAGATGCCAAAAGACTTCTTGGGAATTTCCAAATCTACTCAAAAATAGGTGTTCACGCCGATACTGGACAGCCTTGTTAGTGTTATGCTCTAGAAGCAAACACATATATTTTGTATATTGCACATTTATTTAATCAAACAAGGAATTCTTTATCTTTCAATTTGTCTTATTTATGCTCTCATGTGTATGTAACTATTAGATAAAGTCCCAAGAACAACACTGTGTGAATGAAATTATGATAGGAATCATGATGTGAGTTCCTACTACACTAGATTGTGTTTGTACTTCAATTATCCCTAGTAGTAGTACTAATGAGATGGGACATCGTTAATGCACTAAGCCTAGCACGTGTTATACTTCCTAATTTGATCAGGCAATGATTTTCACATCTGTGAGTATTATGATACTCAAAGTTAATATATGGATACCTATTAAGTGAACAAGTTCATTGAATAACCTAACTATGAGATAATCATATAGATAACTATTTAGTGCCAGTGACAGAATCTCATAATAACAAATGTGCAAGTATCCTTAGACTTGAGATCTTCAAGGTACTTTGTTTACTAAGTATTCTAGATTCTAATCTCTGGAGTCCCTAATGTTAGGATTCGTGGACTCCTAAACGCAGAAAACATCCATGAATCCCTTCCGAGGATCCAAGTAAACGATTAAGAAGATCGTAGGTTTGCAGAATTACCTCTGGTTGGTGAAATCGATATCCTTCGATTCCGATGGTGCTGAACGTGTAACCTGAATAATCACCAGACGTTGCAGTGCGCAAACATCCTCTATCGAATACATACCGTGAACTCACTCGTCACCCAGGGAGTGCTAGTGCCTAGGGTTTGAAAGGGTTTTTTTCTGGTAGAGAATGGCACGAATGTTCTCAACAGAATTAGACTCTTGAAAAGACGGCTAGGGTTTTCTTAAAATCCCCCGAATCTCTTAGAGTACAACCCTAATAATATCTTATCATATTTTAATTTAAATTCAAATTAAATTAAAACTGATATGATAATATTCTTCCATTATCTCGGTTATTTAAACAATTAATTTACCGAGTCAGATTCTTATAATCTGGACATTATCCAGATACATCGAATGTGGACATACTTCCAAATTCATTGTATCTGGTAAATTTTCTAAGTTCGATTAACTTAGACATATTTCCAAATTCATCAATTCTGGTTACCAGAAAAATAACCTAACAAGTTCACTTATTGTGTGACCCTATAGGTTCATTTAACACTAGCAGTGTGCCCAAATCATATTTCAATGGCGCACAAGTTATAAGCGGTTTCTAGCAAAACATTATAACTATCCAGGTTAAATGAAGATCGATGATCTCTTTGAACCAAACCATAAATTTGTATTTAGTCCTTTTGTCACACGATATTCAGATTAAGCAAAAGGCACGGAGCATGTCATCCTTATTAAACTTAATCAATTATTTCTTGATTTCATAATAGACTGTTCAAACAAATAATATCAAATCTTAGATTGATATATTTGAGCACGGCTATGTATTTTAACAGTCTAACTTATCAAGGGGCCATGGATATCTCTCCCATAATTGAGAAGGACAAATTCCTTCACTATCATTCATATTCCTCTCATTGATTTATTCTATATCCAACAGTAGTCTGATTTATTATCTGATTAAAGACAACTTTAGACAACGTCAAAATATAGAATTTATCAAGTAGGAAACTATGATGACTTTAGATCGAAGGACTTTTAATATCATTATGGCTAGAAAGTACTTATGACATGTTCCGTGAAGTACTCTCACAGTGGGTCATGTCCAATACAATGTTCTATAACATTTATTTATGTTTTGACTCGATATCACAAATATCCATGACCAGTAAAACATAGCCATCAAGTCACAAACATACTAATCTTAATTTATTATTGTTCCAATAATAATAATCGATCAGAGACAGTCTTAGAATAGTCATTGTATTCATTGTAGGGTTTTACTATCAAGTCACGTACTTGATGACCACAAAATAAAATGCACTATTCATGGAAAGAAAAACCTCATATTATTATATAAAACATAACGACAATAGTATAAGTACAAATTGACTCTAGGGCATATCCCTAACACCTACAAGACCACTTATGAGATGGATATTGGGTACAACATAAAGTAAACGAAAGTAGTTGAGAGGATCAATAAAAGATTCATCACTCCTAATAGTATGGGCGTATATCTCATGACCACTTGTATGAAATCATTACTCGAGAAGTCCTTAGCCAAGGTGACTATATGCTGGAAATAGTTTCAATTAATACACATGTTGAGTAATAGATTTTAGGAATAAGTACTAAAATATTCAGGCCAAAATTAAGTTATATTCTGGAAGGAGTTGGTACTAATTTTATACTCTACCGAATGAGATATTGTATGGTGAAAGAAGTTTGTTGCACTAATGTTTTGCTATTGAAAGGTTCATGTCAAACCACTTGACTTTCTAGACCTTTGGGTGGTCATGAAGCATTGCTAGATGCCACTCATGATTTGCTAAATATGAATTTATTAATTAAAGAATTAATAAAAAAATTATTAATTCATGATGTTATAATTATTAAAAGGGATTATTAATTCTATTACAATAGAATTAATTCATATTACTACCAATTAACTACAAAACCTAATAGGTCACACACAATAGATGAATAGTACTCAAGATATTATTTAATAATATTATGGGGTTAATTTGTGAGAAGGAATAAAAATTATGGGCTAATTGTAAAGTATTCTAATTAGTTGGGTGAAATTACAACAATTTAAAAGATTTGTGGTTAAATTATAAACTAATTACAATTCAAGGGGCCTTATTGCAATTTTGGAGAACTGAAGCCTATAAAAGGAAAAGAAAAAAAAGGAAGGTTAATTCCTAAAACGGTTTAGGAATTTTGTGGCTACAAAAAAAAAAGGCACAAAACTACGTGCATATATATATGATATGTATTGTACACCACCTGGTTTTTTTTTTTCGAGAGTTGGTTTTTCTTCTGTTGAGAAGAAAACTCATAGCTTCTTTTTCTCTGATTTTCTTCTATAAAATTAACCCTAGCCACCAAATACATAAAACCAACTAGTATTGGTTCTTAGCACTTGTTTTGAGTACAGTTCTTCATGTGGATACTGTCCAAGAAATTCTTACTCTTGGAATGTTGATAGCTCGATTTGATAGATTAACGAAGGGGATTTGCCTGAAGTAAAATTTTAAAAGCTACGATTTAGAGATAACGAATTTTTTTCGTTTCCTAACCTATTTAATTACGTACGAGTGATCATTCGAGTGGATTTTATTTTATTTTTTTGTTGCGCATTATTTGATTTTGTATTATCGAAATTTAACAATGGTATCAGAGTCATATCGTATGTGTTTTATGGGTTTATTATTATTTTTGAAATTATTTCAAAATAAATTTGGCATTATGAAATCGTTACATAAATATTCTAAAATTTTGAAATTGTTTCAAAATTATATTTGGGTCTATGAAATTGTTTCATGTAAAAAATTGTTTTTGGAAATTTGTTTTAATGGGTTATGAACAAAGTGATTATTCTATAAAAAGAAATCAAAAATTGTTTATTCTGTTGAGAAAAGGAAAAAACAGAAATTGTTTCTGTATACCGAAATTGTTTCTTAATCCTAAATGGAAACTAAATTTGATGGCCTCAGTATTTTCAATTTGTGAATAAGGAATCGAGAAACTGTTTCCAAACTAAAAAAAAAGAAAGAAAAATATATAGCAATTGCAATTTTGTCCTTCTCAAGCCTGCACGGGGCTTGAGCAATCCCATGCTGGATTTGTGCTCAAGCCCGCGCAGGCCTTGTGCAAACCCTTGTAGGGTTTGCTTATTATTTAAAAAAAAAAACTTATTCTTTTCTTTTTCCTTAAGAACTCACAAGTTTTCAAAATTTATTTTGGACCCACAAAATTTCCTAAATTTTGATTTTGGGACTAACAATATTATTTTTCCAAAATAATTCTTTTGGAAGTTTATATTTAATATTTATTTATTTTGCTTAATGTGTTTTAAACATGATTTTGGCATGTTGGCTTGGTTATGGACTTAGACCAATTAATTGTGGCATGCATATTTACCGCTTTTTTTTTTTTGAATAAATAGGGCTTGTGTGTCTAACCTTTCTTTATAATTCTCTTGTAATTTCTCTTCTCACCTAATTCCCTTCGAATGCAACTCGAGGTTTCTTCATTAAAAATCTGTGTAATTAGATTACATAGATTAGATAGGATTAGAAATTATTTTACGAATTTATCGAGATGGTGACCAAGGCAAAGCAAGAAGATGGTAAGACTTTCTTCTCAAAACATGCATGAACATATAGGTTTTGACCAAAATTAATTTCCTACTTGGCTCAAGGAAATTAATCTAGAAAAAGTCCATAACCAATCCATGTAATTGAGTCTATTACAACTATGTCGAATTGTTGATATTATGCATTCTATGTATTAGACTACTAATATAACAAATCCCTCAATTAATGTTAAACCTAATACATTCTATTAATACAGTAAGAATGAGAGCTCTTTTTCGAGACCAAGTTATTGGGCTAACCCAAGCCTACTTGATATTGAGTATGTTCAAGTTATGAAATTTTAAATTCTTGATTAATGGCTTGCATTTAACTAATTTCTTTATCCCAATTGGGCTAACTCAAGCATAAAGAAAATTAGAGGCAAGACTAGTTTAGCTTAAAGTCTTTAAGATTAAAAGATGTTAATCATCCAATGATCCAGATATTATATTTGATGTAATTGGTATTGGATACCTATCATTGAACTTGAGGATGGTTTGTTAGGCAAACTCAACGTCATTCTTAAGGAATTTGGATATCGGTTCACTAAAAAGGATTTCAATGGGATTTTCTATATCAATTGTGGGGGCTATTGATTTGAGTAAAATAGTGGAATAATTATGCATTTAATTACAGACCTAATTATTTACATATCATGTGCATATAAATTTTGCTAATTTTTCTATGTTTACATCTAGGTCATTTGTATCGTGTACACTAAATTGAATTTATGTAGTATTTTGGAAACCAATAAGCTTACCGAGTCAAATTTTCTAAACTGGTATAAAAACTTGAGAATTGTTCTCAAGTCGGAAAAGTTACTCTATGCTAGAAGCTCCTATTCCGCTACCACTAGCTCAAGATGCTAGTGCTGATGAGCATGATGTCCACAAGAAGTACCAAAAGGATAGTGACACAGCATCTTATGTAATGCTGGCATCAATGATCCCGAAATTGCAAAAGCAGGATAAGCATATGGATGCTTACTCGATTATTTTTCATCTTCGAGAACTGTTTGATGCATAAGTCAGAACGAAGAGAGATGAGATCTCTAAACAACTATTCCGTTCTAAAATGACTGAGAGTACTTCTGTGGCCACTCATGGGCTAAGAATGTTAGGCTTAATTGAGGAGTTTAGGTCTCTTGGGTTTGCAATGAACAACGAATTGAGTATTAACTTAATTATGCAATCATTAAGAAGTAGTTTTCACAATTTGTGATAAACTACCAAGCGAATAAGATTGAGTCCATTATGCTCGAATTGATTAATCTTCTCAAGACTGTGGAATCCTTCATGAAGAAGGAAACTAATGCAGTAATGCTTGTAGATTCTTCATCTTCTAAGAAGAAAATTCTCAAAAAGAAGAAGAAGACTCCCACTAAGCACAAGAGTAGTGTGAAGAAAAAGGAGACAGCCACCAAAGACCTATGCCATCACTGTGGAAAGATGGGCCATTGGAAGTGCAACTATAAAGCCTACTTGGAGACCGTAAAAGAAAAAAATGAGAAGAAGAAGCTTGCAGGTACTTTTACTTCCACTCCTGGTATGTTTATGATTGTGATTAATACTACTTTTAAAAATGAGATATGGGTATTAGATACCAATTGTGGATCTCATTTGTGCAATAATTTGTAGTGACTAAAAGACAGTAGAAGGCTTGGAAATGGCGATGTGGACCTACGTGCTGTAAATGGAGTAAAGGTTGTTATACTTGTTATGGGGACTTATCATCTACACTTGCCTTCTCGATTAATTCTAAAACTTACAAACTGTTATTATGTACCTTTTTTACTTGAGAACATTATCTCAGTTGCCTATTTGGATATAACTGGTTTTTATTTAATTTTCAAAAATAAAGGTTGTTCTTTTTCATTAAATGATGTCCAATATGGTACTGTAACTTTGATAAATGGTTTGTACGTTCTAGACATGGATAATCTTATTCTCAATATAAATAACAAGAAACAAAGAAAATATAACTCAATCCCATCTTATTTGTGGCATTATCATTTAGACAATATAAATAAGAGTTACGTTTCTAAATTATACAAGCCTGGTGACTTAAGGTCAATTGATTATGAATCATATGCCACATTCGAATCTTGTTTACTTGGTAAAATGTCCAAAACTCCTTTTTCTGGAACAGGAGAAAGGGCCAAGGAGTTATTAGAACTTATCAATACTAATATATGTGACCCAATGTCTATATAAGTAAGAGGAGGTTATCACTATTTTATAACATTTATTGATGATTATTCATGATATGGGTATTTATATTTAATGAAATATAAATCTAAGACTTTTGACAAGTTTAAAGACTTCAGGAATGAAGTAGAGAAACAATTTAGTAAAAGTATTAAAACTCTAAGATCTTATCGAGGAAGTGAATACTTAAGCCAAGAGTGTCAAAGTTATCTGAGAGATAATGGGATATTATCTTAATGGACTCCACCATATCCACCTCAACATAATGGTGTATCTAAGAGAATGAATCAAACCCTTTTAGACATGTTACGGACCATAGTGGCTTTTGTAGACTTACAAAATTATTTTGGAGGTATGCACTGGAGACTGCTATTTATATTCTAAATAGAGTTCCATAAAAAACAGTTGACACTACCCTATTTCAGTTATTCTTTGGTAAGAGACCAAAGTTATTTCACTTGAGAATATGGGGTTACTTTGTATTTGTTAAAAGGCCACAGTCAGACAAACTTGAGAGTAAGTCTGATAAGTGTTTGTTTGTGGAATATCCGAAAGAATCTTTCGAGTATTACTTACCTACCTTGTGAAAATAAATTATTTGTTTCAAAGCATGTTGTTTTCTCAAAGAAGGAACACATTCTTAAAGGAGACAGTAGGAGTAAAATTGAACTTAGTGAAGTTCAAGAAGAACAAACAAATAATGATCAACCAATTGATCCCACATCTTTTAAAAAAATAGATGAACCTTCGTTTACACAAGAACCTCGAAGGTCGAGTAGGATACGTATGGCACCTAAGAGATATGAATTTCTCATAAGTAACTACAATGACATATTGCTCATAGATAAAAATGAGCCTACTATTTACAAGGATGTTCTAAATAGTTCAGAATTTAACAAATTACTTGAAGCCATGAAGTCAGAGATGGATTCCATATATGAAAACCAAGTATGGACTTTGGTTGATATACCCGAAGGAATTAAACCTATAGGGTACAAATAGGTTTTCAAAAAGAAAACTGACATAGATGGTAATGTAGTTACCTATAAAGCATGACTAGTTGCTAAAGGCTATCATCAACAGTATGGTATTGACTATGAAGAAACCTTTTCGCCAGTTACTATGCTAAAATCTATAAAAATACTCCTAGCACTTGCCGCTCATTATGATTATGAGATATGGCAAATGGATGTGAAAATAGCTTTCTTAAATAGAAACCTAATTAAGAAAGTATATATGATACAACATGAGGGTTTCACATCTAATGATAGTACGAAAGTATATAAGCTACAAAGGTCCATTAATAAACTTAAGTAAGCTTCTAGGAGTTGGAAGATCCATTTTGATAAAACAATTAAAGAATTTAGTTTCATTCAAAATATTGATGAACTTTGTGTATACAAAAATGGTAGTGGGAGTGTAATTATTTTCCTATTACTTTATGTAGATGACATATTGCTAATGAGAAACGTAGTCTCTACTCTTCAAAAAAGTTAAAGGGGTATATAAATACCAATTTCCAATCTGATAATGATAACTTCGAGTCACAATTAGGGCTATGTATTAAATTTGAGCGCTATTACTTGATTTATGAAATCATTGATAGACGAGATGTAAAAGATAGAGAGAGTTTCCATTGATGAGAATATAGTGAACCCGCTAACTAAAGCACTGCCCTCAGAAGAAACATGATAGACATGTTGAATCATTCTGTATTCGATACATGAATGGTTAGCTCTAGTGCATTGGATTGTGTTTTTATTTAAATTATCCTTAATAGTAGTATTAATGAGATGGGACATTATTAATGCGTTAAAACTAACATGTATTATATTTTCTACTTTGATCAAGCAGTGGTTCTCACTTCCGTGAGTATTGTGATATCTAAAGTTAACGTGTGGATACTTGTTACATGAACAAGTTCATTGGATGACCTAATTATAAGATAATCACATGGATAACTATTTAGTGCCAGTTAAAGAATCCCATTATAACAAATGTACAAGTATTCTTAGACTTGAGATCTGCAAGGTACTTTTTTTATTAAGCGTTATACTTTGATTCCAATCTCTGAAGTCCCTGCAAGACCGCCTCTGGGATGGATATTTCATAAAACATAAAGTAAACAAAAGTAGTTGAGAGGGTCAGTAAGGGATTCATCACTCTTAATAGTAGAGGTGTATATCTCATAGCCACTTATATGGAATCATTGCTTCAGAAGTCCTTAGCCAATATAACTATATGTTGAAAATAGTTTCAATTGATATACATATTGAGTAATAGATTCTAGGAACAAGTACTAAAATATTCAGGCTAGAATTAATTTATATTCTGGAGGGAGTTAGCACTAATACCATACTCTAAACCGAATAAAATATTATATGGTAAAAATAATTTATTGCACTAATATTTTTCTATTGAAAGGTTCATGTCAAGCCACTTGACTTTCTGGATTTTTTGGTGGTCATTATGCATTGATAGATGCCGATCGTAATCGGCTAAATATAAATTTATTAATTAGAGAATTTATAAATTTAATCCCAATTAGAATTAATATTCTAATTATTAAAAAAGAATATTAATTCTATTATGATAGAATTAATTCATTTTAGCTGCCAATTAACTAGAAAACCTAATAGGTCACACACAATAGAGGAATTGGTACTCAAAATATTATTTGATAATATTATGGGGTTAATTTTGAGAAGAAATAATAATTATGGGCTAATTATACAGTATTATAATTAACTAGGTGAAATTACAATTATTTAAAAGGATTGTAGTTGAATTATAGACTAATTATAATTCAAGGGACCGTATCGCAATTTTAGAGAGCTAAAGCCTATAAAAGGAAAAGAAAAAAAAGAAGCTTAATTCCTAAAATGGTTTAGGAATTTCGTGGCAACAAAAAAAAAGGCACAAAACCACATGCACATATATATATGATATATATTGTACGCAGCCTGGTTATTTTTGGGAGTTAGTTTTTCTTCTATTGAGAAGAAAACCTGTAGCTTCTTTTTCTCTGTTTTTCTTCTATAAAATTAACCCTAGCCACCAAGTACATAAAACCAACAAGAATTAGTTCTTAGCACTTATTTTGAGTACATTCTTTGTGTGGATACCATTAGAGAAATTTCTACTCTTTGAATTTTGGTGGCATGATTTGATAGACTAACAAAGGGGATTCGCATGAAGTAAAATTTTTAAAGCTGTGATTTAGAAGTAATGAATTTTTTTTGCCTTTCCTAACCTGTTTAATAACATACAGTGATCCTTTGAGTGAATTTCATTTTATTTTTTCACTGTAAATTATTTGATTTTGCATGATCAAAATCTAACAAGCCTAGGGCCAGTGCCGACTTGGACCTCTGAGCCGGCACTAGCTCTCCTCTACCAATGCCGAATTACTTTGTTTTTCCCCTTGTTTTGCCCTGTTAATCCATAATTAAACTAGGGTTGGTTCAGTCATAATGGGCCGGTGCCAGTTCACTGTTGGAACACCGAAATTGAGTTCAAAAATCTACCAATTCTACACAAAATTTAACAAAAACTTTTTACAACTAATTATCTCAATTTCACCAAAAAGTAAAGAAATTTGCTAGCTATTACATTAAAAACATAAAGAAAAACCACCTTAAATAGTTATGAAAATATAAGTACATTTAAGCCCTATCATCCTCTGAAGATGAAGAAGGGGGATGAGGAGGTAATCTAGATGGAGAAAAGATGGAAGAAGGGGAAGCTATATGCAGAGAATGTAAAGAGGTAGGGTAAGTGTGCTCTTTGCTTAGATATGCAAGAAAGTTATTGAGTACTCTAGTTAAGGAGGATGAGCAACACCAACAAAGAGAAAATATCTCCTACACAAGATGTTTCATTTTAAACGTGACATGTAGTATAATAGTGGATAGTAGGAATTGTACCAATATAATTAATGCAACCTTGGTGGAGGAGTTGGGATTAGGAACTATGAGACATCCTTATCCATACAAGCTACAAATAGCTCAATGATAGTAGGGAGATGAAGGTGAACAAGCAAGCATTAGTTGCCTTTGACATGGGAAACTATAAGGATGAGGTGCTATACAATATAGTCCCTATGCAAGCCAACTACCTACTCTTTGGGAGGCCTTGATAATATTATAAGATTGTTGTCCATGATGGGATGAAAAATACCTATACTATGACCAAAGATGGGAAGAAATATGTACTCTTACCTTTGAGTCCTAGTGAGGTAAGTGTAGATCAAAAGATTATGAGAGAGTGACAAAAGAAAAAGAGATTACAAGATGGTGCAAAATGAGAGAATGTGAAGAAAGAAGAGAGGAAAGAAGATAGAAAAGAAGAGAATGCTATTGGAAAGAAGAAGAGCACAAGAGGAAAAAATGGTAAAAACAAGAGAGAAAAGATAAGACAAGAGTGAACTTATTTACTAAAGCTAGTAAGGTGATAGAAGCAATTGAAGTAAAAAAGCCGGTACTACTTCTCTATTGCAAAGGTGCATATGTGGCTACTAATGACTCCACTCTTGCTTTGCCTTTTGATATTGCAGGAATTATTGAAGAATTCCAAAATGTATTCCTAAATGAGGTACTCGAAAGATTGCCACCAATTGACTTTTTATCCGGAGCCGCCATTCCAAATCGTCCAGCTTGTAAGTGCAACTCAGGGGAGGCAAAAGAGTTGCAAAGACAAGTTGAAGAGTTACTCAAAAAGGGGCACGTGAAAGAAAGCCTAAGCACATGTGTCGTTCCTATTCTCTTAGAACCCAAGAAGGATGAAACGCGGAGGATGTGTATGGATTTTTGAGCAATCAACCGCATTATGGTAAAGGATCGATACCCTATCCCTTGCCTTGATGATTTGTTGGATAAGTTACATGGAGCATGTATTTTCTCCAAAATTGATTTCAAATTCGGCTACCATCAAATTAGGATTAGAGAGGATGATGAATGGAAAACCACTTTTAAAACAAAACAAGGTTTATATGAATAGCTTATGATGCCTTTTGGACTTTCAAATACACCTAGCACTTTCATGAGATTAATGTATTATGTTTTGAGAGAATTCCTTGGGAAATTTGTTGTGATATATTTTGATGACATTATAGAAAAACATATGTGGAACATTTGCACCATCTCAAATGTGCGTTTGTTGCTCTTAGAAAGGAAAAGTTATATGCTAACATTGGTAAATGTTCATTTTGCATTGAAAAAGATACATTCTTTGGTTTTATAGTGAGCTCTAAGGGTATAAAGGTTGATGAGGAGAAAATTAGAGCAATCCAAGAGTGGCCCACCCCTACAACCGTGACCGAGGTAAGGAGTTTCCATATATTAACAAGTTTCTATAGGAGGTTCATTAAGAACTTTAGTACCATAGCCGCTCCATTAACGAAGGTAGTAGAGAAAATGGTTGGGTTTAGGTGGGAGGAACCACAAGAAAAAGTTTTCAATACCTTGAAAGAAAAATTGAGCCAAGCTCCACTGTTTTCACTACCCAACTTTGACAAAACCTTTAAGATGAAGTGTGATATAAGTGGGAAGGGCATAGGGGTCATGCAAACACAAGACCAAAAACCCATAGCCTGCTTTAGTAAGAAGTTATCCAGGGCTACTTTAAACTACTCAACCTTTGACAAAAAGTTGTACGCTTTAGTGAGGACCTTGTTCTATTGGCAACATTACCTCTTGCCTAAGGAGTTCGTTATCCACACCAACCATGAGTCATTGAAACATCTCAAGGGATACCAAAAGCTCAACAAGAAGCATGCCAAGTGGATTTTATAGGAAAAACTAGAAACTAACTTGTTATTTTCTACAGCTTGTCACCGCCAACGAATGGTCAAATGGAGGTGGTGAATAGAATGCTTTCGCAACTCTTGAGAGCCATCATCAAGAAGAATTTGAAGAATTGGGAGGAGTGCCTTCCTACATAAAGTTTGCATATAACCATACTACCCATTCTACTACTTCTTTTTCTCCATTTCAAATTATCTATGGTATCAATCCACTAACCTCTTTAGATTTGATTCCTTTGCCTGCAGATAAGAGATTAAATTTTGATGGCAAACGTAAATTAGAGATGGTTAAATCATAGCATAAGAAGGTCAAAGCCATTATAGAAAACAACAATCTTGCATTTAAACACAATCAAGGAAGGAGAAAAGTGATCTTTGATCCAGCTTATTAGGTTTGGGTGCGTCTATGCAAAGAAAAATTTCCTATGCTTAGGAATTCGACCCAAGGGAGATGGACCATTCTAAGTTTTGGAGAAATATGGTGATAATGCATATAAGATGGGCCTCACGAGTGAGTATAATATGAGTGCCATGTTCGATGTAAGTGACCTTTCTCCCTTTGATATAAGTGATGATTCGAGAGCGAATCAACTTCAAAAAGGAAAAAATGATAGAAATCACCCAATTGAGGAGGCACTATCGCAAGAAGGGGGAGAGATAGGGGAGCCATCACAAGAAGGGGGAAGGAACAAGCAATTAAATGACCAAAGTCCAATGACAAGAACAAGGGCAAAGCATTTTCAAAACAATCTTCACGCCTAGATGGAAGCTCACTTGAAATGGAATGGATCGTGGATGACACTAGAAGTCTGCCAAGAACATAATTGGATGACTATCTGAGTGTCTAATAAGGAAGAGAACATAGGAAAGCAAGGCGGGGAGTTGGAAGACCATTTTAAGCTTAGAGGAAACCTAGACAGTGAAAATTTGATGTTGCCTATAAAGGCTAAACCGGTGCTGGCTGAATTCTAAAAGTTTGCCATTAGTGTGTTGGATATAGTGGCTAAGCTAGCACTGGCTTGGCCTTGTGTTAAGCTTATTGGAGAAACCAAACCAAGCCAATGTTGGCTCTTGTCATGGGTACTCCGAGTTGACTTATTACTTTTTGCAAATTTGAGCATAGTTACATCTTTTTAAGCCCTAACACTTATAGACTTGAGGGTCTCCTAAATAGAGATAGCTTTTGTCTTTTGAACAAAATCATACATCTTGTAAAACATCATATCCTTTCTTTCTAGAGGCTAGGGCTAAGGAGTGAAACTTTCCTCCTTGTTCTTTCTTCCAAGACCAATCAAGGTATTAGTCCAACCTTGGGTGAATCTTTATAACTCATGGATAGTTCAATAGATTAATCATAACTTGGGTCTTAATTGCTTGGTTCTTCTATGATTTTTGTTGGTTGATTTGTTGAGTGCCTACATTTCATATCCCACTTGTTCTTAGTTTCTTGTTAAATCTTGCGTATTGTGTTGTAGACCTTTTGCTACTAAGTTTTGGGTTCTAGTTGCTAGGCTCTACTAGGGTTCTTGATTTATGGCTTAAGGTGTTATCTTTGATCCATTTTGAGTTCTAATTTTCCTATCTCCATCTTCTTCCTTTTCTTTTCTTGTTCTTGTTTTGTTCTTGTCCCTATGACTTCCCAACAAGGCTGCAGGAGGTGATCCCTACCAAGATCAGATCAGGTGGGGGGACGTGGGATTGCATCCACGACCATAGAACAACTCCTAGAATCCAAAGCACAGATACATCGTGCATAGAACCAAGTACATTATATACATCAAGTTCACAAAGATTATCCATGTCAAGTTACCTAACATAAAAGAAAAGCATCATAAAACCTGAAATTCTGAAACTATAAGGAAAACGTGGGAGATATATTCTCATTGAATTTTATGTATGCCAAGTCATTTAAGAAAAAGTTCATGATGCATAAAATTCAATGAGATATTACATAGTTCTCTGTAAATTTTCAAATCAGTTTCTGCAGAATGCCCAGATTTTGTCTACCGTTGAACCACGTGTTTTCTTATTCATTTGCCAAGTTGTGCTATTAAAAACTCCAAAGATCAATATAGTTCAATTCCTCACATCTCAATGAATACTTTCAATCCATTAAACCCCAAGAAAAACCCAGAATTGAATCATTTTTATTACCAAAATTGTGAGTATTATTACCTCTACTCCAATTTTGACATCCACACTTTTCTAATAAATATGACATGTAAAGACCAAAAATGCACTCACTAACATTAATAAATTCTTATTATCGTTGCAAATTCTTAAGGATACATATTTCTAGGATTTAATGGTAGATTAAAATATAAAATTTTAAACGGTTGATTTAATTCAGCACAATGTCCACATTTTAATATTTAAAGGACTAAAATTACTTGAAAATTAATAATTTTAGACCTTCAAACTACGACAATAATCTCAAACTTATATTCTTTTAGCACAACATTTTCCTTCTTCTTTATCTATACTTAAAAGTAATGCAAAATTGAAAAAAAGAATCAATTTAGAACATACTGATAGAGCACTTTTAAAATTTTTTCTTTCCTACAAATATATTCTACCTCATTTTTTAGTGCAAAAACAAAAAGAAAAAAGTTAAGCACAAATTTTAAAATTAGCATATAATCAAAAATTAAAATACAAAGTATCACATATTCATCTTTAATTAGAATATTTGGAAATTTAGATTAAGAAGTAAATGGAAATACATGCTATATTATTAGAAGTTTAAAATTAGTGATTTTATTTTTGAAACATCAAAGGGTATTTTTTGTATATACAATATTAATGTTACTTAAAAGTGTGGATTTAGACATCAAGGGTATAAATTCAAATCCTCCTTTATTATTTTGCCATTTTTGCTACTTGTGGTCTAAGTATTCATTTTTTTTTTTTTATGAGATAATCTAATCGCTTCCCACTTTAGATTATTTTGTTGGCCACGGGGACTTACAATTTTAGTTTGTGTCATCAAGAATTTAGGGCGGATGAAAACAACCGAGAAACTGAACTCCTTAAAATCGGGAGTGCAAAAAGAGAACAAAATATCAATAAAATACGACCTTTTTGAATAAAAGGGAAAAGAACTTTCAGAAAATGAACTTAAACCTCCAAATTTACAGACCAAGTACTGGAACCCTTACTATTGGTTCAACAATGTACACACTATAGTTTGAACTTACTAAAGAGAGGTAAGCAACAAAATTCCACTAATGCAACAAAGCAAACTAAAAAGAATCAGTATATTGATATTGAATATCATACTGCTAGCAGATTCCAGAGGAAAATTAACCAAAAAGCCAGAAATCTTTGAGAAAATGGACTCTCTTTAACGAGCATACAAAGTTCTGGGGAAAAAGAACTGAACCGCAAAAAAGAAATATTTATACATAAAAAATTCAACGTCACACTGACCAAACATTTCAGGATACTGAACCATTTCAGAGATGAATAATTGCACCAGCAAAAACTTTCATATCACAATACTAAAGTTTGCTACATATGATACAACATTGAGTGATCAGAATGAACTATGAAACAAGTGTGATGCCAGAATAGAGCATCAAGGCCTATCAAGCTTGTGCTGTCGCCAATGAGACTGAGTTGGGTTCGTAACCATGCACCCTCAAGCGATAGATGCATGTATGAGTAGCACTTCCATGGTTTGATGTAAACTCAAACCTGACTGTATCTATACTGCTAGTGCGTGCAGAGTCTACCACATCAAAAGTTTGAATATTGCTCTTCTGAAGGTCGTATGTAAATTCGGTCAAAAGAAACATTTTCTGGTTTTCAGCTGCCAGATCATTTAAACCATGCCCTTCCAGCCATCCAGAGACCCTGCAGTCCTTGGGAGCACTTGACCTATCATAAGAAACACTCTGTCCAAGTAATACCAATTTCATATTTTAGCGACAACAAAATGAGAAGGTGTAGAATAATTACAATTGGACACATTAAAATCAGTATGCAACTGACGTAGAAAATAGAAGCAATTGAAGATGTTTAACACAACTTTTGGAGATTAGATGAAATAAAGAAAGTAATTATAAATTTCTCAATTCCATAAGATACATGTTATGTGTGATACATGGCTGAGAATCTTGCACCAACACATAGACAAAACAAGATGGAAGCATAAGTAAAGCAAAAAACAAATGCCAAAGCAAAAGAAAATGCACTTAAGCTTGCAACAGGAAAAGCAAAGCTAATCCCCACAGGTTCCCACCACCTGTGCACAGAGAAGAGAGATGAGTAGGAACAGAGAAAGATATGTGCATTCACATGCACAGAGAGAACACGAGAATGAGAGGAGATAGAAGAAAGTGGGATGTAGTGGAAGAAAACCACAATCACAGTATGCATTAGCAGATCTTTTAGAAACTTATTTAACAGTAGTGCTCATGGTTTGCCTCCAAACTATTCAAGAAAAGTGTGAACTCCAAAGAAAATTTTTCTTGAGATGGAAATGACTGGACACATAATTGAAAAATCTTATAACTATATATTTTGGAGTTACTAAATCATTGATATCTATACTATAGTCAGGAACAAGAAAAATGATCATCATCAAAATTCCAGAGTAAATGTCTTATCTCAACTAATGTTTACAAAACTGCAGATTAAATATAAAAGAAGAACCTTAAAGAGTGCCAATTGATTCTAAAATGAGATCATAAAATTCAAAGGTCAAGAATCTAGACAGACAGACATGCAGAAGGAAAGAACAAACACAGAAAGAAAGGGAACAATCCCAATGAAACGACAGAATATTTCTGGAAAATGAGGCTTCAGGTCCCACCAGCAATATTTTCAAAGCCAACGTGTGGGGTACTACAGATACACCTATGTAGGAAGCCTAGCATTCTGTTGGAGGAAAAGAGAAGAGGACCAAGACAAATGTAAAGAGATGCACTGAAGAGGTCTATCGTCGGGAATTTTAAAAAAGAAAATTCCTTAAAAATGCTCAGATTAGACAAAATGTCATCGCATAACTATAATATCAAGCACAGATGTTGCCTGTTAAAAACAGATCAAGCACACATCATTAACAACTACTACTGAGTAATTGTAAAACTGAAGATCCAAAAATATGAAGTTCTAAATATCCAGACACTTGACTAAGAACTTCTTTCTCCTAGTACAAAAGAAGTTTGAGTAAAGGGCAAATAGTTATTTTAGTCCTCAATCTATTTAATTTGTAGTAGCTTAGTCCCGTATCTTTAATTTTGTATTTTTAAATTCCCCTACTAAACTTTTCTGTTTATTCAGGGCCCTGCCACCACAAGTGTAGCAGAGTGGGAGATATTCATGTAATGAAAATGCTTAAGGGCAAAAAATGAAAAATCACGATTTCTTCTTGGTCAAATGATTATTTTAGTCTTATTATTCTTTTGTAGTAACTTAGTCTCATACCTTTTTGTTTTCATTTTTTTTTTTCCAATGTCTAATCGTTTTTATTTTTCATTTATTTTGATTCCTTAACCACAACCATGGCAAAAATGGATAGAGATATACATGTCACATGGCAAAAATGCTCAAGATTAAAAATGAGAAAAAAAAATGTTCTTGATTTAGTCATTTGCAAGAATAGCTATTTCTTTCTCTCACCATTTTTGGTTCTGGCATGGAAAAGTCCATTACAGGCATAATAAAGTTCCAACAAATACAAATCTCTCCATTATCCTTGCTAGATTGGCAAATGACGAATCCTCATTACAAAATAAAGCAAAAACAAAACTTTTTCTTTCCTGATTTCACCATTGACCAAACTCCATTTTGTAATTGAAAATGTTCAAGTGGGATATCAAGAAGACAATTCTAGAGCTATTCTCTCACATCATCCCAAATCTACCTCCACATATATTATAAAATTTTTAGGCAACAAGCTATCTCATTATTGCCAAACCCTCCCATCTCTAATTAAATTGCTGGTCTTCTCTCAACTATCTTTTATTCCAGTGATATATTCATTGTCTAAAAAGTGGCACTACCAAAACTACTATAACTACCCCAATGATCAGAAACTAGAGAGAATCAGGTTTGGACTAAACGTCACATAAGCAAGACATACATATCTCCAAACTGAATAATTGGATAATTGCAATCAAGCTTGGACACTGTGTGAAGCTATCCATGAAGAGAGGGGCAGGGTTTGGCAATAATGGTTACTAGAATCTAGACCATCTGTTTTTTCATTTCTAGTACCTTGAGTATTTTCACCACGTGACATCTGTGTGTAAATACCCATTAATCTGTACTGCAATTGTAATGGAGGGGATTAAAATAAATGAAAAAAACAGATGAAAGATTGAAAATAAATGAAAGCAAAATATATGGGACTAACTTACTAAAATAATAGATACAAGACTAAAATAATTATTTGCCCACAAAGAAATTTTGTCATTTTTGCTTCCAAGTACTTTCCACCATGTGAAAATCTCCATTGATCTCCGCTGTGATTGTGGTGGCAGGATCAAAATAAACAGGAAAAAAATATATAGTTTAGGGTCTTAAAAATTCAAAATTAAAGATATGGGAATAAGTTACTACAAAATGAATAGGCTGGGACTAAAATAACCAGTTACTCTTGAATAAATCTATAACCGTCAAATGTTTGAGAAACAAGACCAATTCAATCAACAATATCAAAGCAAAATTTTACTGATGTTGTTCCAAAATTACCTACCATGAGGAGATATGTAAGTACTTCCCAACTAGCCAGGTGACAAATCTTTCAGCTACAGAGATGAGTAGAAGAGATTTTAAAGGGATTGAACAGACTCATTTTGTAGATTTTAAAGTACACACCAAGCAGAATGATTTCTCAAGAAGTTCTTCAACAGTATAGATTCATCAACTTAGTGCCCCAGAAATGACCAGCATCAACTTAAAGCTCCTAAGGTTAAATATGAAGAAATATGCAAGTTCTAGGGCATTCCCCAACTAGCAAGTTATAGCATCTAGCATCACAACCCAATAGAGAGAATGCAAAGCAAATCAGAACAAAAATAGTCAACCTAAATTGGATGGCATAGAGGCCCATTTTAACCACTATCAACTTTTAAATGGACATTAGCTCAAAAAAGGATTTTAAACATAAAATGTCCATCTGACTTATCTCTACTCATCAAAGCTTTGTCCCATATACTTGTGCCGAAGGTTAATGAAAGTTACCAATTAACACTAATTACGGACCCATGTCGGCCAAATGTTGATACAAGTTGTAAACTAGTTTCATACTAGGGCTAATATTTAGAATTCACACCCAATTCACCTTCAAGGCGCCAGTTCAGACAATCAGAGCCAGTAGATTCTTAAGTTCACACAGTTACAGCTGTTACAAGCCCCTTGAGAAAGTATTTCTTGTTGTGGCTCTATGATGATGAAAAATGCATTTGCACACAATGACTAATCAATTCAAATTCAGAGTTACAACAAACTAGAGGCTATTTAAGGAGATATTCAAGAAATAACAAGGACCAAAGTACCTCTCAAAGCATCATAAAGTAATTTAGAGTCTACAGAGTACCAAAAAAGGATAGAAGCACCTCCCAAAGCATCATCAACTAAATATCTCAAAGAATACTATAACCATCCCCTCACATTATGCATATGCTTTCAAGACTCTCAGGTCAAAACCGCTGTTTCCATTTACATTATACTTATCTAGCATACCTGTAATGACAAGTGTTGTAAAGTTTCAAGTCTAGAACATTGCTCTGAGAGTCTAATGAGTTAGCAATCCCAACATATAGCAAATGAACTTCATAAAGATTACTAGAGATAGCTTTTTCAATTCTTCTAACTCATCCAGAAATTCTTTCACAATAACACCTGGTCAGCTACCTTTGCTCTGCATTCTGGTCTAGGGCAATGCTCTCCCTTAAGCCAAGAGCATTCATAACTTTTTGTTTACTTAGCTTATGCTGATTGTCCTATCCGTACCTCTGTTCAATCATAAATAAGCATGCTCCTCTTCCCATTAGAGCATCTAATGGTCATATTTGGAAATGCCTACACCATTTTAAATGATTATTTCATATTTTATCTGGTAAAGGCAATACCTACCCTAGACTTCTAATATATATTCCTGTTTTACTCTGCATCATCTTAACATTCCTATGTTGGTTATTATTCATTCAATCCACTTGTAGCTCATCGATGCACTACAGAGTTTTTGTGCTTTTTTTTTTTTTATGCTAGCCACACAAACCTCCTTTTGCATTTCCCATTTCTCCATTTCAACCTGCATACTCTGTTTCTGCAAGTGAAACCCTCTGTAATTTTTCCCTTTCAGCAATGCCAAACCTAAAGCTCAAATTATTCCATCTTAGGCATTTTTTATCTCCCTCCAAAGTCAATATTTATGTTCGTATGTTTTGATTACAACTAAAGTTACATTCCATATATCTTGCAATACAGCTTCTTATTCAGAATCCGTTAACTTCAAGTTTTACCTTTTTTTTCCCTCTGATTTAGAACAACTTGCTTCTTCAGTTTCATCAGCCACAAACAACATACGTGGGGCAAATTTGAATTCTCAAAGGTGAAAGCACACAACAGTAGACCTAACGTTTTATCCATAATTATTTGAAAAATCAGCACTTTCATCTGCAATTATCCTTAAACTGGTAATGATAGAATCAATTCTTACTCTTTTTTCCTCCAAGGCCGTCACAAAATTATCCTTTGCTGTACAAAGAACTAGTTCTTACTCTTTTTTTCTCCAAGGCCATCACAAAATTCCACAATGTATGAAATACTGAAGTAGTATATCAGTCTTCCTTGAGGATAAAAGAGGAATCAGTAAATTCTCCACCTTTGCACAATCCCCATCCAGAAGAAATCAACTCCAGCCTCTAGGTTCTTGTTTTCCAAATGGTATTAGATAAGTCTTTTGCATTTTCTTTATTTTCCCCTCTTCTGTTGGGAAGTATAACCAGAGATTATAGAACTGAATTCTTTACTTTGCAACATCAAGTTAATGTACCACAACAGGATAAAGACACCTCCCTGATCCCATGTAAAGTTGTGTCAGGGATTAAACTCTCATTTCTATGTCCCTGTATATATCATATCCCAAGTTCTATCAAAAGGAAACAAGCACCAATCTCCAATTACAATGTCTTCAATATACCAACGCCAAGATTTTCAGCACAATTTACAATGAAAAGCACCAATATCTAATGGCAGTATTTCCTAGGCCTTAATCGCAGAAATATGGAAAACAACAAAAGTGAATCACCTTCATATGGTTAATAACCCAAATTCTCCAACCACGGTACACAAGAAGTAGGGGATACTAGGCTGCCTAAATCACAGGTTGACCCTTGTTCCCTCAAAAGAAAAGATAAAGAGTTACATGGAGCTGATGGTTTACCACACAAAAAACACATTAACACAAAATGTAACGAATGCACTATTTTATAATCAATGCACAGTTCAAACTTCAAATAGAAACGAACCACAATATCACCTGGGCAACATGTTCCAGTGTCACAGCTGTAGGGATGATAGCAGTCCTGAGACTGATCTGAACAAAACCACTACTCCCTTTTAGCGGGAAGCATTGTCCAGGTTCCCCAAAACTCGGCCTCAGCATCTTTTCAGCCTCACTATGAACCCTGCCCCTGCGCTGATTAGTCAACCAGTTCAAACCACTCCCACTCCCCTTTCTAAGAACAGGTTCTGAATGCTTTACTACCATTCCCCCACCCAAAGCCAATGCATAGTCGACCATACCTAAGCCATCCGCTGCATGTTTCTCTATCTCTCTCTCGACTATTCCTTTGGCGAAAACTCTAACCTCATCCAAACTCAGCGCCTCCCTGCCTTTGGACTTCTTAAAATCCTCGACAAAGACATTGAACTCTTCTTTCGACAACCAATTCTCCATTTCCCCTCCAACTTTGCCCGTAAATTTCTCCAAATTCAAAGTCCTCCCATCCAATTCCTTCAATTTGGACTCCAGTTCCACATTTTTGCTCTCAATTTTCTTGTTGATTTCATCTTTGGCAGTTCCAATCTCCTCCCCAATCTTTCGATCAATGACATCCACTTGAACTTGCATCATCTTCATTGTTTTCGCCATAGACGTCACAAACTCCTCCATTTTCGGCAAATTTCCTTCGAACATGGGGACATTCTCGACATCATGGTCTGTATCAACGCGCTTGAATTTTCCCGTCATTAATTCTTTCACCATAAAAATCCAGCCTATTACTACTGCAAATAGCACCAGATTTTTTAAGAAAATACTAAGTACAGTCTTCCACCGCGGCCTCTCGGGCTTTGAACCATGCTTACGGGCCGTATTTGATGCCCTGCGTGGTGGGACTGTGTTATTAGGCAATGATTTTCTAACCTGGACCACAGCATCTCTGCCAGTCGTATTTGTACCACCGAGGGTGAGTGTACCATTGTCGGCAGTGGGTGAAGCAGCGGCTGCCGCTGCAGCGGCGGAAAAATTGTGAGTATCGGTTAAGTCAACAGGTTTTTTCTCAACCGCACGGCGGCGAGTCGACGCAGATGGATTGGCGGTTATGGAAACTGTGGAAGCGGACATCTTAATTCAATAGATCTGTACTGCAAATTTCGGCGAAATTAAGAAACCTATAGTAAGTAGGATTTGGAGCAGCGCAAATCAGAAATTCAGATGGCGGTTTTTGTTCGGTAAAGGGTGAAAGTTAATGAGATTTGAATTTTGGGCTTCAAATGGACACCTGACAGATATAAGAATGATGCGGTAAGTGAAAAGACCGAAAGAACGAGATTTCCATGTCATTGTCGTTTTATCAAGTGTGTGTATATATCTATATATACCGTCAATATCAATAATTTATATTTTTAATAGATTATATAATTTTTATTTAATGTACATATTTTAACTATTTCTTGATTTAGCCATTCTAATTGAAAGTCTATTTGTTCTAAAAATTCAACTTGCTCTATATCTAATTCTACTTTATCTTTTTTACATTCATCAGAAATTCTACACTTATAATTTACTAAATCCCCTTTTTGTGGAGTTTTTTTTTTTTTTTTTTCTGTGCATTTTACGTTAAGAGTTGAAGGAGTCCATGATACTTCTCGATGGACTCTGATGTGTTATAGGGTAAATTATGACTTTTGAGGAATTGAAAACCATTACGGGAAAGAACTAAATCATCATAATAATAAAGCATAAAATCTAATCCTAAAATTAATTTATAATGAGTAAATCTAATATAAATTTCAGGGACATAATATGGTTTGGTATAAGAGGAAGAAGAGATTTTAAAATGAAAATCTAAATATTTTATAGATTTTGTATACCTATATATTTTATCATCTATTTGGGAGGTTTTTGCTATAATATTAGCATTTGTATAATATTCTTCTAGAATTATTGTACTATTAAAGACTGAATTATTACAGACAGTATCAATTAAAGCTGATACTTTTAATTCTAGAGTTCCTATTTTAATAAGGATAAGAATGTCTATACTATAAGGTCTATTATTTTTCTTTCTATCTAATTCTATGGTTGAATGACAAGGTTTTAGACTATTTGAACTTGTTCAGTATTAGTTTTATAAATATGATCTTCTGATTGGTCAACTTTTTGTTCTAGTATTCTAATTCTTCTTTCTAAATGATATTCTATAGGATCTTCCTTCTATTTTTTGTTTTTTTTCTATTATTTTTAATTATATATTTTGTTTTTTTAAACAAAACTTATTTGTTTGTTGTAAAACAATTACTATATTGCCATCTTAGTGCTAAAGAATGATATTTTTCACATAAATAACAAGGTTTAGTATTTGATCCATTTCTATATATCCAATTATGTTCACATTCTACAAGGACTAATATGTAAAAGTCTTCTACATGATCTAAGTGGGATAAATAAGCTAATTGGTTTTTAAGAGCACTAGTACTAGCTATTTCTTTTATAAAATCTAAATCTTCTATGTCTTCAAATGACTCAAGTTGCTGGTATTCTATATCATCAATGGATATTATACTATACATAATTTCCACAGCAAGTACCTCCACAACAAACTGTTAGACATTATGGCTCATGAAATATATCTAGAATGACATATAGCGATTATAGAGAAATGCAACAGGAAGCAGCACCTAAGGGCGGAAAATTGCCTCTAGAAACAATAGATAATAAGAAATTAAAGATAATGGTAGAATGTTAAATGTAGTAGCTCATGACCCACAATTACAGGAAGAAGTAATAGACACTTGAAAATATTTAGTAATACAACATTATATTCAACAAAATTTTAATCATACCACAAAAGAAATGTATAGTTACTTAGAAACATTTTTAGGAGAAATAGGTGGAGTAGCTTAGGGAAAATATAAAGAAAAATTTCCAATAGAATTAGCAAATGAGCAAAGGTTGGTGCAAGAGTGGTGCAAGAACAAAAGTTACGAAGAATATTTTTGAAGTCAAAATGTGTAAGAAAAAAGATAAGAAAGGTTGTCCTTGTCTTCTTCTAGGTGTACTAAAAGCAACCAAGGCATATTGGTGCTAAAGTGTGAAACCCTACCCTAAATCAACTAAAGTTCCCTTTTCTTCCAATTTCACTACTTTTCTCGTCAACCATGAATAACCCCTTAAATCACCAATCTAATACCTTAATTCATCAAATAAAATATAGCATATAAAGCCTTCATCCAACCGGCACACACACACTTGCACACACAAAGGTTCACATAGTACATATTAATCCAAATTATAACCATAAATCTCATGTTTTCATGTTAAAACTCATACCAAAATAATCATAGTAATGAAATATATGATTCTAATTCTTGAAGCATAGACTTTTACCTTATATGTAGGATTTTTTTGCTTGATTTTGCTCCAATAACACACACACTTCTTTCTTTCTCTCTCATTTTCCTATTTTTCCTTGATTTTCTCTTTATTTTCTTCCTTATTTCTTCCTTCCTTCTCCTGTTATTCTCTTGTCCAGTTCTCCCCCTTAATCCACTGCCATTCATGGTCAAGTTAATGACCAATGAGCTCACAATGAATTTAGGCTATTGCCACGCGCTGCGATTTCCAAAATTCCACCTATTTTCCTTTTATTTTATAAAACTTATTTAGGAAGTTTTGCATGCATGAATATTTCATGCATCCTCTCATGGTTTGACACATATCCTTGGCCACCAATCGCATGAAGCCACATGTCCAAATTTTCGACCGCGTTTTCAATTTTTCTCAGAAATGACCAAAATTCGGGTCTGTATTGGAAAAATATTTTATTTCTCCAATAAATTCTATAAATTCCATTGAATTCAATGATGACATTCAAAATCTTCAATTCTTTCTCAATCTTGTAAAATTTGCGATCAAAATTGTTAGAATTTACCATGCAAAACCAGATTTACATAGCGAAAAGAAAATAGGAATTCCACAACGAGGATTGCATTTATGCACTAATGAAATCAAAACAGGTGAAGGAAAAATACCTTCTTATGCCTTTGTGAAACAAAAAAAAAAAAAAAAAAATTCCTTCTACAATTTGAAGACGCAATCTAACTAGAACGTCTTCTCATTTTGTTCCGTCAAAGCACCACAATCTAAGTGTAGGATTGTCTCCAATAAAGTCCACATGAGAATGATGCTCAAGAATCACCATTATTTTTGTGCTAGCTAAAACAACTGGTGGCTAGGGTTTTCAGAAGAAGAAGATGCAGATGGCTCTCAAGTTCTTCTTTTTTTTTTTAACTCTCTGTGCGAAATCACTAAATCATAATCCTACGGAAAAATATATCATCATATAACTCGTCTGTATGTATTTGGTAATCAGAATCCATTACGTATATGGATTCTTAATTACCAATAATTATTATGATTATAGTTAATTACAATATAGCCTACAAATTAAAATTAATTACAATTTAATCACAATAACTTCTTTTTTTCACAATCAACCTTGTAATGTTATCGAATAATATCTTGAGTACTCAATTCTCTATTGTAAGTGACCTATTAGGTTTTTTGGTCTATTGGTAGCAAAATATGAGTTAATCTAAACATTTTTAATATTAATAATCCTTAATAATTTTAGAATTAACTTATTAATTCTAATAAGGATTTCTTTATTAATTCTCTAATTAATAAATCCATATTTAGTAGATCATGAGCGGTATCTAGCAACACATCATGACCACCGAAAAGTCCAAAAAGTCAAATGACTTGACATGAACCTTTCAATAGCAAACAATAGTGTAATAAACTCCTTTTACCATATAATATCTCATTTGGTTTGGAGTACAAAATTAGTACCAACTCCTTTCAGAATAATAAATTAATTCTAACCCGAATATTTTAGTACTTGTTCCCGAAATCCACTGCTCATCATATGTATCAATTAGAACCATTTCCAATATACAATCGCCTTGGCCAAAGATTTCTCGAGTAGTGATTCCTATAAATGGTCGTAAGATATTCGCTCCTACTATTAGGAGTGGTGAATCCTTTATGGATATTTTCAACTATTTTCATTTGCTTTATGTTGTACCTAATATCCACCCCATAGACAGTCTTGTCAGGACTTCAGAGATTAGAATCAAAGTCCAACACATAACAAATATAAGTACCTTGGAGATCTCAAGTCTAAGGATACTTGTACATTTTCTATGATGAAATTCTATTATTGGCACTAAATAGTTATCCCTGTAATTATCTCATAGTTAGATCATCCAATGTACTTGTTCAAGTAACAAGTATTCACGTGTTAACTTTGAGTATCACAATACTCATGGATGTGAGAATCACCGCTTGATCAAATTAGGAAGTATAACATAATCTCGAAAAAGGACTCTCGTTCTTACTATATTAATAGAAGACATTAGGTTTAATTTTAATTGAGGGATTTGTGATATTTGTGTCTTATAGATAGCATGCATAATATCATCATATCCATACATTGCAAAAATATAATTACGTGGTATGGTTATGGAATTTTCCTAAATTAATTTCCTCGAGCTATAAAGAAAATTAATATGGTCAATCCTATGTGTTAATGCATGATATAGGTAAAAAGGTCCTACCCTCTTGCCTCGTCTTGGTCGCCATCTCCATTGTCTTGCAAATAATTTTTCTAACTCTATCTAACCTATGTAATCTAGTTACATAAATTTCCTAAGTAAAGAAACCTCGAGTTACATTCGAGGGGAGTTTAGATGAGAAGAGGAATTACACAAGAATAATAGAGAGGGTAGGACATGCATGCCCTATTTCATTAAAACCAAAATTGTAAATAATGTATGAATAGATATATTTGGTTTTAGTCCATAACCATCCATCATGCTCAAAAACACATTAATCAAAATAAAACATAGCATACAATTCCAAAATCACTATTTTGGAAATAAAATATAAAATCAGAATTTCAAATATATATATATATATATATTAATTTCTAAAATCAAATTTTAGAAATTATTTGATTTTAGAAATTAATAAAAGTTTCCAAAATCAAATTTTGGAATTTCTAGATAGATTTATATAAAATATTACCTTCCAAAATCATTATTTTGGAAAAATAAAAAGTTAGTTTCAAAATCAAATTTTGAAAAAAATAAATTTTGGGTCCCCTTATTTGGAAAAAAAAAAAAAACAGTGGTCCCGTTGGCCCGTTGATAGGCAAAGGTCAAGGGGGCAGCAGCCTTGGAAAGAAAATTATTTTTTTTTATCCCCTTATTCAATGAGATTTTCACTTTCAAATCACTTCTAAAGTCAATATTTTAGAACATATATTAATTCCTAAAATTAATTCCAAAATCACTATTTTGGAAAAATAGAATAAATTCTAAAATCATTATTTTAAAAATATGTTAATTGCTAAAATCATATTTTAGGAATTAAAATAATATATAATCTAAAATTAATATTTTAGAAAATATATTAATTTCTAAAATCATATTTTAGGAATTAAAATAATAAAATCTAAAATCAATATTTTAGAAAATATATTAATTGCTAAAATCATATTTTAGGAATTAAACTAATATAGATAATCTAAAATCATTATTTTAGAAAATATACATCATTTTCCAAAAAGAAGATTTTTTGGAAAAATATTTATTAGTCCCAAAGTTGAAACTTTGGAAAAAATGGGCATCAAGTGAAAGAAAAAAAATCCGTGGGCCATGTGCAAGAGGACAAAAATCGTGGGTTTGACAAAACAAAGAAAAGATTTTTTTTTTTTAATATAATAAAGAAGTTGCATCCTGGGGAGGCTTTGTATAAGCCTCCCAAGGATTGCAATTGCAAATCCCAGAGAGCTGAAGACAAATTCTAGCGAGTCGCAGCTCCAAGCTGCGGCTTGGGAATTTTGTGCCTCAAGCCATGGCTTAGCTTCTAGTGAGCCATGGCTTGGGCAAAAAAAATATGTACATTTTTTTTCTTTTCTTCTTCATCTTCCCAAAAATGATTTTTGGAAAAACTTCGAGTCGTCTGTGGCAACTTCAGAGAATAATTCTCTATACATTCAAATCTTTTTTTTTTTTTTTCGTTTCTATGAACTCATTCAAAGAAAACTTTTGTATAGTAAAACAAAACAAAAAACAGGTGTTTTTAGAAAATACAATTTCTGTTTAGTTGCAGACATAATGCACCCAGAAAACATTTTTTTTTTCTCTGCAAGAACTAACACGTTAATTCTTATCATAAAACATTCTTGTAACTTTTACAGAAACATGTTCATTGCAACTAAAGCCCACATAATCAAATTTTCTTTCACAAAACATTCACGTGAAAAATAATTTTTCACAAAGGACATAGAGATAATGGTGAAACATATTTCATGGCCAAAATACTACCCACTAACGCATAAAAAAAAAAAAAAAAGGCTTTGATGGCACTGTTAGAATTCCCCATGCAAAACCATATTTACGCAGCGTAAAGAAAACGAGAATTCCACAATGAGGATCAAATTTATGCATTTCTGAAATCAAAACAGGTGAAAGAAAAATACCTTCTTATGCCTCTGTGAAACAAAAAAAAAAAAATTCTTTCTACAATTTGAAGGCGCAATCCAGCTAGAACGTCTTCTCCTTTTGTTTTGTCAAAGCACCACAATCCAAGTGTAGGATTGTCTCCAATAAAGTCCACACGAGAATGGTGCTCAAGAATCACCATTATTTTTATGCTAGCAAAAACAACTGGCTGCTAGGGTTTTTAGAAGAAGAAGATGTAGATGGCTCTCAGTTTTTTTTTTTTTAAACTCTCTGTGTGTAATCACTAAATCATAATCCTACGAAAAAATATATCATCATATAACTCGTCTGTATGTATTTGGTAATCAGAATCCATTATGTATATGTATAATACCCCATTTTTTATGTCCCTATTAGGGCTGGGGATGTCACCCCATCCATAGGACAAGGGGTCTTTATAACTAGGACTCACAAAATATGTGAAACCCTAGTCAAGACCAACCTTAGAGTAAGGGGGTTGGGATGCATATCATGCTTTATTTCATGTTTAAATATGCTTTCATATGATTTTTATATTCTTTGGATGTGAGTTTATTGTTTTGAAGTTGTGTAGGTGAATGTTGTGTGAGAAGGGCAAAATGGTAATTTTTGCCCGAGGTGAAAATAGGGAGATAGCTTGTGGATTGAATAGAAAATAATTTTTCTAGTGAAAGTATCAACAAGAGTTGTGTGGTTTAGTGGTTAGAGCTTTGGAATAAATTATTGAGGTCTAAGGTTCAAAGTCCATCATAGAAGCTTTAGCTTGAGTAAATTTTATTTTGCTTGGAAAAGGATGGTTTCGGCCATGAGGGCCTAGATCAATGTGATGATGATGTCCTAGGAGAGACATGTTAGGAGAATTCTCATTTCACTCTTTTGTTCTTCGCAAAATGCCTAAAGGGAATTCATTCTCCCTTGATCTTTAGTTTTTCTTAATTTCCAACTCCTTAGTATGATCAATGTGTTCTATCCTTTTCCTTTCCAGAAAATTCAGTAGAGGACTGAGGTCTTTTAGGATCAAAATGTCCTAGTAAAAGGCTTCTCATGGTTTGGAAAATGTAAATGAATTGTGGGAAAATTCAAGAGGAAAATCCCTCTTGAAAGCTTGCTGAAATTTTTCCTCTATCTTAGTTCATCTATCTTCATGGAATGAGCTGAAATTTTCCAGTTTGTTGTACCTTCAAAAGGTCAAAAATTCTAGCTCACATTCCCTCCCAAATGCTACCAGAAAAATGGTCTTTAGGATCAGTTTGAAACCTGAAATTTTTGGCCCAAATTCGGACTGCACAAGCTGGAGCAAAGCAGGAAAAATTCCTGTACGAAAATCAGCTTTGAGAGCTCCAAACCAAGCTGTTTTCTCCCAGATTTTGTGCAGCACCGTAGCCATGTTTTTCCTCCATAAAGAAGGCTAGAAACCAGCCTTGAATACTCCTGAAATCCCCTTCAAAACTCGCTGCAAATCTGCTGGAAATGGCAGACGAAAATTCTGCCAGAAAATTCCTGTACAACGAAATTCTGTGCAGAATTTTTGTCCAACTTGTTTCCTATTTTGTTCCAACCGAAAACCCCAATCTACTTCTGTCGAAACCTCCCTTAAACCTCCATTAACAGAGCTCCATTGTTCCCTGAAGCTTCTGCACGAAATTCCCTCCATGGCTGACCGAAGATCCCTCAACCAAATCCCTGCAATTTAGCTTGATTACTTTTCAAAATTTCAGCCATCTTGTTTTACAACTTTCCATAAAATTTTGCTCAATTGATCAGACATATTCTCCACCATTGTGCACCTTAGTTTTGGCCATCACAAGCCTCCTTTAACCAGCTTTAATTCCCCAGAAAAGCTACACAATCCAGTCGGCCATAGGAGACTTCAAGCTGTCCAAACAAATCAAGATATTCTTAGGATATCTACTTTCCAAATTCACTTCCCAAAAATATTCTTCAAGGATTGTAACAACTAACCTTTCATTTTCCCTTCCAAATCAGAGAATCAACTCCCTAAACCCTACTAGAATTCGGCCAGGCCTATTCCCACAGAAAAATCGGCAGCTGCAAACCATCTCTCCCTCTCTCGATTCTTTTTTCCTTCAAGCATCAAGAACACACACACACTACACCAACAACACCCACTTCTTCTCTACACCTAATACCCCTCCAAACTACCTCAAACCCTCACGAAAATCTCCAGATTTAGTCTACTCATTGCTGTGAATCCATCAACACCAATATTAACATCAAACTCCTCCAAACATCTTGCTACTTCGGATCAAAGCAGAAATTTCTGGACAAGAACATCTTCAAGGTAAACTCACTCTATCAACATCATCCTCTTCAAACTTGATCTCTAATGAAAACCTATATGAATAATCACACTAATGACTTCTCTCTCTCTCTCTCTCTCTCTCTCTCTCTCTCATGGACCGAAATTCTCTCTCTTGGCCGAATGGTCTCTTCCTCCATGGCCATGCTTTCGCCACCTTTCTTGAACAAAATTAGCCATCTAGGAGTTGAGATCTTCTCTAAACTCCTTCAAGTCATTCATCAATCAAGTAAGTGCCTTCAATCCTCTTTTTAAAATTTAGAATCATGTCTCTAGGTTGATGAATGGCGATGGGTTTGTGTATGTGATGTTGTTGATTGGAGCATGAGTATATGTATGATTGTGAAGGAGATGAGATTTATGCATGGAAGGATTATATTTGTGGATTTAATGATGAGTTGAGATTTGATGCATGTCATAGGTAGTATTTGTGCTGAAGCATGCTAGAGATTATGTTACCATTGGTGAATAGGATTTGTATGCATGATTAGATTTTGAAGCCATGATCATGTTTATGCTAGTAGAGGTTAAAGCATGTCTTAATAAATTTAGATCTATGCCTATGTGCAAGATTTGGATGATTTGATGAATTGAAGGATTGAGTATGTTATTGATTATGGTTGACTATGGAATCTTGATCATGATCTAGTTGTCACTAAGCAAATTTTATTTCATGAATAAAATATTTACTAATAATTTTTGCTAGAGAATTTCGAAAACCCTAGGAAGGGTAGATTTGGAATTATAATACATGTAAAGGATATTTTAGTCAAATAAATACTAACTTTTCTAGAAAATAAAATAAATAAATATTATTTAAAATAAATAAATTAATTAAAGCCTTTATGGAAAAGATTTATACTTAAGAGAATATTTTCTACATCAAAACCCTTAAGGATTTACTTATTATTTTCCAAGAAAGACTTATTAAATTTAATCTTAACTAGTTTTAGCTATCAATTATTTTCTAACAACTAAGCTATCATTAAATCACTATTTTACCTAGTACCACCTATGACTTCTAATCAAATAAACTCTAAATTTTCCTTAACAAGATTTAAACTTTCAACTTATTAGAATTTATTTCCTAATCCATTAATTATTTTAAATAATAAATTAAACTGAGCTTATATACCTATTCAATTATTGTTTTGCCTTAAAGCTTGACACACTAGGATCATGGTAGTAGTGAATTGAGTTGATTTAAAATTGAGGAAGTGGATTGTGGCTTGAATCTGATTAAGATTTGTATTTGCCCATGTGGGGTTAGGTCAGCTGTTCGAGACCTTGTTGTTGTGAGCAAGAATCAGGTAAGCTCCTGCATAAAACCTAATTGATGTGAAATGATTTCCTTATGGCAAGCCAAATGTGGAGTGCAAGGACATTCGGTTATTTGAAAGCAATTGAGGGTTGAATTTGTCATTAATTCCAACGCTTAAATTATTTAAAAGTCTTTGAGCAGATTTTTCCAAACTTGAAACTCTTTCTAAAACTAATTTCTTCCAAAGCTTTGAAAACCCTCAAATTGTTATTTTCATGAAGAACAATGCTTTGTTCATTTTATCCCAAGTGGGGAATGTTGTTGAGTACTCAATAAGGGTGGACTACTAGGATTAGTCTTTGAAGGGTTAGGGTAAGTCACTCAGTAGGTGGTCACCTCTGAGGGGTGAGTCCTTCCCGGATAAGATGCCAGTTCCAGTAAGTTGTGCCGGTCTAAGCTAGCAGTTTGTTTTGTTTTAGTCAAGTTGACTGTGTTTTTGCCGGAATGGACACCCGGCGGTTATTTGGGGTATAGAGAAGGAGGAGTATCTTGCCCAGTAGGCCGATCACCTACTTTTGTCAGTCTGCACAAAGTGTTAGGCATTCTGATCAGTTATGGGGCCCAACGTGTGGTAACCCATATCCATTTCTTTCGAGTGGTTGATTTCATTACTTATGTATGGTTAGAAGAGCCAAAACGCCACTCTTGCTTTTGACTAATGTTTATTGCTTGCCAATGTTTCTCTTATAAAGATTTCACACTTTGCATCCACGAACTGTTTCCGCTAAACACCCAAGGCACACACGAACTTACTGAGAGTTTTGTCTCACCACCTTTTATCATGATTTCAGGTTGATCCTGTTGTGGGTGAGTAGCTACCTTGGAAGAGAATGTGTCTTTTGATTTTATGTATTGCTTTGGGGAGACGAGAGTGGATGTTTTTAATTATGGTTTTTGTTTTGGAATTTCATGGATGTACTTTTGAAGTATTTTGGGTTGTAATAAATTCTTTTTTAGTTTGAGTATTATTTATTTCAGCAATTTTATTTGTGACCTAGTTATAAAGACCCCTTGTCCTTTGGACGGGGCGACATCCCCTGCCCTAGCGGGCCTAGGTTTTCCGGGGTGTTACAAAATAAATGAAAGAAATAACACAAAATTAAACTTATTACAACCCAAGCAATACATGAACAAGTTCCAAAAACAAATAAATAACTGCTAAAGTCTCTCAAATGAAATACATAGGAAAAGAAATAAGTCTTTAAAACATAGGCAATCTCTAATCAATACCCTTCACAGCAGGACCGACTTGAAAGAATGGTATAAAAGGTGCTGAGACATATAAATCTGAATAAGCCCGTATGCTTTGAGTGTTTCAGGTAAAATAATTCATGTATGCAAGTTGAGAAATTTTCATAAAAGAAAGTGTTGGTAAGCCACAAATAAATTTTACAAATGAAGAGTGGTATTTTCCTTTCAAATCATACATATATACATTAAATACAACCACTCAAAAGAGGTAGCCATGGTACCACACTTTGTGCACCATGACAAAATAACGTCCAAGATGCCACACTTTGTGCATACTGACACAAGGTAGGTGTACGGCCTACCGGGTGAGATACTCCTCCATCTCTACACCCAAACTTACAGGTTGTTAATTCCGAAAATACACAGTCCACTTGACTGAACTTGCTAGTTTGGACCAGTATGACCTACAGGATTAGCATCCTATCTAGGAAGGACTTATCCCTTAAAGGTGGCCACCTACTGAGAGACTTACCCTAACCCTTCAAAGACTAGTCCTAGTAGTCTACCCTTATTGAGTACTCAACGTTGTGTTCGTCCCACTTGGGAAAAAAAAGATCATACATTGATTCTCTTTGAAATAGCAATTATGGTTTCCAAAATTCTTGTCAAAGTTGGGTTTTTAGGAAAAGTTTGGCATTTTGTATAAAATTACTTGTATAATTTTAAACGGTTTGCTTGACTGAAAAGAAAAGAAAAATTGTCCATAATTGCAGTTACAGTATAAATACTTGTATATATTGAGTTTGACTTGCCAAGGTAACTTTGATCTTCAAATAGCTTTATATAGGAACTTACCTAATCTTTTGCTTTTCTTGGGTACAAAAGTCTTTCAAGGTAATTTAGGTCAACATAACCCCGCCTGGGGTAAATACAAGGTATAAGACAACCATCCCGACAATACTTGCCTTAAATAAAGAATTCTTAGGTCAACTAGCCACAACAATATCTAACCATGACAGCAATGCCTTAAGCTTTAATATTAGTTGATAAAGTATTTTATAAAATAAAATTAGTTTGATAAGTTAAAATAAATAGGTGTTATAAAAAAAATAAATAATAAATTATAGTTTTAACTATTTATTACCAAATAATAAATAATGAGTAATATTGATAATAAATAAAATTAGTAATAAATAATGGATAATAATAAATCCTAAATAATATTGGTAATAAATAATATTTAAATAGTATTGTTATAAATAATAAATTATACTTAATTTTAATTAATAATTAATAAATAATAAATAACAAATAAAATTAATAATAAATCAATTATTATTATATAAATAATATTTATGAGTGTAGATAAAGGTTTTAGTAAGGCTAACTAATAATAATATGATTTAAAAGTCATTTCGATATTAATTAATTCTAATATTTTATTATTTATATTTAATAAAAAATATTATTATTTAACTAATATAATAATATTTTAAATAATCTTCTATTTCGAACCTACTTAATTTTTTTCAAATTTTGTAAATTAAATAAAATAATAATATCAATTATATTAATAATAATAATAATAATAAGAGTAAGAATAATTCTAAAAATAATAAAAGTAGTTTTTACAATAATTTTTATTGCTAGAGAAAATCCATGTACATATTTATACGGCCAAGGATTCAACAATTAACATGTTAATCTATCCAAGAACATAGACTTGAATTAAAATATACTACAACAAGGATGATATTCTACTAGGCATAATATTATCTATAACTTTATTAAAAAAAATAATATTATGAAGGCCTAATCAACAACGGTGGCATAATGTCTAACATGCATAAAAACATCCATAAAGCTCTTAATCATAATGAACATATAGTGATTCTAAAGCATTATCCATAAGTCACACCATTCATTCCAATTCTCATGTCTTAAATCCATTCCCTTCACCCGCATACATATCTTCAACCCCACTTTATTCAATCAACCTATCATAATCTAAGAGTCTTGATTTGAGAATTTAAAGAGGAGATCAAGAAAGAAATACTTGATTTGATGAACATTTGATGAAGGTTTCACATTGCTTAGTAGAGGTCCTTGAGTGCTTGATGTCTTTAATGATCTGAAAATTGTCCATGGTTGTTCATCAACATTTTGGCCAAGAGAAAGGGAGAGAGTGAGAGGAACGAATGAGATTAAGAAGAGAAGAACATATAGAAGTTGAATAAAAGAATAGTGTTCTTCAAATCTTCAACAAAAAAAGGGTGGCTTGATCCGATTGAAGATTCAACTTCATGTGTTTTGGTGTTATAAAGTGCACCAATGAAGAATATAAGTTGAATACTAATGGTTTAGAGAGTTTGGGAGCGATTGGAGATGTTTAGAAGTGATTTAGGCTTGAAGATGTGTAGTATGTGCTCTTGGTGTTCTTGAGAGAGTTTGAAAGGAAAAGAAATTTCATGTGTGCTTGTGTGAGTGATGGCCGAATGGCTTAGCCTAGAGGGAGCTTTCGGTTATCCAAGAATGAGAAATAGAGTTTCAGCTTTTTCAAAATTCAAATTGAGAGAAAAGTGGAGTTGTTTGAGGTATAGGTGATGAGACTCCACTTCATCATGGAGGTCAAGATTGAGGAGGGAGAAGCGTGACCATGCACGGACAAGGACCGATGACAAGAGCTAGGTCCAAGAAACTTCAAGATGATTTCCACTTGCTCACCAAACCATACTTGAGGATGGAAGAGGGTTGGAAGGTTGAAAAAGCAAGCCAAGAGTTCATGTTGATGACCATCCAAGAAGGACTCCAGCAAGAACTCAAGCCGGCAACAAAGGGGACGAAACTTGACCAAGGGAGGCCTTCCAGTGGACGGTCGGTGCCAGCTCCAATCTACCCAACAACACCTCAATAGAAACTTGAACCGGCCTGAAGGTAGTGCACAATCGGCACCGGCTTCAAGGGACCTAGCCGTCACCGGTTCCCCCTGGGCAGCCGACGACTGCCCCGCGTTTTTAATGTTTTCTCCGATTTTCTTCAAATTTAATTGCTTGTAAAGACTTATTATGACCCTAAACTATAATAGAACCTTAGGGATTACTTAGCTAGGGTTAGGATAGTATAAATATCACTTTTAGTAATTTAACAACACAATGCACACACTTTAATTCAAATTTGAGAGAGAATCTTGAGAGGCCCTAGCCTCCTTGTTCAGCTTGTTTAAGACCATGCTTAAGGGTTAGTCCTCCTTATGAATGAGTCTATAAATCTTTTGGATAATCCAATGTTATTTTCTTTGAATGGGTCTTAGTTGCTTTGTTCTTCTAAGGTTTGTTTGAATTCCAATATTTGGGTGCCTATTTTCTCTATTCTATTTGTTTTTGTTTGCCTTTGTTGCTTCAATGATATTGGGGTGAGATTATAGTAGAACTTTTTACTTTTCGTGAGGGTCTTTGAAGCTTAGTTCTTCATGGGTTTGATAGAGGGTAGTTTGTTATTTCACTTTCTCCTTTGTGTCTCTAGAAGAATCTCTGTTTTGGTCCCTTTGAGTTGAGCTGAACACAGAGCCAACCAAAACACCCATATCACCAAGAAAAGCCACACAAGATTCGTACCAAAAGAGTTTGGTATCAGAGTAAGGAAAGGCTTAATTCCAATCAAAGATTGAAAGTAAGAAAAGGAGCCCTATAAAGTTGAAGAAAAAGAAAACAGAGAAAATCCCGTAACTCAAAAATATGCTCCAAAAAGGTCATGAAATTTTTGCTATTTCTTGATTTTTCTCTTGGAAAATTGCTCCTTGATGTTAATATAATCCTTGGGAACAAATCTTTCTTGTGTTTGTGGTGAAATTTGGCTTGAATATGATTGAAAATGTTGATTGTTATTATGTGACGGGATTGTAGCCAAGGTGTTTGAAAAATGTTTTTGGCTATAATTGGGAACTTTGATTCTTAATTTTCATTCCTTGGGATATTGAGACTTAGTATATCACTCTATTGTTAAATTCCATGTGCATTGAACTCAATTTTTCTAGTGGACACTTGTGATCATCTTATTTTTTATAATCCCAATTTTAGTTGTTCTTGATAATTCTTGTTCGTTTCTTGCTTAGAAGTGTTTCTTGTGCGTCTAGTGTTTGTTCTTGTGTTGATTGAGTCCACATTTCTTGAAATTCTTGATTAAAAACTTCTTTGGTTGAGATGCCTAACAAGTGTTTGTTGAATTTCCTCTAAGACCCTCTAATTGGAAAATTCTTTTGATTTGTGTGATTCACTAAGTTGGACTAAAACTTTAGCCATTGGGGAGAATTGGGATTGAACAAGAAAACATAAGGGTTGAGAAAAAGGCAAGAGGGTGAGCTTATTTTTTAAAAGAGCCTAAGAGAGCAAACACGAGGGTGGAGTGAACAACCTTGAGAGCCAACACGCAAGGAAGTGAAGTGAGGATTTATTTTTTTTCTTTCTAATCTCTTTTGTGTTGTAGGTATAAGCAAGTAAATATTCCATCACTATGGCCCAAGATCAAGAGATCTCTAGGCCTAACCCAAATGGACCTAGTAGACCTCAAGAAAAACAAATTAATGCTAGGGGTTTGCGTGAGGACTTGCAAGCTATGATGAGGACTATGCAAAGTGAGTTTCAAAACATGATAAGGGAGTTGATAAATCATCTTGGACAATCTTCTATCGTCGCACAAATGAGAGGCCAAGAATGATTTGAAGTACCTAGCCTAAGGATGAGGGATGGTGATGCCCATACTCCTCCATTAAATGCCCAACAAGGGGAAGAGTGGGATGAGCACTCTATTGGGGTATTCCAACAAGCTCCTATGAGAGGGAGAAGACATGGTTTGGGAGGAGGACGAGGTAGGGGTCAAGGAAGGAATGGTGGAATCAATATAAGGGGGCTAGAAAAAAAGTTTGAGGGAGTTGATGAATGGTATAAGGGGGAGCAAGTTGAAGCCTTTAGGGAACATCATAGAGGATGGGACAATAGAGGAGGAAGGAGAGAAGAAAATAATGAGGAGAGGGAGTTGAACCACATTAAATTGAAAGTGCCCACATTCTATGATAAGAGTGATCTCGAAGCTTATTTTGAGTGGGAGAGCAAGATAGAGATATTCCTAGAAAGTCATACCTATAGTGAGAGGTCAAAAGTGAGGTTGGCCATTTTGGGATTTTCGGAGTATGCCTTGGTATGGTAGGAGCAAGTTAGTGCTCAAATGAGACAAATGGGAGTGGAAACCGTGGCTAGCTAGAATTTGTTAAAAGATATGATGAGGGCAAAGTTTATACCATACCATTACTACAATGACCTTTACCAAAGACTCCAATTACTCAAGTAAGGGAATAAGAGTGTGGAAGATTACCATAAAGAGATGGAAGTAATGTTGATGAGAGCTTAAATCAATGAGGATCCTACAACAAAAAGAGCAAGGTTCTTGGGAGGATTAAATAGGAAAATTGCCAATTTGGTGGAATTACATCCTATGATCGATTGGAGGATATGGTACATGCCGCTATGAAGATTAAGAGGCAATTAAAGAGGAGGGCATTTACTGGACCACCACTTCCAAACCCCAACATTACTAGCAAGGTGCCAACTAAGAAGGATGAAGCCCCAAAGCCATTCCAAAAGGGACTTCAACAAACTAATGGAGGCTTGGAAATGTAGAGAGGATTGGAAGCCTAGGGAGGATTGGAAACCTAGGGAAGGATAGAACAACGACAAGGGAAAAGCTATGGAGAGGCCACAAAGGAATAGGAATATCAAGTGTTTTAAGTGCATTGGATGTAGACATACTTCCGATGAGTATCCAAGCAAGAGAACGATGTATACTAATTCCTTTGGTGAGGTTTCTACCGACGAAGAAGAAGAGGGAGAAAGGTACCAAGGAGACCAAGAAGAAAATGGAGATGAGGAAAGTGATGAAGGGGAAGTTGTTGGTCAAGAATACTCTTTGGTGGGAGTCATAAGAAGGTCATTGAATTCACAAGCTATTGAGGATTAAGATCACAAACAAAGAGAGAACATTTTCTACACTAGGTGTTTAATTAACAAGACTCCTTGTAGTGTCATTGTGGATAGTGAGAGTTGCACTAACATGATTAGTGCAAACTTGGTTGAAGAATTGGACATGAGTTGGATTAAACACTCCAAGCCCAACAAATTACAATAGTTGAATGATAGCGGGGAAATGAGAGTAAACAAATAAGTTTTGGTGTCTTTTGAGATAGGAAAATACAAGGATGATGTGCTATGTAATGTGGTCCCTATGCAAACGGGTCACTTGCTCCTACGGAGGCCTTGGCAATACGATAGGCATGTTAAGCATAATGGGAGGAAGAATACTTATTTCCTACTCAAGGAGGGAACTAAGTTTACCCTTACCCCCATGGCCCCTAGTGAGGTGAATAAAGATCAAAGAATCATGAAGAAAAAGAAAAGAAGAAGGGAGCGCAAGATACTAAGCAAAAATAAGAAATTGAGAGGAAAGAACAAGAGATGAGAGAAAAAAGAGTTGGGAGAGAGGATGGACAAACAAGTACATTTGACAATTAAGGATAGGAGTGAGCAAGGATAAGAAAGGGGAAGTAAAAGAAGAGTGAATTTCTTTGCTAAAGAAAGTGAGGTCATAGAGGCTATAAAAGCTAAGGAACCGGTTATTCTTCTTTTATGCAAAGGTTCTTATGTTTTTATTAATGATTCTACATTGTCTTTGCCTAATGAAATTGCAGCCATTCTTAAAGAATTTGAATACGTTTTTCCAAATGAGGTGCCCGGAGGACTACCCCCCATAAGAGGAATTGAGCATCAAATCGACTTTGTCCCCAGAGCCGTCATCCCCAACCGACCGGCATATTGAAACAATCTGGAGGAGTCCAAGGAATTGAAAAAGCAAGTAGAGGCATTGCTTGAGAAGGAACATGTGAGAGAGAGCCTAAGCCCATGTGCGATTTCGATTCTCTTGGTGCCCAAAAAGGATGGGACATAGCGTATGTGTGTAGATTGTCACGCTATCAACAACATCACGGTAAAATACTGCTATCCCATTCTTAGGCTAGATGACTTACTTGATGAGCTATTTAGTGCATGTATTTTCTCTAAAATTGATTTGAAATCCGGTTATCACCAAATTAGAATAAGAGAAGGGGATGGATGGAAAACGGCTTTTAAAACTAAACAAGAGTTGTATGAGTGGCTAGTTATGCCCTTTGGATTGTCTAATTCTCCTAGTACTTTCATGTGATTAATGCACAATGTTTTGAGGGAATTCATTGGAAAATTTGTTGTTGTGTACTTTGATGATATATTAATCTATAGCAAATCATATGTGGATCATTTGAATCATGTTCAAAGTGTGCTTGTTGCCCTCCGAACGGAGAGATTGTATGCTAATCTTGAGAAATGCTCTTTTTGTTTAGAGAGGATTACATTCCTTTGATATATTGTTAGTGCTAAAGGGATTGAGGTTGATGAGGGAAAAGTGAAAGCCATCCGAGATTGGCCAACCCCTACCACCATTACCCAAGTCCGTAGTTTCCATGGGCTAGCTAGCTTTTATAGGAGGTTCATCCAAAATTTTAGTACTATAGCAACCCCTCTAACCGAAGTGGTAAAGAAAAAGGTGGGATTTAGGTGGGGGAAAACCCAGTAACAAGCCTTTCAAGCCCTCAAAGATAAATTGAGTCAAGCTCCAATTCTTATTCTTCCTAATTTTGAGAAGGCCTTTGAGATAGAGTGTGATGCAAGTGGGGTGGGAATAGGTGTGGTCTTGACCCAAGATAGAAAACACATTGCATATTTTAGTGAGAAATTGTTCGGGGCGGCCCTCAATTATTCTACCTATGATAAAGAGCTTTTTGCCTTAGTGAGGACTTTAGAATATTGGCAACACTACCTTTTGCCAAGAGAGTTTGTCATTCATACCGACCATGAGACCCTTAAACACCTCAAGAGCCAACAAAATTTGAACAAGAGGCATGCAAGGTGGATGGAGTTTATTGGGACATTTTCACATGTCATTCAATACAAGAAGGGTAAGGAAAATGTAGTAGCGGATGCACTCTCTCGAAGGTATGCCTACTAAACTTCTTGGATGCTAAATTTCTTGGTTTTGAATTTGTGAAAGATTTATATGTTGATGATGAGAAATTTGGGGATATTTTCCATGCTTGTTAGAAAAGTGCATTTGCTAAATATTATAGGCATGATGGTTTCTTGTTTAGGGAGGCAAGACTTTGTGTGCCAAAGGGTTCTATTAGGGTGTTGCTAGTTAGGGAGGCCTATAGTAGGGGACTAATGAGGCATTTTGGTATTGCAAAGACCTTAGGCATTCTTAAGGAGCATTTCTTTTGGCAAAAAATGAGTAAGGATGTGGAGAGACATTGTTCTCAATGCCTTATTTGTAGGTGAGCTAAGTCTAGATCTCTTCCACATGGTCTTTATACTCCTTTACCCACACCTAATGTACCTTGAGTTGATATTTCAATAGATTTCATCTTGGAATTGCCTAGGTCCAAGGGGGGTAAGGACTCCATATTTGTGATTGTTGATCGATTCTCTAAAATGGCTCATTTTGTGGCTTGTTCCAAGACTAATGATGCATCCTATATTGCAGATTTATTCTTTAAGGAAGTGGTGAGAATGCACGAGATTCCAAGGACTATTATCTCGGATAAGGATACTAAATTCCTTAGCCATTTTTGGAGAGTATTATGGAACAAATTTAGTACTAATCTCTTGTTTTCCACAACTTGTCATCCCCAAATGGACGGACAAATGGAGGTGGTCAACCGGACACTCACCCAACTCTTGCGGACCATACTCAAGAAGAACTTGAAAAATTGGGAGGAGTTCTTGCCACACATTGAATTTACTTACAATAGAGCTATTCACTATGCCACTTCTTATTCTCCTTTTGAAATTGTATATGGTTTTAATCCTCTAACTCCTTTAGATTTGGTTCCTTTGTCTATAGGTGAATGGTTGAACCTCGATGGAGCTAAGAAGGCAGAGATGGTGAAGGCACTCCATGAGAAGGTGAAAGCAGCCATTGCAAAATGCAATGAAGAGATTGCCCATAAGCGTAATCAAGGAAAGAAAAAGGTGTCATTTGAGCCGGGTGATTGGGTATAGGTGCACTTTCGCAAGGAGAGATTCCCCACACAACGACGGAGCAAATTGGATCCAAGGGGGGATAGTCCATTTCAAGTTCTCACCAAAGTTAGAGATAATGCTTATAAGATAGATCTACCCGGTGAGTATCATGTTAGTGTCACATTTAATGTTAGTGGCCTCTCTCCCTTTGATGTAGATGATAGCGAAGATTCGAAGATGAATCCTTTTCAAGGAAGGGGAGATGATAAGACTCCATTTCATCATGGAGGTCAAGATCGAGGAGGGGGAAGTGTCACCATGTATGGACAAGGACCAATGACAAGAGCTAGGTCCAGGAAGCTTCAAGATGATTTCCACTTACTCACCAAACCATACTTCAGGATGGAAGAGGGTTGGAAGGTTGAAGAAACTAGCTAAGAGTTCATGTTGATGACCATCCAAGAAGGACCCCAACAAGAACTCAAGTCAGCAACAAAGGGGACGAAACTTGACCAAGGGAGGCCTTCAAGCGGACGGCCAATGTCGGCTGCAAGCAGCCAAACCGGCGCCGGCTTCAAGGGACCTAGCCGGCGCTGGCTTCCCCTTAGGCAGCTCGACGATTGCCCCGCGTTTTTAATGTTTTCTCCAATTTTCTTCAATTTTAATTACTTGCAAAGACTATTTATGACCCTAAACTATAATAGAACCTCAGGGATTACTTAGCTAGGGTTAGGATAGTATAAATAGCACCTTTAGCAATTTAGCAACACAATACACACACCTTAATTCAAATTTGAGAGAGAATCTTGAGAGGCCCTAGCCTCCTTGTTCATCTTGTTCAAGACCATGCTTAAGGGTTAGTCCTCCTTATGAATGAGTCTATAAATCTTTTGGATAATCTAATGTTGTTTTCTTTGAATGGGTCTTAATTGCTTTGTTCTTCTAAGGTTTGTTTGAATTCCAATATTTGGGTGCCTATTTTCTCTATTCTATTTGTTCTTGTTTGCCTTTGTTGCTTCAAGGATTTGGGGTGAGATTATAGTAGAACTTTCTGCTTTTCATTAGGGTCTTTAAAGCTTAGTTCTTCAAGGGTTTGATAGAGGATAGGTTATTGTTTCACTTTCTCCTTTTTGTCTCTAGAAGAATCTTTGTTTTAGTCCCTTTGAGTTGAGCTGAACACATAGCCAACCAAAACACCCACATCACCAAGAAAAGCCACACAAGATTCGTATCAATAGGATTAGGTAATGGTGTTTGCTCTTTGAAGGTTTCTTATCCTTCAATAGTGTATTGCTGAACTAGCTATGTTTTAACCAAAGAATGGAGAGTTGTTTTAGCCTTGTGCTGGCTGAAATTAGCTATGGAATGGTAGAGAATTTTCTAGTTTTATCAACTAGTTAAATGAGTGTTTAATAAAATAAAATCTAGAATTTTAATTTGAATTTTGAATAAATTTGGATAGAGTGAAGATACGAGCATTTTGAGGTATATTGATAGAGTCCTATTGCTCAAGGTAGCCAAGAGGTTCCGTCCATGGCTGTTAGAGGGCCGAAATTTGTGTTTGCTAAAGAATTTCGGCCTTAGCATGAAGAGGCAAAGCTGGAAAAAAATTATGGTTTTGAAGCTCAAGAATATTTGGAATTGAAATGGTTTTGGTGCAGAATTTTTGGTCCATTTTGGAACCATTTTGCAGCTGGAATTTAAGGGTGTTTGAAGGTCCATTAATGGTGGTTTTCCAGCCATCATCTTGAAGAAAAAAGGAGAAAGTTCCAGCTATTCATGTGCTCTAATGGATGGCTTCAAGATCATGTTCAAGGTTGCTAGTTTTTTGAAAAAAAAAAAAAAAAATTTCTGGTTTGGCATTGTTTGTAAAGTTGCAAAAATTCAAGGAATTTCAGCCTTCATCATCACACAAGATGATTGGTTCCTTGTAAGAATTGGTTAGGGAAGCTTGCTGCAATTTTTCAAAAACAGCTTTGAAGGAAATCTGGAAAATTTTCCAGATTTTTGACGAAAATAAGAACAAGAAGAAGTTGATGTTCTTGAAGAAGTAACTATGGTATTTTAATTGAAACCTCCACCTATTCTTCCTCCTCATTTTCGGCCAACCCCTATCCCACAAGAGCTAGGATTTTTGAAATTCCTAGCAAGGAATTATCTAAGAATTTTATGGATATAAAAAAAAATGAATTAAAGATTTAGGAATAGTTTAAATTCAAATAGGTTAGGACAAGGTTTGCAAGAATAATGGAAACAAGAATTCTTTTTAGGACAAGACCACATGGTCAAGACATTACCATTGTGTCTTCCTTAAGCCGATATTCCTAACTTTAAGGAATGTAAGAAAGAAGAAAATTCAAATATGGGTTAAGATAAATATGAATAAACTTAAATGATGGGATTTGAACTCAAGACTTTAGATATTAAATCACAAAGTTCTAACCACTTAACCACAACAACTCTTGTTCTGATTTTCTCAACCAAATATTCTTCTTATCTAAACCTCAAACCATCTTCCTATTTCGACCTCAAGCAAAATTACATTTTTACCCTTTCTGCTCAACAAACACAAATAAATCATTTAACCTATAAACCATAATTCTAAGGCACACAAAATCATTCGCGAGATTTATTTTATGCATGATGACATGATATGCACCTCATCCCTCTTACTCTAGGGTAGGTTTAGGTGGGGTTTTACAGTTTGGATTCTTAATTACCAATAATTATTATGATTATAGTTAGTTACAATGTAGCCTACAAATTATAATTAATTATAATTTGACCACAAAACTTCTTCTTTTCACAATCAACCCTATAATGTTATTGAATAATATCTTAAGCACTCAATTCTTTATTGTGTGTGATCTATTATGTTTCCCAGTTTAGTGGTAGCAAAATATGAATTAATCTAAACATATTTAAAATTAATAATCCTTAATAATTTTAGAATTAATCTATTAATTCTAATAAGAATTTATTTTTTAATTGTTTAATTAATAAATCCATATTCAGCAGATCATGAGTGGTATCTATCAACACATCATAACCACTTAAAAGTCTAGAAAGTCAAGTGACTTGATATGAACCTTTCAATAGCAAATAATAGTGCAATAAACTCCTTTTACTATACAATATCTCATTCGGTTTGGAGTACGAAATTAGTGCCAACTCTTTTTAGAATAATAAATTACTTCTGGCCCGAATATTTTAGTACTTGTTTTTGAAATTCACTACTCATCATATGTATCAATTGGAACCATTTCAAATATACAATCACCTTGGCTAAGGACTTCTCGAGTAGTGATTCTTATAAGTGGCCGTGAAATATTCGCTCCTAATTTTAGGAGTGATGAATCCTGTATTGATCCTTTCAACTACTTTCATTTGTTTCATGTTGTACCAAATATCCATCCTATAGGCGATTTTGTCAGGACTCTAGAGATTGGAATCAAAGTCCAACACTTTTCAAATAAAATACCTTGGAAATCTCAAGTCTAAGGATATACTTGCACATTTGCTATGATGAGATTCTATTACTAGCACTAAATAGTTATCCATGTGATTATCTCATAGTCAGGTCTCCAATGTACTTGTTCAAATAATAAGCATCTATGTGTTAATTTTGAGCATCACAATACTCACGGATGTGAGAATTACTGCCTGATCAAATTAAGAAGTATAACACGTGCTAGTCTTAAAGCATTAATGATGTCTCATTAATACTACGACTAGGGACAATTTAAGTACAAATACTATCTAATGTAGTAGGAATCCCACATTCTCTATCATGATTTTCGTAACACAGTGTTGCACTTGGGACCTTATATAATAGTTATTTTACATGAAAGCATAAATAAAATAAATTGAAAGATAAAGAATACCTTATTTTATTTAATAATGCACAATGGACAGAATACATATCATTGCCTCAGGGCATAACACTAACAAAAATCCCAATCACGGTAAAAAATATGAAAATGTCCCTGGAACACTGAATAGCCTAATTCATACCGAAACTCTCATCTCATCACATTGATCAATTTTTGTTCTAAGTGTACCCCCAATCTCTTATTTATTAAAAGTAGTAGCCTTCTAAAAATTTAGAGTATGGGTAGAACAAATTCAAAATTATATCTAGATTCCTACATTTTTTTTATTGCACTAAAACATTATTCTCATTATGATGATCATCTTTTGTTTTGGCCACTGATATAAATACTCTTTCTATCAAAAGTAGTAGCCAACCAAAGATTAAAAATACAAGGTATTACAATCTCCCCTCCTTCAAAAGAATTTCGTCCCCGAAATTGGCTTATCCTTGAAATAACTCTAAAAAATTCTCCCACATCTTTGCCTCTGTCTCCCAGGTTGCGCCTTGTATAGGGTGATGATTCCATAACACTTTTTTGAGTGGAATCTTTTTATTCTGCAGCTCATTTTCAGCATACTCCAAGATCTTAATAGGCTTTTCTTCATATTTTAAGCTTAGAGTCATCTTAATGGGTTCTTCATTCAAAACATGCGAAAGATCCGCCATATATTTTTGAAGTTAGGAGACATAAAATACATTGTGAATACCTTAAAGCTCTATCGGTAATTCCAAACGATAAGCCACATTCCTAATTCGTTCGATAATAGGAGATGGTCTAATATACTTAGGTTCCAACTTTTTCCCTTGTCGTTTATTTCCTAATTGTTATTGTGGAGTTAACTTTAAAAATATCTAATCTCCTTCTACAAATTCCAAATCTCTGCTACGTCAATCAGTGGAACTCTTTTGTCTACTCTGAGCTGTTTCTAGCCTAGTTTTGATCTACTCCATAGTCTGCCATACTTCATCAAGGTCAAAAGCATCTTGTTCATTCGATTTTTGTTCTAGGCTTTCCCAATACAACGGGGACTAACATTTTCTTCTATATAAAGCTTCAAATGGGGCCATTCCAATTGTTGATTGATAACTATTATTGTATGCAAACTCTGCATATGCTAAATTATCAATCCACTTAATTTCAAAATCTAAAGAATATGCCCACAAAATGTCTTCCAGAACTCGATTCATTCATTCGGTCTATCTATCTATTTGTGGGTGTGTGTCTAAAACTTTGAGGTGAATCTAGGGTCTTGATATGATATAATGCTAGAGAATATCCCATGCAATCTGATTACCTCTTCCATATAGATTTTACTCAATTTCTCTAAAGAATTCCATTGGTTAATAGGAATGAAATGAGCAGACTTAGTTAGTTGGTCCACAACCGCCCATATATCATCATGTGATCCTATCACCATGCGTAATTCTGTTATAAAATCCATGGTGATCTTATCCTATTTCTATGATGGAATAGGTAGTGGCTATAATAAACCTCTAGGTCGTTGTTGATCAGCTTTCACTTGTTGGCAAGTTAAACATCGAGTTACAAACTCTGAGATATCTTTGTTCATTCCAATCCACTAATAGTGTTTCTTTAAGTATTGATACATCTTTACTGCTCGTGGGTGGATGGTATACTTACTATGATGTACTTCAATCAAGATATCTTGTTTCATTGCAGCTTATCTCGGAATACAATACCAATCTCGACAATAGAGAATCCCATCATTATCCATTTGAAATTCGCTTTCCTTCTTATTCACCTTTTTTTGGAATATCTTTTGTAGATCTTCATCCTTATCCTGCTCTTCTTTCTATTGTTGCAGAAAAGCAGGTTGTATTGAAATATTACTCATTCTCATTCGTCCCTCAATCACAAATGTTTCTAATTCTGGGATACATGTCATCTGAAGATTCCTACTCAAAGCGTCTGCTACCATATTTGCTTTTCCAGGTGATATTTAATTAGACACCGAAATTCTTCCAAAAATTTCATCCATTTGCATTGTCTCATGTTCAAATTCTTTTAAGTGAAGACACACTTCAAGCTTTTATGATTAGTAAAAGCTTCAAACTCAGCTCCATTTAAGTAGTGTCTCCACTTTTTTAAAGCAAACACGATGGCTGCTAACTCCAGATCATATGTGGGGTATTTCTCTTCATGTAGTTTTAGTTTCGTGGAGATATAGGCTATCACTCTTCCTTCCTGCATCAATACTCCTCCTAACCCTTCTTTTGATACATCAGTATATACCTCATTGGGTTTATCCATCACTGGTAATGCCAAAACGGGAATAGAGCTTAACCTTTGTTTCAACTCTTGAAAATTCTTCTCATACTTCTCTGTCCACATATAAGAAACTTTCTTTTGAGTCAGTTGAGTTAAAGATGAAGCTATCTTTGAAAATCCCTCAATAAATCTCCGGTAATACCCAACCAGTTCCAGAAAACTTCGCACTTCAGTTGGAGTCACGAGATGTTTTCAATTTATTACTACTTCAACCTTAGCAGGGTCTACTGTAATTCCTTCCTTGGATACTACATGTCCTAAGAATGCTACTTCTTGTAGCCAAAACTCATATTTACTAAACTTTGCATATAATTTGGCCTCTCGTTATTTTTCTAATACTTTCTGAAGATGCTGTTCATGTTCTTAAGGATTCACTGAATATACCAAGATATTATCAATAAAAATGACAACAAAATTGTCCAAATAAGGTTGAAATATCTGATGCATCAAATCTATAAAAATAGCGAGAGCATTGGTAACACTGAATGGCATCACCACAAACTCAAAATGTCCATATCGTGTGTTAAATACAGTTTTCAGTATATCTTCCTCTTGAATCCAGACTTGATAATATCCCTACCTCAGCTCTAACTTGGTAAAACATCTTGCCCCGTGTAATTGATCAAATAACTCATCAACTATAGGCAGCGGATACTTATTCTTCACCATCACTGTATTTAATTCTCGATAGTCTATACACATTCGTAGTGATACATCCTTCTTCTTAACAAATAATACAAGTGCTGCCTAAGGCGAAGTACTTAGTCGGATAAATCAATACTCTAATAACTCTTGCAGTTGTTTCTTAAGCTCTTGCAGTTCTATTGGTACCATTCTATAAGGAGCCCTTGAAACTGGTTCTGCCATTGGCACTAAGTCAATAGAGAACTTTACTTCTCTTTCCGATGGTAATTTCTTTAGTTCTGCCGGAAAAACATCCAAATATTTATTTACCACATGGACATCTTTCGGTTTCTTAGCTTTTCCTGGCTTATTTATTACATAAGCTAAGTCCTTATATGAAAAAATGATTCCTCCCCCTGGTTGTCTCTACAAACTCCAACACAGTTTCTCCAGGTCTACAAAATTGCACCACCTTATATCTACAATCAACCTAAGTATGATACTAGGATAACCAGTCCATGCCTAAGATAGTATCATAATCCTCTATGGGTAGACATATCAGGTCTCCTTCTCATATTACATTTCCTATGGAAATCTTACATCCCATATGCATCTTATTACTACTTATCTGTTTTCCCAACAGAGTACTGACAGTCATTTCATATGAAGTTTCCTCCCCTTTAGCCCCCATAGTTTCAAGAAAAGAATTTGCAACAAAAGAATGCGTAGAACCTAGGTCTATCTATACTTTAGCTTCTTTATCAAAAATAGGGAGTGTACCTTCTACTACTATATCATTATTGTCTATCTTGTCCAAGACAACCACTTGAGCATTCACCTATTGCTTAGTAGGTCCTAGCTTAGATGTAAAAGCTTGTCCCAGATTTCCTCTTGCGGGTCCTGATATTTGTCTCGAATTGCCTCCCACTAGTCTTACCCATCCTGTTAACTTCCGAGGATGAGGGTAACTAAAAATCTTGTGTCATATCTCTCCACTGTTATAACATTTGATAGATAGTTGTCTTCCAATCAGGCCTCCTTTCCTTTGAATCTTTCCCATTTTTTTTGCCACCGAGGTCCTCCTGGCCGTTTCTGATTTATATTTCTAAATCCACTTTGATCTTGCTGTTCAGCTTGCTCTATGCCGACCATTTTAGTTCTCGAAGCAATCTCCATCGCAACATTATAACTAGCAGGGGCCATACTTGCAAGTACTCTCTTTAATTGAGGTTGCATGCCTTTCACAAAGTGCCTGATTTTATCTGCCTCTGAGTGCACTAAGAGTGGGCAATACTTTGATAATCTAGTGAATTCGACCACATATTGGCCCACTATATGACTTCCTTGTCAGAAATTCTAAAATTCATGATCTATTTCCCTATTCCATTAGTCTTGTGCAGGCACTATAACTGAAATGTTGGAAACAGCACTTTCCTATGTTCCGAGTAATTCAGAGCAACAAAAATTTTCTCTATTTGTTCTATCCAGTTCTTAGCTTCCTGCTCTGAATCAGGTTTCCTTTGAAATTGAGGAGGGTGAAATTTTAGGAATCGTTCAAGGGCTTAGTCTGATTCAAGTTCACTCTTTTGCCCTCCCCTATTGGCATTCTCATTCACCATAGCAGCATTCTCAGTCAATTATTAAATTGTATCTTTTGAAATGCCCAAAATATAGGGTGGTCCAAGGTTGCAAGTTGGGAGCTTCCTATTTGGGGTTTGTCAGTGGGTGACTCGGGATAGTGTTGAGTAGTTTATTTTGGTTGTCTTGGGGTAAGTTTAGCTAGCATCTATACAATTCATAAGGTTTTGATTTAAAAAAAAAATATAACATATCTCATAGCAAGTATAAAAGTGGGCACAGTGCGAGTAGTAGCACATATTCATTCTTTGTCAAACCACAAGATCAGTATAAAATTGTGTGCCCTGCATACCATCATGTCTAGAATATACAAGCCGAACTATACATATCATACTATATAGATAACATTATCCTAGTCATCCTCATCACTATCTGAAACTAGAGGCCTGAATCAGAAGAAACGATGTAAGGCTCATGTGTATTAGGTCCCTCGTATTTAAACGCATCGAGATTAATGTTAATTAATGTTAATATATGGGTCCATGATGTACTCTATCGCAATCTCCTACTCCCAAGCCTTATCTGGCTTTATCTCTGGTTCTACCATGGGCTCCTTCTCATCAGAAACTATCTAATCTCCGCCTACCTCAGCATCCCCCAATCCCGGTATATCCCCCTCAAGTACTATCAGGATATCTCTTCTCAACACCTCCTCATTATCAGGATGTCGCAACTCAATATCGTTAGGGTCATTGCCTACCTCCTTTGATCAGCTAGGGGATGATGGTGTCTTCTCTGGGGTAGGGTGTTAGGTAGGTATTGCTCATGGACTAAACATGCTGTCAGAGAATCACGGTGGGCTACGTCGTCCGGGGCTCAGTCCCATCAATGAAAAATAACCAGGGCTCCCCCAAAAGAAAATTCTTCTAATCTTCCTGGGCTTCTTTTTCACTCTTGAATTCTTACCTCTCTCCATCTCATTCTTCTCGTCATCTTTGTGATCATCTACTAGGCTCTTCCACTTGTCATCCCTATTTATCATGCCTACAAGATAAAAAGCTTCTATTACTTCCTAAGACAATACCACAGTTCTATAATAACTATGCTCTGATACCAATTGTAACACCCCTACTAAAATAACAAAGGAAGCCTACTATAAGTAGCTGTCATTCCATCCAGTTGTTAGCATTCGTGGACTCCTAAACACGAAAAATATCTATGAATCCCTTCCGAGGACCCAAGTAAATGATTAAGAAGATCTAAGATTTACAGAATTACCTCTGTTCGGCGTAATTATGATCATTCGATTCTGATTGTGCTGTCGTACGTGCAACCTGAACGATTACCAGACGCTGCAATGTGTGAACGTCCTCTATCGGATACATACGGTGAACTGACTCGTTACCCTGAGAGTGCTAGCGCCTAGGGTTTGAGAGTTTTTTTTTTTGTGTGAATGGAGGCACAAATATTCTCAACAGAATGGGGCTTTTGAGAAGATGGTTAGGGTTTTCTTAAAAACTCCCGAACCTCTTAGAGTCCAACTCTGACAATATCTTATCATATTTTAATTTAAAATTGATATGATAAGATTCTGCCATTATCTCGATAATCTAACTAGTTAATTTACCGAGTTAGATTCTTATAATCTGGACATCGTCCAGATACATCGAATGTGGACATATTTTCAGATTCATTGTATCTGGTAAATTTTTTAAATTCGATTAACTTTGATATATTTTTAGATTCATCAAATCTGGTTACCAGAAAAATAATCTAACAAGTTCGCTTATTGTGTGACCCTGTAGGTTCATTTAACACTAGCAGTGTGCCTAAATCATATTTAAATGGCCAACAAGTTATAAGCAGTTTCTAGCAAAATATTATAACCATCCAGGTTAAATGAAGATCAGTGATCTCTTTGAACCAAACCACAATTTTATATGTAGTCCTTTTGTCACACGATATCCAGATTAAGCATAAGGCATGGAGTATGTCATCCTCATTAAGCTTAATCAATTATTTCTTGATTTCATAGTAGACTGTTCAAACAAATAATATCAATATCTTAGATTGATATATTTAAGCATGGCCATGCATTTTAACAGTCTAACTTATTAAGGGGCCCATAGATATCTCTCCCATAATTGAGAGGGACAAATTCCTTCACTATCAATCATTATCAATCATATTCCTCTCCTTGATTTATTCTATATCCAACAGTAGTCTAACTTATTATCTGGTTAAAGACAACTTTAGACAATGTCAAAATTTAGAATTTACTAAGTAGGAAACTATGATGAATTTAAGTCGAAGGACTTTTAATATTATTATGACTAGAAAGTACTTATGACATGTTCCATGATGTACTCTCATAGTGGGTCATGTCTAATGCAATATTCTCTAACATTTATTTATGTTTTGACTTGATATCACAAATATCTATGGCCAGTAAAACATAGCCATCGAATTACAAACATACTAATCTTAATTTATTATTGTTCCTAATAATAATAATAATAATAATAATAATAATAATAATAATAATAATAATAATAATAATCAATTAGGGACAGTTTTAGAATAGTCATTGTATTCATTATTGGGTTTTACTATCAAGTCATGTACTTGATGACCACAAAATAAAATGCACTATTCATGGAAAGGAAAACCTCATATTATTATATAAAACATAATGACAATAGTATAAGTATAAATTGACTTTAGGGCATATCCTTAATAGTCCAATTACCCAGAAAATGGGTATTTATAATGGATTAGGCCGATAAGTAAATAAAGCCCAGACTGATATAACAAAACCATACGGATATAATGTAACATACAAAGTGAGGTCCCATACATCTGGCTATCAGTACTACATCAGTAATATAATATACATATGTAAAAGATGAAGTAACCGGACCTATACTGTGGTATCACCCCTATTTGCATGACTGCTTAGCTCCAGGTCCTAAAATATGATAAAAGACACGTGTGAGTGAAAATCCCCCAGTGAGCTCCAAGTGTGTGATAGTGTTTTACAAAAGGTAGATAAGGAAAAGTAGTATTGGGTTTTGTCCCTAAAAGTCACTACAGAAAAGTCTTCCACTTTCTACTAAAAACAATTCTGAATCTTGGATAAAAAAGAGTTTATTCAAAGCTCAATCATTTTTGAAAACTTGACTTTCATTTTAGAGTCATTGCCCCAAATTTAAAAAATGTAGGCACTTTTCTCAACAGAAGGTCGGCCCGCATGCAAAGCTCACATGGCTTCGCCTTCAACATCACAGTCTTGTTGTGCTAAAGAATGAGCCTATATCACTTAACAGTGCATTGTCGGAAGGGTAAGTGAAAACAAGCAAATACCGAGTAATTCAGAATGTTTTACTTGCTATCATAAGCCCAGGAGTTCCATTCCTGATGTCAATCACTATCGAAGTAGCAAGAGGTTGAACAATGTCAGGTGTCCTGCCCAGCCCGTGAACAACCCAAAATTAAAATGCGCACAAGGTGCGGCAATTGCCAGATACTGAACGGCTAGCCAAGACAACTCATCTCAATATCGTGTCGCCCTATTTGAAGTAAGACAATCCCCAGAACTAGCTAGGTTACTTGGGGTCATCTATGTCTAACATGAGCTAGGGCAAAGATCAAAGTCCTTGCTGAGTACTCAATGTTTTCACTATTTCACAAAACCAGTACCAATTCCATATTCCCGAAGGAATTCCAAATAAAACATTTTTCAGGGCCAAATATCATTTTTCAAAAGTTGATCTTATACCGAGAGATTGTTTTCAAAATCTACAGTGAAAAAGGATAAAAAGTCCTTTTCGCATCACAAAATTTTCCAATAAGGGTATTTGGGTCATTTTACCTATACCCAATTCCAAAAGGAATTTTATTCAAAAATTCCAAAATTCTAACCTTAGAAGATGATTAGATTCAAAGTTTCCAATTATACTTCTATAAAATATTCTAATAAGGGTATTCTAGAATACCCGATTCTAAAAATTACCATATTTTGAAATTCTCAATTATTTAACCCCAAAAGGATTAAATTTACAAAATACATGCTTTTGTTATCCTTTAAGGTTTCTAAGCCAATTATGATATTCATGCTAGCTTAACATGGCAAAATACTATTTTCCTTCTCAGAAAAACCTTAAATTAAATCAGAGATTCGAAAATAGTACATAATGTGTTATTTCATAAAAAGTAAAGTACACTAGCATTTAAAAGTTTAGAAAACTAGTCGGACTCACCTTGTGTACTAGGTAGCTTATATCGTTCAAATACCGTATCTAATCTGTTGCCAACCGTTTAATACCAATACCCTACATTAAATGTCATTTCATGTTTAGTTTGGTTTGCCGAGGTTTAAACCAACACTTAGCCACACAAATATAAGGAAATCATTTATTTCCTTTTTCCTTCATTTCTTTTTTTTTTAATTAAAACTTGTATGTATTCATACATCGTATACATAATTCATCCATTTTCCCGTTTCCATATTTTTTTCCTCCTCACGTTTCTCATCATTTTCATTCTTAAAATTAGACAAATAATTCCTTAAGTTTACTTACATCAATACTAAAATTCTGCAATTTTTCTTGATCAACGTGCTATATTATTTCGCGCATAATTTTTGATCCACAACTTTGATTAGGTTCCATTATATACCAAAATGCTCATTATACTCTTAAGTACATTTCTATGAAGTCCTTTTTCCCAAGCTTGATTTCATCCAGGAAATAATGAGATGAAAAGCTCTCAAATTTTGGCCCTAATTCATGCCGTTTTCACAAATTAATGTTCTTCTCTTATTCTTCTTGATTCATAACACCTTTAGGGAACTTAATCCACTAAATTCCCCTTCAAAATACTTTTAAATCTTCATGTTTTCAGATCCAACATGTTACCTGATAGGGGCTAAATTTGCCTATATTTTCCTAGTTATTTGAGGTTCTTTTGTGATACTTTTGATGTAATAACTAGTCATATTCCTTCTTATTTGATATTTTAACTTTAGAAAAGTATTTTCATAATTTTATGCAGAATATGGTGAAAAATGCCCTAAATCGGGCCAAACAGTGTTGATCTGGCACCAGGTAGTCTACCTGGGTTAGCTGGGGGTCACTTCTGGAAGAACAAAGCATAATAGAGAAGTTTCGAAAGCATTTTAGGAAGGACTCAGCACCGGTTGTTCTTTCTAAGTTCGTGTCGGGTGTGTACTATTCATCAGGAAGCATTTTAGGAAGGACCTGGCGCCAGGTGGGTCGAAGTGACCCGGTGCTATGTCCGTTCTGTAAGGCGGTGAATTTCGTATTTTTGATAAAATTTTGGCAAATTTCATAAGGATTATTTTGGGAACTAATTTGGGATCAATTTAGGACTCTTGTACACACTTTTTGGCAATTAAAACTCCTATAAATACAATAGAATAACATTGTACAATCTAGTTTTCATAATTTTCAATTCTTCAATGTAATATCTTTAGAAAACTCCTAGCGAAACTCCAAGATTTAAGAGGAACAAAGGAGAATTCTTGGAGAAGAAGAAGAGGTTGCTCAAGAGTATTTCAAGGAAAAAGACGAAGGCTTACTTATGTATGAGTGGTTTCTTTTTCTTTTCTTTGTGATTTATTGACAATTTAAGATTAATATTTTAATTGTCTTTAGAGGATATTCATTTGGATTCATGATGCTGTATTGATTTTAATTCTTTGATCAATTTATTGCTATTCTTAGTATTTGATTACTTGAGCATAATATCTTGTTGGATTGATTAGCTCTTTTTTAATTAACTTGCAAAATGATGTTATGAGAGAATGAACAACTAACTAATTCAATACTAGTTATTCTTAACTTACTTGAAAAAAGAGGTTAAGAGTAAAGACTAAGTAATCAAAGATTGGTTGATGATTGCTAGAATATAGATTTATTGGATAATTTCATACTTTAAATCACCTAGAATATAGGGATTTGTGTGAGGATTGATTTTAATGCATCTTTTGGGTAAATTGGTTGAGATAGAATATATTCACTAATTTATCTATAAGATAGTAATTCCATGGATTGAAAATGAAGTGGGTCTATTTTAATCCTTCATGATGCCAAGATAATAATTAATTGAGAGAATAGCTAGTCAATCATTATTGTGTATTCAAGGATGTCTATCTATTTCCATGTCTTTTCCCTTTGTTCTCACTCCTTGATTATCCTTATGGCTTTTCTTGTGTGAGTTGACCTTTTCTCTAGTATATTATGTTAGTTGGTTATTTATTCTATCTTCTTATTCTATTGGCTAAACAATAAAGATTTGGGTAAAGTAAGATAGGAGCCTTTGTTCTCATAGATTTGATGCTTGCCATTTCCTATACTATATGATGGGTATACTTGCCCGTATGTGTGGTTTTAGTGGTTAGCATTTTAATTAAAGCTTGATTGATTTTGTACTTTATTGTTAATATTTTCTATATTTAAAAGCACACATTATTACCAAATCAATTAATGAGGATTGATTTCCAAGTTTACTCCCTTGATTTGTCTATAACTTCTTACATAAGTAAACATTCCATATTCTTCTTCTCTTAATATGGCACATGGCTACATTAGCCCCAATCACCGTAATCATACGCCAAATTTGAAAAGCAAATAATGGAGGTTGAGACCCTTGCCAAATAAGCCGCCATTACCTTTTTCTTCCCTTCCAAAATTTTAAATTTTGAATCCCTAACATCTAGCTAATTAGGGTAAATTATCGTCTCTTGATTTCAGCCACTTAAACCTCCATCTTGTTTCCTAGAGCTGGCTGATTTTAGGAAAGTGATAGGGGCTAAAATTTTCACTATTTTACTAATTATTTGAGGTCAATTTGAACTACTTTTGATTTAAAAGCTAGGCATATTCCTTCCTATTTGACATTTTACTTATGAAAAGTATTTTTGACAAATTTGCGTAGAATTGAGTTCATTTCAAGCAAAAATGTGAAGTTTCCAGAATGCACCAGGTGCCAGGTCCAATTACGGCACCAGGTGCCAGGTCCAATCTGGAACAGTAGTGAACACAGAGCAAAATTCAGGGCAAGAAGAGAACACACTTGGTGCTAGGTAGGTCGACTGGACCAGTGCCAGGTCTGCTTTGGAGAGGCGAAATCTTGTGTACAGAAGTTGAGGTGTCAATCAACTTCTCATCCAATTTCACATTACTTGAAACCTTAGTGGATACACTTTGTTTATCTCCCAAATACTTAACATGAGTACTAATAAGTATCTTTTGCTTTTGGGGATGATAAAAGTATCCACCACTTGTTCCTTTTGGATACCCTACAAAGTAGTACAATTCTGATCTTGGGTCTAACTTACTTCCTTTAGTCAGTACATAATACTTTGAGATGATTTATACTGGACTTTCGTTTAGTTTACATCTCATAGGGTGTCCTAGACACCAAATTGGAAGGCACCAAGTTTAGAATATATACTACTGTTTCCAGAGCATATCCCTAGAAAGAAATAAAAAGAATTGCATGACTTATCATACTTCTGACCATTTCTATCAATGTTCTATTTCTTTTTTCAGCTACTCTATTCTATTGGATAATCCCAGGTGCAGTTAGTTAAGATACTATAACCTGATGTGCTAAGTAGTTTTTGAACTCACCAAGAAGATACTCTCCACCACGATCCGATCTTAGCATTTTGATTAGTTTACCTGTTTGACAATCTACCTCAGTCTTAAACTCCTTGAATATATCAAAAGAATCAGACTTGCGCCTTATCAAGTAAACATAACCAAAACGTGAGTGATTATCCGTGAACATGATAAAGTAATTATAACCTCTTCTAGCCGGTGAAGATATGGGACCACAAACATTAGTATGGACTAACTCTAATATTTCTTTGGCCCTTTCCACCTTTTGAATAAATGACCTTTTGGTTATTTTACCTTTAAGACAAGATTCACACTGAGACCATTTCTCTAATTTCAATGAGTGCAAAGACCTATTTTGGATTAACTTCTGAATCTGATTAGGATTTATATGTCCTAATCTCAAGTGCCATAAATAAGAGTTATGTGATATGGCTTTTCTTTTCGTATTATTAGGTTCCGTCTGAGTATTATTTATTTGACAATTAATAAGATTAATATAAAAAAGATTCCAGTACATGTTTTTAGAACAAATAATATTTCTATTTCTACTGATTGAAATACTAGAATGGAAAGAAATAGAATATCCTTGATTAATTAATTTAGAAATTGAAATAAAATTTTATTTAAAACTAGAAACATATAAAATATCTTTCAAAACTAAAACTCTATTACAATCAAATAATATCTCTAAGACTCCCATTTGTTGTGGCCTTTCTCTTCGTATTATTAGATTCCGTATGAGTATTATTTATTTGATAATTAATAGGATTAATATAAAAAAGACTCCCATACATGTTTTCAAAACAAGTAATATTTCTATTTCTACTGATTGAAATACTAGAATGGAAAGAAATCGAATATCCTTGATTAATCAAATGAGAAATTGAAATCAAATTCTATTTAAAACTAGAAACATATAAAATATCTTTCAAAACTAACCTATTACAATAAAATAATATCTCTAAGTCTCCCACTGCATTGACCCACACTTGTGCTCCATTACCCACTCTAAACCCATGCTTTCCTATACCGAGTCACCTTATTTTGCTGAACCCCTGAAAGGAGTTACAGATATGGTCAGTGGCTCCGAAATCAACAATCCAAGTGGTTGATGATCCAACCATCAAAATAGACTCTAAGTAAAGAGTAATATCTAAGGAGTATTTGGCCAAGAAGTCCGAAAAATCCTTTTTGAAGTGCCTTTTCTTGCTACATTTGAAACACTTGCCTTTGGGCTTGTCACTGTGCTTAGATGGACCGGGCTTGGATATCTTGGGCTGGGCCCCTGCAGTGTTCTGGGCCTTCTTCCTTTTGAACTTTTTGGGCTTAGGCCTAGTTCTAGAAGATGAACCAGAACGAGTAACTAAAATATTTGAGTCAGGCTTCATAATTTTCTATGCAGCCTAAAGTTCCTTCATTAAATCTGGCAAAGACATACTCAATTTGTTCATGTTATAATTTAATTTGAACTGAGAGTACAATTTTGGCAAAGTCTCAAGAACCAAATTAATTTGGCTCTCGGGATCTATAGTTACCCCTAGGACCTTGGCCTTCTCGAATTGAACAATCATCTCGAGTATATGCTCACAAATTGATACCCCCCAACCATCTTAGCTTTCATGATTGCTCTAAAAGCTTCTTGCCTTATGGGGTGTCTCTTGTCAGCAAACATGGTGTGCAACAAAACATCAATATCGTATGCAGTAGGCATGTTCTCGCGCTTAGACTGGAGAACGTTAGACATGGGAAGCCAACATATAGCAACGATCCATTTCATCAGCTTTCCTCTATGCTTTCTATGCCTCATGATCCTAGTCCATAGAATCTTCCCTAATTTCAGGACATAGGTCGGTCAGAACATACTTATACTCATTTGCAGTGAGTACCATGTTAAAATTCCTTTTCTAGTCCACATAATTTGGTCCAGTTAACTTTTTCTCCTTGAGAATAATGGACAAAGGATTGAAACCAGAAATTTTTGTTGATAAGAAAAAAAAAAAAAATTCATTCAAAAAATGTTTGTTTTGGAAAAACATATAAAAATGCATATTTAAAAAATCATATTATTTCCATGATATGGTTAACCTATTAAAACCATTATAAAAAATATGAAAATTTTGGCTCTTAGAAGAATTGATAGAGCTTCTTAGGAAGGTTAACAATTTTCTAAGTGTATAACCATCACAAATTAAACTTCCTTAATAGGTAATGACTCATAGATAGTTTCATCGATAGGATGGCCACCACTCTCACCACCTACGGATAATCCAGCATTAATGCCTCTATTGATAGGCTGGCCGACATTAACACTTATCATAGGCTTTAATTATAATTCTTCCATTAGTTCTAGATTCTCATGAAAATACATCCTATAGGGGGTCATGCTCAGAATGATACGAGGATAACCATAATCTCTAACAAGAACCCGTGATGGAAGCCCTGGGGCCGTTGGAACCCCTCCCCCACTTAATCTTTTGAAAAAAAATAGGTTTTTTAAAAAAAATTTTCTTTAAAATATTAATTGGTTTTTATTAACTTTAGTAAAAACCCAAAAATTCAACTATTATTTTCTATGTCAAGGATAAAACCCTTTAAGAAAATAATTTATGAATTTTTATTTCACTACTTAAGTTAAAATCATTATCTAGGAACTAAATTTAAAATACCCAAATTCAAAATTATTTTCCATGTCAAGGATAAAAAACCTTTGGAAGAATAAACCATGAATTTATTTTTAAACTACTTAGTTTCAATTTAAAAATGTTTTCCTCAATTGTTTTATCTAGAGAAAAAATTAATTTCTTAAAAAACCTTTGTGCATTTGATCACAAAATTAAATAAAATAGACATACTCCAAAAATAAAATTTTATATGTTATTTCTATTCTTTAATTCTTATGTGACCAAATAATGGATTAACATCATAATAATAGTAAAATTAAAATGATCTTGTTTAATCCTAAGTTGGTTCTGCCTTTACTAACCTTTTTCATGCAACATTTTTTATCACACTAAATAAACCATTGTAAGAAAATAACCTCGTGTGATATGGGCCCCCAAAAATAAAAAAAGAAAATTACAAGGAAAAATTAAATGGAAAAACTTGGAAGCTTGAACCACACGAAACGAATTGCCTAAGAAAAACCGCTCCATACTTGCTCTAAAATCATCAACCATTTTCCTTTTTTTTTCTTCCTTGTATTTTCGATGTTGATCAGGCACCAATTTTATTACAAAAATTCCCATAGATGAATTTAAACACAATATCAATTGCATATGCCTTTCGAAACGAGGCGTATACGAATTCTACAGAAAACGAATAACAATAAATACAAGTCCCTATGTCTCCACACGTGAGACGTACACAAGATCTACCTATATCTACAACCACGAGGGACCTATACAATCACAAAGATTAAAATTTTTCATTGGTAAAGGAACCACCTTTTCGGGTTATTAACCCTAAGCATGCTTCTAAATTTAACTAGGGCTCTGCTACCACTTGAAGGATCGCAGGAAAATAAAAACACAGTGGAAAATAGCAATTTAAAATTTTTTCTGAGTTAAAGTCTAGGAATACTTACTTTTAGACCGCTTAGATTGAATAACCAGAGGATTTGGATTTGATGGAACACTTTGATTTGTCACAACTTCTTATTTCGCAGGAATACCGACCAAACGTCAACTACTTCGCATCAAACACGTGCACCAAAATTGCTCACTTTTAATTTTTCAAAGTATTCTCGAATCTCCTATAGGCTATCTACTGGCAAAAATAGAATGATAGGTATCATAAAACTTAAAGTAAAACCACCGTATTCACAAACCAATTTCTTGCTACACACACGCACGCGCGCGTGCACACACACACACACACACAAAATACACGAAAAGCACTTATCTTTTTTTTTTTTTTTGGTTGATCAAAATCAACATGAATCAAAAAGTCAACAATTGCTATCAAATCGGAATGCAAATTGAAAAACCAAATTGGAAAGTTATAATTTCGTGTACCTACATGAAAACTGAAACTTTCTATTTGTTTATATGTATTTTTTTCTTGTTTCCTTTTTCCTTTTACTTGTGATGGCTATACTTTATTTTCAAAATAACAAAAACCATCACACAAAACCCTAGTGGGCTAAGGTATATTTCTAATTAATCCAAGACTAATCAAATAGCTATCTTATTAATTAATTGATCTTTTTGGGCCCAATATAAAATTATCCAATACAATTAATTAATAAAATAATTAAATTAAATTGGCACAATAAATTATATTAACTAATTAATCTCCTTGGATCCAATATAAAATTATCCAAGATAATTCATTAATAAATAAATTTAATTAAGTTGGCCCAATAAATCATTCTAGCCAAATAAATCGTTATTGGACTCCTAGATTAATTTCTTCCAATATTAATTTCACCCAACAAGCCCATATAGTAAATAAAATTTGCTAAGGTTGCTTGAACTACTTTGGGGACCAAAATAAAAAAAAAAAAATCTTGGCTATTAAAATGACCAAAATACCCATGCTAACAAATAGCAGTATTTTAATCATCTTAAATATTTCATTTATCAGCATATGAAAATATTGACTCCAAGAATAATATTGTAAGTGCAGTATTTTTGACTTACGGTGTGATGACAAAAATACCCCTCAACGTAACTAAAGGACGAAAATGGCAAAAATCATCAAATCAAAAGGATGTTTACAGAACGAAAAAATTTACCTCTGTAATTGAATGACCTTTTTGGTACTGAAAAAGATGTCTGTACAAGGATGCTTGAAGCTATTGGATCACATACTTGTAAACATCGACTTCATCTCATTTACACGAAGCTTTTGAGCTTCCGAAATGGTGCCCTTTCCTCTGCCGGTGAAAGCTTATAGAGTTGGGTTTCCTAAGCTTGTGAAAGCTTCTTCCTTTGCTTCTATGAAAACCCACAGACTTCCTCTCGTACTCCTTAGTCTTGATTGCATTACTCTGTGTTTTCATCAATTCACAGAGAGAGAGAGAGACCCAGAGAGTCAAACAAAAAGCCCATGCTTTTTGTTATCTCTCATGCAAAACAATACAAGATCCATCCCGTGCTATTTTTTAAAATTTAATTAATTAATTTATTATTTATTTTTTAAATTTTAATTTACCATTGGTCTTTTTCATTGGGCCAGATAAAATTATTTACACTTGGGCTTAAATACCATAAATAATAAATCTCAATTATTTTTTTCAGAGTTTCATTAAATAGCCCAATAAATAATTAACAAGCCAAAATAGACCAATATAAAATCGCAGGCCTTTTATCTAGTTTATATCTAGAATAATTTTCTAAGTATCCAATTTGGGCCTTAGGCCCTAAATAATTAATTAACCAATTAAACTAGATAACATATATACTCTCTTTCGGGCATTTTATTTTATTTTAGTCCAATAATAAATTAGACTACTTAAATAAAATAAAATAAAACCCATAATTATCAAGATCAATTCCTTAATCCAAATTTGCTAGGACTTAAGGGCTATTCCGGGGAGCAAAAGACATATCGCATTGGCTACTAAAATGACCAAAATACCCCAACTATATAAATAGCTATATTTTGCATTTTAAATATTTCCTAATATCACCATAAGAAAATATTGACCTCAAAGATAATGCTGTGTTAGCAAAGTCTTCGACCTATAGGTGTAATGACTAAAATACCCCTCTACGCATCACTGTATATTTAGAGAGGAGGAGTGTATTAACACCTCTCTAATAGACATCTACCATCCTTAGATCTCTAGTCCAATGATCCACGACTCCTAGAATGTTTTCACTTTCCAAGGGAGCTACCCTAAAGTAAACATCCAAGTTATATTCCCAAGGGCCTTGGATATTTAGATCATTTGGACAGTCACAAGGGGCGATAGAGCGTAGAAGCTATCTTGTACAAGCCTGCCTTAACTAACTAGTCACATATACCCAACATACAAGTATATCGGCTCTATGAAAGAATCTTAATTACAGCATATCAAAGTACATGCTTCCAGCTTCATCATACCACCAACTCATACTCAAACGGTAGAGTATTAGTTCACACTGTAGTAGTAATAGTTTGGGATTCTTCTAAATAGTACTTTTTGAATCAACTATTACATGTCCTGTTCTACGTATTCGAAATATGCTCATGCTATGAAGTGGGTGGACTACTCACTGGCTAAAGGTAAGCCATTTTTCATTTAGAATTTATAACACAATAATCTATACATGATGAGATTCCCATTCTCATCAATCAATTAAGAACAAACATTTATGTGTTAAATAATCCGTGATCTATACCTTACTGTGAAAGACCACCATTCATATAGATCACTTACTTAAACATAATGGGTTCTTTCCAAAAGTAAATTGTGCACAAATAAAATGTAAATTCACAAAGAAATTTTGAGAATAGATTCTTTTATTAATAAATTCTATAATTACATTAGAAAACTGGTCTAGAGAGCATATATTCCAACAATCTTCCACTTACACTCTAAGACTAAAAAAACCCATAGGTGCCCACCCCTATAGTGTCTAAGTGTCTTATGAAGACTCTCTTAGCCAAAGGCTTGGTGAAAGGATTTTCTAGGTTGTTTTTCGAGGCTATCTGTTCCACAATGATTTCCCGTCTCTAAATGAAATCCCAGATCAGGTGGTGCTTCCTCTAGATGTGCTTCCCCTTCTTGTGGTTCTTGGGTTCTTTGGATTGCGAGACTGCTCCAGAGTTGTCGCAATACACCACAATCGGTCTGTCCATGTGTGGCACAACTTCAAGTTCTGAAAGGAACTTCCAGAGCCAGACTGCTTCCTTGGATGCTTCCGAAGCTGCCACATACTTAGCTTCCATGGTTGAGTTAGCAATATAAGATTGCTTGATACTTCTCCATGAAACAGCTCCTCCAGACAAGGTGAAGACATATCCACTAGTGGATTTTCTCTCATCCTTATCTACCTAGAAATCTGAGTCTGTGTATCCAGTAGGAACCAAGTCGTCAACCCTGTAAACCAGTATATAATCTTTCGTACCATTGAGGTACTTGAGAATATGCTTTGCAGCTTGCCAATGAACATCCCCAGGGTTTGACTGATATATGCTAACTAAGCCTACAACAAAGTAGATATCTAGCCTAGTGCACAACATGGCGTACATGAGACTTTCCACAGCCGAAGCATAGGGAATCCTACTCATTCTGTCCTTTTCTTCTCGAGACTTAGGACAGTCCTTAAAACAAAAAGATAACCCATGTTTGCAAGGGATTAGAGCTCCCTTGTATGAGTCCATGCTAAACTTGGCTAGCATCTTGTCAATGCATGTCGTTTGGGATAATTCTAACATTCTCTGCTTCCTATTTCAAGGAAGCTTAATCTTGAGAATGTAACTGGCTTCTCCTAAGTCCTTCATACTAAATTGACTAGACAGTCAAACCTTCGTACATGACAATGTTCCTATATCATTCCTAATGAGTAGAATGTCATCCATATATAGGACAAGAAAAATCACGTTTATGCTATACAATTTTCTGTACGCGCATGATTCATCCTCGTTTTAAATGAAATCCTAAGACTTTACAGTCTCGTTAAAATGAATGTTCCATGTTCTAGATGTCTGCTTAAGTCCATAAATGAATTTCTTAAGCTTGCAAATCATATGTTCCTGGCCTTTAGTAATAAAATCTTCCGGTTGGGACATATAGATGTCTTCGTTAAAATGGCCATTAAGAAATGCCGTCTTGACATCCATTTGCCATATCTCATAGTCAAAATAACGTACAATGTCAAGGAGGATACAGATGGACTTAAGTATGGCTACCAGAGAAAATGTTTTCTCATAATCGATTCCCTCTTTCTGAGTATATCCTTTAGCTACAAGCTTAGCTTTGAAGGTTTCCACCTTTCCATCCGCTTCCCTCTTCCTCTTGTATAACCACTTACACCTAATGGGTTTTTTACCTTCAAGTGAAGCTATAAGATTCCAAACCTAATTGAAATACATAGACTTAATCTCGGCTTTCATTGCTTCATGCCATAGATCTGCATCGGCTTCAGCGATAGCCTCCTCATATCTAGTGGGTTTTTGTTCCTGATGGTTAGCAGCTTGAAAGCCTCTCCTGTCCATCTTTCTAGAACTTTAGATACCCTCCCACTATGATGAATCTCTGTTTGTATAGGTTCTTGAGGCTGTGCGTCTTCTTGTTCCATAATCAGATTTGAAGAAGTTGATTTCAAAGATAACTTCTTCTCGAGTTCCAACCTTGTTAAACCTTTAGTGGAAGTATTTTGATTATCTTCTAAGTATCTAGCATTAGTACTTACGAATACTTTTTGCTCCTTGGGATGATAAAAGTAACCTCCTTTTGTGCCTTTTGGATACCCAACAAAGTAGCATAATTCTGATCTTGGTTCTAGCTTGTCTCCCTTGATCAGTACATAAGCTGGACAGCCCCATATCCTAAGATGATTTAGACTTGGCTTATGCTCAGTCCATGTCTCATAGGGTGTCTTAGGTAATGACTTGGAAGGCACCAAGTTTAGAATGTATGCCACTATTTTCAAGGCATATTCCTAAAAAAGAAACTAGAAAAATAGCATGAGACATCATAATTTGGACCATTTCCATTAATGTCCTGTTCCTTCTTTCAGCTACTCTATTCTGTTGGGGTGTACCCATCGCAGAGAGCTGAGATACTATCCCATGATGTACCATATAATCCTTGAACTCACTAAGGGGGTACTCTCTTATATGATCCGATCGTAAGGTTTTGATTAGTTTACCTGTCCTACACTTCACTTCAGCCTTAAACTCTTTAAACTTGTCAAAAGAGTCAAATTTGTGCCTCATCAGGTAGATAAAACCAAACCTTGTACAATCATCCGTGAAAGTGATGAAGTACTTAAAAACCTCTCTAGCTTGTGTAGGCAAAGGACCACACACATCAGTATAAATAATGTCTAATATCTCATTGGATGTATTAGTTTTTTGGGTGGACTTTTTGGTCATTTTTCCCATAAGATAGGATTCATATTGAGGCCAACTTTTCAATCTTAATGAGCCTAAAGGCCCATCATGGATTAACCTTTGAATCCTAGTTGAGTTAATATGACCCAACCTTAGATGCCAAAGATATAAGTCATTGATATTAGTATTTCTCTTCTTACTTAAAGGTTCAGGTTGAGTGTTATTTATTTGATTGTTTGTAGGATTTAAAAAGAATAAGTTTCTATACATGTGCCCTGTACATAAAACTTCTCCATTTCTACTGATAGTAACACCAGAATGGAAAGAAACAGAATATCCATGATTTATTAGCTTTGCAGCTGAAATAAAATTCTGTCTAAAACTATGTACATATAAAATATCTTTCAAAATAACTACTTTATTACCATAAAAAATAAGATTCAGCTCTTCCACTGCAAAAGCTCATACTTGTGCTCCATTTCCTACTCGTAGTCTATGCTCGCTCTACTAGAGTCTTCTTATCTTTCTAAACCCCTGCAAGGAGTTACATATATGATCATTGGCACTAGAATCAACAATCCAAGTGGAAGTTGATCCAACCATTGAAATTGACTCTAGATAGAGAACAATACCTATACGGTTTTTCTTGGCCTGAAGTTCTGGACACTCATTTTTTTAGTGTCCCTTTTGCCCGTACTTGAAGCATTTACCTTTGGGCTTGTTGGGCTGGTTCTTGGGCTGGGCTGGTGCATTTCCCTTCTTCTTCTTAAACTTCCTGGGCTTGGGCCCAATTTTAGAAGAAAAAGTCCTAGAAATCATAGCTTTGAACTGTGGCTTCATGACCTTTTCTGCCCCCTAGAGCTCATTCATTAACTCGGTTAAACTCATATTTAATTTGTTTATATTATAATTTAATTTGAACTAAGTAAAAGAGCCCAGAAAAGATTCGAGAACCATGTCCACTTGGTTCTCGGGGTCAATTACAACCCCTAAGACTTCTGCTTCCTCGAAAACAGCAATCATCTTGATCATATGCTCTCTAACTGATACTTCCTCAACCATCTTAGTGTTGATTACCATCCAAAGAGCTTCTTGCCTTGCGGGCCGGCTCTTATCTGCAAACATTATGGCTAGTGATTGGCTAATGTAGTACGCAGTGGCCATGTGCTCGTGTTTAGACTAGAGCACATTAGACATGGAGGCCAACATGTAGCATCGAGCCATTTTATTTGTCTTCTTCCATGCTTTCTCAGCCTCCTGCTCCTTAGCGGTGGAACCCTCCCCAATAACAGGGTAGGTGTCAAAGAGGACATACTTATACTCCTCAACAGCGAGTATTATGTCTAAGTTCCTTTTTCAGTCCACATAATTTGGACCCGTTAGCTTATTCTCTCGAAGAATAATGGCCAAAGGACTAAAAGAACCTCGACAAACCATTTCTTAAAAATTGAAAATAAAAGAAAATTCAGTTTGTGAAAAACAAAATAATTGGTGACTTTATCCTTATATTAAATCCGATAATAGTTAACCCTATCACTATTATCTTTAATATGATTAATTTGACTCTTAAAAAAACTGACATAGCTTCTTGAAAAAATCAACAGTTTCATAAGCTAAGTGTATTAACCACCACAAATTAATTTTCCTTTTAGGTAATGATCTAGAAGACAACTCGATCGTGGGATGACCATTTCTTCTCATTTTTTGTGGACATTCCTCACACTATAATCTCTAACGTGGGCTGGGCGATCATAGCACGTATCCCTGGTTATTAATTACATCTATCCATTAGTTCTAGATCCTTGTGGTATCCCCATCCTATACGGGTTCACTCCTAGGGTGACATGAGAGGACCCACGATCTCTAATGAGGATTGTGATGGAAGCCGTGGGGCCATTGGAACCCCTCTCCCACTTAGTATTTTTAAACTAAGAGTTTTCTTGAAAAATATCTTTTGAAAATTTCAATTAAGTTTTCTTTTAGCTCAAAAATAAAATGTCTAAACCCAAAAATTTCTATGTCAAGGTTTATACCCTTTGAGAAATTTTTTCATGGATTAATTTTATTTAAGTTGTTAAACTTAATGATTTAAAAAATTTCCAATAAAACTTTCAAGAGATTTTGATCTCAAGTTTAATATGACAAAAACAATTTTTCTTGTTAAAATTCAATCAAAATGGTTTTCTATTTTAATTCACAAAAATATCTAAATCCAAAATATTTTCTATGTCAAGGATAAACTCCTTTGAGAAAATAACCAAGAATTAATTTTTGTTCAAATTAAAATTAACCATTTGATTGAAGAAAAATGTTTTTCTTTGTCAAAAATTCCTAAAGACTTTAGTCTTTGAGAAAATACGCACATAGGGTACAAAAAGAAATAAGCATGCTAGAAAACTGTAAACATTTTCATGCTTTTCTATTCTTTTAACCTAAGTGTTCAAATAATAGAATAAAACACATTAATTAATGGTCTTGTTTAATCCTAATTTTTCTTTACTATTATTTTCATACAAAATATTCAATGAATATTAACTATTGAAATAAAAATAACTTCGCCTGGTATGGGACCAATTTTTTTTTTTTTTTTTATTATTTCGAGTCCAGTGCACTTGCCACGTTGGATCATGGCCCATGGGAAAACCTATGGGCCACGATCCGGGCAGGTGCCCGCGACTCGGCTCGCCTCCACCCCGCTGCGCAGTCAAAATTGTTGACCGCGCAATTGCAATTTGGAAATGCAAATTGCAATTGCTTCCTTGCGGCGTGAGGAAGGCTTCTGCAAGGAAGCCATCCTCACTAGCCTTGCTGAGCCGTGGCTCCAAGCCATGGCTCGGCAGCTCCTCAAACATCCGCAGCGCGACTCGGCTTGGCTCGGCTCGGTTCATTTTCTCCAGTGTTTCCTTTGCATTTCAGACGCTACTGTGCTTCATTTTTTACATAGATTTCACTAGAAATCATCCAAAACAATCCACAAACGCCTATGCCTTTAATTATAGGCTTACACGAATACTATGAAAGCCACAAAAATTAATTACAGAGGTTCTTATGTCTCAACCGTGAGACGTACAGAGCATGAAATACCCATACCAGAAACGTGAAGGATCACAGAAAACATTCAAAAAAAAATATTTTCTTATTTTAGTTAAGCCTAGCATGCCTTTTACATTTGCTAAACCATGGCTCTGATATCAATTGAAGGACGAAAATGGCAAAAATCATCAAACTGGAAGCATGCTTCCTGAACGAAAAAATTTACCTCTGTGATTGAATGACCTTTTTAGCACTGAAGAAGATGTCTGTACAAGGATGTTTGAAGCTATTGGATCATGTCCTGGTAAACGTTGACTTCGTCTTATTCACATGAAGCTTTTGAGCTTCCGAAACGGTGCCCTTTCCTCCGCCGGTGAAAGCTTACAGCGTTAGGTTTGCTAAGGTTGTGAAAGCTTCTTTCTTTGCTTCTGTGAAAACCCATAGACTTCCTCTACGTACTCCTTACTCTTGATTGCATTACTCTGTGTTTTCATCAATTCATAGAAAGAGAGAGACCAAGAGAGTCAAACAAAAAGCCCATGCTCTTTGTTATCTCTCACACAAAATAACATAGGATCCATCCCGTGCTGTTTTTTTAATTTAATTAATTAATTAATTAATTATTTTATTTTACCCTTGGTCTCATTTATTGAGCCAGATAAAATTATTTACTCTTGGATTTAAACACCCATAAATAATAAATCTCAATTATTTATTTTTTGGGCTTCATTAAACAGCCCAATAAATAATTAATAAGTCCAAATAGACCAATATAAAATCATAGATCTTTTATCTAGTTTATATCTAGATTAATTTGCTAATTATTCAATTTGGGCCTTGGGCCCTGAATAATTAATTAACCAATTAAACTAGATAACATATATACTCTCTCTCGGGCCTTTTATTTTATTTTAGTCCAACAATAAATTAAACTATTTAAATAAAATAAAACTCATAATTATCAAGACCAATTCCTTAATCCAAATTTGACAGGACTTAAGGGCTATTCCGATGACCAAAAGACACATCGCCTTGGCTACTAAAATGAGCACAATACCCCTGCTATATAAATATCTATATTTTGCATTTTAAATATTTTCTAATATCACCATAAGAAAATATTGACTCCAAGGCTAATGCTGCGTTAGCAAAGTCTTTGACCTACAGGTGTAATGACTAAAATACCCTTCTATGCATCGCCGTGTATTTAGAGAGGAGGAGTGTACTAACACATCTCTAATAGACATCTACCATCCTTAAACCTCTAGTATAATGATCCACGACTCTTGGAATGTTTTCACTTTCTAAGAGAGCTACCCTAAAATAAACAAGTCATGTTCCCCAAGGCCTTAGATATTTAGTTCATTTGAACAGTCACAAGGGGCGATATAGCGTAGAAGCTATCTTGTACAAGTCTGTTTTAACTAACTAGTCACATATACCCAACATACAAGTTTATCGGCTCTACGAAAGAACCTCAACTACAACATATCAAAGTACATGCTTTTAGCTTTGTCAGACCACCAACTCATACTCAAACGGTAGAGTATTAGTCCACGCTGTAGTAGTAATAGTCTGGGTTTCTTCTAAATAGTACTTTTAGAAACACTATTATAGGTCCTATTCTACGTATTCGAAATATGCTCATGCTATGAAGTGAGTGGACTACTTACTGCCTAAAGGTAAGCCATTCCCTATTTGAAATTCATAACACAATAACCTATACATGATGAGATTCCCATTCTCATCAATCGGTTAAGAACAAACATTTATGTGCTTGTGATACATACCTTACTATGAAAGACTACCATTCATATGGATCACTTACTTAAACACAATAGGTCCTTTCCAAACGTAAATTGTGCACAAATAAAATGTAAATTTACAAATAAAATTTGAGAATAAATTATTTTATTAATAAATTCGATAATTACATTAGAAAACTAGTCTAGATGACATATATTCCAATAGTAACACCCGTCATTGAGATAGGAAATATAGTACTAACATATTTCTCAATGACATCTATCATCCTTTGATAGCTAATCTGAAAATCCATGACTTCCAGTGTGTACCAACTTATCTCAGGGAGCTATCCATAAAGTATACATACTTAGTCACGTTTCCTAGGGCTCTGAATTATTAGATTATCTTGGACAATCACAAGGGTGTGGTTTCTTCACGTAATGAAGCTTAGAAGCTCTATTGTATAAGTTTGTCTTAATTAACTAGAGTCATACATGTAACGTACAAGGTTATTGGCCTTACAATAAGACCTCACCCAACATAAATCAAAGTGTACAAGTCTAGCTTCATCAGACCACTAGCTTAAACTCAAGTCTTAGGGTGCTCGTCCATGCAGTAGCTACGATAAATCAATCTTTATTTATTTTTGTACTTTTATAAAGGTTATTATCGTGCGGTCCAATTCTATGTATTCTAAATGCATTTACACTATTGGCGTAAGTGAACTACTCACTGATTAAAGGTAAACCATTCACCATTTAGAAACAATAGTGTAATGTTCTAAACCTTGACGAAGTGCCCAACTTCATCAATCAATCAAGAATAATTTTTTCTTATGTGTTAGTTGCCCATAATCTACTCCTTATTGTAAAAGCATGACCCAATCACGTAGATTACTTACTAACACACTTAGACCTTAATGTGCAATATTGGTAAACAAAACAACATTAATTAATAAACATTTTATTAATTTTAAAAATACAAAAATACATAGAACATTTTGGGCATACATTCCAGTAGATAATTTATCATGAGGAGGGTTTAGGTTTAAAACTTTAAGTTATAAAAATGTTTTTAAGGCATAAAAGTTGTGCTGGTATGATGGAATTAGTATTAGAATTTGAGTTGGACAATTAGGGTTCGAATATTACCCATTATATAAATTTTTATGTTTTATTTTCCTTGTTTTAATTCCTTGGCTGACTTACTCTTAGCATTGACCACCACTTTTTAATTTGGGAAGTAGGATTCCATAATCTAGGATGAAGACTTGTTTATAAAGGCCAGATTCCAATTTTATTCCACATAAATAATTCTATTTTCTTTTTCTTCTCAAACTCCATATTCTAAGTACTTTGTTTGAGTACTTATATTATAATTATTTCCCAATTTGCTTCAAGAATAATATTCTTGAATTGGGGAGGGGGGGGGGGAATTCTTTTTATTATAATTGCCTAGCCATCACTTTCCTTTTGGAGGGGAGAATAATCCTCCAAATAAATTAGAAATCCTTATTTCCTTTTTCCTTCCCAAAATTCAAAATTTAAAAATTCTTTCCTTAATTGCTTTTGGTGTATTTACCTTAGCATATTTAATTTTCCATAATTTTTGGTAACAATCCTCATAGCATCAATCCCCTACTAATGCTAGAAATTTGTTTCCTTTCAAATAGTCGAAACCTTCCATTTTTTTTTTATTTTATCAAAGTTTATAATTCAATTTTTTTTCCTTTTTAGAGTCAAGAAAGTCAACCCTTAAGCTCTCTAATTACAGCCAAGAACATAGTTGTATAATGGTCACACTTTCCTTCTTAGTTTAGCCAATTCTAAGAAGAAGAAGAAGGTTTTCCTTCTCCTTTGAGGATCACCAACCTTGATTATACTTCTTTCCTTTTTTTAGCTATGGCAAGTTTTCCTCCTACTCTTCCAGTCTAATTCAAAGGATTCTTGCAATTTCTAGATCCCTCTCACTCACCCGAGATTAGGGGTGGCAATCGTGTCGTGTTCGGGTTGGCGGGTCGTGTCAACTTAAGATAATTACACTTGACGAGCCAACCCGAACACGACCCGATTAATAAACGTGTCGTGTCGTGTCAACCCATTTATTTTCGTGTCGTGTTCGTGTTATAAAACGGGTTGACACGACATGACACAATTAGATACAACATGCAATGTCAACAACAGATTTCGACCTTTCCCTTCCAGCTCACACACACATTGGAACCTTCACACAAGCAAGAAGGATTTTCGGTCATTTCCTCCTTCAGCACAAAACCAAGGTAGCTTGGGCAACAAAGCTTCTCGACCTCCCTCTTTTCTAGCAACCAAAGTTGTCTCTCTCACACTAACCTTTCTCTCCTCTAACAAACGGAACAGCTATCGAACTCGTAATCAAGACTATTCGGCCACTTAAATCATAGCAAGGCTGAAGCTACACCATTTCTCCCCTCACCTCTATTCTTTCCCTAACAAAACATAGTATTTCTTTACTCATTGAAATCCCACCAAGGTACCGAAATCCTCTACTCTCCTCCTTTCACCAAAGCTGGAAACGGTTAGCACTTATTCCTCTATCTCTACTCCTTCATAGCCGAAACATATCACACCTTTTTTCCTCTTGGAATTTTTCCCTAAACTTACTCCCCAATCGCCTCCTTGAACCTAAAAACTTTCCTTTTCTTTTGTTATCCCATCAAGCATAGGAAGTTTTGTTCTCCCTTTCTTACAATCAACTGAAACACCCTTGGATATTAGATCTCCCTCGATGACTCTTTTCTTTCTTTTGCTCTCCATTAGAGAAACAAGATAAACACACAATCATACTCTTGGCATCTCTCTGCCTCCCTCTCATTACACTCTTGTTCTCGGGAGAAAGTTCAGCTCTTCACCATCACTATTTTCTCGGCTTCAAGGCTGGTTGTGCAGTGCCAACTTCTTCAAAGTAGTATAGCCGGATCTTCCTAGAGTTAGTTGATACCACCCTTATTCATCAAGAACTTGTGGCCACATCTCTTGTAAGGCCTGTATTTGTGGATGTTGTGGGTTGAGTATATTGCTGATGTTCAACTGTATGATACTAAGGTCTAGTATGGTAGCATGTATTGAAGGATTGGAGATACACGATCTTTGTATGGACTTCCTTAATTATGTCTAGTTTGTGATTAAAATAGGAAGGTGAATATGAATATTGCTTTAGTATCTTGGTCAATACTACTCTTCGTCTATAGGAAGTGAATTATGATTCTATATGAATATGAAAGGTTTGATGCTTGTTAACAATGATGATTTTACTGGGATTTATTTGTTTAATTAATTAGTCAATTGATATATATATTCATTAATTGATTTCTTAAAGTATTTATTTTGTATGTAATAGTGTACGAAAATTATTCTCTACTATTAATTATCAATATGTTAATAGCTAAATATCAATTATTGATTGATAAATTATTAGATTGCTATCTACATTTATTTAATTATTACATGTTAGATGTTAACTATTAAATATGAAATATTATATGATATCAACTAATTGATCTAGATTACTCATTAAACTTATGTATCTCCTATTTAATTATTAATTGCTATATAGTCATGTGTTTGTTTAATTACTATCTCTTTACCTATTAAATATTGGTTGTTAATCTCATAGAAGTATCGATTAATTAATTTAGTCAAATGCTGAAAACTAATATAGGTGACTATTAATTATTATTTATATTACCCATGAACTTGTATTCATTTACCAATTACCATTAATAAATATCTTCTTAATCTTTATTTACTGATTAAATGGCTAATTTTTTTATTAGTATCTACATAACATATCCTCTTATATATATATATATATATATATATATATATATATTGGATTCTATGCCCTCTTAGACTAGGTTTCTGATGTAAAATCGAATATTTTAATAAAAGAATTTATTTTCAAAAATTATTTGTGAATTTACTTTTTGTTTGTGCACAATTTTCGTTTGGAACGGACCCATTGTGTTTAAATAAGTGGTCTATGTAAATGGTGGTCTTTCACAGTAAGGTATAGATCATGGGTTATTTAACACATAAACTTTTGTTCTTAACCTATTGATGAGACTGGGAATCTCATCATGTTTAGGTTATTATGTTATGAATTCCAAATGGAGAATGACTTACCTTTAGCCAGTGAGTAGTCCACTCACTTCATGACATAAGCGTATTTCGAATACGTAGGATAGGACCTGTAGTAGTGGTTTCTAAAAGTACTATATGAGAGAAACCTAGACTACTACCGCTACAACATGGACTAGTACTCTACGACTTGAGTATGAGTTGGTGGTCTGGCGAAGCTGGTAGCATATACTTTGATTTGCTATAGTTGAGGTTCTATCGTAGGGCCAATATACTTGCATGTTGGGTATGTGTGACTAGTTAGTTAAGACAGACTTATATAAGATAGTTTCTGCACTATATCGCCCCTTGTGGTTGTCCGAATGGTCTAAAATGTCTAGGGCCCTGGGAAACATGACTTGGATGTTTGCTTTAGGGTAGCTCCCTTGGAAAGCGAAAATACTCCAGGAAGTCGTGGATTATTGGACTAGAAGCATAAGGATGGTAGATGTCATTTAGAGGGGTGTTAGTACACTTCTTCCTCTCTAAATGTACGGCGATGTGCAGATGGGTATTTTAGTCATTTCACCTGTAGGTCGAGACTTTGCTAACGCAGCATTGTCCTTGGGGTTAATATTTCCTTATGGTGATATTAGGAAATATTTAAAATGCAAAATACAGTTATTTTTATGGCAAGGGTATTTTGATCATTTTAGTAGCCAAGGCGGTGTGTCTTTTGGTCCCCAGTATAGACCGTGAGTCCTAATTAAATACGGGCTAAAGAATTGATTTTAAATTAAATGAAATTTATTTTATTTAAGTAGCCTGATTTAATTATTGGGCTAGAATAAAATAAAGATCCATGGAGAGAGAGAATTAATTAAATTAGTTTGGTGGGTTAATTAATTATTCAGGACTTTGGCCCCAATTTGAATAATTAAAAATTAACCTAGGACTAAACTAATATAGGCTTAATCCATTGGACTGGTTTATTTGGGCTGAAAAATTAATTATTTATTAATTGGGCCATTTATTTGGTTTTAGTTAGAATAATTAATTAAGCCCAAAAAGGTTAAACTAAGAGTCCAATGGCCCAATCTAGTTTTCATGAATATATATGTTTTTTGAATGATTTTATGTGCTTTAGAGTTGTGGATTATAGGTTAAAATGCTTAGTTATGCTTATTGAGTAGGAGGGGTAAAATGGTAATTTTGCTTGAGGTCAAAATATGAAGAAAGCTTGGGGATTTCATAAGAAGAATATGTGGCTGAGAAAATAAAAACAGGATTTAGTGTGGTTTAGTGGTTAGAGCTTGGTGAATTAATTTCTAAGGTCATGAGTTCAAATCCCATCATTTAAGCTTTTGTCATGATTATCTTAACTAAGTTTGAATTTTTATTTCCATGAAAATAGGAATGTTGTCTTAGGGGAGACATGAAGAGAATGTCCTAATCTTGTCCTCATGTCCTAAAAAGAATTTTAGAGGAATTCTTGTCCTTTTTATTACCACTAGTTTGTCCTAACATCTTTATAATTTAAATCTATTAAATCTTTTCCTTTGAATTTCGAAAAAATTCTGTGATAATTCCTCCACCTTGAATTTCGAAAATCAGCTTTGGAGGATGGGAAGTTGGCCGAAAATAGGAGGGGAAATAGGAAGGGTTTCCAAGAGAAATCAACCACCTTGAAAGAACCTTCAAATTCACCTTCATGTTGTTCATATTCTAGTGAAGGGAAATCTGGAAATTTTCCAGAATTTTTGCAGACCATCTCTTCGAAAATTCAGCCAGTAAACCTCTTCATTTGCTGCCAAGAAAATGGTCATTTCATGTGGCTTGAAGGCTGGAAAATCTGTGCAATTTTTGGACTGCACAAACTGTGCAAAACCAGAAAAAAATTCTGGGCATTTCGCAGCTTTCAATCTGGAAAATGAAGCTGTTTTAGTCCATCTTCAAGCCAGGCAAACACCTCTGTTTTATCCAGAAATAAGGCTGGAAAATCACCTTTGAAAGACCTTCAAACCCCCTCAAGGAATAGCTGCAAATCGGGTTGGAGAAGTGCAGCAAATTCTGCACAAAAATCCTTCATCAACCTTCGAAACTCTTGAACCTTGAAATCAGAATTTTTTCAACTTTGCTTCCTTCAAGCCTAGGCCGAAAATCACCCTTCAACTTCTGTAAAATTGACCCTTGTTCAGCCATGGACTGAACATCATGACCTTCACACTTACCTTGAGTACATGGACTCCATAACCACACCTCAAAACCCTCCTAAGATTACTCCATTCAAACTCTTTTTGAACTTCAAATAATTTTAGATTTTTGTTCCATGAAAACACTCTTGTATCAAGCTAATAAACCAGAATTTTCTCTACCATCTTAGACTGCATTTTCGCTAGCCTTCTAACCTGAACAAACTTCACTCATTTCAGCAAAGGTAGCTAGTTCAACCGGCACCATTGAAGAGCATAGAAACCTTCCTTGATCAAACACCATAGCTAACCTCCTACCTTAAACAACTCCACAACTTCCTCCATTTAAATTTAAAAAAAAAAAAATATGATCACTCTCTCTCCCATAAGCTGAAAACCAAAACTCCTATCCACCCCAAACCATTCGGCCAACAGCTCTCCAGAAAATTGTGAGCCTTTTCTCTTATTCTCTCCATCTTTCACCAAGAACACCAAGAACACCAAGAACACACACTAAACTTCTTCAAGCCTAAACCTACTCTAAACCCTTCCAATCACTCTCAAATACTCCAAATAACTTCTATTTAATCCCTAAACTTCATTTCTGGGATTTATAACACAAAACTTCGCAAACAAGAATTTTCAAACGGATCAAAATTAGTCTTTTTCCTTGAAGGTCTCAAGAACATCAACAAGGTAAATCAAGAACAACCTTCTTGTTTATCCTTTTTCCATTCAACTCTTCATATACTCTCCTAATGCTCTCTTTCTCTCTCTCTCTCTCTCTCTCTCTCTCTCTCTCTCTCTTCGTCTACCGAAATGGTTGATCAACCATCAACCATGGCTGTTTTTTTCCGGTGGATCACTCAAGGCTCTCTATCGCGCGTGGACCTTCTTTTGTCTTCATCAAAGCAATCGAAAATCAAGTATCTATTCTTAAATCCTTTCTTTTTAAATTCTGAAATCATGTCTCCTAGGTGTTGATAGGGAGATAGAGTATGAATGGAGGTTGAGTGTATGCATGTGAATTAAGGGGATGGAGTTAAGACATGATGATTGTTGTATAAGGCTAAGTTGTATGTGTTGTCTTCTTGGAATCATTATATGTTCTTCATGCTTAATGAATTTTATGGATGGTTGAAGCATGTTAGAGATCATGACACCAAAGGTGATTAGGCTCTTATGTTTCTATTTTCCATTGAAGCCATTAATGATGATTATGCCTAGAAGGAAGTTAGCCTTGTGATAGTATGTGTGAAGTCAAGCATGTGTTCATGAATGGGTTGGTTTATTATTTGATGTTGGAGAATGTGTTTATGAATCTTTTCTAGCAATAGGAAAATCATGGTGGAAGAGTATTTCCTTGTTAAGTCTAGGCTATTTTTATTAACAAAATTTTGTTACTTTAAATGGAATTACTACTATATTTTTCTCTAAAAAATTCGAAACTCTAGGAAGATTTGGAATGGTTTATTAATTAAAATATTAATATTTTCTTTATCAAATAAATGAGATCTTTTGTTAAAAATAATATATATATAGTAATAAATCATTTATAATAAATAAAATCTTAGAATTAATTGATGACCTTGTAGGCCTTAGTTCAAACTTTTACCTATATATCTAAATATTATTTATATTAAAATCTATTTGTTATTTATTGATTTAAAATTTAAAATAATTCATTTATTATTAATTTTATTTATTACTAATTAATTATTATCTAAAAAAAATAATAATAAATAAATAAATAAATATTTGTAATTTATTATTTACTAATAATAAAGCTATTTTTAAATTACCATTTGTTAATATTGTTAGACTTAATATTATTTAAAATTCAAATCTTCTTTTATTTATTAATAGCACACAAGAATTATTAAATGAGTCTAATTTATTAGCAACTATTTTAGAACCCCAAGTTATTTTAACTTATTAAACTAGACTTATTCTATAAAATTCTTTGGCATCTAGCCTTAAAGCTTAGGACATTAGGGTCATGGCTAGTCATGGTTGTAACAAGTTGAGCTAAGAAATTATTTATGTAAGGCAGGTATAGCTCGAATGTAACCTTATGTTTTGTGTTTACCCCAGGCGAGGTTAGGTCAGGCTTGGAAGATTTTTGAGTTTGAGCAAGCAAAGAACCAGGTAAGCTCTTGCATGGAATTTTGTGAAGACAAACAATTACTGTGTCAAGCCAAATGCGATGTGTATGGACATTTATTTTGTGAAGGCAATTAAGGACTGTTTTCCCTTTTAATTCCAGACAAACAATCATTTGAAAATTAAACGAGCAGTTTACACAAAATGCTAAACCCTTTCTAAAACCCAACTTTGACAAGACTTTTAGAAACCCTTAATTGCTATTTCCAAATAAAGCAGATTATGATCAATTTTCTCCCAAGTGGGACAATCAACGTTGAGTACTCAATAAGGGTAGACCACCAGGACTAGTCTTTGAAGGGTTAGGGTAAGTCTCTCAGTAGGTGGCCACCTCTGAGGGGTGAGTCCTTCCTGGATAGGATGCCAGTCCAGTAGGTCATGTCGGTCTGAGCTAGCAAGTTTCAGTCCTGTGGACTGTGTGTTCCGAAGTGGACAACCGGTAAGTTTGGGTGTAGAGATGGAGGAGTATCTCACCCGGTAGGCCGTACACCTACCTTTTGGCATCTTGCACAAAGTGTGGCATTCTGACCGTTATCTAGTCATGGGGCCCAACGTGTGGTAACCCATGGCTATCCATTTGAGTGGTTGTATTTATTGTGCACATGTATTGTTTGAAAAGCGAAACGCCACTCTTTATTTTTAACACTTATTTATTGCTTGCCAGCACTTTTCCTTATGAAACTTTTACAACTTGTATACATGAATTATTTTACCTGAAACACTCAAAGCACACACGGGCTTACTGAGATTTTTATCTCACCACCTTTTATGCCATGTTTTCAGGAAGATCCTGCTGTGGAGGTTATTAGCTAGATTGTTGCCTATGCTTTGAAGACTCATGTTATTTCCTTTATGTAGTGTTTTGAGAGATTGTTGCAAACAATTTATTTTGGATTTGTTCCAGTATTCATCTTTTGGGTTGTAATAAGTTTAATTTTAAAGTTTTTATTTTATTTTATTCTATGTGACCTAGTTATAAAGACCCCTTGTTCTCTGGACGGGGCGACATCCCCGGCCCTGATGGGCCTAGGTAGTGGGGTGTTACAGAGATAACTTGAGGATTAAATAGGAAAAATATTTTAGAGAGAAAATAAAAGCAAGAGTTGTTGTGGTTTAGTGGTTAGAGCTTTGGAATTAATTCTTGAGGTCTTGGGTTCAAATTCCATCATTGGAGCTTTAGCATGATTTATTTTTATTTTTACTTAGGAAGTGATATTTTCGACCTTAAGTGCTTTAGCATAGGGTAGAGGTGTTGTCCTAGGAGAGACATGATAGGAGTACTCTAATCCTATTCTTGTGCCCTACTAAAAAATTCCTAAGGGAATTCATTCCTCCTTGATCTTTAATTGTTCCTAATTCTCAATTCATTAGATTGGACAAATTTGTTCTAGCCAATTTCATTCTAGAAATTTCAGTAAAGTGCTGTGGCTTGAAGGTTCAAAATGTCTAAGGGAAAGACATCTTATGGACCAAAAATGTGGAAGAGATGGGGAAGGTTCCAAGAGAATTAATTCCCCTAATGAACCTTCTAAACTTCACTCTAGCTAGGTTCATTTTCCTTTATGAAATGAACTGAAATTTTTCCAGCTTCATGTGCTTTCAAGGTATCGAAATTTTCAGCCATTATTCCCTCCCAAATGCTACCAGAAAATGGCCCTTTTGATCAGCTTGAAATCTGAAATTTTCTGGTTAATTTCGGGTTGCACAAATGCTGTGCAAAACTAGAAAAATTTCTGGTTGAAATCGCAGTTTTGGTGGTCTTCAACCAAGCTATTTTCTTCCAGTTTTCTCCCAGCTCCTTAGCCACGTTTTTCCTCCATGAAGCAGGCAGGAAACCAGCCATGAAAGGCCTCTGAAATCTCCTTCAAACACTCTTCAACCTGGCTGAAAAATTGCAGCCGAAACTGCCCAGAAAAATTCCAGCAATGGCGAAATTTTGTGTAGTAATTTTCCAGCTTTGTTTCCTATTCCAGCCCTGGCCGAAACTTCATCTTTCTTCTGCACAAACCACTCTTAAACAGCCATGAACTAAACTCCATTTTCTTCCCCAAGCTTCTGCACAAAAATCAGACATGGCTGCCCGAAAATATCTCCAACAAATCACTGCAATCAAGCCTTGATTGGATACCAAAATTCCAGCAAACTTAATTTAGTAACCTTCCATAAAATGTCCTTCAAACAACTAGACCTTCCCTTCACCATTACACTCCTTCTTTTCGGCCACCATTAACCCTCTTCAACCAGATTTCATCCAGTAGAAGCACAGAGCAACAATTCGGCCATAGCAACTCCAAAAAGCTTCCATTGAAGAAAGATATTCTTGATATGTTTTATTTCCAAGTTTGATCCCCAAAAAAATTCTTTTAGGATTTCAATAACCAGCCTTTCATTTTCCTTTCAAACCAGAAAAATCATCTTCCTAAACTACACAAACAATTCAGCCACTGCACACACAGAATTTCGGCAGCCACAAACCCAAAATTCCTCTATTCTCTTCAACCTTTAAGCACACATAGAACACCAAGAACACCTACTCCTTTCTTTCACCTAATACCTCTCCAAACCACTTCAAACTCCTTCCAAAAATTCTAGATTTCATCTACTCACTGCCGTGAGTCCATCCATACCATTTTTAACATCAAACTCCAAAATCCAACTTGTTCTTTTGGATAAAAAATTAGAAATTTTGTGAAGGCTCAAGAACACCTTCAAGGTAGGTTTGTTCAAACAACTTCATCTTCACTAATCTTTGATCTCCAATGAATATATATATGAATAAGTATGCTAATGGACTCTCTTCTTCTCTTTCTCTCTCTCTCTCTCTCTCTCTCTCTCTCTCTCTCTCTCTTAGCCGAACACTTTCTTCTTCTTGGACGAATGGTTCTTCACCAATGGCCATGCTTTCTTCATCTTCCTTGGACGGATTTAGACATCTAAGAGTTGAGATCCATTCGAAACTCCTTCAAGGTACTCATCAATCAGGTAAGCCTTTTCAACCCTCCTTTTAAATTCTAGATTCATGTCTCTAGGATGTTATTGGTAGGAGATGGATTATGAATAGGATTTGAGCATGTATTGTTGTGATGAGTAGAGATTGAAGCATGAATAGATGTGTGTTTATGATGGAGATGGGATTTATGCATGAGTTGATTATCTTGGTTGATTTTATGGTGTTTTTAGGGTTTAATGCATGTCTCCATGTCATAGGTAGTATTTGTAGTCAAGTATGCTAGAGATTATGTCATCTATGATGAATAGGAATTATATTCATGTATGATCATTGAAGCCATGATTATGTTTATGCTAGTAGAGGTTGGATCATGCATTGATAAATTTAGATCTATGCTTATATTCATGATTTAGACGATTTGATGAATTAAAGGGGAGTATATGTTCATGATTATAGTTAGTAAGTGGAAATATGATCATGACCTAGTTGTCCCTAACCTAAATTATATTTCTTCAATAAAATTTTAATATTATGAATTTTGCTAGTAATTTCGAAAAACCTTAGGAAGGGTGGATTTGGATTATTATATATATATATATATATATATATATATATATCTATAAAATAAGGATATTTTAGTCAAATAAATAATAGCTTTACTAAAAAATAAAATAAATATAGATATTATATAAAATGATAATATCAAATAAAGCCTTTTTATGAAAATAATCATAATAAGTAAAAATATTAATTTTGTAAGTCTTATATTCATAAATATCATTAAAATTTATCACCTTTCAATTATTATCTTTTAAACAAAACCTGTTAAAATTTATTTATTAGCTTTCAATCAAGACCCATTAAAATTTATTTCAACTAATTTTAGTTATCAATTATTTTCAAATAATTAATTATTAATAAATTATTCTTTTACCTAATACCACCTAGGACTCTTCATCAAACAAACTCTAAATTATTCTTAGCAAGATTTAAACCTTCAACTTATTAGTACCTATTTCCTAAAACATTAATTATTTTAAATATCAAATTAGACTTAGCTTATAAACCTTTTTATTTATTATTTGGCCATAAAGCTTGGGACACTAGGATCATGGTAGTAGTGAGTTGAGCTAGTTTTATTTGTGAAAGTGGATATTGGCTTGAGTTTGATTGTGATTTATTTTTACCCCATGCGGGGTTAGGTCAGCTGTTGAGGACCTTTATTTTATCTCGAGCTAAGGATCAGGTAAGCTCCTGCATAAAATCTGATTAATGTAAAATGTTTATTATGGCAAGACAAATGCAGAGTGCATGGACACTCATTTCTGTAAAGGCAATTGTGGATTGACTCCTTTCTTATTTCAGTCAAACAATTATTTTAAAATCCATAAGTAGATTTACTCAAACTCAAAACTCTTTCTAAAACTAATCTTGACAAAGACTTTGGAAACCCTTAATTGCCATTTTCAAGTGGAACTATGTTTTGTTCATTTTTCCCAAGTGGGATATGTTACGTTGAGTACTCAATATGGGTAGACTGCTAGGGCTAGTCTTTGAGGGGTTATGGTGAGTCTCTCAGTAGATGGTCACCTCTGAGGGGTGAGTCCTGCTCGGATAAGGTGTCAGTCTAATAGGTCGTGCTGGTCCGAGCTAGCAATTTATTTTTCAGTCAAGTGACTGTGTTTTACCGGAATGGACACCCGGTTGTTTTTTGGGTATAGAGAATGAGGAGTATCTTGCCCGGTAGGCCAATCACCTACCTTTTTTGTCAGTCTGCACAAAGTGTTAGCATTCTGACCGGTTATGGGGCCGAACGTGTGGTAACCCATGATCATTTCTTTTGAGTGGTTGATTTTATATATATGGTTGGAAAAGCCAAAACACCACTCTTGATTTTAACTAATGTTTATTGCTTACCAGTATTTTCCTTATAAAGATTTTATACTTTGCATTCACAAACTGTTTTCACTGGACACTAAAAGCACACACGGACTTACTGAGATTTCTGTCTCATCAACATTTTTACCATGATTTCAGGTCGATCCTGCTATGGGGATGAGTAGCTAGATATTGCCTGCCTTGGCAGATTTTCTGATAATTTGTTTTGTGTAGTGCTTTGGGGAGATGAGAGTGGATAAATTTTATTATGGATTTGTTTTTAGTATTCTTGGATTTATTCTTGGGTTGTAATAAATTTTGAAGTTAAAGTATTATTTTTATTTTGCAACTTTATTTGTGTGACCTAATTATAAAGACCCATTGTCCTTTGGACGGGGCGATATCCCCGACCCTGGCGGGCCTAGGTAGTAGGGTGTTACAGGGTCAGAATCTCGAATTTAGCTGCGCTGTGAGTTAAGCTTATCAGAAGACTCCAATTCTGTAAGTCCCTGTACATCTATTTGATAAACGATGCACAAATTTGCAAGTCATTGTATTCAATTCTTTCAATTGCTGTCTTGATAATCAAACATGGAAAATTCACAATTTTAGCACTAAATGTTGTTTTGATCAAACCATTATCTTTTATAAATGAAATATAAATATTTTGGATCTTTTGATTAAATACAAGTTACCATGATTGAATGTTCTAACAGTTTAAGTAATTTGTTGAGAACGTCCTATATTGGATATATGATTCATTGAGTACTCAATTAGGGTAGTCTTCTAGTACTAGTCTCTGAGAGCTAGGGCTAGTCTCCGGTAGGTGGCCACCTTCAGAAGATGAACTCTTTTAGGATAAGATGCCAACTAGTAAGCCAGGCCAGTTTACGCTAGCACTATAGTCCGAATGGGACTATAGACTAGAGATGGATGAATGGTAAGTTTGGGGTGGAAGATGGAGGAGTATTCTCCACAGTGGGTCGATCACCCACTTTATTGTGATGCATGGTTTCATAGTGACTAGTCATGATGCAGGGTTTCATGACTTTTCGTTTTTGAAATTATATCTCAATAATGTTATAAGTGGTTTTGTTTATTGAAATATTCCTGCATTGGATATTCAGATTTAAATTGTTTAACTTGTGAATTATTGCATAGCTTGAAACCATTCAGTATTTACTAAATTAAGTACTTGCAAGTATTTTTCTGTCAACTATTTATGAAAAATTACATCATGAAGGAATTTTAAAACTACTCCATGTGCACATATAGGACTTATTGAGAATTCCCTTCTCACACGATTTTCTCTATCATATTTCAAGAAGTACTAGACCTGAGATGGGTAATTAGTAGAGACGAGTGATGTTCCAGATTTAATTGTTCTTTTATTTATTTGAGAAGAGAAGATGATTGTCCTTTAGACATTGTTTCATTTAAGTTGTGGATTTTTTATTTGTACGCTTTAAGTTTATTTTCAAGACCTTGTAATAAATTTTTGATAAGGTGTATTCTTGAGTTTATATTTTATGATTTTCTCTATTTTATCTAGTTACAAAGACCCCTAGTCCCAAGGATGGGGCGACATCCTTGACCCTCTTCGGGTCACATAGTAGTAGGGTGTTACAAGAATGTAACATCCTGGGATTCTGATGAGAAGTCTAAATAGTATATAAGATATGTCTAAGTACTTATTGTCAACTTGAGATATTTATTTTGGCCCAGTGAGGATGGCAACCAAGTATTTGATTGTGGGTGCTTCCAGGCCTATATTCGTGCTCACATATTTGGCTTTGTATGCTATATTTGAGCAATTGAGACTAGGGGAAAACTTATACATGATTCTTGACTTATGCTTATGTTTTAAATTAAGTTGTTTACATGACATTGATGAGTATGCTATGGTTATCATGTTGCTAAAGGGGGAACTTATATCATGTGAGTTTATAATTGAGTGGATAATCTCTGTAAATTAGATGTAATGCTTGATAGTGACAGTTAACATGTAAGCATAACCAGAAATGTTGATGATTGATTCCTAAGTATGTTTCATATGGGTAGTTTATGACTAGATATTTTTTACCTTTTTATAGATGGTGTTGGGTTTTCTTTCAGAGAAGTAAATATGTAGTTTATACCTAAGTGAAGAATATCAAGTAAGTCCTTGCATCTTATAAAACTTCTTTTGCTTTAGAGACTTTATAGGTCCTTGCATACATGAAACCTCCTTTGTGCAATTGACTTTATCATTGAGTTAACTTTTGAAAAGATTTTTAAATCTTTGCACGAGACTCTTGATTTTCAATGCTCAAAAGTATTTATATGATTATACTTTGAAAAGTATTTTTTTTTTAATCATGCACATCCTTAAAAAGCAGATTTCAAGTAAAGAATCATTCTTATTTTAACTTCGTGAATATCATATTGATTTGACAAATATAATTTATGAAATCATATCATTAATTTCTTAAGTTTACAACTTAGCATGTGTTTATGAAAAATACTTGATAATTGATTTGTAGAATGATTGAAGGTCCCCAAGAGAGATCAGTTTCATTGGGTACTCAATAAAAATAGACCACTGGTACTAGCCCTTGAAGGGTAGGACAAGTTTTCCGGTAGGAGACCACCCTCAAGAGATGAGTCATTTCTAAATGGGGCGATAATACTAATAGGTCTAGCCAGTCCGTGCTAGCAACCAGTTCAAGTGGAATTGTTCCCGGAATGGACAATTGATAAATAGGATGGCATTTGGAGAAGTATTCCACCCAGTAGGTCAATCACCTACTAGCACTGTGATGGAGGGTTTCATAGTGCCCTATCACGATGCAGGGTTTTGTGGCAACTAATTAGGGTTATGATGTAAGATTTCATAACCTGGGTTTTAAAAATTATGCGTGCTTGTTTTACTAAATGTTGTATTCGATAAATTTTAATAATCTTATCGAATTGGTACCATGGAGTTTATACCACTTAGTACTGTTGGAATTTTGTTGTAAATGCATGCATTTATTCATGACACTTTATTCAAAACTTGCATCATGAAAAAGTTTTACAAACTACAAGAGCATGCACTGGACTTACTGAGATTTATTTCTCACACATTTCCTCATCATGGTTTTTAGGATGTCCTTGATTCAATAGGGTAGAAGATTATTAGAGTTTTAAGAAATTAAATGCTTAATTTGTTAAACTATGTTAAAAACTTGTATTCATTTTAGATTTATTTTCAAGATGATGTATAAGTATGGATGAATTGTACCCAGTTATTAAGTTTATAATATTTTATTTACTTTACCTAGTTTTAAAGACCCTTGGTTCTTTAGACAGGGTGACATCCCCAACATACTTGGGTTGCGTAAGTAGCTGGGATGTTACACCAAGAGACTAAAGTAGCTTTTTTTTTTTTTAACACGATTTTTATTTCTATCTTTATATGTCCAAAAGGATTTGAAGTTCAAGAATTCTTTGCCAAATTAAATCTCTTTTATTTTTTTAATATTTATTGGATTGGACCAGGGATGGTGATGAGAGATTTTACGAATCTCCCACTCCACAATATCAAGATATGTAAAATACTAATCAACACTTTCTAAGGAATCTATAGTTCGTTTGCAATAATAATATGTTCCCAGGATAAGTGATTCACACAAAGCATAAAAATAACTAGATTATTCTAAATTCATATATTGTATTAGTACTAGATACTAGAGAAAGAGCATACTGAGACTTTCTTTTCTTGTATTTATCATTTTTGACGTCTGAACAACAAGATAGGCACTTTGGCTCTTTTGTTTAGGGATTCTAAGGACGTATAATACAAGAAGATCTTATCTCTTGCTCTTCTCATTCTCTATCCTTGGGTTCCCTAAAGGATTTCTAAAATAAAGGAAAGAAAGATGCTAAATCTTAGAGCAAAGTGTTTGCAATATGAAGACAAATGTTTGGAAAAAAATGTTTATTCACAAGAGGTTCTGTGAGTAATGCTCATAGAAGCTCAATTTCATTCTTATATGCATACATTCATTCTTTTTCATGCATGGTTCTCAACAAGTCTGGGACTCTGTTGTGTGTGTGTGTATATATATATGTATGTATGTATGTATATACATACATACATACAAAAATTTGTGATGAAATAGTTAGAAGCTACTCTATTCAAGGGTACATAAATCATCAAAAATAGAGTTACAAATAATCTTTAACTTTTTACAAGTGCTCAAAAATTTGTTGAAGGTATTTGTGCAAAGTCATTTGGTGTGATCTGAGATGAATCATTTTGTTTATGCTGAATTATGAAGATGAATCACTTTGTTTATGCTAAATCATAAAGATGAATCATATCCTTGAAATTGTCTTTGTTGGTGACTCATATCCTTTATGGGATTCAATGGTCATGCTAAGCCGTTTTAAGCCATTTATCTTGGTTAGTAATCATGGTAAGTTATTTTGTCAGTTGTTCTTCTACTATGTTTTGTAAATAATCATCCCTCATGAGTCCTATATTATATTCAAAAGTTTCACTTTCAATTGTTCTTGTTTCTTCTTCTTAAATCTTCTTTTCATTAAGATCAAGATAAATGATGTGCTAGCACTTGTGGTAGTACGAGTCTAGTCTGGCAGCAGTAGGTGTATATGAGAGAGGTATGTCTCCCCATTGATAGTTATAGCTTTTGGTGGAGTTAGCAGCTGTTAGGATTATGCCCTAGAAGCAATCATTTGTACAATATATTTTGCATGATAAATCAATAAAAAACATTTTTTATCCTTCAATTTCCTTATTTCATATGTTTATGTGTATAAAACTAATAGATAAAGTCTCAAGTATAACACTGTGTTAAGAAAATCATGATAGAAATTGTGATGTGAGATTCCTACTACATTGAACTGTGTTTGTGCTTGAATTATCCCTAGTCATAATATTAATGATATGGGACATCATTAATGCACTAAGACTAGCAATGTTTGTTCCATTTGAGAAAATTTTCCATGGATTAATTTTATTGAAGTTAAAAACTTAATAATTTAAAACATTTTCATTAAAACTTTCTAGAGATTTTGATCTCTTTGAAAAAAAATAATTTTCCTTTGCGAACATAAATTAAAATGATTTTCCATTTTAACTTAACAAAAAATTTCTAAGTCCAAAATATTTTCTATGTCAAGGATAAAAACCTTTAAGAAAATATCCAAGAATTAATTTTTGTTTAAGTTAAAAATTAACCATTTAATTAAAGTAAAATATTTTTCCTTGTCAAATAAAATTCCCCAAAGACTTTGGTCTTTGAGAAAACGTGCACATAGGAATTAAAACAAATAGCATACTAGAAAATAGTAAACATTTTCATGCTTTCCAATTTTTAAATATAGGTGCCCAAAGAATAGAATTAAACACATTAATTAAATTAATTAATGGTCTTGTTTAATCTTAAAAATCATTTACTATTATTTTTCATACAAAATATTGGAAGAATATTAAATATTGCAAAAATAATAACTTTGCCTGGTATGGGATTAAAAACAAAAAAGAAATTATGCAAGAATTACAAGGAAAAAGTAAAAAAAATATTTTTTTTCCTTTGGTCTTGCGCACCTGCCATATTAGATCATGGCCTATGGAAAGATCCATGGACCATGACTTGTAGGTGGGTGCCTACCACCTGCAATCTGCGAGCTGCCCCAGAACTAGTCGCTACCATGAACGCATCTTAGGGAGAAAGCATTGCATCCTGCCCAGGATGCTAGGCATTCTGCCAAGCTAAGAGGGAAGCTCGAGCCTGGTTGAGGCTTGCATGCCGTGGCTGGGCCTAGGCACTCGCCTCGGCTCCAGGCTGTCCAAGCCGTGACTGACGCGGCTTGGCTTGGCTTGGGCAATGGCTCGGTCCATCTTCTTAGTTTTTTTCCCCCTCTTTTCTTTTGTGATTTTCTCCAGAAGCTCTGCAAATCTTCTTGCGACTTCAACAGGCAGATTTCTTGTTACAAATTTTCATAAAAAACAAAAACCACATCCGCCTATACTCTTGAAATTTTGGTTTACACGATTGCTAAGGAAAAATATTAAATTTACATGGTTTTCCTAAACCTCAACTGTGAGGTGTACAGAGCTTCTACCCATACCAAAACAGCGAAGGGTCACAGGCATTAATCAAACAATTATCTGCACCATTTTATTAACTAACATGCATGCTTCCTAAGCCATCCAAAGCTTCACGCTGTGATACCAATTGAAGCTTGAAAAACAAGAAAAACCATGCACGCAGAAACCAAAACCAAGCACAAAAGGCAGCGGAAGGAAAGACAAATATACCATGATTTTCTTCTCTTAGGCTGTGAAGAAATTGGTTGAACCACCGGGGTAGCTACTTCACTTGTTAATGCCTTTGGTTGAAAACCCGCTAATCATCTAATCCTTCGTGGCATGAACACCGAAGTCTTTTGCTTCTCAGAATATTCCACCGCCTAACCACTTGTTGGTGAAACAAATGGGCGAGGAAAAACTAGTCTCAAAGCTTCTTGATTCCTTGCTATTAGTTAGCAAGATAAAGAAGATGAAGAAGAGAGAAAACTAGAGAGAAGAGAAGACCAAGGCTTCTGGGATTTTTTTTTTATGTTCACAGACATGTGTTTTCTATAAAAAAAAACACACAATCACACTACTTGATAACCTAACACCGGGGTTTTGATATTTCAAAACCCTCGAACGTAATTAACATAAGACGTTTGACTTACCCCAAACTCTTGTGTTCCATGAATTAAAACAAACCCTTTTGGTTTAGGCTATTGGGCTAATAATTATTATTATTATTTTCCTTAGACCCAATGAGCCTAAAATAACAAACATTATTTATTTATTTTTTTGAGTTGGAAAAATAACCCAATAAATTATTAATGAGCCTAAATAAACTAAAATAATTATTTAAGCCTTTTTATCTAGTTTAGGCCTAGGTTAACTTTCTAATTATTCAATCTGGGCTTAAGCCCTGAATAATTAATTAACAAGTTAAATCAGATAATAAATTATAATTTAATTTCTCTCTTTCTTTTATTTTATTCTAGTCTAATAATAAATTAGACTTCTTGAATACAATAAAATCCTTTTTAATTGAGACCATTTTCTTGACTTAAAAATTAATTAGGACTTACGGGCTATTCTGAGGACCAAAAAGACACATTGCCTTGGCTATTAAAATGACCAAAATACCATTGTTATATAAATAGCTGTAGTTTGCATTTTAAATATTTTATAATATCACCATAAGAAAATATTGATCCCAAGGACAATGCTGCGTTAGCTATGTCTTCGACCTACAAGTGAAATGACTAAAATACCCTTCTATACAATGCCGTGCATTTAGAGAGGAATAAATGTATTAATACCTCTCTAAAAGATATCTACCATCCTTAGGCTTCTAATCCAATGATCTATGACTTCTTGGAATATTTTCGCTTTCCAGGGGAGCTACCCTAAAGCAAATATCCAAGTCATGTTCCCCAGGGCCCTAAATAATTAGATCATTAGGACAACCACAAGTGGCGATATAGTATAAAAGCTAACTTGTACAAGTCTATCTTAACTAATTAGTTACATATACCCAACATAAAAGTATATTGGTCCTACAAAAGAATCTCAACTATAGTACATTAAAGCATACGCTTCCAGCTTTGTCAGACCACCAACTCATTCTTAAATTGTAGAGTACAAGTCCACGCTGTTGTAGTAGTAGTCTAGGTTTCAACCACATAATACTTTTAGAAACCACCACTACAGGTCCAGTTCTACGTATTCGAAATGCGCTTATGTTATGAAATGAGAAGACTACTCATTAGCTAAAGGTATACCACTCTATAATCAGAATTCATAACACAATAACCTTACAATGATGAGATTCCCATTCTCATTATTTGGTTAAGAATGATAGTTTATGCATTAAATAACCTATGGTCTATACCTTATTGTGAAAGACCTCCATTCATATGAACTATTTACTTAAACACAATAGGAATTTTCTAATGAAATTGTGCACAAAAGTAAAAAAGTATTCACAAATAATTTTTGAGAATAAAACTTTTATTAATACAAAAAAAAAAAATTACATCAGAAACCTAGTCTAAGAGGGTATACATGATAGGAATCTACCCGGCTATGGGGATCGAGCTCAAGAAGACCTGGTCTGTTGATGAGAGGCCATGCCAAACAATTCCAACACAACTTTCAAGCATATTTACAAGCACATTTCAAGTGAGATAGCATATGGGCAATATCAGAAGATGAACGGGAATAGACCATGCTATTGGTATACGAAGAATGACAACAGGGAGCTGTTCACGTAGAAAAATTACGGCCACCAAAGTGGAACTGACACCAGCTTGAGGAGCCCGGATCAATGGCAGTTGGGGATAGGTGAAAGTCCCATTTTTCATGACATGAGTATTGTTCCACTAGAGTGGAACTAGCGTCAGCCCGAGGAGCCCAAATCGACATCAACCGTGCTCGGAAACTCGAATCCTAGATAATTTTTCAGCTATTTTGGGGCTTTTTGTAATAATTAATAGTTATTTAGTTCAAGGATAGAACACCCTTATATATTACTTTTGTATTGTAAGAAAACAACAACATATATCATATTTTTAACAAGAATGAAGAATTCATCTTGAAGGCTTGAAGCTTGGAAGAGATTCCTTGTTCATCCTCAATCCAAGACCAACCTATGGGCTTAGTGCACTATTGAGTAAGTGTCTTTAAATTTTAAGGATAATTCAACTAGAAATTAACAAGGGTTCTTCTTGTTTGTCATCTCAGGTTCTTGTTGTTTCTTGTTTGAATGCCCACAATTCCCTATCATTTTAGTTCTTGATTTTTTGCTAAGTCAAGGGTTCTAAGATGTTATTGTGGTAGACCTTCATCTACTAAATTTGGGGTTCTAAAAGCTAGTTTTTTTAGGGTTCTTTATTTGTAGGAAAAGGTGTTTCTTTGTTACGGTTCTTGATCTTTTTTGTCCCTTCTTATTTGTTTGAAGTCTTTGAACTTTGCTAAAGTTAAACAAAACCTATTTTGAGATCTTGTGAGACTTTCTCACTCTCAAGCTCATATCAAATTTGGTATCAGAGGAAGGATTAAGCTTAGGTTTCTATCTTAGCTTAGATCTATCAAACCTAGAGTAAGAAACAAACCAAAAAGTTGCAACTACAAATTGTGTCAAAAGGGCCTTATTAATTCTTGTTTGATTTGGAGTTTTATTGGGGGAAAAAAAAAGATTGGCTTGTTGAAGAAAAATCCTTAGGAATACATTGAATCTTGTTGTTATGACTATATTAGGCTTGTTTGGGAAGAAATTTTCTTGCAAAGTTCTACAGAAAGATCTTTCACATAAGGTGTTTGATAAAATTCCTCGATGACCATATACCCTATGAACACTATGTGTTTGATAAAATGTCTCAAAGAAAGAATATGGCTTGAATATTAGCATTATTCCTATAAAATAATCTTAGATCTCTTCTTATCATATTGTCCTACTTAATTCAAATATCCTTGTACTCATTCCTTGGAATTGGTGTAAACATTATTGTCTTGTTTCATTGTGTTCTTTAAACTATCTTCTTGTGGTATATTGTGAACATCTTATACTCTACTTGTTTTTGACCTCTAAGTGTTCACAAAATTTTGTTGTCCTAAGACCTTACCCTTGTATTGAAGAATCCTAAAAGCTAATGGACTAGGGTGAACTAAACTCTTTGATGTTGGAGAGGTCTTTAGTTGAACAAGTGAGATATTGAGTGAACAAAAAAAGGTATGAGAGAAAAAAAATCTTATTTGCAAAAGCCAAGGAGTGCAAACACGAGAATAGAGTGTAAACACTTAGGAAGTGAGTAAGGAAACCACCCAACTGCACCCTCTAAGCTGATACCTAAGAAGGACGGAGTCTAAGGCTGCCACCTAGGTAATTTAATAAATTGAGGGAAGAAGGGAACAGAGATTAAGGAAAGGCTATTAAGAAGCCGAGGAGCTAAGATATCAATGCTTTTGTTGTTTGGGATATGGACATACGACACACGAATGCCTAAGTAAGAGAGTGATTTACATAATTGCCTATGGTGAGATTTTATTTGAGGAAGAGGAATATAAGAAATTGGGAGAAATTTAAAAGGAAGAAGAAATCTCGAGTGAAGAAGGTGAAGAAGTTGGGCAGGTGTGTGCATTATTTTGTGCAGCTAGGAGATATTTGAATACACAAGTGAAGGAGGATGAGCATTATCAATAGAAAGAGAACATCTTTTACAAAAGATGCTTCATCAATCAAGTACCTTGCAGCGTAATCATTAATAGTGGGAGTTGCACCAACATTATAAGTTCTAGTGTGGTGGAAGAGATAGGCTTGGAAACAAAGAAGTATCCGCAACCATACAAGTTGCAATGGCTAAATGACTGTGGGGAATTGAAGGTTAATAAATAAGCCTTGATTGCATTCGATATGAGGAAACACAAGGATGAGATCTTGTGTGTTGTTGTGCCCATACAGGTAGGCCATTTACTTTTAGGGAAACCATGGCAATATGATAGGGGGGTAGTGCATGATGGAAAGAAAAACACTTATACTGTATATAAGGAGGGAAAGAAATTCATTCTTCTACCTATGTCTCCAAGTGATGTGAGTAGAGATCAAAAGATCATGAAAGAAAAGGAGAAGAAAAAGAGTGTTAAAGAAAATGAGAAAAAAATAAGAGTGAGAACACTGAGAAAGAAGAAAAGGAAAAGAGAGAAGGAAAACAAGAGAGAAAAGATAAGAAACGAGTAAATTTCTTTGCAAAAGAGAAAGAGGTGGTAGAAGCCATTAAAGCAAAGGAACTAGTGTATCTTTTAATTTGCAAAGGTATTTTTGTAACTACAAATGATACTACTCTTTCTTTACCTTGTAAAATTACAGGTCTTGTTGAAGAATTTCAAGATGTATTTTCAAAAGAAGTACCCGATGGATTACCACCTGCCCGAGGAATAGAGCATTAGATTGATTTCATATCGGAGGATATCATTCCAAATAGACCAGCTTATAGATGCAACCTTGAAGAAGCTAAGGAGCTGCAAAAGCAAGTTGAGGAGTTGCTCAAGAAAGGCCATTTTTGAGAGAGTTTGAGTCCAAGTGCGATTCCGGTGTTATTGGTGCCTAAGAAAGACAGATGATTGAGAATGTGTGTTGACTGCAGGGCCATTGACAACATAACGGTAAAATACCGCTACCCTATCCTTAGGCTTGATGATTTATTAGATGAGTTGAATAGATCATGTGTATTTTTAAAAATTGATTTGAAATATGGATATCATCAGATCAGGATTAGGGAAGGTGATGAATAGAAAATTGCATTTAAGATTAAACATAGTTTATATGAGTGGCTTGTGATTCCATTTAGGTTATCAAATGCATCTAGTACTTTCATGAGATTGATGCATTATGTGTTGCGAGAGTATATTAGAAAATTTGTTGTGGTGTATTTTGATGACATTTTGATTTACAACAAAACTTATAAAGATCATTTGCATCATCTTAAATGTGTGCTTATTACCCTTAGAAGAGAAAGGTTTTATGCGAACTTTGAAAAATGTTCATTTTGTTTGGAAAAGGTAACCTTTCTTGGTTATGTTGTAAGTTCAAAGGGCATTGAAGTAGATGAAGAGAAGATCAAGGCAATACAGGATTGGCCAACATCTACATCTGTGACTGAGGTAAGGAGTTTTCATGGGTTAGCCAGTTTTTACAGGCGTTTCATTAGAAACTTTAGCAAAATAGCTGGCCGTTGATTGAAGTAATAAAAAAGAATGTAAGATTTAGGTCAGGGAAAGAACAAGAAAAGGCTTTCATTACTTTGAAATCAAAACTGAGTGAAGCCCCATTGTTGTCCTTGCCTAACTTTGAGAAGGCTTTCGAAGTGGAATGTGATGCTAGTGGAATAGGAATGGATGCTATATTGACTTAGGATAAAAAACCTAGTGCATTTTTTAGTAAGAAGCTATCAGGAGCACCTTTAAATTATTCCACTTATGATAAGGAATTATATGCATTAGTGAGGACCTTGCACCATTGGCAACATTATTTGTTATCCAGGGAATTTATCATCCATACTGATCATGAAACATTACAGCACCTTAAAGGAAAACAAAAGTTGAAAAAAAGGTATGCTAAATGGATGGAGTTCATTGTTACATTTCCATATGTGATCGAATACAAGAAAGGTAAGAATAATGTTGTAGCCGATGCATTATCTCGCATGTATGTGGTTTTAAATTCCTTGGATGCAAAATTGCTTGGCTTTGAGCTTATTAAGGGCTTATATGCTAATGATAATAATTTTAGAAAAATTTATCACGCTTGTGAAATATGTGCCTTCCAAAAATTTTATAGGCATGATGGGTTTTTGTTTAAGGTGGGTAGACTTTGCATAGCAAAGGGATTATTGGGAGAATTGCTAGTGAGGAAAGATCATAGAGGAGGATTAATGGGACATTTTGGGATTTCAAAAACATTAGGCATTTTGCAAGAGCATTTTTATTGGCAAAAAATGAGGGGAGATGTGGAGAGGCATTTTAATTCATGCATTACATGTAGAAGGGCAAAGTTTAAAACACTATCCCAAGGTTTATATACTCCATTACTCGTCCTTAATGCACCTTGGTTAGATATTTAGATACATTTCATATTAGGATTGCCACGGACCAAGGGGGGGGGGGGGTAGGGATTCTATCTTTGTAATTGTTCATCGATTTTCTAAGATGGCTCATTTTATTCCTTGTGCAAAAATTAATGATGTTACTCACATTGTAGGTTTAATCTTCAAGGAAGTGGAAAGACTGCATGGGTTACCATAGAGTATAGTATCGGATAGGGATTCCAAATTTTTAAGTTATTTTTGGAGAATATTGTAGGCAAAACTTGAAACTAATTTGTTGTTTTCTATAGCTTGTCACCCACAAACGGATAGACAAACGAAGGTTGTTAACCAGACCCTCACCAACTACTACAGGCAATCATCAAGAGGAACTTGAAAACTTGGGAAGAATGTTTTCCACATACAAAGTTTGCCTATAATAGAATTGTCTATTCTACTACTTCATATTCTTCATTTCAAGTTATTTATGGGTTTAATCCATTAATTCCCTAAGATTTATCTCCTTTGCCTGTAGGTGAGCGATTGAGTCGTGATGGTAAAAAGAAGGCCGAAATGGTCTAGTCCATGCATGAGACGGTTAAGACTCTAATAAAAAAATGAAATGAGGGCATTGCATGCAAGCACATAACTAAGGAAGAAAGCAGGTGATATTTAAGCCAGGAGACTGGGTTTGGGTGTATTTGCGTAAAGAGAGATTTCCTACCCAATGCAAATCCAAGCTCGAACTGCGAGGAGATGGCCCATTTCAAGTTCTTAAGCGATATAGAGATAACGCTTGCAAGATTGATCTATCGGGTGAGTATAATATAAGTACTACTTTTAGTGTAGCTGATCTTTCTCCTTATGATGTAGGTTATGATTTGAGGACGAATCCATTCCAACAAGGGGGAAATGATAGGAATCAACTTGGCTACAGGGATCGAGCTCAAGAAGGGGGAGAGGACGAGACCGAATCAAAACCGAGCTTTCTCGGTCCGTAGAAGAGAGCCCGTACCAAATAATTCCAACATAATTTTCAAGCATATTTACAAGTACATTTCAAGCGAGATAGCATATGGGAAATACCACAAAAGGAACGGGAACATACCATACTGCTAGTATATGAAGAATGATAATCGAGAGCTATTTGCGTAGAAAAATGATGGTTACCAGAGTGGAACTAGCACCGGCCCGAGGGGCCTGAACCGGCACTGGCTGGGGACTGGTGAAAGTCCCATTTTTTTTTTACACGAGCACTGTTCCACCAGTGTAGAATCGGCGCCGCCCCAAGAAGCCCAAACTAGCGCCAACCGTGCCTGGAAACTCGAATCCTAGATGATTTTTCAGCTATTTTGGGGTCTTTTGTAATAATTAATAGTTGTTTAGTTCTGGGATAGAACACCCATATATATTGCTTTTGTATTGTAAGAAAACAACATATATTATATTTTTAACAAGAATGAAGAATTCATCTTGAAGGCTTGAAGCTTGGAAGAGATTCATTGTTCATTCTCAATCCAAGACCAACCTATGAGCTTAGTCCACCCTTAAGTATATATCTTTAAACTCTAAAGATACTTCAACTAGAAATTAACAAGAGCTCTTCTTGTGTGTTATCTAGGGTTCTTGTTGTTTCTTATTTGAATGCCCACAGTTCCCTATTATTTTAGTTCTTGATTTCTTGCTAAGTCAAGGGTTCTAAGGTGTTATTGTGGTAGACTTTTATCTACTAAATTTGGGGTTCTAAAAGCTAGTTCTTTTAGGGTTCTTTATTTGTGGGAAAAGGTTTTTTTTTTTGTTACTTTTCTTGATCTCTTTTATCCTTTCTTATTTGTTTGACGTCCATGAACTTTGCTAAAGTTAAACAAAAGTCACTTTAAGATCTTATGAGACTTTCTCCCTCTCAAGCTCATATTAATACATCCCAATGGAATTCGTGCTTAAAAGATATAGTGTGAGCAAAATTGAACTTAGTGAAGTTCAAGAAGTACAAACAAATAATGATCAATCAGTTGATCCTAAGTTTATTGATCAAATAGATAAACCTTCTAATACACAAGAACCTTATAGGTCAGGTAGGATACAAGTGGCACCTGAGAGCTATGGATTTCTCGTTACTGACCATAATGACTTATTTCTCATAGAAGAAGATGAGCTTACCACTTACGAAGAAGTTCTGAATAGTTTAGAATCTGACAAATAGCTTGATCCCATGAAGTCAGAAATGGATTCCATGTATGACATCCAAGCTTGGACTTTGGTTGATCCACCTGAAAGGATAAAACCCATAGGGTGCAAATGGGTTTTCAAGAGCAAAACTGACATGCATGGCAAAGTGAATACCTATAAGGCATGATTGGTTTCAAAAGGTTACCGTAACAAATAAGGTATTGATTATGATAAAACTTTTTTACAAGTAGCAAAAATCTATTAGAATACTCCTAGCACTTACCACTTATTATGATTATGAGATTTGGTAAATGGATGTGAAAATAGCTTTCTTTAATTGAAATCTGACTAAGGAAGTGTACATGACACAACTTGAGGGTTTCATATCAAAGGATCACAATAAAGTGTGCAAGCTACAAATGTTCATTTATGGACTAAAGCAACCTTCTAGGAGTTAGAATATCCATTTTGATGAAACAATTAAAGAATTCAATTTCAAACAAAATATGGATGAACCTTGTGTACACAAAAAGGTTAGTGGGAGTGTAATTTTTTTCCTATTACTATATATAGATGACATATTGCTAATAGGAAATGATGTCTGTATTCTACAATCAGTCCAGATTTGGTTATCTAAGAAGTTCTCCATGAAAGACCATGGAGATGTAACATATATTTTGGGAATAAAGATCTATAGAGATGGATCAAAAGGGTTGTTTGGTCTTTCACAGCCTACATACATAGACAAAGTTCTAAAGAGGTTTAACATGGATTAATCCAAGAAGTGATTCTTATCCATGACCTATAGGGTAAGCCTTTCAAAATCTATGTGTTCTAAGATACAAGTGTTAAGATTCGTAGACTCCTAAACGCGAAAAACATCCATGAATCCCTTCCAAGGATCCAAGTAAACGATTAAGAAGATATAAGGTTTACAAAATTACCTTTTTGTTTGGCGTAATTGAGATCCTTCGATTCTGATTATGCTGTTGTACGTGCAACTCGAACGATCACTAGATGCTGCAGTGTGCGAATGTCCTCTATTGGATACACACGACAAACTGACACGTTACCCCGAGAGTGCTAGCACCTAAGGTTTGAGAGGATTTTTTTTTTCTCTGGTGAATGGAGGCACGAATATTTCCAACAGAACAGAACTCTTGAGAAGACGGCTATGGTTTTCTTAAAAAATCCCCGAACCTCTTAGAGTCTAATTCTAATAATATCTTATCATATTTTAATTTAAATTTAAATTAAATTAAAATTGATATGATAAGATTCTGCCATTATTTCGGTAATTTAACTAATTAATTTATTGAGTCAGATTCTTATAATCTGGACATTATCCAGATACATCGAATGTGGACATATTTCCAAATTCATTGTATCTGGTAAATTTTTCAAGTTCAATTAACTTAGACATATTTCCAAATTCATCGAATCTGGTTACCAGAAAAATAACCTAACAAGTTCGCTTATTGTGTGACCCTATAGGTTCATTTAACACTGGCAGTGTGCCTAAATCATATTTAAATGGCCCACAGGTTATAAGCGGTTTCTAGAAAAATATTATAACTATCCAGGTTAAATGAAGATCAGTGATCTCTTTGAACCGAACCACAATTTTATATTTAGTCCTTTTGTCACACGATATCCAGATTAAACATAAGGCACGGAGCATGTCACCCTTATTAAGCTTAATCAATTATTTCTTGACTTCATAATAGACTGTTCAAACAAATGATATCAATATCTTAGATTGATATATTTGAGCATGGCCATGTATTTTAACAGTCTAACTTATCAAGGGGCCCATGGATATCTCTCCCATAATTAAAAGGGAAAAATTCCTTCACTATCAATCATATTCCTCTCGTTAATTTATTCTATATCCAACAGTAGTCTAATTTATTATCTGGTTAAAGACAACTTTAGACAACGTCAAAATATAGAACTTATCAAGTAGGAAACTATGATGAATTTAGGTCGAAGGACTTTTAATATCATTATGGCTAGAAAGTACTTATGACATGTTCCAAGAAGTACTCTCACGGTGGGTCATGTCCAATACAATGTTCTCTAACATTTATTTATGTTTTGACTTGATATCACAAATATCCATGACCAGTAAAATATAGCTATCATTCCACAAACAACTAATCTTCGATTGAGATCCTTCGATTCTGATTATGCTGTTGTACGTGCAACTCGAACGATCACTAGATGCTGCAGTGTGCGAATGTCCTCTATTGGATACACACGGCAAACTGACACGTTACCCCGAGAGTGCTAGCACCTAAGGTTTGAGAGGATTTTTTTTTTCTCTGGTGAATGGAGGCACGAATATTTCCAACAGAACAGAACTCTTGAGAAGACGGCTATGGTTTTCTTAAAAAATCCCCGAACCTCTTAGAGTCTAATTCTAATAATATCTTATCATATTTTAATTTAAATTTAAATTAAATTAAAATTGATATGATAAGATTCTGCCATTATTTCGGTAATTTAACTAATTAATTTATTGAGTCGATTCTTATAATCTGGACATTATCCGAGATACATCGAATGTGGACATATTTCCAAATTCATTGTATCTGGTAAATTTTTCAAGTTCAATTAACTTAGACATATTTCCAAATTCATCGAATCTGGTTACCAGAAAAATAACCTAACAAGTTCGCTTATTGTGTGACCCTATAGGTTCATTTAACACTCGGCAGTGTGCCTAAATCATATTTAAATGGCCCACAGAGTTATAAGCGGTTTCTAGAAAAATATTATAACTATCCAGGTTAAATGAAGATCGGTGATCTCTTTGAACCGAACCACAATTTTATATTTAGTCCTTTTGTCACACGATATCCAGATTAAACATAAGGCACGGAGCATATCACCCTTATTAAGCTTAATCAATTATTTCTTGACTTCATAATAGACTGTTCAAACAAATGATATCAATATCTTAGATTGATATATTTGAGCATGGCCATGTATTTTAACAGTCTAACTTATCAAGGGGCCCATGGATATCTCTCCCATAATTAAAAGGGAAAAATTCCTTCACTATCAATCATATTCCTCTCGTTAATTTATTCTATATCCAACAGTAGTCTAATTTATTATCTGGTTAAAGACAACTTTAGACAACGTCAAAATATAGAACTTATCAAGTAGGAAACTATGATGAATTTAGGTCGAAGGACTTTTAATATCATTATGGCTAGAAAGTACTTATGACATGTTCCAAGAAGTACTCTCACGGTGGGTCATGTCCAATACAATGTTCTCTAACATTTATTTATGTTTTGACTTGATATCACAAATATCCATGACCAGTAAAATATAGCTATCATTCCACAAACAACTAATCTTAATTTATTATTGTTCCAATAATAATAATAATCGATTAGGGATAGTTTTAGAATAGTCATTGTATTCATTGCTGGGTTTTACTATCAAGTCACGTACTTAATGACCACAAAACAAAATGCACTATTCATGGAAAGGAAAACCCCATATTATTATATAAAATATAACGACAATAGTATAAGTTCAAATTGACTCTAGGGCATATCCCTAACAACAAGATGAAAGGGATCATATGAATACCACATGCTTCGACAATTGGTTCTATCATGTATGCTACGATATGTACTAGGCCTGATGTATCTTGTGCTCTTAGTTTGACGAACAGATACCAAGCAAACCCTATAGAAGGTTATTGAGTGGCTATCAAGAATATCTTTAAGTACTTGAGAAGAACTAAGGATGTATTCTTGGTATATGGAGATGGTGACTTGTAAGTTAAAAGGTATACAGATGTCAGTTTCCAATCTGATAAGGATGATTACAAATCCTAATTAGGATGCGTGCTCACTTTTGTAGGTAGGGCATTTAGTTGGAAAAGTTCCAAACAAAATACAACTGCCGACTCAACCACTGAAGCTGAGTACATAGAAACTTCCAAATTTGCTAAGGAGGCAGTCTGGATAAAGAAGTTCATTACAGAACTAAGTGTGGTACCAAACATTGTTTATCCAATACTCTTGTATTGTGATAACAATAGAGTCATTGTACAAGCAATAGAACTAAGGTCTTATCAGCGATCTAAACATGTACTTAGGCACTATCACTTTATTAGAAAAATCATTGATAGAAAGGATGTAAGATAGAGAGAGGTCCCACTAATTAGAATATAACTGATCCATTTACAAAGGCATTATCCTAAAAGAAACATGCTGGTCATGTTCAGTCATTTAGCATTAGATACATAAATGATTAGGTCTAGTGCAAGTGGGAGATGGTTAGGATTGTGCCCTAGAAACAATCATTTGTACAATGTGTTTTTCACGTTAAATCAATAAAAGGTATTCTTTATCTTTTAATTTCCTTGTTTCATATGTTTATATGTATAAAACTGCTAGATAAAGTCTCAAGTACAACATTGTGTTAAGAAAATCATGATAGAGATCATGATATGAGGTTCCTACGATACTAAACTGTGTTTGTGCTTAAATTATCCATAGTCATAATATTAATGATATAGGACATTATTAATGCTCTAAGACTAGCACGTGTGATACATCTTGGTTTGATCAAGCGGTGATTCTCAGATCCATGAGTATTGTGATACTCAAAGTTAACACGTGGATGTTTATTATTTGAACAAATACATTAGAGGACCTAATTATGAGATAATTACATGGATAACTATTTAGTACTAGTGATAGAATTTCATTATAGCAAATGTGCAAATATCCTCAGGCTTGAGAACTCCAAGGTACTTTATTTTCTAAACGTTGTAATTTGATTCTAATTTCTGGAATCTTTACAAGACTACCTATGGGATGGATATTGGATACAATGTGAAGTAAACGAACATAATTGAAAGAGTCAATAAAGGATTCAACACTCCTAATAGTAGGAGCGAATATTTCAAGGCCACTTGTAGGAATAATTAGTCAAGAAGTTGTTGGCCATGGCGATTATGTGTTGTAAATAGCTTCAATTGACACATATGATGAGTAATGGATTCTAGAAACAAGTACTAAAATATTGGCCAGAATTAATTAATATTTTAGAAGGAGTTGGCTCTAATTCCATACTCTAAACCGAATGAGATATTGTATGGTGAAAGTAGTTTATTATACTGACGTTTTGCTAGTGAAAGGTTCATGTCTAGCCACTTGATTTTATGGACTTTTGGGTGGTCATAATATGTTGCTAGATACCGCTCATGATATGCTACATATGAATTTATTAATTAGAGAATTAATAAATTTAATCATAATTAGAATTAATTTATTAATTCTAATTATTAAAGGGATTATTAATTCTATAATAATAGAATTAATTCATAATAGCTATCATTTGACTAGAAAAACTTAATGGGTCACACACAATAGAGGAATTAGTGCTCAGGATATTATATGACAATATTATGGAGCTATTTTGTGAGAAGAAATAAGACGCATAGGCTAATTTTAATGTGTTATGATTAATTGGACTAGATTGCAATTAATAAAAGTCTTGTGGTTAAAATTATAAGGTGGTTATAATTTCATAGGCTAGATTGCAATTTATAAAAGTTGAGCCCGTGATTACAAGAAAAAGGAAAACTGGATTCTGTAATCATTTCCTAATAGATTAAGAAACAAGCATGGGGAATATACGCATATATGTATATGTGTGTGTTTAGTTTTCTGGTGTGAACTTTTTTTTTGAAAAACCATAGAAAGTTTTACTATCTTTTTCCTCACGAAATTTCTGCAGACCTTTCCTTGAAATTGCTAGCACAATTCGAACGGTCTTCTTAAGCAGCAAGACTTATTTAGATTTCCATTGGAGAAATCTCTACACTTGAGATTTGGTGATTTGGTGGAACGAGAGCTCTTCCAGATTCAAAAGCCAGAAGGGAAGGAAAATTTTTAATTGTTTGTGGTGTTCTCTTGAGGTAAATGGCTTTTCCTGTCTTTCTATTATGGTCTTTAAATCACATTCGAATGATCCATGTCATAGAATTTCTCTTTAATGTTCCACTACATAGATGTGATTTGCTTGAGAGAATTCTAACAGTATCACCTTACCTATATCTTTTGGTATTAGAGATAGGTCATAGGTTCGACTCCTAGGTGGTTCTCCAATAATCATTCCAAAGGTTCAAGGTCGAACCTTCTCGCGAGTAGGCGGGAATGATGTGTTGGCACTTGTGATAGTACGAGTTTGGTCCTACGACTGTGAGTGTATATGAGAAGGGTATTGCCCCTACTGACAGCTATAGCATTTGGTGGAGTTGGTAGTGCCTTGCTCATATAAAGTGTTCTAAGTTCGTTATTTGGACTTAGGGTCTTCGTCTTTGAATTGGGTTTGCTTGTTTTCATTAAAAATCACTATTTGATTTACTTTTTCAGTTTTGTAATATTCTCCCATTTTTAGCCGCAAAATTCATCTAAAAATCAACACGCAAGGAGTTCACATCAATAAAAGTGTCAAATGTTTGAAAACGTTGTCTTAGCGTCACACTCCACTTCTGCTAACAAATATGGATGCTTGGCATAGATTTTTTGGATTTTATTTTCTGCAAATAAATAAAATCCATGTCTTCTATTTATGATTTTTTCATGTTTAAAGGTTAGAGTTTTCAATCTCCAATGGCAAAGTTGTCTTGAGATACTTTTTGAATAGATTTATTTTCTTGTAAGTTTTGGTACGAGTAGTATTATACGTGTTGAGGTAATCTATATGCGATGTATTGTAAGAAAGATCTCTAGCTTACACAATTCTGTTGGGGGTGATAGAACTTCCACCTTTACAATTGATCTTGCTATTTTAAATTCTTTCAAAATTGTAAGGGCTAATAGTAATACCATCTTTGTGAATCTCGACGAATCTTTGAGAATAGCATTGGTGAAGTATGGACTGATGAGAGCTATTGTATAAGTCCAAAATCATTCATTGTTTACATGTGTTTTACTTGATATATTGATGTGCATGCTTACTTTTATTTGTATGTTGTTTTGACTTTATATGCTTATTTCTTATATTAGTTATGTACTTTGATTAGACAACTACTTTTTACCGAGTGAGCTTATGTATGTAGGCTTAGAGCAAGAAATAATCAGTTTAATTAGAAGGATATTTTGATTAGATAAAAATTTTAAGGGGCGTCAGAGAAATTTTCAATTGTGATTTAACAAAAATTGAGAAGGATTATGGAAATTCTGAGTTAAACCATAATGCTCAGTTTGGTATGTAGATTGTATTAATAAAATAAATTTTTTTTTCCATCTGGGATGAATAATAACATTAGCTATGGTGGGGTGGCTCACTTCATATAAAGATTTTAGACATTTTAATTATCGTATTATATAAGTCATTAATTTTATATTAAATGTACATTATAAATGTAGATGGCCTAATAATATCATTAGTAATATTTTGGTGGTGGTCTGTTTTAATTAATGTGGTGGCCCGCCTTAATTATTTCTTATATAATTTAAAGTAGTATATTATTTCCTTTAATATACTTTTATATACTAAACATTTTCTATATTAAATATTCTTAAAGCTTCCATGTTTAATCTATTACATTCTATAAGTTTCTAATAGTTTCTCCTAGGTTCAAAAAGCTTCTATATTTATCTCTTGATGGCTAAGCTACATAAATAGGAGAAAAGAAGCCAAGAGAGGCAAATATAGAAGAAAAAGAGAGAGAAAAAGAAAGTAGCTGAGAGAAAGAAGAAAGAAGGGAGAAAAGAAGAAGAGATCAAGAACAAGTGAGAAAGGAAGAGAAAAAGAAAGAGAGAGAGCAAAATACCAACGAGAAGAATATAGTAGCAACTTGAGAACATGTAGTTAGCTTAACTAGGAAGGAAAAACATTTTCCTTTCTAAAATTAAAAATTTTCTAAATATGATAAAGATCATTTTAATGTATAAATTTTGTATTATTGTTGGATATATGAATTGGAAGAGATTGGGAGTGATTTGATGGTGATTAAAAGTTAGATTATTTCCTTGAAAATAGAATTGTTGAAGCTGTGATTTCTTGCTTCCAGATCTGAAATATTCTATTAGTAGCATGGCTATATTTTGATTTATGATTCTGCCATATTTTAAGATGATTTTCTCATTGGAATTAAGTTAAAAGTTTTCTTGGTTGATTTTATATGATTTTTCAAAAGTACCCTATACAGTGAACCCTAAAATCTATTTTTGCTGAAAGATTGGAGCCTTGATTCAATCCTTTCCCTATCGAATTTTTATCTGAAAATTTTACTTAATAAACTAGGATGGTTAAGGAATATTTTGCCATTAGAATTACTCAATTTGGACCACTATTTTGATCTCTAAGATTTTTCTAAGAACACTACCAGAGAAGTTACTATAGAGTTATTGTATGTATAATATTTTTTTTTATTGATGCTGGATATTTGAATTTGAGGAGATTAGGAGTGATTTGATGGTGGTTGAAAGTTGGATTATTCCATTGAAAATAGAATTGTTGAAGCTGTGAAGTTTTGCTTCAAGACCCGAAATATTTTGTTAGTAACATGGTTATATTTTGATTCTATATGATTCTACCATATTTTGAGATGATTTTCCCATTGGAATTAAGTTAAACGCTGTGAAACCCCACCTACAGCTAACCCTAGAGTAAGGGGGTCGAGATGCATATCATATTATTTTGCATGAATATATATATTTAAGAATGATTTTATGTGCTTTAGAATTGTGGTTTATAGGTTAAAAGGCTTAGATATGCATATTTAGTAGGAAGGGTAAAATGGTAATTTTACTTGAGGTCAAAATAGGAAGATAGCTTGAGGATTAAATAAGAGGAATATTTGGGTGAGAAAATAAGAACAAGAGTTGTTGTGGTTTAGTGGTTAGAGCTTTGGAATTAATCTCTAAGGTCATGAGTTCAAATCCCATCATCTAAGTTTTTATCATGATTATCTTAATTAAGTTTGAATTTTTGTTTTCTTGCATTCCGTAAAAATAGGAATGTCGTCTTAGGGGAGACATGAAGAGAATATCCTAATCTTATCATTGTGTCCTAAAAAGAATTCTAGAGGAATTCTTGTCCTTTTTATTACCTTTAGCTTTGTCCTAACATCTTCATAATTTAAATAAACCAAAATCCATTAAATCTCTTCTTTTAAATTCCAAAAATTCTGTGATAATTCTTCAACCTTGAATTTCGAAAATCAGTCTTGAAGGATAGAGGATTGGCTGAAAATAGGAGAGAAATTAGGATGAGTTTCCAAAAGGAATAAATCACCATGATTATACCTTCAATCCAACCTTCATGTTGTTCATATTTTTAGTGAAGAAAATTTGAAAATTTTCCAGAATTTTTGTAGACCAGCTTTTCGAAAAATTCAGCTAGTAAACCTACTCATTTTCTGCCAGAAAAATGGTCATTTCATGTGGCTTGAAGGCTGAAAATTCTGTACAATTTTCGGACTGCACAAACTGCACAAAACCAGAAGAAAATTCTGGGCAGTTTCGCCACTTTCAACCAAGAAAATGAAGCTGTTTTAATCCACATTCAAGCCAGCAAAACTCCTCTGTTTTTATTCAGGAAGAAGGCTGAAAAACCAGCCTTAAAGGACCCTTGAACATCTCTCAAAACCTCTGCAAAATGGGCTGAAGAATTGCAGAAAACTGCACAGGAAAATTTGCAGCACACCTTCGAAACATGAGCACTATGAAACCAGAAATTTCCAGCATTGTTCCCTTAGCCATAGACAGAAGAAACTACCCTCAAACCTCTGCAAATTGAACCATGTTCAGCCATGGACTGAACACCATTAATCTCCACACTTACCTTGAACACTTGGACTCCAAAACCACACCTCAAACATCTCCTAAGATCACTCCATTCAAACTACATTTGAACTTCAAAATTTCCGGAATTTTTCTCCAGGAAAACACCCCTTGTATTAAGCTATACAACCAGAATTCCTCTGCCATTTAAGCTCTGAATTTCAGCCAGCCTTAAGCCTTATCAAACCTCATTCATTTCAGCAAAGCAAAACAAACCAGCCGAAACCATTGAAGAGCAAAGAAACCTCCCTTAATCAAACACCATTAGCTAATCTCCTACCTCAAACAACTCCACAATTTTCTCCATTTGAAATTCAAATAAAATCTTATCATTCTTTTTCTTTCTAACTCAGACCGAAACTCCCATCTATCCTAGACCATTCGGCCAACATCATTTCAGATTTCGTGAAGCCTTTTCTCTCAATTCTCTTCAAAACACCAAGAACACACACTACTTTTCTTCAAGACTAAACCTACTCTAAACACCTCCAATCACTCTCAAATACTCCAGATCACTTCTACTTAATCCCTAGACTTCATTTCTGATATTTATAACATAAAAGCACGCAAACACGAATTTTCAATCAGATCAAAATCAGCTTTTTCTTGAAGGTGTCAAGAACATCAACAAGGTAAATCAAGAACAACCTTCTTGTTCATCCTCTTCCATTCAATTCTCGATATACCTTTCTAATGCTCTCTCTCTCTCTCTCTCTCTCTCTCTCTCTCTCTCTCGACCGAAATGGTTTATCAACAACCATGGCTGTTTTCTTACTCTTGGACAATTCAAGACCCTCACTCGCGTGGACATTCTTAAATCTTCATCGAAGTAATAATCAACCAAGTATTTCTCCTTAACCTTTCTTTTTAATTCTGAATTCATGTCTCTTAGATGTTGATAGGGAGAATAGTATATGAATGGGGGATTGAGTATAAGCATATGTTTGAAGGGGTTGAGAGTAGGACATGAGAGTGATTGATCATGTTTAAGCTATATGGATTTTCTTGTCAATCAATATATGATCATTATGGCTTAAGAAAATTATGGATGGTTAAAGCATGTTAGATAAAATGACACCTTTGGTGAATAGGATTTTCATATTCATATCTTTATTGAAGCCATGGTTATGATTATGCTTAGTAGAGATTTGCCATGTGATAGCATGTGTAGATTTAAGCCTATGTTCATGAATGGATTAGTTTGTTGTTTGATGTTAGAGAATATGTTCATGATTCTTGTTAGCAGTAGGAAAATTATGATCATGATATTGTTGATTCTGAGTTATTTTAATTAGCAAATTTTAGTATCTTAATTAAAATTATTACTATATTTTTCCTCTTAGATTTCAAAATCTCTAGGAAGCTTTGGAAATGGGGTATTAAATGAAATATTGATATTTTACTAGTCAAATAAATAATATTTTTCATTAAAAATAATATATGCATTCGCATAAAATTAAATAAGATCTTTTTACATAAATGCTGTTAATAAATAAAATATTAATGACCTTGTAGGCCTATAGTCATAAATGTTATTCATATGTAAATTTGTTTGTTATTTATTAAACAAAATTTAATCTAATTTATTACTTATTATTTATTATCTATTTAAAAAAATTAATTAAAAAATTAATTGTAAATTTATTATTTATTTAAGTAACATTATTTTAAAAATTACCATTTATTAATATTTAGGGCTTGGTATTATTCAATATTCAAACCTTAGTTTATTTATTAATAACAACGCTCAAGAATTATTATTTGAGTCTATAATTTATTGGCAAATATTTTAGAACCCCTAGTTATTTTAACATATCAAACTAGACTTATTTTATAAAATTCTTTATCAGCAAGCCTTAAAGCTTAGGGCATTAGGGTCGTGATTGTAATAAGTTGAACTAGGATTATTTGTGTAAGTGAATTTAGCTTGAGTGTAACCTTATGTTTTGTGTTTACCCCAGGCGGGGTTAGGTTAGCCTTGGAAGACTTTTGAATTTGAGCAAGCAAAGAATCAGGTAAGCTCCTGCATAGAATTTTGTGAAGACAAAAAATTATTGTGGCAAGCTAAACATGATGTGTATGGAAATTCATGTTGTAAAGGCAATTAAGGACTATTTTTCCTATTTATTTCAGTCAAGCAAATCATTTGAAAATCAAACAAGCGGTTTTACACAAAATGCTAAACTTTTTCTAAAACCCAACTTTAACAAGAATTTTAGAACCCTTAATTGCTATTTCCAAATAAAGCAATGTATGATCCATTTTCTCCCAAGTGGGACAATCAACGTTGAGTACTCAATAAGGGTAGACTACCCGGACTAGTCTTTGAAGGGTTAGGGTAAGTCTCTCAGTAGGTGGCTACCTCTGAGGGTTGAGTCCTTCCCGGATAGGATGCCAGTCCGGTAGGTCATGCCGGTCCGAGCTAGCAAGTTTTAGTCATGTGGACTGTGTGTTTCCGGAGTGGACAACCGATAAGTTTTGGTGTAGAGATGGATGAGTATCTCACCCGATAGGCCGTACACCTACCTTTTTATCAGTTTGCACAAAGTGTGACATTCTGACCGTTGCTTAGTCATGGGGCCCAACGTGTGGTAACCCATGGCTACCTATTTGAGTGGTGGTATTTATTGTGCACATGTATGGTTTGAAAAGTGAAACACCACTCTTTATTTTCAACACTTATTTAACGCTTGCCAGCACTTTCTCTTATGAATCTTTTACAACTTGCATACATTAATTATTTTACCTGAAACACTCAAAGCACACACGGGTTTACTGAGATTTTTATCTCATCACCTTTTATACTATGTTTTCAGGTTGATCCGGCTGTGGAGGTCAATATCTAGACTTGTTGCGTATGTTTTGAAGACTTTATGTTGTTTTCTTTGTGGATGTTTTGAGAGAGTGTAGCAAACAATTTATTTTAGCTTTGTTCCTGTATTTATCTTTTGGGTTGTAATAAGTTTAATTTTAAAGTATTTATTTTATTTTATTATATGTGACCTGGTTATAAAGACCCCTTGTCCTTTGGACAGGGCAACATCCCCGGCCCTGTTGGGCCCATGCAGTGGGGTGTTACAAGTGGTATTAGAGCCTAGGTTTAGGCAAGTATTGATTGAATTTGTTTTGATTTATTAAGTTCAAATCTTTTATCTGACCTGTCTTGTTTATGCTGTAGGATGGTTAGAATGATTAGAACCGCAAGAAAAGGGTAGCAATGGCATCCTCCCATCCCTATCTACCCAGAAGACCTACCAGTGCCTCAACCTGCACCTCGAGCCTGCACCGCAGCCAATTATTCCCCTGGATGATAGCAGTGACGATGAGGTCCAGATCATTGTGCCACCTCCAATACCCGTGATAGACTTGGTTACTGACAGTGAAGATGAGGAGTTCGATATGGAATATGTTCCGCTCCCTCCTAGTCCCGTAGTTAACTTGACAGCTGATAGTGATGACCCAGGGGAGATAGATTATGAATCTCCAACTAGACCTTCCTTTGTAACCCCACCCAATTAGGTTGAAAACGGGGAGAGTTCTAAGATACCCGGGAAGGAGCCAATAGATGAGTTTGCAAATGGGCCTAGGATAGACCTTACTAGGAGTTCTGGGGGATGGTTATATGAGGCCGACTGTGAAGATTCCGATGAGGACTAGCAAGGCTAAGCGTTGCTACCATTGGGATGTTTTATTTACTGCTTTCCATAAATTCCTATGCTAACGATTTTATTCATTTTTACTACTTTAATTCCGAATTTATGCAAATAAGAGTACCTGGAGTACTCTAAATCTTGAGAAAAATCGATATGCAATTTTTTATACAAAATTTGCATCTAATTTTCTTCCGCCTAAAGTTGAATGTGAATGAATGCTCAATTTGGATATTTTAAACTTTGTTGCATAAACTCATTATCTGGGGCATGGTTTAGAATGGCACCCAAGCGTCGTGCAGCTACATCCAGCAGAAGGGTTCCTATGGCAAAGCCCATGACACCGGAGTTTGATACAACTTAGATGCCATCACCAAACCAGGGGGATGAGAACGAACTGGAGCCAGAAATGGGATCGGAAGAATCGGTTAGCGTAACTATGATGCAAGCGTTCCACAAGGTGACCAAGATTCTACAAACCCTGACTGTGTAAAGGAATCTGAAAGGGGAAGATGAGGCATTAGTGTGGTTTCTGAAATTTCAACCACCTATCTTCTTGGGAGAGGCCGAACAAGATCAAAATGTGGAGCAATGGGTGGAACAAATGGAGGACATCTTTGCTACGCTCCAGTACACTGAGAAACGAATGGTGAAGTTTGCTGCATTCCGACTGAAGGGTCCAGCTTGGGCATGGTGGCAACGAGTTCAGGACGACTGGGAGATGATTAACCGAGACTGGACATGGGCTAATTTTGTGGAAGTATTTTGAGCAAAATATATCCCTCAGTGGATAGTTGAGAAGCGGGAAGATGAGTTCCAGAATCTAAAGCAGGGAGGTATGACGGTAGCTCAATATGCAGCACGGTTCACGCAACTGTCAAAGTACTGTAAGAGGTTGGTGGACATTAAACAGAACAGAACGAGGCAATTTGTTAAGGGTTTAAGGCAGGAGTTAAGAAGGGCGTTGGCACCCTCTCCACCGACGACTTATTCGGGGGCTGTGGACGCAGCCACCCGTACTGAGAATGAGGATTGCAACCGAATGGCACCAAGACTTTTCGTACCGTCAAGACAGCCGCTGAGACATTTTCAGAGGCAGCAGCGCAACAAGCGCCCTGCCAACCAGCAGTGGCAGAATCGGGGAAAACAAGCCCGAACAACACCGGTTGGTCCTACGCAGAATCTTCCATTATGCCGGCACTGTGGAAAAAGGGGCCACACTGAGAATAATTGTTGGTCCAGAGGAGGTGAGCGGAAATGCTACCACTGTGGAGACCCGAACCACCTGCGGAACGCCTGCCCCAAACTTCTCCGAGTCGGACAAGGGAACCTAGCTCAAATCCTGTGGCCCAATCGAGCCAATGCCACGGGAGATTCCGGGAGTGGAACGCAGAAGCCGTAGGTGAAAGCAAAAGTTTTCGCTCTCAACTGGGAGGAGGTTGGAGCTGATATAGCAGTAGTGGAATGTACGTTTACTCTCCAAGGTCGTTCTGTTAATGCATTGATAGACCCTGGATCTACCCATTCCTATTTAAACAAGAATTATGCATATCATTTGGGTTGGGATGGAGTAGAACTACCTTTCACCTTGTTAGTGAGTACTCATTTGGGGAAAATGGTACAAGCGGATCGGTATGTGCAGAATTGTAAAATTGAAGTGGGGAGAGAAAGTTTGGAGGTAGATTTATTAGTCTTAGCTATTGATGATTATGATTTGATATTGGGAATGGATTGGCTAGCGAAGTATGGGGCTAAAGTAGACTGTAAGAATAAGTCAGTTCAGTTCATTAGACCAGGATGTGATGTGTTGGAGTTCAATGGCAAGAAAGTAAAAGAATTGAAGTTTTTAAGAGCTGGGGCTAAAGCCCGAAAATTGTTGAGGCAAGGATGTCAAGGATATTTGGCTTATGTGATAAACAAGCCGAAGGACCAGTGCACTCTAGAGGATACTGAGGTGGTAAAGGATTTTCCCGACGTGTTCCCTGCGGAACTCACGTCTCTACCTCCCAATCGAGAAGTTGAGTTCACCATTGATCTAGTCCCAGGAGCGCAACCGGTGTCCCGAACTCTTTATCGGATGGCACCGGCGGAGCTGAAAGAATTTTAGGAGCAGCTAGAAGAGTTGGTGAGACAAGGCTATATCAAACCTAGCACGTTACCCTGGGGAGCACCTGTGCTATTTGTGAAGAAAAAGGACGGGACTCTAAGGTTATGTATTGACTACCGGGGCTTGAACAACCTGACTATCAAGAATAAATATCCCCTACCGTTAATTGACGAGTTATTCAACTAGTTGCAAGGATCCAGTTGTTACCCAAAACTGGATTTGAGGCAAGGCTACTATCAAGTAAGGATAAAGGAGGAAGATATTCCTAAGATGGTTTTCAATATAAGATATGGTCACTATGAGTTTGAGGTGATGCCTTTCGGGGTAACTAATGCACCCGCAGTATTTATGGATTTGATGTATCGAGTGTTCCAACCCTACTTGGACAAGTTCGTGGTGGTCTTCATCGACTACATACTCATATACTCCAGGAGCCCGGAGGACCATGCAGAACATTTGAAGTTGGTACTGGAAAGCTGAGGGAGCACAAGCTTTACGCCAAGTTTAGCAAGTGCGAATTTTAGCTGGATAGTGTAGCATTTCTTGGTCATGTGGTGACCAAGGATGGGATCAAGGTGGACCCAGCGAAGGTTGAAGTAGTTTTGGACTGGAAGCAACCAGAGAACATCACAGAGATTCGAAGCTTCTTGGGATTGGCTGGCTACTACAGGAGGTTTATTAAGGGGTTTTCAACGCTAGTATCTCCTATGACTCGGCTGCTGAGAAAGGACATACCCTTTGTTTGGAATGAAAAATGTGAAAAGAGTTTTCAAGAGTTGAAGCGGAGGTTATTGACAGCGCCTGTGTTGAGTCTGCCTGAGGTAGATAAGCCTTACGCACTATATACGAATGCTTCGAAGGAAGGCTTGGGAGCAGTTTTGATGTAAGATAGGAAGGTGATCGCCTATGCTTCTTGGAAATTGAAGCTGCATGAAGTCAATTATCCTACCCACGATCTGGAGCTGGCTGCCATTGTGTTCGCTTTAAAGAAATGACGACACTACTTGTATGGAGTGGAATATGAAGTGTTTACTGATCACAAGAGCTTGAAGTACATCTTCACCCAGAAAGACTTGAATTTGAGGCAGCGAAGATGGATGGAATTTTTGGAGGAGTACTGTTGTCCTATCAACTATCACCCCGGGAAAGCCAACGTCGTTGCTGATGCCCTGAGCCGGAAAGTCAGAATGGCCCGACTAAGAGTGCAGGAGGTTCAAGTGGTTCAGGATGTGATGGATAGAAGAGTAGAAGTGCAAGGAGAGAGGATTATTATTAGCAACTTGAAGTTGATGCCAGATGTAAGGCGGGAAAATGTTGAAGCCCAATAGAATAATATGGAGTTTCAGCTTTTCAAGGACAAGGAGCTTAAACGGCAAGACAGTGAATTCTGACAGGACGAAGAGGGAGTTTGTACTTTCGAGATCATTTGTGTGTACCCGAGGAGCACCAGTTGAAGGACAGAATTTTAGAAGAAGCACATAAGAGCAAGTACACCATTCATCCGGGACAGGTTAAGATGTATCAAGATTTGAAAAGGACTTATTGGTGGCCCGGGATGAAGCGAAACGTGGTTAAGTATGTCTCAACGTGTCTAACCTGTCAGAAAGTCAAAGCGGAGCACAAAAAGGTGGCAGGATTATTACAATCGTTGCCAGTACTGGAATGAAAATGGGAAGAGGTGACCATGGACTTCGTTACCGGACTCCCTATGGCAAGGATCCAAAAGGACGCCATATGGGTAGTGGTGGATCGATTAACCAAGTCGGCGCATTTCATACCCGTGAATGTAAATGATTTAAAGGAAAAGTTGGCTCAGACCTATGTGCGGGAAATAGTTAGACTGCATGGAGTGCCTTCAAGTATTGTGTTCGACCGTGATCCGAGATTTACATCTCGATTTTGGGACAAGTTTCAAGAATCAATGGGTTCTAGTCTGAAGTTCAGTACGACGGCACATCCGCAGACCGATGGGCAGTCAGAAAGGGTTATTCAGATATTAGAGGATATGCTGAGAGCTTGTGTATTGGATTTCGGGGATAAATGGATCGAATGTGTGCCATATGCAGAGTTGTCATACAATAACAGTTATCAAGCTTCGATTAGAATGGCTCCGTATGAAGCTCTATATGGACGTAAGTGTCAGGTACCGCTTTACTGGAGTTGGTTGGAGGACGGTCACATAAGCAAATCGGAAGAAGTCTGTGTTCAAGAAATGTTGGACAAGGTCAAGTTAATTAGGGAAAGGTTGAAAGCAGCCCAGAGCTAACAAAAGAGTTATGTAGACAATAGGTGGAGGAAGTTAGAATTTCAGGTGGGGGACGGTGTGTTCCTAAAACTGACACCAAATAGGAGAATTCTGAAACATCCGAAAGGTGGGAAGCTGAATCCGAGGTATTTGAGACCGTTTCCAATAAAAGAGAGGATTGGGCCAGTAGCGTATCGATTGGATCTGCCAGAAGGGTTGACGGGAATTCACGACGTATTTCATGTATCCCAGCTGAAGAAGTACAATGCCGATCCCGAATATGTTTTGAATGATGAGCCGTTAGTGTTGTAACCCGACCTGAGCTATGTGGAGAAACCCGTAAAGATATTGGATCGAAGTATCAAGACTCTCCGGAACAAGCAGATTCCGATGGTGAAGGTGCAGTGGGAGCATCATGGCACGCAGGATGCCACATGCGAAACAGAAGAGTGGGTAAAGCGGAGGTATCCCGATCTGAGATAGAGGTACGCCTGAATTTCGGGACGAAATTCTCCTAGGGAGAGGAGGATGTGAAACCCCACCTACAACCAACCCTACAGTAAGGGGGTCGGGATGCATATCATATTATTTTACATGAATATATATATATTTTTGAATGATTTTATGTGCTTTAAAATTGTGGTTTATTGGTTAAAAGGCTTAGATATGCTTATTGAGTAGGAAGGGTAAAATGGTAATTTTGCTTGAGGTCAAAATAGGAAGATAGCTTGAGGATTAAATAAGAGGAATATATGGGTGAGAAAATAAGAATAAGAGTTGTTGTGGTTTAGTGGTTAGAGCTTTGGAATTAATCTCTAAGGTCATGAGTTCAAATCCCATCATCTAAGTTTTTATCATGATTATCTTAATTAAGTTTGAATTTTTGTTTTCTTGCTTTCCATAAAAATTGGAATGTTGTCTTAGGGGAGACATGAAGAGAATGTCGTAATCTTATCATTGTGTCCTAAAAAGAATTCTAGAGGAATTCTTGTCCTTTTTATTATCTCTAGCTTTGTCCTAACATCTTCATAATTTAAATAAACCAAAATCCATTAAATCTCTTCTTTTAAATTCCAAAAATTCTGTGATAATTCTTCAACCTTGAATTTCAAAAATCAGTCTTGAAGGATAGAGGATTGGATGAAAATAGGAGAGAAATTAGGATGAGTTTCCAAAAGGAATAAATCACCATGATTATACCTTCAATCCTACCTTCACGTTGTTCATATTTTTAGTGAAGAAAATCTGGAAATTTTCTAGAATTTTTGTAGACCAGCTTTTCGAAAAATTCAGCTAGTAAACCTACTCATTTTCTGCCAGAAAAATGGTCATTTCATGTGGCTTGACGGCTGAAAATTCTGTGCAATTGTCAGAATGCACAAACTACGCAAAACCAGAAAAAAAATTCTAGGTAGTTTCGCCACTTTCAACCAAGAAAATGAAGCTGTTTTAATCCACATTCAAGCCAGCAAAACTCCTCTGTTTTTATTCAGGAAGAAGGCTAAAAAACCAGCCTTAAAGGACCCTTGAACATCTCTCAAAACCTCTGCAAAACGGGCTGAAGAATTGCAGAAAACTGCACAGGAAAATTTGCAGCACACCTTCGAAACATGAGCACTATGAAACCAAAAATTTCCAGCCTTGTTCCCTCAGCCATAGACAGAAGAAACTACCCTCAAACCTCTGCAAATTGAACCTTGTTCAGCCATGGACTGAACACCATTAATCTCCACACTTACCTTGAACACTTGGACTCCAAAACCACACCTCAAACATCTCCTAAGATCACTCCATTCAAACTACATTTGAACTTCAAAATTTCCGGAATTTTTCTCCAGGAAAACACCCCTTGTATTAAGCTATACAACCAGAATTCCTCTGCCATTTAAGCTCTGAATTTCAGCCAGCCTTAAGCCTTATCAAACCTCATTCATTTCAGCAAAGCAAAACAAACCAGCCGAAACCATTGAAGAGCAAAGAAACCTCCCTTAATCAAACACCATTAGCTAATCTCCTACCTCAAACAACTCCACAATTTTCTCCATTTGAAATTCAAATAAAATCTTATCATTCTTTTTCTTTCTAACTCAGACCGAAACTCCCATCTATCCTAGACCATTCGGCCAACATCATTTCAGATTTCGTGAAGCCTTTTCTCTCAATTCTCTTCAAAACACCAAGAACACACACTACTTTTCTTCAAGACTAAACCTACTCTAAACACCTCCAATCACTCTCAAATACTCCAGATCACTTCTACTTAATCCCTAGACTTCATTTCTGATATTTATAACATAAAAGCACGCAAACACGAATTTTCAATCAGATCAAAATCAGCTTTTTCTTGAAGGTGTCAAGAACATCAACAAGGTAAATCAAGAACAACCTTCTTGTTCATCCTCTTCCATTCAATTCTCGATATACCTTTCTAATGCTCTCTCTCTCTCTCTATCTCTCTCTCTCTCTCTCTCTCGACCGAAATGGTTTATCAACAACCATGGCTGTTTTCTTACTCTTGGACAATTCAAGACCCTCACTCGCGTGGACATTCTTAAATCTTCATCGAAGTAATAATCAACCAAGTATTTCTCCTTAACCTTTCTTTTTAATTCTGAATTCATGTCTCTTAGATGTTGATAGGGAGAATAGTATATGAATGGGGGATTGAGTATAAGCATATGTTTGAAGGGGTTGAGAGTAGGACATGAGAGTGATTGATCATGTTTAAGCTATATGGATTTTCTTGTCAATCAATATATGATCATTATGGCTTAAGAAAATTATGGATGGTTAAAGCATGTTAGATGAAATGACACCTTTGGTGAATAGGATTTTCATATTCTTATCTTCATTGAAGCCATGGTTATGATTATGCTTAACAGAGATTTGCCATGTGATAGCATGTGTAGATTTAAGCCTATGTTCATGAATGGATTAGTTTGTTGTTTGATGTTAGAGAATATGTTCATGATTCTTGTTAGCAGTAGGAAAATTATGATCATGATCTTGTTGATTCTAAGTTATTTTAATTAGCAAATTTTAGTATCTTAATTAAAATTATTTCTATATTTTTCCTCTAAGATTTCGAAATCTCTAGGAAGCTTTGGAAATGGGGTATTAAATGAAATATTGATACTTTACTAGTCAAATAAATAATATTTTTCATTAAAAATAATATATGCATTCGTATAAAGTTAAATAAGATCTTTTTACATAGATTCTATTAATAAATAAAATATTAATGACCATGTAAGCCTATAGTCATAAATGTTATTCATATGTAAATTTGTTTGTTATTTATTAAACAAAATTTAATCTAATTTATGTATTATTAATTTTTATTACTAATTATTTATTATCTATTTAAAAAAATTAATTGTAAATTTATTATTTATTTAAGTAACATTATTTTTAAAATTACAATTTATTAATATTTAGGGCTTGGTATTATTCAATATTCAAACCTTAGTTTTTTTTTTATTATTAACAACGCTCAAGAATTATTATTTGAGTCTATAATTTATTGGCAATTATTTTAGAACCCCTAGTTATTTTAACTTATCAAACTAGACTTATTTTATAAAATTCTTTATCTGCTAGCCTTAAAGCTTAGGACATTAGGGTCGTGATTGTAAAAAGTTGAACTAGGATTATTTGTGTAAGTGAATTTAGCTTGAGTGTAACCTTATGTTTTGTGTTTACCCCAGGCGGGGTTAGGTCAGCCTTGGAAGACTTTTGAAGTTGAGCAAGCAAAGAATCAGGTAAGCTCCTGTATGGAATTTTGTGAAGACAAAAAATTACTGTGGCAAGCTAAACGCGATGTGTATGGAAATTCATGTTGTAAAGGAAATTAAGGACTATTTTTCCTATTTATTTCAGTCAAGCAAATCATTTGAAAATCAAACAAGCGGTTTTACACAAAATGCTAAACTTTTTCTAAAACCCAACTTTGACAAGAATTTTAGAACCCTTAATTGCTATTTCCAAATAAAGCAATGTATGATCCATTTTCTCCCAAGTGGGACAATTAACGTTGAGTACTCAATAAGGGTAGACTACCCAGACTAGTCTTTGAAGGGTTAGGGTAAGTCTCTCAGTAGGTGGCCACCTCTGAGGGTTGAGTCTTTCCCGGATAGGATGCCAGTCCGGTAGGTCATGCCGGTCCGAGCTAGCAAGTTTCAGTCATATGGACTGTGTGTTTCCGGAGTGGACAACCGGTAAGTTTGGGTGTAGAGATGGAGGAGTATCTCACCCGGTAGGCCGTACGCCTACCTTTTTGTCAGTTTGCACAAAGTGTGGCATTCTGACCGTTGCTTAGTCATGGGGCCCAACGTGTGGTAACCCATGGCTACCCATTTGAGTGGTGGTATTTATTGTGCACATGCATGGTTTGAAAAGCGAAACACCACTCTTTATTTTCAACACTTATTTAACGATTGCCAGCACTTTCTCTTATGAAACTTTTACAACTTGCATACATGAATTATTTTACCTAAAACACTCAAAGCACACACGGGCTTACTGAGATTTTTATCTCATCTCCTTTTATACCATGTTTTCAGGTTGATCCGGCTGTGGAGGTCAATAGCTAGACTTGTTGCCTATGTTTTGAATACTTTATGTTGTTTTCTTTATGGATGTTTTGAGAGAGTGTAGCAAACAATTTTTTTTTGATTTGTTCCTGTATTTATCTTTTAGGTTGTAATAATTTTAATTTTAAAGTATTTATTTTATTTTATTATATGTGACCTAGTTATAAAGACCCCTTGTCCTTTGGACGGGGCGACATCCCCGACCATGTTGGGCCCAGGCAGTGGGGTGTTACAAACGCTTTCTTATTTGATTTTATATGATTTTTCAATGGTGCCCTATACAATGAACCCCAAAATATATTTTTTTCTAAAAGATTGGAACTTTGATTCAATCCTTTCCCTGTTGAATTTTTATCTAAAAATTTTACTCAATAAACTAGGATGTTCAAGGAATATTTTTCCACTAGAATTACTCAATTTGGACCCCTATTTTGATCTTTATGATTTTTCTAAAAACATTGTCAGAGAAGTTACTATAAGTTTGAACAATTAATTATCCTAGCAAAACAACTTTGATTGGCCTAAAAATTTTACAATAGTTTATATACATGTTTAAGTTATCCTTTGAAAACTTTCATGGTGTTTTTTTTAGATGTATAGCTATGTAATCTAAATTGCACAATATACACCCTTTTTTGTTTTGTTATCGATAAACAACTACTTTGATCATCTTATGTACTTATATTTTCTATGCATTTCGGTGGATGGGTTGAGTGTAACTATGTTATAAATATCTACTATATAAGTTGTGTGATGTGAGTTGAAAGATTTAGTGCTTGGAAATGGTGTTTGATAGGAATAGAATGATTAGAACAACTAAGGTATATTAATAGTAGGGGATGAATTATATAATTTAGGTTGGTAATAGAAAATTGATGTGTATTCAATCTATGTATTAGATTTCGTGGGAGGTGAATGATTGGAATTTCAGACTTAAGGCAATAATTATCTTTTGCTAGGAGTTAAGATAAGTTCCTGTATCTCAAAATGATTTTATATGTAGGATGTATTTCATAAAGTAATTTTATATGCACATGAGAGTTATTATCTTAGAATGAATCTGTTATGCAAAATACTAGCAAATGGAAAATAGAAGCATATTTTTATTAATAAGCTTGATATGATATGTACATTAAAGTGTTGGAATGGAGGCCCAAAATGGACAATGTATTTCGGTATTTTAGAAATTAATTAAATACTTCATTCATTAAGGTTTGTTTGTTTACATACATGTGTACATTAAGGTCTAAGTGTGTTAGTAAGTAATTGATATGATCTTGATTGAGGGTTGTTTAATTAATAAATTTCGTGGCTAATTTTAGGGATAAAGACAAGACCCACTTTGAAGCTCAAAACAAGGATTTTGAAGTAAAATAAACACACCCAATTAATACCCTAGTCCAATTAGAGAATCTAGATCACTAGAAAATAGGAATTGGGTCCACTAATTCATACCCAAGAACCCTCAACTTAACTAAGGAGTCAAGAACAAATGAAGTAGATGAACTAGGCAACCAAAGATAACCTCCACTCTAGACCGTGAAATTAGCAAGAAACTACTATTCTATTTTGATAGGTTAGTTTGATCTATCCTTATGAGTTTAAATATACAAATCAAAGCCAAGGAATGGAATCCTAAGATTGGTCTTGGCCTTCACGGAAGAACCACAATAACTCTTACAAGAGTCTCTCTTTGATCTTAAAGATAATATTCAACTTACATATGAAATGTTATAATGGCATATACACAGCCATTTAACCCTATCTATGGTGAGAAAAAATCTCAGTAGTCGATATGTTTAAAAGGTCTAAAATATCCCTATTACATAATAAAAGTTGTGAAAATTTAATTGGGAACAAAAAAAAAAAAAAAAAGAAAAATTAAACAAAATAGGGCATTGCCCGAAGTGGGCCGACACTGATTTGCCTAGGTAAGCCGGTGTTGTTTTGATCAAATTAGCTAACAAGCCAAGAAGAACTGGTGCCAGTTTAGTATTGTTCTTCAAACAACTGGTTCATTTTCTTGTTTTTAGCTTTTCCATTTGCTCCTTTAGCCTTTTACTCAGATTGTTGGCCAAAAGTCGCTTTCTTTAGCTTTCTCTTAGGCACCCATCTCTTCACACTCTTCATATTCCCTGGCAGGTTGATTGGTTTTGCTTGAATTCTCCCTTGTAAGCCTCTATACCTTAGATTCTAGATTCTTCTAAGGCGCCATGAGGTGTGGCTTGTAGTTCCATCCCCATTCTTTGGCTTTGGCATACTGCTTGGGTGGATTCCTATCAGTAATCTATGTGATTAGGTCATGCTTTCACAGTAAGGTGTAGATTATGGGCTACTAACGCATAAGCAAAAAAAATTCTTCTTCATCAATTGATAAAATTAGGTACTTTAACAAGGTTTGAATCATTATACTATGGTTTCTAAATGGGGAATGGTTTACTTTAGACTAGTGTTTAGTCCATTCATGCCAATAGAGTAAGCATATTTAGAATATGTAGAATCGGACTACACGATAATAATCTTTATAAAAAAAGGGTAGATGTATTTAGAATACGTAGAACTGACGAAAAAACCATTGGAAATGTGACTTAGTATGTATATTTTTGGGTAGCTCCCAGAAATAAGTTGGTTCATACTGGAAGATATGGTTTATTGGATTAGTTGTCAAATGATAGTAGATATCATTGAGGAATGTGTTAGTATATTTTTTCTATCTCAATGATGGGTGTTACATAAAGGGGTATTTGTCATCATTACACCTATAGGTCGAGGACATTGTGCTTGCAATATTATTCTTGGAGTCATATTTTAATATGGTGATAAATGAAATATTTAAAATGATAAAATACAACTATTTGTTAGTAAGGATATTTTAGTCATTTTAGTAGCCAAGAATAATATGTATTTTGCCCCAAAATAGCTCAAATAGCCTTAATAAATTTTATTTACTATATGGGCTTGTTGGGTAAAATTAATATTGGATGAAATTATTCTAGGAGTCCAATAATTATCTATTTGGGCTAGAATAATTTATTGGGCTAATTTAGTTAAATTAGTTATTGATTAATTATCTTGAATTATTTAATATTGGTCCCAAGTGGATTAATTAATCAATAAGGGAGCTATTTGATTAGCCTTAGGCTTATTTAATTTAATTATTGTATTAATTAATTATCTTAGGTAGTTTTATATTGGGTCCAAGTGGATTAATTAATTAATAAGAGAGCTATTTAATTAAAGTTAGGCTAATTAGAAAAACCTTAGCCCACTAGAGTTTTAAGTGATGGCTTTTGTTATTTTGGAAACAAAGAATAGCTGTCACAAGTAAAATAGAAAAAAAGAAAAAGGAAATAAAAGAGAAAAAGTGGTGGTGGCTTTGGAAATAAAAAAAATATATATATTTTTTTCCTTACCAAAACTGATTTTCAATTTAGGCAATTGAGGTTTTTAATTTTTGCATAGATACACAAAATTAGATTCCAATTTGATAGCAATTGAAAATTTCAATTTAATATTTGTATACCAATTTGTTGACTTTTAATTTAGGTTGTTTTTATCAACTAGAAAAGGGAAAATTATAGATAGTTCTTTTCGTCATTTTATTTAATGTGTCGTTGTTCTTATTCTTCTTTTTTCTTTAGTTTTTCCTTTGAAAGAATAATAGCTCTCTCAATATTCTTCCAAGAAAATTATTCTTTCACCTATTATTCTACTTTCATCGGTAGATAGACTATAGGATGTTTGAGAATACTTTGGAAGATTGAAAGCTAGTAATTTTGGTGTGCGTGTTTAATGCGAAGGAGTCGACACTTGACCGGTATTCCTGTGAAACAATTAATCGTCACAAACTAAAGTGTTCAAACCCAAATCCTCCGGTTATTCAATCTAAGTGACTTAAAAGTAAGTATTTCTTGATTTTAGCTCGGGAGAAAATTTAAATTGCTATTTTTTGTTACATTTTTACTTTTCCGTGATCCTTTATAAAATATGCTTCATTGTCAGTCATGAATATTATTTATTTATGATGAGATAAAGATAAAACCCTGCATTGTTTTATAGCTAGTATATAGAATGGAATTAAGTAAGCATAAACTGAATTGTGAAACCCATAACATGATTTTGAGTGCAAAACCCTGGAAAGCGAAATATTTATAAAGAGATATGGATACATGGAAATATATTATGTTTTCGGGAAAGTAAATATTTTAGGAAAAAGGGTTTGGTTTTAGAGAATATTGAGCGGTGTTGAGACTTGCGTTTATCAAGTGTTGAGTACTTAGCAAGGGCTTTGACCACTATACTAGCTTACGTTAGAGATAGATGATACTAAGTAACCTTATCAATTTTGGGATTTATCCTACTCCAAGAGAAGTCATAGGTCTTTGAAATTTACCGTCCTTAGCTAGGAACACATTTTTAGTGGCGAAGATGGAGGTCGGGCATAAGACACTCGGACCATTAAGGTAGAGCATGGCGATAGTTAGAGTGTGATTCGCAATGGTATATGCACAGGTTAATCATGCATTTTATCATATTCATAGGATTGAATCCTTTGGTGTTGATGTTTTCGATTGGTCTGAGATCCTTCTGTGTGATATATTACACTGTGGATTTTTAATACAAAAATAATTTCTGAATACAACATAAATTGTTACTGAAAGCTCTATATCAATGTTATAAATAATGCCATGATGTTTTGAGATTACATAATGGTATATTTTTCCCGAGAAGAAAGAGATACTTGCTTTCAATAAACATGTTATAATTTCAAATACTCTAAGCATACATCATAAAAAGCGTTTTTTAAAAATTTTTACATAGCAAACTACATGACTTACTGAGATTATATCTTACACGATTTTATTCATATTTTTAGGCAGACTTGTATATATCCCAAACTTGTATAGAGTTAAGACTCAAAAGAGGATAGTGTTGGGAAATATACCATCTTAGATTAGGTTTCTGATGTAAATATTAAATATTTTAAAAAAAGAATTTATTTTTTAGAAATTATTTGTGAATTTACATTTTTATTTATGCACAATTACATTTGGAAAAGACCCATTGTGTTTAAGTTAGTGGTCTATGTGAATGGAGGTCTTTCACAGTAAGGTATGGATCATGGGTTACTTAACACATAAACGTTCGTTCTTAACCAATTGATGAGAATGGGAATCTCATCATGTCTAGGTTATTATGTTGTGATTTCCAAATAGGGAATGTCTTACCTTTAGCCATTGAGTAGTCCACTCACTTCATGACATAAGCATATTTCAAATACGTAGAACATGACCTATAGTAGTGGTTTCTAAAAGTACTATATGCTAGAAACCTAGACTACTACTGCTACAACGTGGACTAGTACTCTACGACTTGAGTATGAGTTGGTGGTCTGACGAAGCTGGAAGCTTGTACTTTGATATGCTATAGTTGAAGTTCTATCTGTTGGGAAATAAGCCATCTTAGACTAGGTTTTTGATGTAAAAATCGAATGTTTTAATAAAAGAATTTATTTTTAGAAATTATTTGTGAATTTACATTTGTGCACAATTACGTTTGGAAAAGACCCATTGTGTTTAAGTATATGGTCTATGTGAATGGAGGTCTTTCACAGTAAGGTACGGATCACAGGTTACCTAACACATAAACATTCGTTCTTAACCGATTGATGAGAATGAGAATCTCATCATGTCTTGGTTATTATATTATGAATTCTAAATGGGGAATGGCTTACCTTTTTCCAGTGAGTAGTCCACTCACTTCATGACATAAGTGTATTTAGAATATGTAGAACATGACCTGTAGTAGTGGTTTCTAAAAGTACTATATGGTAGAAACCTAGACTACTACCGCTACAGCATGGACTAGTACTCTATGACTTGAGTATGAGTTGGTGGTCTGATGAAGTTGGAAGCATATACTTTGATATGCTACAGTTGAGGTTCTATTGTAGGACCAATATACTTGCATGTTGGATATGTGTGACTAGTTAGTTAAGATAGACTTGTACAAGATAGTTTCTATACTATATCGCCTCTTTTTGGTTGTCTGAATGATCTAAATATCCAAGGCCCTGGGAAACATGACTTGGATGTTTGCTTTAGGGTAGCTCCCTTGGAAAGCGGAAACAATCCAGGTAGTCGTGGATCATTGGACTAGAGGCCTAAGAATGGTAGATATCATTTAGAGAGGTGTTAGTACACTTTTTCCTCTCCGAATGTACGACGATGTATTGAGGGCTATTTTAGTCATTACACCTATAGGTCAGAGACTTTGCTAATGCAACACTATCCTTGGGCTCAATATTTTTGATGGTGATATTAGAAAATATTTAAAATGCAAAATACAGCTATTTATATGACAAGGGTATTTTGGTTATTTTAGTAGTCAAGGCGGTGTGTCTTTTGTTTCCTAGTATAGACCGTGAGTCCTAATTAAATATGGGCAAAGGAATTGATCTTAAATTAAATAGAATTTATTTTATTTAAGTAGCCTAATTTAATTATTGGTCTAGAATAAAATAAAGGTCTATGGAGAGAGAGAATTAATTAAATTAGTTTAGTGGGTTTATTAATTATTCAGGATTTTGGCCCAGTTTGAATAATTAAAGATTAACCTGGGACTAAACTAATATAGGCTTATTAATTGGACTAGTATATTTGGGTTGGAAAATTACTTATTAATTGGGCCATTTATGTGGTTCTAATTAGAATAATTAATTAACCCCAAAAAGGTTAAACTAAGTGCCCAATGGCCCATTCCAGTTTAACCTAGGGTTTTATTTAGATTAAACAGGAGGATTGGAAACAACGTTGTTGACCAGAACATACACTCTCTGAGACGGCTTCTTCTCTGTGAAAGGCCAGACGTCTCTCTCTCTCTCTCTCTCTCTCTCTCTCTCCAGAAAAAAGGTTCCTTGGTTTGTAGTTGTTCACCAAACGGACTTAGGCAAGCCATATACTGGAAGATCGAGAGATTGGTGTTCACCTACATGCAATGACGGAGTAGGAGTCTTGCAGGAATCGCACTAGAAGCTTCCACCAGCGTAATCACCCCTGTTGCACTCGTTCCAGTCCAGCCAATTCTTAGAACGAGGTAAAGAGGAAAGAAATTTTTTAACCTCGGAGTCCCGCCAGAGCCTAACCGGCACCGGCTAGGACTGTCGGAGCCGACGCCGGCCCTGGACGGGAATTCCTCTGTACTTGGTTTTTCCAGTTTTTTATCTTCGCTTCTGCTGCATGCCCCGTGTTTCGTATTTTCTAAGCCTTCAATTGGTATCAGAGCATGAAGGTTTTGTGAAAATATAGGGAGCATGCATCTAGATTAATAAAACTGCACACATCTGTGTGATTAAAATTGTGATCCTTCGTTATTTATGGTATGGATAGATTCTTTGTTAAACCTCGCAGGTGGAGGTATAGGAGATGTGTAATTAACTATTTTTCTTAGAAAATCGTGTAAGCCCAATGTTTTTGGGTATAGGCTATTGTTGGTTTTGGTTGATTTCATTGTATTTGGTTTAAAATCGGAGAGCCAACGATGATAGAAGTTGTGCAGAAAAACAGGGGAAATTCGCAGAAAAAATCAATAGGAAGAGCCAGTCAGATCGCAACCGACGTCAGTTTGGGGTGTTGGAACTAGCATCGGCTAGGGTCTGGAAGGCCGGCCTGCGCGTTGGTTTCTCATGGGTCCTGGTTCTGTGCGGCGGGTGCAGTGGACCATAGTGCAAATGGGTGCATGATCCAGTGTGGCGGGTGCAAATGACCTTTGTTAAACCCCAGTCGAAACCAACCTTAGAGTAAGGGGGTTGGAATGCATATCATACTTTATTGCATGTTTAAATATATTTTTATATGATTTTATGTATTTTGGATTTGTGTTTTCTAGTCAAGAGGGCTTGGATGTGATTATTGAGTAAGAAGGGCAAAATGGTAATTTTTGCTTGAGGTGAAAATAGGGAGATAACTTGAGGATTAAGTAGGAAAAATATTTTAGAAAGAAAATAAGAGCAAGAGTTGTTGTGGTTTAGTGGTTAGAGCTTTGGAATTAATTATTGAGGTCTTGGGTTCAAATTCCATTATTGGAGCTTTAGCGTGATTAAATTTTATTTTTGCTTGGGAAGTGATATTTCGGCCTTAAGAGCTTTAGAGTACAGTGATATTTCATCTACTCACTATCGTGAGTCCATCCATACCATTTTTAACATCAAACTCCAAAATCCAACTTGCTCTTTTGGATAAAAAATCAGAAATTTTGTGAATGCTCAAGAACACCTTCATTATAGGTTTGTTCAAACAACTTCATCTTCTCTAATCTTTGATCTCTAATGAATATATACATGAATAAGCATGCTAATAGACTCTCTCCTCCTCTTATCTCTCTCTCTCTCTCTCTCTTGGCCAAACACTCTCATCTTCTTGGTCGAATGGTTCTTCACCAATGGCCATGCTTTCTTCATCTTCCTTGGACGGATTTAGACATCTAGGAGTTGAGATCCATTCGAAACTCCTTCGAGGTACTCATCAATCAAGTAAGCCTTTTCAATCCTCCTTTTAAATTCTAGATTCATGTATCTTGGATGTTATTGGTAGGAGATGGATTATGAATAGGATTTGAGCATGTATTGTTGTGATTGAAGCTTGAATAAATGTGTGTTTATGATGGAGATGGGATTTATGCATGAGTTGATTATCTTGGTTGATTGTATGGTGTTTTTAGGGCTTAATGCATGTCTCCATGTCAAACTTAGTATTTGTGATCAAGTATGCTAGAGATTATGTCATCTATGATGAATATGATTTATATTCATGTATGATTATTGAAGCCATGATTATATTTATGTTATAAGAGGTTGGATCATGCCTTGATAAATTTAGATATACGCTTTTATTCATGATTTGGGTGATTTGATGAATTGAAGGGGACTATATGTTCATGATTATAGTTAGCAAGTGGAATTATGATCATGACCTAGTTGTCCCTAAGCTAAATTTTATTTCTTCAATAAAATGTTTAATATAATGAATTTTGCTAGTAATTTTGAAAACCCTAGGAAGGGTAGATTTGGATTATTATATATATATATATATATATATATATATGTGTGTGTGTGTGTGTGTGTGTGTAATAAGAATATTTTAGTCAAATAAATAATAGCTTTACTAGAAAATAAAATATATATAGATATTATATAAAATGATAATATCAAATAAAGCCTTTTATGAAAATAATTATAATAAGTAAAAATATTAATTTTGTAAGTCTTATATTCATAAATATCATTAAAATTTAACACCTTTCAATTATTATCTTTTGAGCAAAACCTATTAAAATTTATTTATTAGCTCTCAATCAAGACCCATTAAAATTTATTTTCAACTAATTTTAGTTATCAATTATTTTCAAATAATTAATTATTAATAAATCATTATTTTACCTAATACCACCTATGACTCTTCATCAAACAAACTCTAAATTATTCTTAGTGAGATTTAAACCTTCAACTTATTAGTACCTATTTCCCAAAATATTAATTATTTTAAATATCAAATTAGACTTAACTTATAAACCTTTTTATTTATTATTTGGCCTTAAAGCTTGGGACACTAGGATCATGGTAGTAGTGAGTTGAGCTAGTTTTATTTGTGAAAGTGGATATTGGCTTGAGTTTGATTTTGGTTTATTTTTACCTCAGGCGGGGTTAGGTCAGCTGTTGAGGACCTTTATTTTATCTCGAGCTAAGGATCAGGTAAGCTCCTGCATAAAACCTGATTGATGTAAAATGTTTATTATGGCAAGCCAAATGCAGAGTGCATGGACACTCATTTCTGTAAAGGCAATTGAGAATTGACTCCTTCCTTATTTCAGTCAAACAATTATTTGAAAATCCATAAGCAGGCTTACTCAAACTCAAAACTCTTTCTAAAACTGATTTTTACAAAGACTTTGGAAACACTTAATTGCTATTTTCAAGTGGAACTGTGTTTTGTTCATTTTTCCCAAGTGGGATAAGTTACGTTGAGTACTCAATAAGGGTGGACCTCTAGGGCTAGTCTTTGAGGGGTTAGGGTAAGTCTCTCAGTAGGTGGCTATTTCTGAGGGGTGAGTCCTGCCCGGATAAGATGTCAGTCCAGTAGGTCGTGCTGGTCCAAGCTAGCAGTTTATTTTTCAGTCAAGTGACTGTGTTTTGCCGAAATGGACACCCGGTTATTGTTTGGGTATAGAGAAGGAGGAGTATCTTGGCCGGTAGGCCGATCACCTACCATTTTTGTCAGTCTACACAAAATGTCGGTATTCTGACTGGTTATGGGGCCCAACGTGTGATAACCCATGATCATTTCTTTTGAGTAGTTGATTTTATTGATTATGTATGGTTGGAAAAGTCAGAACACCACTATTGATTTTAACTAATGTTTATTGTTTGCCAGTATTTCCCTTATAAGGATTTTATACTTTGCATTCATGAACTGTTTTCACTGGACACTCAAAGCACACACGGACTTACTGAGATTCTTGTCTCATCACCTTTTTTACCATGATTTCAGGTCGATCCTATTGTGGGGATGAGTAGCTAGATATTGCCCGCCTTGGAAGATTTTCTTATAATTTATTTTCTGTAGTGCTTTGGGGAGATGAGAGTGGATAAATTTTATTATGGGTTTGTTTTTGGTATTCTTGGATTTATTCTTGGGTTGTAATAAATTTTAAGTTAAAGTATTATTTTTATTCCGTAATTTTATTTGTGTGACCTAGTTATAAAGACCCATTGTCCTTTGGAGGGGACGACATCCCCGGCCCTGGCGGGCCTAGGTAGTGGAGTGTTACAAATATTGATAGTATAAATGCTATTTATTTAAGTTTAAATCTTTATCTAACATATCTTATTGATACTATAGGATGTCTTGGATGCTTAGGACCGCGACGAAAAGGCAACAATGGCACCCGCCTATCCCTATTTACCCAGAAGACCTTCCTGTTCCCCAGCCTGCCCCTCAACCAGTTATCCCTATGGAGGATAGCAGTGATGATGAGGTCCAGATTCCTGAGCCGCCCCAATCTCGGTGATAGACATAAGCTCTGACAGTGATGATGAGGTGATAGCAGTGGATCATGTACCCCACCCTCCTGGTCCCGTAGTGGACTTAGCAGCAGATACTGATGACCTGGGGGAGACAGACTATGAGTCTCCACCTAGGCCCTCTTTCATTCCTTCTTTTAGCTGAGTTGAGCCCGGGGAGAGTTCTAGGTGCCTTGAGAAGGAGCCAATGGAGGGGTTTGCCAGTGGGATTGGAGTAGATTTTTCTAAGAATTCTGGGGTTTGGTTGTTTGAGGCTGATGATGAGGGTTCTGATAAGGACTAGTGGGGCTAAGAGTTGTTATGAGTAGGATGTTTTATTTACTACTTTCCATGAACTTCTATGTTAATGATTTCCTTTCTGCTTACTGCTTTGATTCCAAATTTATGCAAATAAGAGTACTTAGAGTACTCTAAGGTTCGAAAAAAAAAAAAATTTAATGCAATTCTTTACACAAAAACTTGCACATGATTTTCTTTTACTTAAACCTGAATGTGAATGTATGCTCAAAATCTTTTAAACTTGAATGCATACATTAATTATTTGAGCATGGTTGAGAATGTCACCCAAGCACTGTGTAGTCACATCAGGCAGAAGAGTTTCAAAGGCAGAACCTAAGACACTGGAGGTTGAGACGACCCAAATGCAATCACCCAACCGGGGAAATGAGAGTGAGCCAAATTTGGAATTGGGGGCAGAAGAACCTGTTGAAGTGACAATGGAGCAAGCTTTTCGCCAAGTTTAGCAAGTGTGAATTCTAGCTAGATAGTGTAGCATTCCTTGGCCATGTGGTGACTAAGAAGGGAATCAAGGTAGACCCGGCAAAGGTCGAAGCGGTGTCAGACTGGAAGCAGCCGGAGAATATCACCGAGATCCGAAGTTTCTTGGGATTGGCTGGTTACTACCGAAGATTCATCAAGGGATTTTCAATGCTCACATCGCCAATGATCCGACTGTTAAGGAAGGATGTTCCATTTGTGTGGAATAAGAAATACGAGAAAAGTTTTCAAGAGCTGAAGCGAAGATTGATGACAGCACCAGTATTGAGTCTACCAGAGGAAAGGATGCCTTATGCACTGTGTACCGACGTTTCGAAAGAAGGATTGGGAGCAGTATTGATGCAAGACCGAAAGGTGATCGCTTACATTTCTCGGAAGCTGAGACCTCATGAAGTCAACTATCCCACTTATGATCTGGAGCTGGCAGCTATCGTGTTCGCCCTAAAGAAATGGCGACACTACCTGTACGGAGCCAAGTATGAGGTGTTCACTGATCACAAGAATTTGAAGTATATCTTCACTTAGAAGGATCTGAACTTGAGGCTGCAAAGATGGATGGAATTTCTGGAAGAATACTGCTATTCGAACAACTACCATCCCGGGAAGGCCAACGTTGTGGCAGACGCCCTGAGCAGAAAAGTTGGAATGGCCAGACTAAGAGTGCAAGAAATTCAAGTGGTTCAGGATATGTTGGATAGAAGGGTGGAAGTGCAAGATAAAAGAATTGTTGTCAGCAATTTGAAGTTGGTACCGGATTTGAAGCGGGAAATCATGGAAGCTTAGCAAAGCAACGCCGAGTTTCAGCTTTTCAAGGATAAGGAGCTTAAGCGGCCAGGCAGTGAATTCCGTCAAGATGAGGTGGGAATTTTGCATTTCAGGGATCGGTTGTGTGTACCCAGGGAGAGCAATTGAAGATAGAATTTTGGAGGAGGCGCATAAGAGCAAGTACGCCATTCATCCGGGGGAAGTCGAGGTGTACTAGGACTTGAAGAGAGCCTATTGGTGGCCCAAACTGAAGCGGGATGTGGTCAAGTATCTCTCAACCTATCTCACTTGCCAGAAAGTCAAAGCAGAGCACAAGAAGTCAGCGGGACTATTGCAGCCATTGCCAGTACCGGAATGGAAATAGGAGGAGGTGACTATGGATTTTGTCACCGGACTTCCCATGTCGAAGACGCAGAAAGATGCCATATGGGTAGTGGTGGATCGACTGACCAAGTCGGCCCATTTCATATCGGTAAACGTAAGAGACTCTATAGAGAAGCTGGCTTAGACTTATGTTCGAGAAATAGTCCGACTGCATGGAGTTCCTTTGAGTATTGTGTCCGACCGAGACCCGAGGTCTACGTCCCGTTTTTGGGGCAAATTTCAGGAAGCAATGGAGTCGAGTTTGAAATTCAGTATGAAGGCATATCCGCAGACTGATGGGCAGTCAGAAAGGGTTACACAGATATTGGAAGATATGCTGAGAGCCTATGTTTTGGATTTTGGGGACAAATTGATAGTGTGTGTACCGTACGGAGAATTGTCATATAACAACAGCTATCAAGCTTCAATTGGGATGGCACCATATGAGGCTTTGTATGGGCGCAAGTGTCAGGTACCGCTGTATTGGAATTGGTCAGAAGATGGTCACGTGAGTAGAACTAGGGAAGTCTGTGTCCAAGAGATGTTGGATAAGGTGAAATTGATCAGGGAAAGGTTGAAGGTGGATCAGAACCAACAGAAGAGCTATGTAGACAACCGGCAGAGAAAATTGGAGTTTCAAGTCGGGGATAGCGTATTTCTGTGGTTGATGCCAAACAGGGGAATCTTGAAGCATCCGAAGGGAGGGAAGTTGAATTCGAGGTATTTGGAGCTGTTCCTATTTAAGGAAAGGATTGGACCGGTAGCTTACCGATTGGACCTACCAGATAGGTTGACAGGAATTCACGATGTGTTTCATATGTCACAATTAAAGAAAGACAGTGCTAATCTTGGTCATGTACTGAATAACGAGCCGTTGATGTTGCAACCCGATCTAAACTATGTGGAGAAGCCCATGAAAATATTGGACTGAGTATCAAGAATCTTCGGAACAAGCAGATATCGTTGGTCAAGGTTCAGTGGGAGCATCATGGCACGCAAGATGCCACATGGGAATCAAAAGAGTGGGTTAAGCAGAGGTATCCTAATTTGAAATAGAGGTATGCTTGAATTTCGGGATGAAATTCTGCTAAGGAGGGGAGGATGTGAAATCCTAGTCGAAACCAACCTTAGAGAAAGGGGGTTGGAATTCATATCATACTTTATTGCATGTTTAAATATATTTTTATATAATTTTATGTGCTTTAGATTTGTGTTTTCTAGTTTAGAGGGCTTGGATATGATTATTGAGTAAGAAAGGCAAAATGGTAATTTTTGCTTGAGGTGAAAATAAGGAGATAACTTGAGGATTAAGTAGGAAAAATATTTTAGAGAGAAAATAAGAACAAGAGTTGTTGTGGTTTAGTAGTTAGAGCTTTGGAATTAATTCTTGAGGTCTTGGGTTCAAATTCCATTATTGGAGCTTTAGCGTGATTAAATTTTATTTTTGCTTGGGAAGTGATATTTTCGGCCTTAAGAACTTTAGAGTAGAGTAGAGGTGTTGTCCTAGGGGAGGCATGATAGGAGTATCCTAATCCTATTCTTGTGCCCTACAAAAAAAATTCCTAAGGGAATTCATTCCTTTTTTATCTTTAATTTTTCCTAATTCTCAATTCGTTAGATTGGATAAATTTGTTCTAGCCAATTTTCATTCCAGAATTTTCAGTAAAGTGCTGTGGACCGAAAATGTCTTAGGGAAAGACATCTTATGGACCGAAAATGTGGAAGAGATGGGGAAGGTTCCAAGAGAATTAATTCCCCTAGTGAAACTTCTAAACTTCACTCTAGCTTGGTTCATTTTCCTTCATATAATGAATTGAAATTTTTTCAGCTTCTTGTGCCTTCAAGGTGTTGAAATTCTCAGCTATTATTCCCTCCCAAATGCTTCCAGAAAATGGCCCTTTTGATTAGCTTGAAATCTGAAATTTTCTGGTTAATTTTGGGCTGCACAAATGCTATGCAAAACCAGAAAAATTTCTGGTTAAAATCGCAGCTTTGGTGGTCTTCAATCAAGCTGTTTTCTTCCAATTTTCTCCTAGCTCCTTAGCCACGTTTTTCCTCCATGAAGCAGGCTGGAAACCAGCCATGGAAGTCCTCTGAAATCTCCTTCAAACTCTCTACAAGCTGACTAGAAAACGGCAGCAGAAACTGCCCAGAAAAATTCCAGCACTTCCAAAAATCCTGTGCAGAATTTTTCCAGCCTTGTTTCCACTTCAGCCATGTCTGAAATCTTCCTCATCTTTCTGTTCAAACCACTTTTAAACAGCCATGAACTGAACTCCATTGTCTTCCCCAAGCTTCTACATGAAAAACCAGTCATGGCAGCCCGAAAATATCTCCAACAAATTACTGCAATCATGCCTTGATTTGATACCAAAATTCCAGCAATCTTAATTTAGCAACCTTCCAAAAAATGTCCCTTAAACAACCAGGACTTTCCTTCACCATTACACTCCTTCTTTTCGGCCACCATTAACCTTCTTCAACCAGCTTTCATCCAGCAAAATCACAGAGCAACAATTCGGCCATAGCAGTTCCAAAAAGATTCCATTGAACAAAGATATTCTTGCTATATTTTGTTTCCAAATTTGATCCCCAAAAATATTCTTTTAGGATTTCAACAACCAGCCTTTCCTTTTCCTTTCAAACCAGAAAAATCATCTTCCTAAACTACACAAACAGTTTGGCCACTGCACACACATAATTTCGGCAACCACAAACCCAAAATTCCTCCATTCTCTTCAACCTTCAAGCACACAAAGAACACCAAGAACACCTTCTCCTCTTTTTCACCTAATACCTCTCCAAAGCACTTCAAACTCCTTCCAAAAATTTCAGACTTCATCAAATCATTGTCGTGAGTCCATCCATACCATTTTTAACATCAAACTCCAAAATCCAACTTGCTCTTTTGGATAAAAAATCAGAAATTTTGTGAATGCTCAAGAACACCATCATTGTAGGTTTGTTCAAACAACTTCATCTTCACTAATCTTTGATCTCTAATGAATATATATATGAATAATCATGCTAATGGACTCCTTTCTCCTCTTCTCTCTCTCTCTCTCTCTCTCTCTCTCTCTATCTCTCTTGGCCGAACCCTCTCATCTTCTTGGTCGAATGGTTCTTCACCAATGGCCATGCTTTCTTCATCTTCCTTGGACGGATTTAGACATCTAGGAGTTGAGATCCATTCGAAACTCCTTTGAGGTACTCATCAATCAAGTAAGCCTTTTCAACCCTCCTTTTAAATTCTAGATTCATGTCAGTAAGCCTTTTCAACCATCCTTTTAAATTCTAGATTCATGTCTCTATGATGTTATTGGTAGGAGATGGATTATGAATAGGATTTGAGCATGTATTGTTGTGATTGAAGCATGAATAAATGTGTGTTTATGATGGAGATGAGATTTATGCATGAGTTGATTATCTTGGTTGATTGTATGGTATTTTTTGGGCTTAATGCATATCTCCATGTCAAATGTAGTATTTGTGATCAAGTATGCTAGAGATTATGTCATCTATGATGAATAGGATTTATATTTATGTATGATTATTAAAGCCATGATTATATTTACGTTAGTTGAGGTTGGATCATACCTTGATAAATTTAGATCTATGCTTTTATTCATGATTTGGGTGATTTGATGAATTGAATGGGATTATATGTTAATGATTATAGTTAGTAAGTGGAATTATGATCATGACCTAATTGTCCCTAAGCTAAATTTTATTTCTTCAATAAAATGTTTAATATTATGAATTTTGAAAACCCTAGGAAGGGTGGATTTGGATTATTATATATATATAATAAGAATATTTTAGTCAAATAAATAATAGCTTTACTAGAAAATAAAATATATATAGATATTATATAAAATGATAATATCAAATAAAGCCTTTTATGAAAATAATTATAATAAGTAAAAATATTTATTTTGTAAGTCTTATATTCATAAATATCATTAAAATTTAACACCTTTCAATTATTATCTTTTGAGCAAAACCTATTAAAATTTATTTATTAGCTCTCAATCAAGACCCATTAAAATTTATTTTCAGCTAATTTTAGTTATCAATTATTTTCAAATAATTAATTATTAATAAATCATTATTTTACCTAATACCATCTATGACTCTTCAACAAACAAACTCTAAATTATTCTTAGCGAGATTTAAACATTTAACTTATTAGTACATATTTCCCAAAACATTAATTATTTTAAATATCAAATTAGACTTAACTTATAAACCTTTTTATTTATTATTTGGCCTTAAAGCTTGGGACACTAGGATCATAGTAGTAGTGAGTTAAGCTAGTTTTATTTGTGAAAGTGGATATTGGCTTGAGTTTGATTGTGGTTTATTTTTACCCCAGGCGGGGTTAGGTCAGCTGTTGAGGACCTTTATTTTATCTCGAGCTAAGGATCAGGTAAGCTCCTGCATAAAACCTGATTGATGTAAATGTTTATTATGGCAAGCCAAATGCAGAGTGCATGGACACTCATTTCTGTAAAGGCAATTGAGAATTAACTCCTTCCTTATTTCAGTCAAACAATTAATTGAAAATCCATAAGCAGACTTAGTCAAACTCAAAACTCTTTCTAAAACTGATTTTTACAAAGACTTTGGAAACCCTTAATTGCCATTTTCAAGTGGAACTATGTTTTGTTCATTTTTCCCGAGTGGGATAAGTTACGTTGAGTACTCAACAAGGGTGGACCGCTAGGGCTAGTCTTTAAGGGGTTAGGGTAAGTCTCTCAGTAGGTGGCTATCTCTGAGGGGTGAGTCCTGCTCGGATAAGATGTCAGTCCAGTAGGTCATGCTTGTCCAGGCTAGCAGTTTATTTTTTAGTCAAGTGACTGTGTTTTGCCGAAATGGACATCCGATTATTATTTGGGTATAGAGAAGGAGGAGTATCTTGCCCGGTAGGCCGATCACCTGCATTTTTTGTCAGTCTGCACAAAGTGTCGGTATTTTGACCGGTTATGGTGCCCAACGTGTGGTAACCCATGATAATTTCTTTTGAGTAGTTGATTTTATTGATTATGTATGGTTGGAAAAGCCAAAACACCACTCTCAAAGGATATAATAAACCTTGACATAGCGATTTTTATGGACTTTGAATTTTTATTTTTGAGTTAAGGGAAAACTTGATGGAAATTTTTAGAAGGATATTTTTCAGAAAACCCTTGTTTTAAAGGACTAAGTGGGAGAGGGGTTCCAACGGCCCCACGGCTTCCATCACAATCCTCATTAGAGATCGTGGGTCCTCTTGCATCACCCTGGGAGTGAACCTGTAAAGGATGGAGATACCACAAGGATGTAGATCTAATAGAGGGATGTAATTAATAACCCAAGGCACATACTGTGATCGGCTAGCTCCTTGTTGGAGGTTATAGTGCGAGGTATGTCCATCGAAAATGAGAGGAAACGGCCATCTACTCGATGGAGTTATCTTCTACATCATTACTTAGAAGGGAAATTAATTTGTGGTGGTTAACACACTTTGCTTAGGAAACTGTTAATCTTCCCAAGAAGTTATGTCAGTTTTCCTAAGAGCCAAATTGATTATTAAAATGTTGATAATAAGGATAAAGTGCACATATTTGTTTTATTTTCACAAACTGAATCTTTTTCTTTTATTTTTTGATTTTTCAGAAATGGTGGGAGGTTCTTTTAGTCCATTGACAATTATTCTCTGAGAGAATAAGCTAACGGGACAAAACTATGTGGACTGGAAGAGAAACCTAGACATAATACTCACAGCGGAAGAGTATAAGTATGTCATTTATGAAACTTACCCTGTTATCGAGGAGGCTTCCACCATCGAGGAGCGGAGGCTGAGAAGGCATGCAAGAAGGGTGACGAGATGGCTCGTTGTTACATATTGTCCTCCATGTCTAATGTGCTCCAATCCAAACATGAGCACATGACCACTATGTATGACATAACCCAATCATTCGCCATGATGTTCGCGGATAAGTGCCGGCCTGCAAGGCAGGAGGCTCTTTGAACCATCATTAACACTAAGATGGCTGAGGGAGCATCAGTTAGAGAACATATGCTCAAGATGATTGCTGCTTTCGAGGAGGCAGAAATCTTAGGGGCTGTCATTGATTTCGAGAGCCAAGTGGACATGGTTCTTGAATTTCTACCGGGTTCTTTTACTCAGTTCAAGTTGAACTATAACATGAACAAGTTGAACATGAGTTTTGACTGAGTTGATGAAGGAGCTCCAGATGGCAGAAAAGGTTACGAAGCCACAATCTAAGGCTATGATTGCTAAGGCTTCATCTTCTAGAACTGGGCCTAAGCCAAGGAAGTTGAAGAAGAATAAGGGGAACGTAGCGGGCCAGCCTAAGACCCAGCCCAAAGACAAACCCAATGGTAAGTGCTTCAAATGTGGATTGAAGGGACACTGGAAAAAGGAGTGTCTGTTAGTGTTGTGCTCTAGAGGCAATCACTTGTACATTGTATATGATACATTTTATTTTAATAAAAGGAATTATTTATCTTACAGTTTCTTTTGTTTACTTTAAGTAATATAACTATTTGATAAAGTCCCTAGTACAACACTGTGTTAAGGAAATTATGATATAGATCATAATATGAGATTCCTACTAGACTGGATGGTGTTAGTACTTAAATAGTCCTTAGTCATAGTATTTATGAGACAGGACATCATTAATGCCTTAAGACTACCATGTGTTAGACTTCCTGATTTGATTAGGCGGTGGTTCTCATAACCGTGAGTATTGAGATACTCAAAGTTAACACATTGATGCTTGTTAATGGAACAAGTTCATTGGATGACCTAATTTTGAGATACTCATATGGATAACTATTTAGTATAGTGATATAATCTCAATATAGCAAACGTGCAAGTATTCTTAGACTTGAGATCTCCAAGGTACTTTGTTTGCTGAGCTTTGTACTTTGATTCCAATCTTTGGAGCTCAATCGAGGGCTGCCTATGGGATGGATATTGGGTATATTGTGAGGTAAACGAAAGTAGTTAAGAGGGCAATTAAGGGTTCACCACTCCTAATAGTAGGGGCGAATATCTCACGGCCACTTGTAGGAATTACTACTCGAAAGTCCTTGGCCAAGGCGATTGTGTATTGGAAACAGTTCCAATTGATACACTTCTAGAGTAGTGGGTTCCTAGTATAAGTACTATTGTATTCGGGCCAGAATTAATTCTGGAGGGAGTTGGCACTAATTCCATACTCCAAATCAAATGAGATATTGTATGGTGAAAGGAGTTAATTGTCACTGAAGTTTGTTATTGAAGGGTTCATGTCAAGCCACTTAACTACCTGGACTCTTGGGTGGTCATGATGTGTTGTTAGATACCGCTCATGATCTGGGAATATGGGTTTATTAGTTGATGAATTAATAAACCAATCTTGATTAGAATTAATATGATTAATTCTAATTAATTAAGGATTATTAATCTCAAAAGACGTTTGGATTAATTCATGTTCGCTACCAATTGATTGGGAAACCTAATAGGTCACACACAATAGAGAATTATATGCGCAAGGTGTTATTTGATAACATTGTAGGGTTAATTGAGAGAAGGAGAAGTTGTTGTTGACAAATTATAATTAGTTATAATTTGTGGTCTAAGTTGTAATTGTGAGAACTTGATGTTTCCAATTACAATTAGGGAATTCTAATAGGATTAGAATTCTCAATTTTAGCAGGGTTTTAGGTATATATATATGATATAACCAAAAACCTTAACCGATGTTGAGTCACACGAAATCCAGGCAAAAATAGCTAAACAACACACGATTCTCTCTCATTTGTTCTCTCCTTCTCGTTTTTCTTCTTGAAAGAAAAACCCTAGCCACCATTAATTTTTGCTAGCATAGAAATTTTGGTGCTTGAGTATACCTCTTTGTGGATTACTGATAGAGATAATCACATACTGTGATTATAGCGGTTTGACGTTCAACTCACGTGGAGGTTGATCACGAGGATTGTTGGATCGCACCTCAACTTGAAGAAGAAATTTTTGTTCTTCGGACGATCACGCAAAGGTAAAAGCTGTTACCTTTACCCTCTTTATGTCTTGTTTTCCACACATTGATGGGTCATGAGATGGTATCTCATTTTATTTTCTACTGTGCCGTATAGGATACGAGCCTGAGATATCCAACAGTGGTATCAGAGCCATGCTATGTGTGGTCTACGGACATTGTTTTGGCATGAAAAACTATTTTTGTGTTTGTCTTTGTTTGCTGTGAAAATCGTTTTCACTCGAGTCGAAATCATTTCGATCTTTATGAGTTGGGTCCATAGCACAATATGATTGTGTTATAGTCATAGAGTATTTCAAAAAGATGCTTTCTTTGGTGCTGAAAAATTTCTGCAGAAAAATGTTTTCTTGCAACATGGATGTTGCCTTCCGTTTCATCTTAATTTTCCATTTTAATTTTGTTTAAACTAACAAATTGGTTGTTGTTTATACCTTCAAAATAGAAAATAAATCTGAGAATTGTTCTCACTGAAAATTTGTAGAAGAAGAAAGCACCATAAATTGTTTCTGGAATTTTTTGAAAATCGCCGCCATTGTTGCAGAACACAGGCGGCGCCGGCTCTGGCCTCCAAGCCGGTGCCGGTTCCATCCTGTTTGCGATGTCCGAAAATCGTTTTTGGAAGGAAAATTTTTTTGCAAACCAGAACAGAGCCGGCGCTGGCTCCGGCTTCCAAACCGGCGCCGGTTCTGCTCTGTTTGCAACCTCTAGTATAAAAAAAAAATAAATTTTCGGAACAGAATTTTGAAAAGGAAAAACCTCATTTGATGAGAGACAGGACCCAAAAGCATTTTCTCCAAATAGTTTTGAGACAATCAATTTTGTTCTTCAAAATAATGATTGTGAAAATCTAAAATTGATGTATTCTCTAAAATGGTGATTTTAGAATTTGTTTTATTTTTCCAAAATAGTGATTTTGGAATAATAAAAGTATGTGTTTATTTTGTTTAAGCATAGTCAATGGCATGGTGGATGGTTATGGACTAAAACCAATTATATCTGTTCATGCATTTTACAGTTTTGGTTTTTATGAAATAGGGCCTACGTGTCCTACCTTTTTTAGAATTCTTGTGTAATTCTCTTCTCATCTAACTCCCTTCGAATGTAACTTGAGGTTTTCTCTCTTTAGGAAATTATTTAATTAGTTTACATAGTTTAGATAGGAGTAGAATTATTTTATTCTGGAGATGGCAACCAAAACAAGGCGAGGAGGTAAGACCTTCTACTTAAATCATGCATGAACATATAGGGTTAACTATATTAATTTCTTTTATGGCTCAAAGAAATTAATTTAGGGTAAAGTCCATAACTATACCATGTAATCGCTTTATTACCATGATTATCAATTATGTGATGTATTGATTTTTATGCATGTCATTCAATGAAATCACTAAAAGGAACAAATCCCTCAATTAATATTAAACCTAATTCCTTTTGTTAATATAGTAAGAACGAGAGTCCTTTTTCGAGACTAGGTTGTTGGGCAGACCTAAGCCTATTTGACATTGGGCATGTTCAAGCTATGTAATTAAATTCCTGATTAATGGGTCGGGTTTAACTAAATTTTTTATCCCGGTTGGGCAAATTCAAGCATAAAGAAAATTAGAGGAAAAGTTGGGGTAGCCCAAAAGGCTTTAAGATTAAAAGTTGTTAATCACCTAATGATCCGATAGTTACATATGATGTAATTGGTATTGGATACCTACCAATGAACTCAAGGGTGGCTTGTTGGGTAAACCCAAGGTTATTCTTGAGGAATTTGGATATCGGTCCACTAGAAAAGCTTCCAATGGGCTTTCTTGAATAAGTAGTGGGGGCTATTGGTTTGAGTAAAATAGTGGAGTAAAAATACGTTTAATTAAAGTCCTAATTATTTGCTTATCTTGTGCATATACAAGTAGCTAATGCTTTCTATCTTTACATCTAGGTCACTTGCATCATGTCAACGAACTTGAACTTACGTAGCATTTTGGAAACTAACAAGTTAACTGAATCAAACTATCTCGACTGGTATAGAAATTTGAGAAATGTTCTCAAATCGAAAAAGTTGCTCTACGTGCTAGATGCTTCTATTCTACCACCACCAACCCAAGATGCTCATATTGAAGAGCATGCTGTCCACAAGAGGCATAAGGAGGATAGTGATATAGTATCATATATTATGCTAGCATCGATGATTCCTAAGTTACAAAAACAGCACGAGCATATAGATGCTCAATTGATCATTTTACATATTCGAGAGCTGTTTGATGCCCAAGTCAGAACTGAGAGATATGAGATCTCGAAGCAACTATTTCGTTGTAAAATGGCAGAGGGTTCTTCTATGGCTACTCATAGGCTGAAGATGCTGGGCTTGATTGAGAAGCTTGGATCTCTTGGGTTTACAATAGACCATGACTTAAGTGTTGACTTAATTCTACAGTCTTTGCCTAATAGTTTTTCACAATTTGTGATTAACTATCCGATGAACAAGATTGAGTCCACCATTCCTGAGTTGATCAATCTCCTCAAAACTGCAGAATCCTCCATGAAGAGGGATTCCAATGTAGTTTTAATGGTAGAATCCTCCTTTTCTAAGAAGAAAGTTCAAAAGAAGAAGAAGAAGGCTCCCATGAAGCCCAAAGGTGGTGTGAACAAGAAGGACGTAGCTACCAAGGGTCCATGCCATCATTATGGGAAGATGGGCCATTGGAGGCGCAACTGCAAAGCCTATTTGGAGACCATTAAAGACAATAAGCAGAAGGAGAAGCTTACAAGCACTTCTACTTCTTCTCCAGGTTTGTTTATGATTGAGATAAATACTGTCTTTAGAAATGAGATATGGGTATTAGATACCGGATGTGGATCTCATTTGTGCAATAACTTGCAGGGACTAAAGAGCAGTAGAAGGCTAGAGAAAGGCGACGTGGACCTACGTACTGCAAATGGGGCAAAGGTTGCTGCACTTGCTGTGGGGACATACGAGCTGAACCTACCTTCAGGATTGATTCTAGAACTGGAAAACTGTTATTATGTACCGGTTTTAATGAAAAACATTATCTCAATTACGTGTTTAGACTTATGTGAATTTCATTTAATATTTAATAATAAATGTTGTTCTTTTTCATTGAATGATATTTATTATGGTTCAGCAACTTTAGTTATTGGTTTATATGTTCTAGACTTGGACAATCCAATTCTCAATATAAACAATAAGAAACCTAAAATAGATAACTCTAACACCTCTTACTTATGGCATTGTCATTTGGGCCATGTAAACGAAATTCGTATTTCTAAGTTACACAAGCTTGGTGACTTAGGGTCATTTGATTATGAATCATATAGCACATGCGAGTCTTGTTTACTAGACAAAATGACTAAAACTCATTTTCCAGGAAAAGGAAAACGGGCCAAAGAGTTATTAGAACTCATACATTCTGATGTATGTGGCCCAATGTCAATACAAGCAAGAGGAGGTTATAACTATTTCATAATATTTATCGATGATTTCTCATGATACGGGCATTTGTACTTAATGAAATACAAATCTGAGGCCTTTAAAAGGTTCAAAGACTTCAAGAATTAAATAAAGAAACAACTTGGCAAAAGTATTAAGACTCTAAGATCTTATCGAGGAGGAGAATATTTGAGTTAAGAGTTTTTGAGTTATCTTAGAGATAATAGGATATTATCTCAATAGACTCCACCACATACACCTCAACATAATGGTATATCTGAGAGAAGGAATCGAACCCTTCTAGACATGGTATGGACTATGATGGCTTCTGCAGATCTACCAAAATCATTTTAGGGGTATGTACTAGAGACTTCTGTTTATATACTAAACAGAGTTCCGACAAAATCGGTTGATACTACCCCATTTGAGATGTTCTTTGGTAAAAGACCAAAGTTATCTCACTTGCGAGTATGGGGTTATCCTGCCTTTGTTAAAAGGCCACAGTCAGACAAACTTGATAGTAAGTTTGACAAGTGTTTGTTTGTGGGATATCCAAAAGAATCTTTTGGATATTACTTCTATCAACCCTTCGAAAATAAATTATTTGTTTCGAAGCATGCCGTCTTCTTAGAGAAGGAGCACATGCTCAAAGGGGACAGTGAGAGTAAGATTGAACTTAGTGAAGTTCATAAAGACCAAACAAACGAGGATCAACCGTCTAACCCTACATCTATTGAGAGAATAGATGAACCTTCTAATACACAAGAACCTCGTAGATCTAGTAGGATACGTATGGCACCTGAGAGATATAGATTTCTTATTAGTGACCATAATGACGTATTGCTCATAGATGAAGATGAGCCTACTACCTACAAGGATGTTCTGAATAGTTCAGAATCTGACAAATGGCTTGAGGCCATGAAGTCAGAGATGGATTGCATGTACGATAACCAAGTATGGACTTTGGTTGATCCACCCAAAGGAATTAAACCTATTGGGTGCAAGTGGATTTTCAAGAAGAAAACAGACATGGATGGTAACTTAGTTACCTATAAAGTACGACTGGTGGCGAAGGGTTATCGTCAACAACATGGTATTGACTATGATGAAACCTTCTCGCCAGTAGCCATGTTGAAATCCATCAGGATACTCCTAGCCATTGCTGCTCATTATGATTATGAAATTTGGCAAATGGATGTGAAAACAGCTTTCTTAAATGGAAATCTGACTGAGGAAGTGTATATGACACAACCTAGGGTTTCACATCCAGTGATGGCACAAAGGTGTGTAAGCTGCAAAGGTCTATTTATGGACTTAAGCAAGCTTCTAAGAGTTGGAATATCCGTTTTGGTGAAATAATCAAAGAGTTTGGTTTCATTCAAAATATGGATGAGCCTTGTGTATACAAGAAGGTTAGTGGGAGTGCAATTGTTTTCTTATTACTTTATGTAGATGACATATTGCTAATAGGAAACGATATACCTATCTTGCAAACGGTTAAAGTTTGGTTGTCCAAAAAATTCTCCATGAAAGACCTTGGTGAAACAACCTATGTTTTTGGAATGAGGATCTATAGAGATAGATCCAAAAGGTTGCTTGTTCTTTCATAGTCTACATACATAGATAAAGTGCTAAAGAGGTTTTTGCATGGATCAATCTAAAAAGGGATTCTTGCCCATGTCACATGGTGTAAGCCTTTTAAAGTCGATGTTTCACAAGACACAAGTTAAAAGGGATCACATGAGTAAGATTTCATATGCCTCGGTAGTTGGATCTATCATGTGTGCTATGATATGTACCAGGCCTGATGTATCTTGTGCTCTCAGTTTGACGAGCAGATACCAATCCAACCTTGGTGAGGGTCATTGGGCGGTTGTAAAGAACATCCTTAAGTACTTACAAAAGACTAAGGATATGTTCTTAGTATATGGAGAAGGTGATTTGAAAATAAACGGGTATAATGATGCCAGTTTTCAATCTGATAAAGATGATTTCAAATCACAATCTAGCTACGTGTTTACATTGTGCGGAGGGGCAATAAGTTGAAAAAGTTCCAAACAAGAGAGTATTGCCGACTCTACGACAGAAGTTGAGTACATAGTTGCTTCTGAAACAGCTAAGGAGGCTGTTTGGATCAAGAAGTTCGTGACGGAACTGGGTATGGTTCCTAGTGTAGTTGGTCTAATAACTTTGTATTGTGATAATAACAGAGCCATTGCACAAGCAAATGAGCCGCGGTCTCACCAATGATCCAAACATGTACTGCGACGCTATCATCTGATCAGAGAGATCATAGATAGGAATGACGTAAAGATAGAGAGAGTTCCCACGAATAAGAACATAGTTGACCCACTTACGAAAGCACTATCCCAAAAGAAACATGATTGTCATGTTGAGTCATTCGGTATTAGATATATGAATGATTGGCTCTAGTGCAAGTGGGAATTTGTTAGTGGTATGCCCTAGAGGCAATCACTTATACATTGTATATGACACTTTTGATTTTAATAAAAGGCATTATTTATCTTACAGTTTCTTTTGTTTATTTTAAGTAATATAACTGTTCGATAAAGTCCCTAGTACAACACCCTGTTAAGGAAATTATGATAGAAATCATAATATGAGATTCCTACTAGACCGGATGGTGTTAGTACTTAAATAGTCCCTAGTAATAGTATTAATGAGACAGGACATCATTAATACGTTAAGACTAGCATGTGTTAGACTTCTTGATTTGATCAGGCGGTGGTTCTCATAACCGTGAGTATTGAGATACTCAATGTTAACACTTGGATGCTTATCAATGGAACAAGTTCATTGGATGACCTAGCTTTGAGATAATCATATGGATAACTATTTAGTGCCAGTGATATAATCTCAATATAGCAAACGTGTAAGTATCCTTAGACTTGAGATCTCCAAGGTACTTTGTTTGCTGAGTTTTGTACTTTGATTCCAATCTCCGGAGCTCGGTCGAGGGCCACCTATGGGATGGATATTGGGTACATTGTGAGGTAAACGAAAGTAGTTGAGAGGGTCAATAAAGGACTCACCACTTCTAATAGTAGGGGCGAATATCTTACGGCTACTTGTAGGAATTACTACTCGAAAGTCCTTGGCCAAGGTGATTGTGTATTGGAAACAGTTCCAATTGATACACTTCTAGAGAAGTGGGTTCCTGGTACAAGTACTATTGTATTCAGGCCAAAATTAATTCTGGAGGGAATTGACACTAATTCCGTCCTCCAAACCGAATGAGATATTGTATGGTGAAAGGAGTTAATTGCACTGAAGTTTGTTATTGAAAGGTTTATGTCAAGCCACTTGACTTCCTGCACTCTTGGGTGGTCATAATGTGTTGTTAGATACCGCTCATGATCTGAGAATATGGGTTTATTAATTGATGAATTAATAAACCAATCCTGATTAGAATTAATAGAATTAATTCTAATTAATTATGGATTATTTATCTCAAAGACGTTTGGATTACTTCATGTTCTCTACCAATTGACTAGGAAACCTAATAGGTCACACACAATAGAGGATTATATGTTCAAGGTGTTATTTGATAACATTGTAGGGTTAATTGAGAGAAAGAGAAGTTGTGGACAAATTATAATTAGTTATAATTTGTGGTCTAAGTTGTAATTATGAGAACTTGATGTTTCTAATTACAATTAGGAAATTCTAATAGGATTAGAATTCTCAGTTTTAGCAGGGTTTTAGGTATATATGTATGATATAACCGAAAACCTTAACTGATGTTGAGTCACACGAAATCCAGGCAAAAATAGCTAAACAACGCACGATTCTCTCTCATTTGTTCTCTCCTTCTCGTTTTTCTTCTTGAAAGAAAAACCCTAGCCGCCATTAATTTTTGCTAGCATAGAAATTTTGGTGCTTGAGTATACCTCTGTGTGGATTACTGATAGAGATAATCACATACTGTGATTATAGCGGTTTGACGTTCAACTCAAGTGGAGGTTGATCACGACGATTGTTGGATCGCACCTCAACTTGAAGAAGAAATTTTTGTTCTTCGGACGATCACGCAAAGGTAAAAGCTGTTACCTTTACCATCATTATATATTGTTTTCCACACATAGATGGGTCCTAGGATGGTATCTGATTTTATTTTTCGCTGCGCCGTATAGGATACGAGCCTGAGATACCCAACAGTGTCCAGATCTTCAAGCTAAGAAAAACCCCACAGGTAATGTTTTCTATCTAGAATCTATATTAATGGTTAGATCAATTTCTACTTGAATTGTTGATTTAGGAGCCACTGATCACATCTGTAACTCCTTGCAGGGGTTTAGAAAGATTAGAAGACTCCAGAAGGGCGAATATGGATTACGTGTGGGAAATAGAGCACAAGTTTGGGCCCTTGCAGTGGGAGAACTAGATCTTGTTTTTTTTTTTATTATAATAGAATAGTAGTTTTGAAAGATATTTTATATATACCTGGATTTCGTCAGAATTTGATTTTAGTTGCAAAACTAATAAATCAATGATATTCTATATCTTTCCATTATGGTATTTCAATCAGTAGAGATGGGGAAATTTTATGTATTGGGCACATGTATGGGAATCTATTTTTCTTAAACCCTATTAACAATCAATTAAATAACGCTTAATGTGAACCTTTAACAAAGAAGAGAAAGACCAATGTTAATGACTCTTATCTTTGGTATCTAAGGTTGGGTTATATGAACTCAACCAGGATTTAGAGGTTGATCCATGATGGGCCCTTGGGCTCATTGAGATTGGAAAATTGGCCTCAGTGTGAGTCATGCTTGATGGGAAAGATGACCAAAAGGTCATTTGCCCCTAAGGCGGATAGAGTCAAGGAAGTATTGGGTCTTGTTCACACTGATATGTGTGGTCCCCAATTTACACAACCTAGAGGAGGTTTTGAGTACTTCATCACTTTCACGGATGATTGTACAAGGTTTAGTTACGTTTACCTGATGAGATGCAAATCTGACTTTTTTGACAAGTTCAAAGAGTTTAAGGCTAAAGTGGAGCGTCAGACAGGTAAATTGATCAAGACCTTACGATCAGATTGTGGTGAAGAGTACCTCCTTGGTGAATTCAAGGACTACATAGTACATCATGGGATAGTATCCCAACTCTCTGCGCCAGGGATACCCCAGTAGAACGGAGTAGCTGAGAGAAGAAACAGGACATTGATGGAAATGGTCCGAAGCATGATGTCTCATGCTACTCTTCCAGTGTCTTTTTGGGGATATGCTCTGGAAACAATGGCATATATTCTAAACTTGGTGCCTTCCAAGTCAGTACATAGGACTCTCTATGAGATGTGGACTGGGCGTAAGCCAAGTTTGAATCATCTTAGGATATGGGGTTGTCCAATGTATGTACTGGTTAAGGGAGACAAGTTGGAACCAAGATCAGAATTATGCTATTTTGTTAGGTATCTAAAAGGGACAAATGGTGGTTACTTTTATCATCCTAAGAAGTAGAAAGTACTGGTTAGTACTAATGTTAGATACTTAAAGGATGATTAGAGTACTTCTACAAAAGGTTCAACTAGATTGGAACTTGAGGAGAAGTTATCTTCGGAATTAACTTCTCCTAACCTGATTGTGGCACAAGAAAAGGCACAGCCTCAAGAGCCTGTACAAATGGAGCCTAGTCATACTGGGAGAGTGTCTAGGGTTCTGGAGAGATGGACTGGAGAAGCTTTTGAACTAGTCTCTGACCATGAGGAACAAGGCCCCACTAGATACGAGGTGTCTATTATTGATGCCGATGCAAATCTATGGCATAAAGCAATGAAAGCCGAGATTGAGTCCATGTACTTCAATTAGGTTTGGGATCTTGTAGCTTTACCTGAAGGGATAAAACCCATTGGGTGTAAGTGGGTATACAAGAGGAAGAGGGGAGTGGATGGGAACGTGAAAACCTTCAAAGCTAGGCTTGTGGCAAAATGGTATACTTAGAAAGAGGGAATCGATTATGAGGAAACTTTTTCCCTGGTAGCCATGCTTAAGTCCATCCATATCCTCCTTGCCATCGCATGTCATTATGACTACGAGATATAGTAAATGGATGTCAAGATGGCATTTTTAAATGGCCATCTTAGCGAAGACATCTATATGTCCCAACCAGAAGGCTTTATTGCTGAAGGCCAAGAACATATAGTTTGCAAGCTTAAGAAGTCCATTTATGGACTTAAGCAGGCATCGAAAGTATGAAACATTCATTTTGATGAGACTGTAAAGTCTTATAGTTTTATTCAAAACGAGGATGAACCATGCATGTACAAGAAACTTGAAGGCATTAATGTGGTTTTTCTTATGTTGTATGTGTATGACATTCTACTCATTGGAAATGATGTAGGGTCATTTTTATCTACAAAGGTTTGGCTATTTAGTCAATTCAGTATAAAAGACTTAGGAGAAGCTAGTTACACTATCGGAATTAGGCTTCTTAGATATAGGAACCAGAGAATGTTAGGATTATCTCAAGCGGCATACATTGACAAGATGCTAGCCAGGTACAGCATGGACTCATGCAAGGGAGCTCTGATTCCTTGCAGACATGAGTTGTCATTTTCTTCAAGGGACCGTTCTAAGTCTCAAGAAGAAAAGGACAGAATGAGTAGGATTTCCTACGCTTCGGCTGTGGGAAGTCTCATATACGCCATGCTGTGTACTAGGCCAGATATCTGCTTTACTGTAGGATTGGTTAGCAAATATCAGTCAAACCCTGGGGAGGTTCACTGGTAAGCTGTAAAGCATATTCTTAAATACCTTAAGGGACCGAGAGATTATATGCCGGTTTATAGGGCTGATGACTTGCTTCCTACAAGATACACAAACTCAGACTTCCAGGTGGATAAGGATGTGAGAAAATCCACTAGTGGATATGTCTTCACCGTGTCTAGAGGAGCTATTTCATGGAGGAGTATCAAGTAATCTTGCATTGCTGACTCAACCATGGAAGTTGAGTATGTGGTAGCTTCGGAGGCATCCAAGGAAACAGTCTAGCTCTGGAAGTTCCTTTTAAAACTTGGAGTCGTACCACATATGGACAGGTCGATTGTGATGTGTTGCGACAACACTGGAGTAATATCGCAATCTAAAGAACCCAAGAACCACAAGAAGGGGAAGCATATCGAGAAGAAGTACCACCTGATTCAAGATTTCATCCAGAGATGGGAAGTCGTGGTAGAACAGATTGCCTCCGAGAATAATCTAGCTGATCCATTCACCAAGCCTTTGGCTGAGAGAGTCTTCAAGAAACACTTAGACGGCATAGGGGTGGGCACCTACGGACTTACTTAGTCTTAGAGTGTAAGTGGGAGATTGTTGAAAAATATGCCCTCTTAGACTAGGTTCTGATATAAATATCGAATGTTTTAATAAAAGAGGTTATTTTTCAGAAATTATTTGTTAATTTACATTTTTTTTGGGCATAATTATGTTTGGAAAAGACCCATTATGTTTAAGTAAGTAGTCTATATGAATGGAGGTCTTTTGCAGTAAGATATGGATCACGGGTTACTTAACACATAAACGTTTGTTCTTAAGTGATTGATGAGAATGGGAATCTCATCATGTCTAGGTTATCATGTTGTGAATTCCAAATGGAGAATGGCTTACCTTTAGCTAGTGAGTAGTCTACTCACTTCATGGTATAAGTGTATTTCGAATATGTAGAACATGATCTATAATAGTGGTTTCTAAAAGTACTATATGGTAGAAACCTAGACTACTACTGCTATAGTGTAGACTTGTACTCTATGACTTGAGTATGAGTTGGTGGTCTGCTTAAGCTGGAAGCATGTGCTTTGATATGCTATAGTTGAGGTTCTATCGTAGGATCAATATATTTACATGTTGGGTATATGTGATTAGTTAGTTAAGACAGACTTGTACAATATATTTTCTATACTATATCACCCTTTGTGGTTGTCTGAATGATCTAATATCTAGGGCATTGGGAAACATGACTTGGGTGTTTGCTTTAGGATAGCTTCCTTTGAAGGTGGAAACAATCCAGGAAGTCGTGGATCATTGGACTAGAAGCCTAAGGATGGTAGAAGTCATTTAGAGAGGTGTTAGTATATTTCTTCCCCTTTAAATGTACGGTGATATATAGAGGGATATTTTAGTCATTATACCTGTAGGTCGGAGACTTTGCTAACGCAGTATTGTTCTTGGGGTCAATATTTCCTTATGGTGATATTAGAAAATATTTAAAATGCAAAATATAGCTATTTATATGGTAAGGGTATTTTGGTCTTTCTAGTAGCTAAGACAGTGTGTCTTTTGGTCCCCAGTATAGACTGTGAGTCCTAATTAAATACAGGCTAAGGAGTTGGTCTTAAATTAAATTAAATGGAATTTATTTTATTTAAGTAGCCTGATTTAATTATTGGGATAGAATAAAATAAAGGTCCATGGAGAGTGAGAATTAATTAAATTAGTTTGGTGGGTTAATTAATTATTCAAGGCTTTGACCCAGTTTGAATAATTAAAGATTAACCTCGGACTAAACTAATATAGGCTTATTAATTGGACTAGTTTATTTGGGCTGGGAAATTAATTATTTGTTGGGTCATTTATTTGGTTCTAATTAGAATAATTAATTTAGTCCAAAAGGCTAAACTAAGAGTCTAATGGGCCAGTCCAATTTAACCTAGGGGTTTTATTTAGGTTAAACAGGAGAATAGAGAACAACGTTATTTTTTAACGACTTCCTCTCTGCTGAAAAAAAACAGACGCCTCTCTCTCTCTCTGTCTCACTCCAAGAAAATTCCTTAGCCTTCGAAGTTGTTCACCAAACGGGATTAGGCAGGCCATATACTGGAAGATCGAGAGGTTGGCGTTCACATACATGCAAAGACGAAGTAGGAAGCTTGAAGGAATCGCACTAGAAGTTTTCACTAGTGAACCTACCCTGGTTTCACACATTCCTGTCCAGCCATCTTTGAGAACAAGAAGAAAAAGGTTAGAAATTTATCTCCTCGGAGTCCCAACAGAGTGGGACCGGCATCGGCGCCGGCATCGGCTCCGTTCGGGTTCTTCTGTTCTTCAGTTTTTTCCAGTTTTTTAGCTTTTGCTTCCACTGCGTGCTCTGTGTTTTCCCCTTTTAAGCCTTCAGATAGTCAATGTATTTTGGAACACTTTGTATTTTGTATTCAGGTTTTATGAAGTTATGTCCTAAAAGATTTGTAAGGACTAATGTTGACTTATATTCTAAATTTTTAATCAAGTGCCTTTTGAAGTTATTCAAACTCTCCAATTTATTTATTTAAGTATCTCGTTACAAAAACCTCTTATCAATTAGATGAGGTGACATCTGTGATCCGCCTGGCCTCGTGGTCGTGGGGTATTATAATTAATATTAGAGCCTAGGATTGAATTGTTCTTTTAATCTTATAGGTTAGATATGACATAATAGTTAGTTTAGCCGAGTAATCCAAAATTTTTGGATTTGGGTAAACTCGATATTTAGGATCTAGAGAATGATCAATTTAGAGCCAAACTAAGAATTTGGCTCCACTGGCAAATGAAATGATTAGGTAATAGTAATATTTGGATACTTTGGAGATGTTTACATTTTAGGTGTTTAATCTGAATCCTTGACATTTGTTATGCATGTTCAGTTATGATTTCTTCTGATATGTGTTATTTGAAACAGTTTATGAATACTTGTTTATCTGTTTATTTTGCTGCAACATGAGTATAGAATGTATGCACAAGAACATCTTAGCCTTATAGAAGTTGAAATTGGTATATGGTATGAAGATGCCTCTGAAAAGTCGCATTGTCGTATGCAATAATAGTGGAGCTTCAACTGTGGAGCAGCTAAGAGGCAATTGTATGGCAAATTTTCTACAAGAAGTAATAGAGGTAGTAGGAACAGAGGAAGTTAGTGTTACCAAAAAATTTGGGAAAATGATAGAGATACAACTAAATTTAATGGTGAGGAAAGAATTGAGAGGCGAGGTGTTGGAATGTTTCCCAAAATGACTATGTATTCCATATTTTGGAAATTAATAAAATATGTCATTCATTAATAGTTGTTTGTTTCCATATATTTGTACATTAAAGGTTTAAGTGTGTTTGTAAGTAATCTACGTGATTGGGTCATTCTTTCACAATAAATTGTATATTATGGGTTACTAACATATAAGCAAAAATTATTCTTGATCAATTAATAAAGTTGGGAACTTTATCAAGGTTTAGATCATTATGCTATAGTTTTCAAATGGAGAATGATTTACTTTTAACTAGTGACTAGTCCATTCATGACAATAGTCTAAGTGTATTTGGAATACATAGAATTAGATCACATGATATTAATCTCTATAAAAGTTGTAACACCCCGCTACTAAGGCCCGCCAGGGCAGGGGATGTCGCCCGTCCAAAGGACAATGGGTCTTTATAACTAGGTCACATAAATGAAATAGCAGAATATAAATGATACTTGAACTTAAAATTTATTACATCCCAAAATAAATATCAATCCACGAAAAAATCCCAAAATTCCAAAAACAAATCCGCAACAAAATTTATCCACTCTCATCTCCCCGAAACATTACACAAAAATAAATCATCAGAAAATCTTCCAAAGCAGGTATAATCTAGCTACTCATCCCCACAGCAGGACCGACCTGAAATCATGGTAAAATGGTGGTGAGACAGAAATCTCAGTAAGTCCGTGTGTGCTTTGGGTGTTTAGTGAAAACAGTTCGTGAATGCAAAGTATAAAATTCTTTATAAGAGATCACTGACAAGCAATAAACATCAGTAAAAAACAAGAGTGGTGTTTTGGCATTTCCAGCCATACATAATTTATAAAATTAACCACTTGAAAGAAAGGATTACGGGTTACCACACGTTGGGCCCCATAAGCGAATGGTTAGCATGCCACACTTTGTGCATACCGCCGGTCAGAATGCCACACTTTGTGCAGACTGACGAAAGTAGGTGATTGGCCTACTGGGCAAGATACTCCTCCTTCTCTATACCCAAACAACAACCGGGTGTCCATTCCGGCAAAACACAGTCACTTGACAGAAATAAAAACTGCTAGCTCAGACCGGCACGACTTACTGGACTATCGTCTTATCCGGGAAGGATTCACCCCTCAGAGGTAGCCACCTACTGAGAGACTTACCCTAACCCCTCAAAGACTAGCCCAGTAGTCACCCTTATTGAGTACTTAATGTAACATATCCCACTTGGGAAAAAAATAAACAAAACATAGTTCCACTTGAACATGGCAATTAAAGGTTTCCAAAGTCTTTGGCAAATCAGTTTTAGAAAGAGTTTTGAGTTTGAATAAATCTGTTTATTGGTTTTCAAATAATTTGGTTGACGGAAATAAGACAGAAGACAATCCTCAATTGCCTTTACAAAGGTGAATGTCCATGCACTCTACATTTGGCTTGCCTTAATTAAACACTTTTCATCAATCAGGTTTTATGCAGGAGCTTACTTGATTCATGCTCACAATAAAAAGGTCTCCAACTGTTGACCTAACCCCGCATGGGCAAATACAAACCACAATCAAACTTAAGCCAAAATTCACTTTCTCAATTTAAACAACTCAATTTACTACTATCATGACCCTAGTGTCCCAAGCTTTAAGGCCAAACAATAAGAAAATAGGTTTATAAGTTGAGCCTAATTTTGATATTTAAAATAATTAATGGTTTGGAAAATAAATTCTAATAAGTTGAAAGTTTAAATCTTGCTAAGAAAAAATTAGAGTTTATTTGATCAAGAGTCCTAGGTAGTATTAAGTAAAATAATGATTTATTAATAATTTAGTTGTTAGAAAATAATTGATAGCTACAATTAGTTGAAAATAAATTTAATGAGTCTTGCTTGAACAATAATAAACAAATTCTTAATAGGATTTTGATTAAAAGGTAATAATTAAATTTTTAGTAATAAATATTTTACTAATTATAATTATTTCCATAAAAGGCTTCAATTGATTTCAATATTTTAAATAATATCTATATATTTTATTTTCCTAGCAAAATTATTATTTACTTGACTAGAATATCCTTTATATATATAATAATCCAAATCTACCCTTCCTAGGGTTTTTTCGAAATTACTAGCAAAATTATATTATTAAATATTTTCTCCATGAAATAAAAATTAGCTTAGGGACCACTAGATCACGATCAAATTTCTATGGCTAACCACAATCAAGAACATTCACAATCCTTCAATTCATCAAATCATCCAAATCATGCATATAAGCATAGATCTAAATTTATCAAGACATGATCTAACCTCTACTAGCATAAATATGATCATAGCTTCAATAATCCAATATGAATATAAATCCTATTCACCAAAGATGACATAATCTCTAGCATATTTCATCACAAATACTACCTATGACATGGAGACATGCATCAAACCTCAAATCATCATACAATCAACCAAGATAATCCTTCTATGCATAAATCCCATCTCCTTCACAATCATACATATATTCATGCTTCAATCTCAACAATACATACTCAAATCCTATCACAATCCACCTACTATCAACATCATCCTAGAGACATGAATTTAAAATTTAAAAGAAAGATTGAAGGGACTTACTTGGTCGAGGAATACCTTGAATGAGTTTAGAATGGATCTCAACTCCAAGATGCCTAAACTCGTCCAAGGAAGATGGAGAAAGCATGGCCATGGGAGAAGAAGCTATCCAGCCAAGAGAAGAGAGTTTCAGCCATGAGAGAGAGAGAGAGAGAGAGAGAGAGAGAGAGAGAGAGACCTTTAGCATGTTTATTCATATATATTTTCACTAGAAATCAAGATTGGAGAAGATGAAGTTGTTAGAACAAACCTACCTTGAAGGTGTTCTTGAGCCTTCACAGAATTTTCTAGTTTTTTATCCAAACTAGCAAGTTGGTTTGTGGAGTTTGATGTTAAGAATGGTGTTGATGGACTCACGATAGTGAGTAGGTTAAATTTGAAAATTTTAGAGAAGGTTTGAAGTGGTTTGGAGGGGTATTAAGTGGAAGGAAGGAGTAGGTATTCTTGGTGTGTTGTGTGTGTTCTTGAAGGTTGAAGGGAATTGAGAGGTTTTTAATTTCCAGCTACCGAAATTCTATAAGAATTAGGGCTGCCGAATTTCTGTAGGGTTTAGGAAGATGATTCTCTGGTTTGGAAGGAAAAGGAATGGCTAGTTGTTGAAATCCTTGAAGAATATTTTTAGGAAGCAAATTTGGAAACTAAATATTCAAGAATATCTTGATTACTGGAGAGCTTTGGAAGTCTGCCAAGGCCGACTATTTTTTACAGTATTTTGGTTGATTGAAAGCTGGTTTAGGGAGGCTTATGGTGGCCGAAAACAAGAAGCATATTGGTGAAGAAAAATTCTGGTTATTTGAGGGATACTTTATGGAAGGTTGCTAAACTATGGTGGCTGGAATTTTGGTAATCAATCAAGCATGATTGCAAGGATTTGTTGGAGAGATTTTCGGGCAGCCATGACTGAATTTTGTGCGGAAGCTTAAGGGAGATAATGGAGCTCAGTTACTGAAGGTTTAAGGGTGGTTTATGCAGAACAAGAATGGGGTTTTGGCTAGAAGAGAATTAGGAAACAAGCTGGACAAAAACCTGCACAGCATTTTCGCAGGCTGGGATTTTTCCTGGGCAGTTTTCGGCTGCCATTTCCAACCAGCTTGCAGAGAGTTTGAAGAGGAATTTCAGGGGCTTTCAAGTCTGGTTTCTAGCCTTCTTCATGGAGGAAAAACATGGCTAAGGTGTTGAACAAAATCTGGAAGAAAACAGCTTGGTTTTGGACTCCCAAAGGTGCGAATTTGCCCAGGAATTTTCCTGGTTTTGCACCATCTTTGGTCAGTCCGAAAATGGTTAGAGAAATTCAGGTTGCAAGCTGATCCAAAGGACCATTTTTCTGGTAGCATTTGGGAGGGAATATTAGCTAAGAATCTCGACACCTTGAAGGCACAAGAAGCTGAAAATTTCAGTTCTATGCGGGAAGGGAAATGAACCTAGCTAGAGTGAATTTTTAGAAAGCTCACTAAGGAATTTAATTCACTTGAAATCTTTCCCCCTCCTCCATTGCTTCGGTCCATATGATGTCCTTTACTAAGACATTTTGAACCTTCAAAGCCACAGCACATTGCTGAAATTTTTCTAGAAAAAAATTGGCTTGAACAAAATGAACAAACTAATGAATTAAGAAATAGGAAAAATTAAGGATCAAGAGGAAATGAATTCCCCTTAGGAATTTTGTGTAGAGCAAAAAAGTAGAATTGGAAGACTCCTATCATGTCTCTCACAGGACAACATCTCTACCCTACTCCAACCACCACTAAGGCCGAAAATGACACTTCCCAAGCAAAAATAAAATTTAACCAAGCTAAAGCTCCTATGATGGAGTTTGAATCTAAGACCTCAAGAATTAATTCCAAAGCTCCAACCACTAAACCACAACAACTCTTATTCTTATTTTCACTAAAAAAAAAAAAAAAAAATCTTATTCAATCCTCAAGTTGTCTCCCTTTTCCCAACTCAAGCAAAAATTACTATTTTGCCCTTCTCAAGCAATACTCACAACCAAGCCTTCGAGACAATAAAACTTAAATTCAAAGCATAGAAAATCATTTAAAAATATATTTAAATATGCAATAAATTATGATATGCATCCCAACCCCCTCACTCTAAGGTTGGTTTTGACTGGGGTTTCACAAAGTACTATAACAAAAAAAAAAAAAAAAAGATTGGTCAATCACTGCTATTACATGGACGAGTTTCATGAGTGCGCGACTAATTTGTGCTGTGTATTATAAGATAGATATAATACTCAATCATGTTTTAAAATAAAATACCAATTTAACTCACATACATATATAATTTGGGCAAGTATACACTTCATGTAATATAAAATGTAGTTGGTAAGCATCCCAAGTTCCATTATCCTATTAATCAAAATAAAGAAGTATAAGCAAGTAACTGTCACTAGTTAAGCGGTCAAGAGTATCACAAAGGTAGAGCAATATGCTAAAGCTAAAGAAGGGGAATGGAGAGTCAAACCACATTTTATGGTGCCAAAGAAGAATTTAAATTACGAAGGCTTTCAATAGTGGATTTAAGCTAAACAAGCCACGAGGCCCGTGGTTGTAAAGATTGTCAAGAAGTGGGTGCCAAAGGGAAACTTGAAAGACCTTCAAGAAGACAAATCAATAATCAAGAAGTTGTCAAGCAATGAAGGATCAAAGAAGGGCAAAAAAGATCAAGGCTTGAATAACAATTTGTGTGGTGGATCAAAGTAGTACTAGAGAAAGGTTGAGGGTGAGAGAAAATAAGCCAACGGTGAATAACAGTACTCACTAGGCACCAGGCCCAGCAAGGCCACCTGGCGCCAGGTCTGCTCGGCCTTTTGGCCAAATTTCTTCAGTGTGTACCCGGTGCCCGGCAAACTTGTCTACTTGATGCCAAGTCACTTGGTTTAGCCCTGTTTTGCTGAATTTTCTTGTTTTGTTTAATGTTTGTTTCTAATTTAATTCCTATGACTTTTATTATGTAATAGGGACATATTACACCTTTTAAATACTTGCATGGTTGAGATTTCATCTCACATTAGTTAGGTTTAGTTACCTATATAAATATAGCATTTTAACATTCAATGTAACAACTTTGAAAATTGATAGAAATTAAAGCATCTCCTTTAAGAGCTTTTGAGGGGTGATTCCTCTTGGGTAAATCCCATGAACATTAAGACCATTCTTAGGGCCTAGTCATTCCCTATGTATTGAGTATATAAACTCTTTTAGGATAGAACAATTAGCTTGCTAATTTGGGTCTTAGGTTATAGATAATCTAAGGTTTTTGTTGGAGGTAAAGTTGGTTGCCTAAATCATCTTCTTCAAAGTGTTCTTGGTTTCTTTTTGAATTGAGGGTCTTTGGTTGTGATTTGGATTACTTGATTCTTATTTCTAGTGTTCTAAGTTCTATATTTTGGCTTAGGGTCCTAGTATTTGAATCGGGTGTGTCATTTCTTCACAAAATTCCCTGTTTTGAGTTCTTAGTTGGGTCTTTCATTTTGCCCCAAAATTAGCTAGGAAATTCAATAGAAAATCAAGCCCAAAGTCGTATAAAAAATATACCTAATTTTCAAGACAAAGCCAAGAGATCACCAAGGTAAAATTAAAGTAGGGAAAATGGGATTGGCCATGCAATTAAAGAGAAATTCCTATTTACATCCAAGCATCAACTATCATTCAACTAATCAATATCCAATTCAAGCGTTTGCTAGATTTTCTTAACATATTTGAAATTTATACTTTCTCAGGTAATGAATCTCCCACCCTTGATCCTAATCCATAGATATCTCTATTCATAAAAATCAAACCCATGAATGTACAAAACTAAGGAAATTAAAACCTAAGCTAAAAAGCCATAGAATCCCTATCTCTAGGTGACCCTATAACCTCATCTATCACTATGTTTTAAATTTCCCAAATTCTTTCTCAAGTTTATCAAGGGAAAACAAATCTTTTAGATCAAAATAGAAGGGAACCCATCTTATACATTCTTTGTTAAGTTTAATATAAGAGCATTACCTAAAAATTCAATCCAATCAATAGAGCCTAAGTGATAGATTACTCAAAATTGATAATAATAGATAAAATGACAGTAAAAAACAAAAGTAATGTAAGATGCAACCCTTTAATTACAACTCAAACCAAATAGATTTAGCAACCACAACGTCAAATTATAGAGAATTAAAAAGAAGAACACATAGACAATGATATGACTTTTTGTGGTGGCTTTTTCTTGGTGTTGTGGTATATTTGTTGGTTATGGTTCAGCTCAACAATGGGAACCAAAATAGAGATTTTTTCTTGTGACAAAAGAGAAAGGAAACCTAATTATCTACACTCTTTCAAACCCTTTAAGAACAAAGCCTCAAAGACCCTCAAGATGAATAGAAAGTTCTACTAGATTCTCACCCTAATATCCTTGAAGCAACAAAGGCAAACAAGAATAATAGAATAGAGAAAATAGGCACCCAAATATTGAATTCCAAACTAACCTTAGAAGAACAAAGCAACTAAGACCCATTCAAAGAAAACAACATTGGATTATCCAAAAGATTTATAGACTCTTACAAAAGGAGGACTAACCCTTTAGCTTGGTCTTGAACAAGTTGAACAAGGAGGCTTGGTATCTCAAGATTCTCTCTCAAATTGAATTAAAGTCGAGTGAATTGTCTTGTTAAAGTAATAAAGGTGCTATTTAAACTACCCTAACCCTGGCTAAGTAATCCCTAAGGTTTAGTTATAGTTTAGGGTCAAAATAAGTCTTTACAAGCAATTAAAAGTGAAGAAAACCAGAGAAAAGCATTAAAAAGCGAAACAGTCGACGACTGCCCAGGGCCAAGCTAGCGTCGGATTGGAACATCACAACCGGTGCCGATTCTTGTTTGCTTGTGTGTTGGTTTTGGATAGAATGGAGCCGGTGCCGGTTTGGCTACATGGAGCTGGCGCCGGCTATCCTCTGGAAGCTTTCCTTGTCAAATTTCATCCCCTTTTGCTGACGGCTTAAGTTCTTGCTGGGGTCCTTCGCGGATAGCCATCAACACGAATTCTTGGCTCGCTTTCTCAACCCTTCAATCCTCCTTCATCCTCAAACATTGTTTGATGATCAATTGAAAATCATCTTGAAGCTTCTTGGTCCTCACTCTAGTCATCGGTCATTGTCCTCCATAATGAAGTGGAGTCTCATCATCTTCCCCTCCTTGAAAAGGATTCGTCTTCGAATGTTCACCATCATCTACATTAAAAAGAGAGAGGTCACTATCATTAAAGGTAGCACTAACATGATACTTACCCGGTAGATCTATCTTGTAAGCATTATCTCCAACTTTGGTAAAAACTTGAAATGGTCCATCCCTCATTGGATCAAGTTTGCTTCCGTGTTGTGTGGGGAATCTGTCCTTACGAAGGTGCACCCATACCTAATCGTCCGGCTCAAAAGAAACCTTTTTTCCTTCCTTGATTGCGCTTATGGGCGATTTCTTCGTTGTGTTTTGCAATGGTTTCCTTCATCTTCTCAGGGAGTGCCTTCACCATTTTTACTTTCTTAGCTCCATTAAGTTTCAACCGTTCACCTATAGGTAAAGGAACCAAATCTAAAGGAGTTAGAGGATTAAAACCATATACAATTTCAAAAGGAGAATAAGAAGTGGTAGAGTGAATAGCCCTATTGTATGCAAACTCAATGTGAGGCAAGCACTCCTCCCAATTCTTTAAGTTCTTCTTGATTATGGCCCGCAAGAGTTGGGTGAGTGTATGATTGACCACTTCGGTTTGTCTATCCGTTTGGGGATGACAACTTGTGGAAAACAAAAGGTTAGTTCCAAGTTTGTTCCATAAAACTCTCCAAAAATGGCTAAGAAATTTTGAATCCCTATCCGAGATAATAGTCCTTAGAATCCCATGCATTCTCACCACTTCCTTAAAGAGTAAATCTGCAATATAGGATGCATCTTAGTCTTGGAACACGCCACAAACTGAGCCATTTTTGAAAATCTATCAACAATCACAAATATAGAATCCTTGCCCCACTTGGACCTAGGCAATCCTAAAATGAAGTCCATTGAAATATCAACTCAAGGCACATTAGGTGTAGGCAAAGGAGTATAAAGACCATGTGGAACAGCTCTAGACTTAGCTCGCCTACAGGTAATGCATTGAGAACAATGTCTCTCCACATCCTTTCTCATTTTTGGCCAAAAGAAATGTTCCTTAAGGATGCCTAAGGTTTTTGCAACACCAAAATGCCCCATTAGTCCCCCACTATGGGCTTCCCGAACTAGCAACACTCTAATAGAACCCTTTGGCACATAAAGCCTTGCCTCCCTAAACAAGAAACTATCATGCCTATAATATTTAGCAAATGCACCTTTCTCACAAGTATGGAAAATATCCCTAAACTCCTCATCATCAACATACAAATCTTTCACAAATTCAAAACCAAGAAGTTTAGTATCCAAAAAGTTGAGGAGTGCATACCTTCAAGATAGTGCATCCGCTACCACATTTTCCTTACCCTGCTTGTATTGAATGACATATGGAAATGTCCCAATAAACTCCATCCACCTTGAATGCCTTTTGTTCAAATTTTGTTGGCTCTTGAGGTGTTTAAGGGTCTCATGATCGGTATGAATGACAAACTCTCTTGGAAAAAGGTAGTGTTGCCAATACTCTAAGGTCCTCACCAAAGTAAAAAGCTCTTTGTCATACGTAGAATAGTTAAGGGCTGCGCCAGATAATTTTTCACTAAAGTATGCAATGGGTTTTCTATCTTGGGTCAAGACTGCACCTATTCCCACCCCACTTACATCACACTCTATCTCAAAAGCTTTCTCAAAATTGGGAAGAATAAGAATTAGAGCTTGGCTCAATTTGTCGTTGAGGGTTTGAAAGGCTTGTTGTTGGGTTTCCTCCCACCTAAATCCCACATTTTTCTTTACCACTTCAGTTAGATGGGCTGCTATAGTGCTAAAATTTTGGATGAACCTCGTATAGAAACTAGCTAGTCCATGGAAACTACGGACTTGGGTAATGGTGGTAGGGGTTGGCCAATCTTGGATGGCTTTCACTTTTCCCTCATCAACCTCAATCCCTCATGCACTCACAACATACCCAAGGAATGTAATTCTCTCCAAACAAAAAGAGCATTTCTTAAGATTAACATACAATCTCTCCTTTCGGAGAGCCACAAGCACACTTTGAACATAATTTAAATGATTTACATATGATTTGCTATAAATTAATATGTCATCAAAGTACACAACAATAAATTTCCCAATAAATTCCCTCAAAACATTGGTGCATTAATCGCATGAAAGTATTAGGAGCATTAGACAATCCAAAGGGCATGACATGCCACTCATACAACCCTTATTTAGTTTTAAAAGCTGTTTTCCATTCATCCCCTTCTCGTATCCTAATTTGGTGATAACTGGATTTCAAATCAATTTTTGAGAAAATGCATGCACTAAATAGCTCATCTAGCAAGTCATCTAACCTAGGAATGGGATAGTGATAATTTACCATTATGTTGTTGATAGCACGACAATCCACGCACATACGCCATGTCCCATCCTTTTTGGGAACCAAGAGAACCGGAACCGCACATGGGCTTAGGCTCTCTCTCACATGTCCCTTCTTAAGTAATGCCTCCACTTGCTTTTGCAATTTCTTGGACTCCTCTAAATTGCTTCTATATGCTGGTCGGTTGGGGATGATGGCTCTGGGTACAAAGTCAATTTGATGCCCAATTCCTCTCAATGGTGGTAGTCCTCCGGGTACCTCATTTGGGAAAACATCTTCAAACTTTTGAAGAATAGCTGCAATTTCGTGAGGCAAAGACAATGTGGAATCATTAGTAGAAACATTAGAACCTTTGCAAAAAAGAAGAATAACCGGTTCCATAGCTTCTATAGCCTCTATGACCTCACTTTCTTTTGCAAAGAAATTCACTCTCTTTTTACCTCCCTTCTCTAGGCCTTGCTTATTTCTATCCTTGATTGTCAAAGGCACTTGCTTACTTATTCTCTCTCTCAATTCTTTTTCTTGCTTCTTTTTTTCTTTCCTCTCACTTTCTTGCTTTTGCTTAACTTCTAGTGCTTCCTTCTTCTTCTCCTTTTCTTTCATGATTCTTTGGACTTTGCTCATCTCACTAGGGGCCATGGGGGTGAGCGTAAACTTAGTTCCCTCATTGAGTAGAGAATAAGTATTCTTTCTCCCATCATGTTTCACATGCCTATCATATTGCCAAGGCTTCTCTAGTAGTAAGTGTCCCGCTTGCATGGGCATTACATCATAAAGTACATCATCCTTGTACTTTCTCATTTCAAAAGACATAAACACTTGCTTGTTTACTCCCATTTCCCCACTATCATTCAACCATTGTAGTTTGTAAGGCTTGGGATGCTTAATCCAATTCATGTCCAATTCTTCAACCAAATCTGCACTAATCACGTTAGTGCAACTCCCACTATCCACAATGACACTACAAGGGGTCTTTTTGATTAGACTCCTAGTGTAGAAAATGTTCTCTCTTTGTTGGTGGTCTTGATCCTCAATGGCTTGTGAGCTCAATGACCTTCTTGTGACTCCCACCAAGGAGTATTCTTGTCCCACAACTTTCCCTTCATCACTCTCCTCATCTCCAATTCCCTCTTGGTTTCCTTGGTTCATTTCTTCTTCTTCTTCTTCTTCGTTGGTAGAAACCTCACCATAGGGATTGGTATACATCGCCCTCTTGCTTGGACACTCATAGGAAGTATATCCATATCCTAGGCACTTAAAACACTTGATGTTTCTATTCCTTTGTGGCCTATCCATGGTTTTCCCTATGTCCTTGTTCCATCCTTCCCTGGGTTTCCAATCCTCCCTAGATTTCCAATCTTCTCTAGGTTTCCAAGCCTCCCTCGGTTTGTTGAAGTCCCTTTGATATGGTTTTGGGGCTTCATCATTTTTAGTTTGTACCTTGCTAGTTGTGTTAGGATTTGGAAGTGTTGGTCTAGTAAATGCCCTCCTCCATAACTGCCTTTCAACCTTTATGGCAGCATGTACCATATCATCCAAGGGATCATAGGGGTGCAATTCCACCAAATTGGCAATCTCCCTATTTAATCCTCAAAAAAATCTTGCCCTTGTAGCTCTTAGATCCTCATGGATTTGAACTCTCATCAACATAACCTCCATCTCCTTATGGTAATCCTCCACACTCTTGTTCCCTTGCTTGAGTGCTTGGAGCCTTTGGTAGAGATCATTAGAGTAATGGTGTGGTATAAACCTTACTCTCATCATGTCTTTCAATAAATTCCAAGTAGCCACGGTTTCCACTCCCATTTATCTCTTTTGTACACTAACTTGCTCCCACCATACCAAAGCATACTCCGAGAATCCCAAAATAGCCAACCTCACTTTAATTATGGCTTTCTAGAAATATCTCCATTTTAGTTTCCCACTCAAAATAAGCTTCGGGGTAACTTTTGCCATAGAATGTAGGCACCTTCAACTTAATATGGCTCAACTCCCTTTCCACATCATTTCCTTCTCTCCTTCCTCCTCTGTGGCCCCATCCTCTAGGTTGTTCCTTAAAAGCCTCGACATGATCCCCCTCATACCATTCATCAACTCCCTCAAATTCTCTTTCTAGCCCCCTTACATTGATCCCTCCATTCCTTTCTTACCTTCTTCCTCGTCCTCCTCTCAAGCCATGTCTTCCTCCTCTCGTAGGAGCTTGTTGGATACCCCCAATAGAGTGTTCATCCCAGTCTTCCCCTTGTTGGGCATGTAACGGAGGAGTGTGGGCATCGCCATCTCTCATCCTTGGACTAGGCACTTCATACCACTCTTAGCCTCTCCTTTGTGCAACGATAGAAGACTGTCCAAGATGATTTATCAACTCCCTTATCAAGTTTTGGAACTTGCTTTGCATTGTCCTTATCATAGCTTGCATGTCTTCACGCAGTCCCCTAGCATCAAATTATTCTTCTTCAGGTCTACTAGGTCCACTTGGATTAGGCCTAGAGATCTCTTGTTCATGGGCTATGGTGATGGAATGTTGACTTATATCTACAAAATAAGAGATTAGAAGAAAAATAGATCCTCACTCACTTTCTTGTGTGAAAGGCTCTCAAGATTGATCACTCCTCGCTCGTGTTTGCTCTCTTAGGCTCTTTTAATAATAGGCTCACCCTCTTACCTTTTTCTCAACACTCAAGCCTTCTTGTTCGATCCGAATTCTCCCCAATAGCTGAAGATTTAGTCCAGCTAAGTGAATCACACAAATCAAGAGAATTTTTCAATTAGGGGGTCTTAGGAGAATTTCAACAAACACTTGTTCGGCACCTCAAGCAAACAAGTTTTAAGCTAAGAATTTCGAGGAGAATGAACTCGATCAACACAAGAATAAGCACTAGATGCACAAGAAACAATTCTAAGCAAGAAACAAATAAGAATTATCAAGAACAAAGAGACAAGAACAACTAAAACTAGGATGATGAAGAACAAAATGGTCACAAGTGCACAATAGAGAAATTGAGTTCAAGGATCATGGAATTTAATATTAGAGTGTTATAACAAGGTACAAAAATCCAAAGAATCAAAATTAAGAATCAAAGTTTCCAACTATAGCCAAAAACACTCTCATGGAACTTTTATCAAACACCTTGGCTGCAACTCGTCACTCAAGAGCAATTAGAAATTTCAACAATATTCAAGCCAAATTTCACTACAAACACAAGATAAATTTGTTCCCAAGGATTATAACAACATCAAGGAGCAGTTTTCCAACAGAAAATTCAAGATATAACAAAGATTCAATGACCTTTTTGAAGCATATTTTTCAGTTACGCGATTAGCCCTGTTTTTCTTTTTCTTTACTTTGTGGGGCTCCTTTTCTTATTTTCAAGCTTTGATGGGAATCAAGCTTTTCCTTACCCTGATACCAAACTCTTTGATATGAATTTTTGTGGTGGCTTTTTCTTGGTGTTGTGGTATATTTGTTGGTTATGGTTTAGCTCAACAATGGGAACCAAAACAGAGATTTTTTCTTTTGACAAAAGAGAAAGGAAACCTAACTATCTACACTCTTTCAAACCCTTTAAGAACAAAGCCTCAAAGACCCTCAAGATGAATAGAAAGTTCTACTAGATTCTCACCCTAATATCCTTGAAGCAACAAAGGCAAACAAGAATAATAGAATAGAGAAAATATGCACCCAAATATTGAATTCCAAACAAACCTTAGAAGAACAAAGCAACTAAGACCCATTCAAAGAAAACAACATTGGATTATCCAAAAGATTTATAGACTCTTACAAAAGGAGGACTAACCCTTTTAGCTTGGTCTTGAACAAGATGAACAAGGAGGCTTGACCTCTCAAGATTCTCCCTCAAATTGAATTAAAGTCAAGTGAATTGTCTTGTCAAAGTAATAAAGGTGCTATTTAAACTACCCTAACTCTAGCTAAGTAATCCCTAAGGTTTAGTTACAATTTAGGGTCAAAATAATTCTTTACAAGCAATTAAAAGTGAAGAAAACCAGAGAAAAGCATTAAAAAGTGAAACAGTCGACGACTGCCCCGGGCCAAGCCGGCATCGGTTTGGAACATCACAACCAGCACCGGTTAGGTTCTATCTTCAGCCAATTCTCATTTTCTTGAGTGTTAGTTTTGGACAGAATGGAGCCGGTGCCGGTTTGGCTGCATGGAGCCGGCGCCGGCTGTCCTTTGGAAGCCTTCCTTATCAAATTTCATCCCTTTTTGTTGACGACTTAAGTTCTTGTTGGGGTCCTTCGCGGATGGCCATCAACACGAACTCTTGGCTCGCTCAACCCTCCAATCCTCTTTCATCCTCAAGCATTGTTTGATGATCAATTGAAAATTATCTTGAAGCTTCTTGGTCCTCACTCTAGTCATCGGTCGTTGTCCTTCATGATGAAGTGGAGTCTCATCATAACCGGCGCCGGTTAGATTCTGTCTTCAGCCGGTTCTCGTTTGCTTGAGAGTTGGTTTTAGACAGAATGGAGCTGGTGCCGGTTTAGCTGCATGGAGCTGGCACCGGCTGTCCTTTGGAAGCCTTCCTTATCAAATTTCATCCCTTTTTGCTGACGGCTTAAGTTCTTGTTGGGGTCCTTCGCGGATGGCCATCAACACGAACTCTTGGTTCGCTTCCTCAACCCTCCAATCCTCTTTCATCCTCAAGCATTGTTTGATGATCAATTAAAAATTATCTTGAAGCTTCTTGTTCCTCGCTCTAGTCATCAGTCATTGTCCTCCATGATGAAGTAGAGTCTCATCAGACAAGGACATTTCTTTTTCTTTACAATCTTCTTTTGGATGCCCCTTTTTCCTCTTTAAATCACCTTAGATATTCTCTTCTTGGACTTCTCTCTTGTGGTTCCAAGGTGTTTTCTCAGAGTTTTTTCCTTGTTTTCTCGTTCCTTGCTCTTTTATTCTTTGAATAAAAAAAATTATTTATTGGTTAGGTGGCCAAAAACCTTGAAATCTACAAAACAGGGTATCAACTATGACACGGTGCCGTAGAAAGTGGCCTGCATGTCGTTGTGCATGCTTTGATGCTTTAGGTTTCTTTCAAAACAATGTCATGGCTCTTGAATTCTTCATACACTTGAAACGTGCACGAAGCCATAACTAACGCGATGCATGGCACCGTCGGGCTTTCGAATCCCTACTATCTCGGATTTCTGGACTGCACAGTGCCATGCAAGGTATGACATATAGTGTGGTAGACCTCCAAATTCTTGACTCCTGACCTTCTACTCCTATAGACGGTCGTGTAGAACTCGGGAGACAGTGCCATACGTATTCTATGTTGCTTTTTTCCAATCTTTTTCTCCTTAAATTCTATTATTATTTCAGTTTTCTTCATCTACATCAAATAAGGAGAAAATAGGGAAGAAAATAGCCATTTGTAATAAGTTTAAAGAATTTAAACCTCAAATACTATGTGAATTATGTATGCAATGATCAAACATCACCCCCCCCCCCACACATAAACTTTTGTTTGGCCTCAAGGAAATACTCACAATAAAAAAAATCCCAAAAAAAAAATTTGTATCAAGATAAGATTTTTGGCGACAATTACTAATAATAATAATAATAATTTATTTTTAATTGAGATGAAAATTCAGTTCAAGTTCATTTAACAAGGCTAAACTTGTGAAAACACATAAATTTGAATAGATAAAACAAAAGCCATCGAAGTTAGATTAAACAAGTCTATATCTATTGAATAAGTGTTTTCCCATTTCCCATGCCAAAATACAGCTCAAGTAACTCATATAAGCAGGGAATGATGAGTTACTTAAATTCTCCGACTTCTAAAAGCTACCACAGTCTAAGTATTAAATAGAGGTTTGGTTTATGAGCTTAATTTTGCAGGGTAATGTAATTGTCTAATTAAGATAAAATGAAAGATTTTCAACTTTTATATTACCCTTTAATCTCATATTTGAAACAGTTTATGAATACTTGTTTATCTGTTTCTTTTGCTGCAACATGAGTATAGCATGTGTGCATCAGAACATCTTAGCCTTATAGTAGTTGAAATTGGTATATGGTATGAAGATGCCTCTGAAAAGTCGCATTGCCGTATGCAATAATAGTGGAGCCTCAACTGTGGAGCAACTAAGAGGCAATCGTTTGGCAAATTTTCTACAAGAAGTAGAAGAGATAGGAGGAACAGAGGAAGGTAATGTTACCCGAACATTTGGGAAAATGACAAAGATACTACAAAAGTTAATAGTGAGGAAAGAACTGAGAGGTGGGGTGTTGGAATGTATGTCCAAAATGACTATGTATTCCATATTTTGGAAATTAATAAAGTATGTCATTCATTAATGGTTGTTTATTTACATATATTTGTAAATTAAAGGTTTAAGTGTATTTGTAAGTAATCTACGTGATTGGGTCATTCTTTCACAGTAAAGTGTATATTATGGGTTACTAATACACATGCAAAAATTATTCTTTATCGATTAATAAAGTTGGCCACTTTATCAAGGTTTAGATCATTATGCCAAATGGAGAATGATTTACTTTTAACTAGTGACTAGTCCATTCACGCCAATAGTGTAAGCATATTTGGAATATGTAGAATTAGATTACTTGATAGTAATCTCTATAAAAGTACTTAAACAAAAAAAAAAAAAAAGATTGGTCTATCACTGCTATTACGTGGACTAGTTTTGTGAGTGCGCGTGTGATTTGTGCTTTGTATATAAGATAGATCTAATACTCAATCAAGTTTTAAAATAAAATATCAATTTAACTCACATACATACACATTTTGGGCAATTATATCCTTCATGTAGTATAAAATGTATTCAGTAAGCATTAAAGATCCTAAGGGAAGGACGTTAACTACCACTACTTTCTCCCAAGTTCCATTGTCCAATTAATCAAAATAAAGAAGCATAAACAAGTAACTATCACAAGTTAAGCAATCAAGAGTATCACAAAGGAATTTGATAGGAATCTATCCAAGCAATATGCTAAAGCTACAGAAGGGGAATGGAGAGTCAAACCACATTTCATGGTGCCAAAGAAGAATTTAAATTACGAAGGCTTTCAATGGAGGATTTAAGCCAAACAAGCCACGAAGCCCATGGTTGTGATGATTGTTAAGAAGTGGGTGCCAAAAGGAAGATTGAAAGACCTTCAAGAAGCTAAATCAATAATCAAGAAAGTTGTCATGCGTGGAGGATCAAAGAAGGGCCAAAAAGATCAAGGCTTGAACAATAATTTGTGTGAAGGATCAAAGTAGCACTAGAGAAAAGTTTAAGGTAAGTGAAAAAAAGCCGGTGGTGAAGAACAGTCCTCACTCGATGCCAGGCCCAGCAAGGCCACTTGGCGCCTGGTCTACTCGGCCTTTTAGCCAAATTTCTTCAGTGTGTACCCAGTGCCCGGCCAACTTATCTACCTAATGCCATGTCACTTCGGGTTTAGCCCTGTTTTGCTGAATTTTCTTATTCTGTTTTATGTTTATTTCTTATTTAATTCCCATGACTTTTATGATATAATAAGTATATTTTAGACTTTTTAAATACTTGAATGGCTAAGATTTGATCTCACCTTAGTTAGGTTTAGTTGCCTATATATATAGCATTTTAACATTCAATGTAACAACTTTGAATATTGATAGAAATTAAAGAGACTCCTTTAAGAGCTTTTGAGAAGTGATTTCTCTTGGGTAAATCCCATGAACATCAAGACCATTCTTAAGGCCTAGTCCTTCTCTATGTATTGGGTATATAAACTTTTTTAGGATAGACCAATTAGCTTACTAATTTGGGTCTTAGGTTATAGATAATCTAAAGTTTTTGTTAGAGGTAAAGTTGGTTGCCTAAATCATCTTCTTCAAAGTGGCCTTGGTTTATTTTTGAATCAAAGGTCTTTGGTTGTGATTTGGATTACTTAATTCTCATTTCTAGTGTTCTAAGTTCTCTCTTTTGGCTTAGGGTCCTAGTATTTGAATTGCATGTGTAATTTCTTCACAAAATTCTCTGTTTTGAGTTCTTAGTTGGGTCTTTCATTTTGCCCCAAAATTAGCCAGGAAATTCAATAGAAAATCAACCCCAAGGTTGTATCAGAAATATACCCAATTTTCAAGACAAAGCCAAGAGATCACCAAGGTAAAATTAAAGTAGTGAAAAAGGGATTGGCCATGCAATTAAAGAGAAATTCCCATTTATATCCAAGCATCAACTATCATTCAACCAATCAATATCTAATTCAAGCGTTTGCTAGATTTTCTTAACATATTTGAAATTTATACTTTCTCAAGTAATGAATCTCCCACCCTTGAGCCTAATCCATAGATATCTCTATTCATAAAAATCAAACCCATGAATGTACAAAACTAAGGAAATTAAAACCCAAGCTAAAAAGCCATAGAATCCCTATCTTTAGGTGACCCTATAACCTCATCTGTCACTATGTTCTATATTCCCCAAATTCTTTCTCAAGTTTATCAAGGGAAAACAAATCTATTAGATCAAAATAGAAGGGAACCCATCTTATACATTCTTTCTCAAGTTTAATATAAGAGCATTACCCAAAAATTTAATCCAATCAATAAAGCCCAAGTGATAGATTACTCAAAATTGATAATAATAGATAAAAATGACGGTAAAAAACAAAAGTAATGTAAGATACAACCCTTTAATTACAACTCAAATCAAATAGATTTATCAACCACAACGTCAAATTATAGAGAATTAAAAAGAAGAACACATAGACAAGGATATTTCTTTTTCTTTACAATCTTCCTTTGGATGCCCCTTTTTCCTCTTTAAATCACCTTAGATATTCTTTTCTTGGACTTCTCTCCTGTGGTTCCAAGGTGTTTTCCCAGAGTTTTTTCCTTGTTTTCTCGTGCCTCGCTCCTTTATTCTTCGAAGAAAAAAAATATTTATAGGTTAGGTAGCCAAAACCCTTGAAATCTACAAAACAAGGTATCAACTATGACACGGTGCCGTAGAAAGTGGATTGCATGTCACTGTGCATGCTTTGATGCTTTAGGTTTCTTTCAAAACAATGTCATGGCTCTTGAATTCTTCATACACTTGAAACGTTCACGAAGCCACAACTAGCGCGATGCATAGCATCGTCGAGCTTTCGAATCCCTACTATCTCAGATTTCTGGACTGCACAGTGCCATGTAAGGTATGACGTATGGCACGGTAGACCTCCAAATTCTTGACTCCTGAGCTTCTACCCTACAGACGGTCGTGCAGAACTCGAGAGACAGTGCCATAGGTATTCTATGTTGCTTTTTTCCAATTTTTTCTCCTTAAATTCTATTATTATTTCAGCTTTCTTCCTCTACATCAAATAAGGAGAAAATAGGGAAGATAAATATCCATTTATAATAAATTTAGAGAATTTAAACCTCATATACTATGTGAATTATGTATGCAATGATCAAACATCACTCCTCCATACATAAACTATTTCTTGTCCTCAAGGAAATACTCACAATAAAAAAAATCTAGAAAAAAAAACATGTGGATCAAGATAAGATTTTTGGCCACAATTACTAATAATAATTTATTTTCTATTGAGATGAAAATTTAGTTCGGGTTCATTCAACAAGGCTAAACTTGTGAAAACACTTAAATTTGAATAGATAAAATAAAAGCCATCGAAGTTAGATTAAATAAGTCTATATCTAATGAATAAGTGTTTTCCCATTTCCTAAGTCAAAATACAGCTCAAATGACTGATATAAGTAGGGAATGATGAGTTACTTAGATTCTCCAAAACCTACAACAGTCTAAGTAGCATATAGAGGATTGGTCTATGAGCTTAATTTTGCAAGGTAATGTAATTGTCTAATTAAGATAAAATGAAAGATTTTCAAATTTTATATTACCCTTTAATCTCATATTTCTTTGTATTGCAAAGTAATATAATTGTTTAATACAGATATAATAAAGGATTTCTAACAATTATATTACTTTACTCATTTCTCTCATGATTTTACCCTAATCCACATTTACTTAAACCCAAAATAAGGACTTGTTAGAAGATAAGAGAATATAAATAAGTCAAAATTTCCTTGCTTAAATTTCATGAAAAGTTTCTCATCCAATCCTAAGAAATAAAACATCATCAGGTTATTAAAACATAGAAAAAATTGAGCCAAATTCTCAAGATCTAATTCGTATCACATGAAATATATATAATTGCCTAAGAAAATTTAGTCAAAATAAAGTCATTCTAAATGATCAAGTGATATGATCTTGGGGTTGATTTTCTATTGAATTTCGTGGCTAATTTTGGGGCAAAATGAAAGACCCAACTAAGAACTCAAAACAGGGACTTTTGTGAAAAAATGACACAACCAATTCAAATACTAGGACCCTAAGCTAAAATCGAGAACTTAGAACACTAGAAATGAGAATCAAGGCATCCAAATCACAACCAAAGACCCTTGATTCAAAAAGAAACCAAGAACACTTTGAAGAAGATGATTTACGGAACCAACTTTACCTCCAAAAAGAACCTTAGATTACCTATAACCTAAGACCCAAATTGGCAAGCTAATTGATCTATCCTAAAAGAGTTTATAGACTTAATACATAGGTAAGGATTAGGCCCTAAGAATGGTCTATGGGATTTACCCAAGAGGAATCACCTCTAAAAAACTCTTAAAGGAGACTCTTTGTTTTCTATCAATATTCTAAGTTGTTACATTGAATGTTATAATGTCATATATATATGCAACTAAGTGTAACTAAGGTGAGATGAAATCAAAGCCACTCAATTATTTAAAAGGTTTAAAATATCCTTATTGCATAATAAAAGTCGTGAGAATTAAATTGAAAACAAACACAAAACAAAACTAGAAAACTCAGCAGAACAGGGCTAAACCCGCAGTGACCTGGCGCCAGGTAGACATGTTGGGCCTGGCACCAGGTACACACTGAAGAAATTTGGCCAAAAGGTCTAGCAGACCTGGCACTTGGTGGCCTTGCTGGGCCTGGTGTTAGGTAAGGACTGTTCTTCACCATTGGCTTATTTTCTCTTGCCTTCAACCTTTCTCTAGTACTACTTTGATCCTCCACACAAATTGTTATTCAAGCTTTAATCTTTTGGCCCTTCTTTGATCCTCCATCACTTGACAACTTTCTTGATTATTCATTTATCTTCTTGAAGGTCTTTCAAGCTTCCCTTTAGCACCCGCTTTTTAACAATCTTCATAACCACAGGCTTAGTGGCTTGTTTGCTTGAATCCTCCATTGAAAGCCTTCACAATTTAAATTCTTCTTTGGCACCATGGAATGTGGTTTGATTCTCTATCCCCCTACTTTAGCTTTAGAATATTGCTTGGATGGATTTCTATCATTTTCCCATTCTTTAAGGCAATTTGTCCTCGAATTAACACCTGTTTAAGATGTCAAATAAGATTTTTTTTTTTTTTTTTTTGTGAAGATAAAAATACAAGTTTATGCTCTCTTACATAAAGCTCATTTTCCCCTCATCTTCACTTTTCTTTTTCTTTTTTGTAGCCTCTCTCTCATTATTTTCAATATTCAAGCACAAGAAGTTCTCATTTGCTTTGTCTCCCTCCTCACCCTTTTTCTTTTTATCTTATTTTGCACCCTCTTATTTTGAATTTTCCTTAAGCTTTTCTTCTTTTCTCTCTTGTTTTTGCTTCTTTTTTAGCTTTCTTCATTTGTTATCTTCTTCTCTCATGATGTTTTGATCTATAAGCACCTCACTAGGGGGTAATGGAAGTAGTGTGATCTTCTTTCCATCATTCTCAATGTATATTTATTCTCCCTCCCCTTGTGTGCCACATCTCTATTAAATATCCATAGCCTTCCTAATAAAATTTGCCCTACTTGCATTGGGAACACATCACATAGCACCACATCTTTATGGGCCCCTATAGCAAACTCAACCTCAACTTCTTTGTTTACTTTAACTTCACCACAATCACTCAACCAATAGAGTTTGTATGGTTTATGATGTCTCATGGTTTCTAATCCCAAGTCTTCTACTAAGGTAGCACTTATTACATTGGTGTAACTTCCTCCATCAGTGATCATACTACAAAGCTTTTCTTCAACTAAACACCTTTGTGTAAAAGATATTGCACCTTTGAGAAATCTCTTTATTCTCAACACCATTCACACCCTCAATTTTCCTAGCAACACCAATCAATGGCAAAACCTTCCCAACCTCAAGCCTTTCCTCATTACTCTTTTCTTTTTGAGGCTTTTAGGTTGTTCGCAATGATTGTTTTGGTGGCTTATTTTTCTAGTTTGGTGAATGTTGAAAAATGGGATTGGTATATGTGGACTTCTTTGGCTAGGTCCATTTTCTTGCACCCCTCAATTTCTTTTCTAATCCCAAACTTTTCCTACCTCTTCCATTTGTTGTAATTTTTTGGTAACCTCCCATAAAATGTTCTCCACATCCCTTCATTGGTTGCTCATATAATGGGGGTGGAGGTTTGCACTCATTTCTCACTCTAAGGATATCTTCCCTTTTTGCATTCATTGAGGTTTGGTTTGTTAGTGTTATGCTCTAGAGGCAATCACTTGTACCATGTATATTGCATATTAAATTAATAAGAGGCATTCTTTATCTTTCAGTTTGATTGTTATATCTAAATATGTGTACAAACCGTTAGATAAAGTCCCTAGTACAACACAGTGTTAAGGAAATCATGATAGAGATCATGATGTGAGATTCCTACTACACTATACAGTGTTTGTACTTAAATAATATCCAGTCATAGTATTAATAAGATGGGACATTATTAATACGCCAAGACTGACACATGTTATATCTCTTGATTGGATCAAGCGGTGGTTCTCATATCCATGAGTATTGGGATACTCAGGATTAATGTGTGGATGCTTGTTTTGAAACAAGTTCATTGGATGACCTAGCTACGAGATAATCACTTGGATAACTATTTAGTGCCAGTGATAGAATCTCATTATAGCAAGTGTACAAGTATCCTTAGACTTGAGATCTCCAAGGTACTTTGTTTAACGAGCATTGTACTTTGATTCTAATCTTTGGAGTCTTATCTAGGACTGCCTATGGGATGGATATTAGGTACAATGTAAAGTAAACAAAAGTAGTTGAGAAATTCAATAAAGGATTCACCACTCCTACTAGTAGGAGAGTATATCTCAAGGCCACTTGTAGAAACCATTACTCATGAAGTCATTGGCCAAGGCGACTATGTGATGGAAATGGTTCCAATTGATACACATATCGAGTAATGGATTTCTTGAACAAGTACTAAAATATTCGGGCCAGAATTAATAATATTCTGGAGGGAGTTGGCACTAATTCCATGCTCTAGACCGAATGAGATATTGTATGGTGAAAGGAGTTTATTGCACTGATAATTTGCTATTGAAAAGTTCATGTCAAGCCACTTGACTTTCTGGACTTTGGGTGGTCAAGAGTCATTGCTAGATGTCGCTCTTGATATGCTAAATATGGATTTATTAATTAGAGAATTAATAAATTTAATCCTTTATTTTATTAAGGATTATTAATTATAATATTGTTAGAATTAATTCATATTATGCTACCAATAAGACCAGGAAACCTAATGGGTCACACACAATAATGGTTTGAATGCTCAAATATATTATTTGATAATATTGTGGGGTTAATTAAGAGAAGGGAATATATTTATAGGTGAATTATAAGTTTGTTATAATTCATGGGACCTAATTGTAATTAAGTAAACTTCAAGGACCAATTTGTTGACAATTGGACGTTGAAGGACTAAGTTGCAATTTACGGTAATTATAAATCTATAAATATAAGGAAACGGTTTCCTTAGGGTAAGAAATATAAACTATTCATGCAATAACAGAGAAACCATTTCTCTACCTCTCTCTTGATCAAACCCTAGCCGTCACTCTCTTATTAATCAAAACCCTAGCCTTCTAAATTCTACTAGCATAGAATTGTGAGATTGTGAGTGTTCGACCTTGTGTGGATTATCATTAGAGGGAGTTCTTTCTTGGACCTCAGTTGAGCTGTTGTGAACCGGTTTTGTGATCCGGATCGCGCTTGCATTCTTGGAACAAGAAAAATTTAAATTCCAGCTTCAAGAGGTAATAAGCGTGATCTTCTCTTTTTCCCATTTCTACTGCAAACCCGTGATCCATGGCTTGGATTTCTTGCTATTTTCTGCTGCGTTTAATCTGATTAATTAATTTAGAAATCCTACATTGTTTTGGTTAGATTTCATCCCCTCAATGTCCTTCATCGTGCCTTCCATTTTTTCTTGGAAAATTTTAAAGTTAGCTTGAATATCAAATGCAGTTCCTTAGGACATGGTATTGAGAATTTTCAAGGGTTCTCACTTAGAAAATTTGAATAAAAGTAGAAAGTAATTCCTCAGAATCACTCTCTCACGTGTATCCATTCAAGAATTAATGTTCAACCCTTATGTTTAATTCTCTTTTGGCTTTTAACAAGAATAAACTCACACTCTTGCCTTTTTCAAGTGCTCAATTTCCTCAATGAATTCTTTCTACAAAATCTCCCCAATTGCTTAGGTGCTAGTCCAAACTTGACAAGTTTACTAACCCTCTAAAGAAAACCAACTAGACTAAAATAGAAGTTTGTTCATCAACAACAATAAGTCTCAAGGACTTTATGTAAAGAGTCAATAAATTCAAGAGAGCTCAACAGCCTCAATAACTAAGGAATGGGTGAATGGACAAGACATAACAAGAATTTCAATGAAGTACTTGAAGTTCAATGAACATATCACTCAAGAATAAGAGTAAGAATTCAACTAATATAATAAGCTTAATTAGACAAGCAATGTCCCTAAGATACTTGCAAACAATAGCTAACTAATTATAGAAGTGTTGATAAAATTTTTTAGCCATAATCTTAAGTGAAAAGTTTACTCAAGAAAAATGTCAAACACTTAAGGTGCAACCTCGTAACTCAAGGGGTTTCAAAATTTTCACACTTGTAGCAACCCAAAAACTTAATAATCACAAGAAAAATTAATCTCCAATGATAATACTAATTGTTAATGTTGTGCCCTAGAGGCAATCATTTGTACATTGTATATGACACATTTTATTTTAATAAAAGGCATTATTTATCTTACAATTTCTTTTGTTTACTTTTAAGTAATATAACTATTCGATAAAGTCCCTAGTACAACACTGTATTAAGGAAATCATGATATGAGATTCCTACTACACTGTATAGTATTATTATTTAAATAGTCCCTAGTCATAGTATTAATGAGATAAGACATTATTAATGCATTAAGACTAGCATGTGTTAGACTTCTTGATTTGATCAGGTGGTGGTTCTCATATTCATGAGTATTGTGATACTCAAAGTTAATGCATAGATGCTTGTTAATAGAACAAGTTCATTAGATGACCTATCTTTGAGATAATCACATGGATAACTATTTAGTGCCAGTGATATAATTTCAATATAGCAAATGTGCAAGTATCCTTAGACTTGAGATCTCTAAGGTACTTTGTTTGCTGAGCATTGTGCTTTAATCCCAATCTCTAGAGCTCGATCGAGGGCTGCCTATGAGATGGATATTTGGTACATTGTGAGGTAAACGAAAGTAGTTGAGAGGATCAATAAAGGATTTACTACTCCTAATAGTAGGGGCGAATATCTCACAGCCACTTGTAGGAATTACTACTTAAGAAGTCCTTAGCCAAGGTAATTGTGTATTGGAAATAGTTCTATTCAATACACATCTAGACTAGTGGGTTCCTAGTATAAGTACTATTGTATTCGGGCCAGAATTAATTCTGGTGGGAGTTGGCACTAATTCTGTACTCCAAACCGAATGAGATATTGTATGGTGAAAGGAGTTAATTGCATTGTAGTTTGTTATTGAAGGGTTCATGTCAAGCCACTTGACTTCCTGGACTCTTGGGTGGTTATGATGTGTTGCTAGATACCGCTCATAATCTGGGAATATGTGTTTATTAATTGATGAATTAATAAACCAATCCTGATTAGAATTAATAGGACTAATTCTAATTAATTATGGATTATTAATCTCAAAGACGTTTGGATTAATTCATGTTCTCTACCAATTGACTGGGAAACCTAATAGGTCACACACACAATAGAGGATTATATATTCAAGATGTTATTTGATAACATAGTGGGGTTAATTGCGAGAAAGAGAAGTTGTTGTGGACAAATTATAATTACTTATAATTTATGGTCTAAATTGTAATTGTGAGAACTTGATGTTTCCAATTACAATTAGGGAATTCTAATAGGATTAGAATTCTCAATTTTAGTAGGGAATTTTCATGTAACATATAGTTGAGATACACGAAAACCCTAGTGTGGTGTGACACCAAAAACCCAACACACGAAATTCTTCTCTCTTCTCTCTCTCTCTCGATTATTCTTGAAAAGCCCTAGCCGCCATCTTATTTCTGCTATCACAGGAAATTTTGGTGCTCGAGTATTCCTCTGTGTGGATTACTACTAGAGATAATTACACACTATGATTATAGTGGTTAGACGTTCAACTCTCGTGGAGTTTGATCGAGAGAATTGCTGGATCCCGCCTCAACTTGAAGAAGAAATTTTTGTTCTTCGGATGATCAAAGAAAGGTAAAAGTTGTTACCTTTGTTGTGTTTATGTCTTGTTTTCCACATATATGCGGATCCTGGGATGGTATCTCGTTTTATTCTTCTGCTGCGCCGTATAGGATACGAGCTTGAGATACCCAAAACTAATATGAAGGAATAATTTTTCAACAAGTAGAAGTAAAAAACATAAGTTTTATAGTTCAAAAAATTAGCAGGAAAATAAGTTATAGGATTCTTTTTGAACTCAACAAATTTGCAGCAAATAAACCCAAAAAATTACAAGATTTATGCAATTTAAAGCTTCAAATAGCTACTCAAACATCAACCCAACATACAAGATCAATTTCTCAACAAGAAAATCAAGAAAAATCAAAGTTCTGAAGACCTTTTTGAAGTACTTTCCTTAGTGATGAGTTTGCTATGTTTTTCTTGAAACTTTAAAGTATTTGTCTTGAAGAGCTAAAACTTGATAAGAATCTAAACTTTCCTCTCTCTAATATCAAACTATTTGATACGACCTTAGGGTTGATTTTCTATTGAATTTCGTTGCTAATTTTTGGGGCAAAATGAAATACCTAACTAAGAACTTAAAACAGAGAATTTTGTGAAGAAATGACACACCCAATTCAAATGCTAGGACCCTAAGCCAAAATAGAGAACTTAGATACTAGAAATGAGAATCAAGTCATCGAAATCACAACCAAAGACCCTTGATTAAAAAAGAAACCAAGAACACTTTGAAGAAGATGATTTAGGCAACCAACTTTACCTCCAACAAGAACCTTAGATTATCTATAACCTAAGACTCAAATTAGTAAGCTAATTGATCTATCCTAAAAGAGTTTATAGACTCAATACATAGGAAATGATTAGGCCCTAAGAATGGTCTTGATGTTCATGGGATTTACCCAAAAGGAATCACCTCTCAAAAGCTCTCAAAGGAGACTTTTTAATTTCTATCAATATTCAAAGTTGTTACATTAAATGTTATAATGCCATATATATAAGCAACTAAATGTAACTAAGGTGAGATGAAATCTTAGTCATTTAAGTATTTAAAAGGTCTAAAATATCCCTATTATATAATAAACGTCATGGGAATTAAATTGGAAACAAACATAAAACAAAACTAGAAAACTCAGCAAAACAGGGCTAAACCCGTAGTGACCTGGTGCCAGGTAAACATGTTGGGCCTGGCAGCGGGTACACACTAAAGAAATTTAGCCAAAAGGCATAGCAGACCTCGTGTCAGGTGCCCTTGCTGGACCTAGCATCGGGTGAGGACTATTCGTCACCGCCGACTTATTTTCTCTTGCCTTCAACCTTTCTCTAGTGCTACTTTGATCCTCCACACAAATTGTTGTTCAAGCCTTGATCTTTTTGGCCCTTCTTTGATCCTCCATCGATTTTTTTATTATTGATTTACTTTCTTGAAGGTCTTTCAAGCTTCCCTTTGGCACCCACTTCTCGACAATTTTCATAACCATAGGCTTGGTGTTTTGTTTGGCTTTAATCCTCCATTGAAAACCTTCGTAATTTAAATTCTTCTTTAGCACTATGTTATATGGTTTGACTATCCATCCCCCTTCTTTAGCTTTAGCATATTGTTTGGATGTATTCCTATTATCAAGTCAAGTTAAAAAAAGAATAGTTATTCCAAAAATAAGCTAAAATAAGCTAGAAATCGAAAAAAATTAGCTCAAATTTTCACAAACTAATTTTTAAACCATGAATAAAACCTATAAATGACCTTGAAAATAATATACTCTAACATTTCCCCCACACTTAAAATAGATAATGTTCTCATTGTCCAACAAAAAGTGAAATGTGAATGTATACATTGGGATTGAAAATAATAATAAAGAGGAAAGAATGAAAGTAATACTCCCTAAGTGATTCGATACTCAATGTGATTTGACAAGAAAAGAAGATCATCATCTATTAAAAAAATTCAAAGTTCTCTATATTCATCCAAAGAAATCACAAAAATAACTAAAATAGATCAAAATAAAGTGCTAAAGTGTTGAAAGTAACATAAAATTACAAAATATTGACTAAATATAGAAAATTAGAATGAAAAGAAAAACAACGTTAAGAATAATTTTGATTAAACAATTAAAGTGTCCACAACATATATGATGGAGAAAGCTATTTCTACTTCTCCAATTTCCTCTCCAAAATAGAGATTCATTCTATTTCCATTTTCCTTAAATGTTCCTTTCTCTGGATGGGAAATTTCTACAGTGCCATAAGGAAAAACTCTCCTCACCATGAATAGGCTAGACCATTTAGATTTCAGCATCCCAGGGAATAATCTCAACCTTGAATTATAAATTAACACTTGGACACTTTTCTTAAATTTTCAGTTTGGTAAAATGTGCTTATCATGCCATTATTTAACTTTTTCCTTGTATATCTTATGGTTCTAATAAGCTTTGTTTCTCTACTCATGAAGTTCATTCATTTGAAGAAATATTTTTGCTCCGATAGAATCAAGACTAAATGATACGAATCTTGTGTGGCATTTCTTGGTGATGTGGGTGTTTTGGTTGGCTATATGTTCAGCTCAACTCAAAGGGACCAAAACAGAGATTCTTCTAGAGATAAAAATGAGAAAGTGAAATAAGAACCTATCCTCTATCAAATCCTTAAAGAACTAAGCTTCAAAGACCCCCAAGTAAAGTAGAAAGTTCTACTATAACTCACCCCACTATCCTTGAAGCAACAAAGGCAAACAAGAACAAATAGAATAGAGAAAATACGCACCCAAATAATGGAATTCAAACAAATCTTAGAAGAACAAAGTAACTAAAACCCATTCAAAGAAACCATATTGGATTATCCAAAAGATTTTATAGACTCATTCATAAGCAGGACTAACCCTTAAGTATGGTCTTGAACAAGATGAACAAGGAGGCTAGGGCCTCTCAAGATTCTCTCTCAAATTTTAATTAAAGTGTGTGAATTGTGTTGTCGAATCACTAAAGGTACTATTTATACTACCCTAACCCTAGCGAAGTAATCCTGAGGTTCTATTACAGTTTTAGGGTCATAATAAGTCTTTACAAACAATTAAAATTGGAGAAAATTAGAGAAAGTATAAATTGGAGAAAAAAAAAATGCGGGGCAGCTGTCGGCTGCCCAGGATGGAGCCGGCACCGATTTGGACACCACAGTCGGCGCCAGTTGTGATATGTCTTTGGGCGGACGAACGGTAAAATAAAGCTGTTGTTGGGCAGAATGGAGTCGGCGCCAGTTCTACTGCTTGGGGTGGTGCCGGTCGTCATCTGGAAGCCTCCTTTTTGGTCGAGTTTCATCCGTCTTTGTTGCCGGCTTGAGTTCTTGCATGGTCACGTCTCCCCTTCCTTGATCTTGGCCTCCATGTTGAAGCAGAGTCTCATAACTAAAGTTCACCACTTGATTGCCCAAAATATCTTATGTTCGGTCTCTACAGGTAAATAACAAGATTTTCCAAAGATCAGACTATATAGCCTAAGGGAGTCTTTTATATTATTCTGTATTCCCATAAAGCATCATCCAATTTCTTACTCCAGTCCTTCCTTGTATGACTAACTACTCCAAAATTCTCTTAAGCTCTCTGTTGACTACTTCAACTTGACCAATAGTTTGAGGATGATATGGAGTTACAAGTTTATAGGTAATACCAAGGCAAAGTAGTATCTTTTCGAATTATGTATTGCAAAAATGTTTTCCCCTATCACTTATTATTACCCTTGGAACTCCAAATTGAGCAAAGAGTTTTTTAAGAAAATAGACAACCACCCTTGCATCATTTGTTAGTAATGCTTGGGCCTCAACCACTTTAACACATAATTTACAACCACCAAGATATATTTACAGCAAAAAGAATTACAGAATGGTCCCATAATGTAAATATCCCAAAAATCAAATACCTCATATGCTTGGAAGGTTGACAAAGGCATTTCGCGGGATTTAGAAATGTTACCTGTCCTTTGACACCTATCATAGTTTCTTACGAACCTATTCGTGTCCTTGAAAATGTTAGCCAATGGAATCCAGATTCTAAGATTCTCCTTGCAATTCTATTAGCTTGATAGTGCCCACCTACTGGTCCCTCATGACACTAGCAAATAATGTCATTAGCTACATCCTGATCCACACATCTTCTAATTATATGATCTGCATAACAACAAAAAAGGAAGGGATCCTCCCAAAAGTAATACTTCACATCTAAGAGAAATTTATTTATCTATTGCAAAGTATATTTCCTTGGAATAATCCCCGTAGTAAGATTATTAGCAAAGTTAGTAAACTAAGAAGAAGATGAAGTTTTACTTCCAATCCATAATAGTTGTTTATTAGGAAAAGTATCATGAATTTCAATTTCCCTTAAATCCTTTCAAAAGGGGGTTGTCCAATCTAAACAAATGATCTTCTGTATGATTTTCAGCTCCCTTTTTATCTTTGATCTCCAAGTCAAATTTCTGTAAAAGTAATACCCATCTTATCAGTTGAAGTTTAGAATCATTCTTAGAAAAAAAGGTATTTCAAAATAGAATGATTAGTGTATACAATCACTTTAGACAAAATAAGGTAATAACAGAATTTTTCAAAAGCACATATTACAGCTAGCATCTTTTTTTTTTTTTTTTTTTTTGTAGTGGTGTAATTCTCTTGGGCATTAGTGAGAGTTTTGCTTGCATAGTAAATTAGATGAAAGTTCATTCCTCTCATTTGTCCAAGAACTGCACCCACTACAAAATTACTAGTGTCACACATTAGTTCAAAGAGTAAAGACCATTCGAAGGTGACCAAGATTGGAGAGTTAGTCAACTAGAATTTTAATTCATTGAAAGCTTACAAACATCACTCATCAAAGTTGAATGGGGCATCTTTTTCTAGAAAGGAGGTGGGGGCTTGGAAATTTCTAAAAAATCCTTGAAAAATATTCTATAGAAGCCTGCATGTCCCAGAAAGCTTCGAATTACTCTAATAGAAGATGGTGGAGGAAGTTTCTCAATCAATATAATCTTTGAAAACCTCCAAATCATTGCTTGAAATTTTATGCCCTAGAACACACCTTCCTTTACCATACCATGACTTTTCTCCCAATTTAGGACAAGATTCGTTCCTTCACATCTTTGGAGAATATCGTTCCAAATTCCTCAAACACGATTTAAATAAGTCTCCAAAAATAGAAAAATCATGCATAAATACCTCCATTATGTTACCAATTAATCCCTCAAATATAGCCATCATGCAAATTTGAAAGGTTTTGGGACTATTGTAAAGTCCAAAGATGATCCTTGTGACTTCACTTGTGTGAGTCCAATGTACTCTCTATTGTAGTAGTTTAGTGTAGTTAGTTTTATTTACTTTATCTCTTCATTTATTTTGTCTAGACAATAAGATTAGAGCAAAGTAGTGGTAATTGCTAAGTTTTTATGGATTTGATACTTGATATTCCCTATACAATACGATGGTTTAGTTGCCCACATGTATAGTTTTAGTGCTTAGCATTTTAATATTAAAACTTGACTTTTGTGGATTGTTTATAATATTTCCAATGCATGCAAAACCATCCATCACTTTTTTGGGAACTCCAAGAACCATTAATTCTTGCAAAACTTACCAAGTGTAACAAAAAAAAAAAAAAACCAAACAAACTTCAATGAGCACTCACAAGAAATCAGCCAAACAACAACGAAGAGTGATAATTCACAAAGTTAAAGCATCTTTACCAAACAAACACTATCAACTTGCTAACAAAAATAAACATAAGGACTATAAACAAAATAAAATAACAATTAAATCAATGAAACTCAAGTGATTTTGTGATATTAATGTACGATCCCCAACAACGACGCTAAAAATTTGTTGTAAATTTTAAAATAAAATTCCAATTTAACTCACATACATACACATTTTGGGCAAGTATAACTATCATGTAGTAGAGAGTGTAGTCTTAGTGTTATGCCCTAGAGGAAATTGCTTGTATATTGTATATAGCACATTTATTAATAAAAGGCATTCTTTATCCTTTTAGGTTGATTAATCATTCTCCGTATATGTGTATATAATAGTTAGATAAAGTCCGAAGCACATAATATAATATTAAGAAAATTGTGATAGAGATCATAATGTGAGATTCCTACTACACTATGTAGTATTTGTGCTTAAACCATCCCGAGTCATTGTATTAATAAGAGAATACATCATTAATGTGCTAAAACTAGCACATGTTCTACTTCTTGATTTGATCAAGCAATGATTCTCACATATGTGAATATTGTGATACTCAAAATTAATATGTGGATGCTTGTTAAGTGAACAAGTTCATTGGATGGCCTAACTATAAGATAATCACATGGATAACTATTTAGTGCCAGTGATAGAATCTCATTATAACAAATGTGTATGTATTCTTAGACTTAAGATTTCCAAGGTACTTTGTTTACTAAGTATTGTACTTTGATTCCAATCTCTAGAGTCCCTACAAGACTGCCTATAGGATAGATATTGAGTATAACGTAAAGTAAATGAAAGTAATTGAGAGGGTCAATAAAAGATTCATCACACCAAATAGTAGGGGCGTACATCTCATGGTCACTTGTATAGAATCATTACTTGAAAAGTCCTTGGCTAAGATGACTATGTGTTGGAAATAGTTCCAATTGATATACATGTTCAGTAATAGATTCTAAAACAAGTACTAATAAATTCGGGCTAGAATTAATTATATTCTAGGGAGTTGGCACTAATTCCATATTCTAAATCGAATGAGATATAGTATGATGAAAGGAGCTTATTGCACTGATATTTTGCTATTGAAAGGTTTATGTCAAGCTACTTGGCTTTCTATACTTTTAGCTGGTCGTGATACATTGCTAGATGCCACTTATGATATGGTAAATATGGATTTATTAATTAGAGAATTAATAAATTAATCTTAATTAGAATTAATATGCTAATTCTAATTAGAAAGGATTATTAATTTTATAAGTGATAGAATTAATTCATATTAGCTACTAGTTGACTAGAAAACCTAATGGTTCACACACAATAGTGGAATTGGTACTTAATATATTATTTGATAATATTATGCGGTTAATTTGTGGGAAGAAATACTTATTATAGGCTAATTATAAAGTGTTATAATTAGTTGTGGTTGAATTGTAATTATAGACTCCTTAAGGGTGAATTATAAACTTGTTATAATTCAAAGGGGCCTAATAGCAATTCTTGAAATCGAAGAATCTGTAATTAAAAAGCTATATGATTGTTTCCTAAAAGAATAAGGGAATAATTGTTCTGTACGTTTGTTTTGTGGTGGTGGAAGTCTTGAAGAGATAAAAAAGAATCTATTCTTTATTTTTGGATAATGAAATCTTTGCCGCCTACAAGAAAAATAGAAAATCTCCATAGTTTTTTCCTAAAATTCTTCTGTACGAATTAACCCTAAAGCCGCCAAACATAATCCTACTAGTATAGGTTTTTGGTGCCAAATTTTGAGTACAGTTCTTCATGTGGGTAGTGTTAGAGAAATTCATACACTTGAAATTTTGGTGGTTTGTGATTGAGCATGTTTATAAAAGGGTTCCATGTGCATGAAGAAAAATTTTAAAAGCCATGTATCAAGTGATGAATTTTTCTTTTCTCTCCTAACCTGTTTAATTACATATGAGTGATCTTGTTGTATAGATTTCGTTTTATTTTTTCGCTGTGTGTAAACTGATTTGTATGATTGAGATCCAACAGTGGTGTTAGAGCCATCTCGTATGTGTTTTTACAGATTTATTATTATTTTGAAATTGTTTCAAAATAAATTTGGTGTTATGAAATTGTTTCATAAATATTCAAAATTTTGAAATTATTTCAAAATTACATTTGGGTATGTGAAAATTGTTTCAAGAATATTTTGATTATTGGAAAACAAATTGTTTCAGTGGGTTATTATTAATTTTCTTATATTAATTACTGAAATTGTTTCAGTAAAAGGATTTACAAAATCCTTGGAAATTGTTTCTAAAAATTAATAATAACAAAAACAACAACAATAATAATAGGAATTAGTAAATTGTTCTAGCAAAGGAAATTGTTTCCTTATGTTTTTGTTTTCTTTTGTTTTTTTTTTCGTAATGCTATAAAGGAAAAGAAATTGTTTCCTTTTGTTTTTGTTTGTTTGTTTGTTTTGTTTTGTTTTGTTTTGTTTTGTTTTTTGTTTCTTTTGGGATTTTTTGTAACCTATGTACTTGACATCTTTTAGCAATTACAATTGTTGTAATTGCAAGGCTTACAAAAGGAGAAAAAAAATTAGCCAAAACAAAAAGGTAGTCAAAAATAGTAGCCAGCTTGGGCAGCCTAGGGACTTCTCCGGGCAGCTTAGGTGTTTTCCTTAGGCCGCCTCGTAGTTTAAATATTTTTTAAATTTTTTGTTTTAACCCACTAGTTTTTCCTACTTAAAATGGGATCCAAAAGTTTTTCCAAAATTTAATTTTTGAATTCAGAAAGTTTCCAAAATTTGATTTTGGAAATAACTATATTATTTTTCCAAAATAATGATTTTGGAATTTATATTTATTTATTTCCAAAATAATGAATTTGGAAAATTTTTATTTCATGTATTTATTTTGCTTAATTTATTTTATGCATATTTTGGCATGTTGGATTGGTTATGCACTTAGACCAATTAATTTTGATTAATTAATATTATGTCATGCTTTTTTTATTACTTTGTTTTAAATAAATAGGGCATGCATGTCTTGCCTTCTCTATTATTCTTTCTGTAATTTCTTTTCTCATTCAATTCCCCTTGAATGTAACTCGAGATTTCTTTAGTAGAAAATTAATGTAATTAGATTATATAGGATTAGAAGTTGTTCTTCAAGCTTATGGAGACGGTGATCAAGACGAAACAAGAAGATTGTAGGACATTCTTCTCAAAACATACATGAACACATAAGTTTGACCAAAATTAATTTCATTCTTGGCTCAAGGAAATTAATCTAGAAAAGTCCATAACTAAGCCATGTAATTGAGTCTATTACAATATTGTCAATGTGTTGATATTTATGCCAGCCAAATGTATAAGACCACTACTATAACAAATCCCTCAATTAATATTAAATCTAATGCCTTCTATTGATATAGTAAGAACGAGAGCACTTTTTCAAGATCAGGTTGTTGGGCAAACCCAAGCCTACTTGACATCGAGTATATTTGAGCTATGGAATTTAAATTCTTAATTGATGGGTTGGATTTAACTAATTTCTTTATCCCAATTGGGTAAACTCAAGCATAAAGAAAAATAAAGGCAAGATTGGTCTAGTTTAAAGGCTTTAAGATTAAAAGATGTTAATCAATAAATGATCTGGTAATTACATTCGATGTAATTGGTATTGAATACCTACTATTGAACTTAAGAATGGTGTGTTACATAGAACCAAAGTCATTATTAAAGAATTTGGATACTGGTCTATTAGGAAAGCTTCCAATGATCTCTCCCAAATTAATAGTGGGGGTTATTGATTTGAGTAAAATACTGGAATAATTGTGTACTTAATTAAATGCCTAATTATTTGCATATCATGTGCATATATATTTTTCTAATTTCGGTATTTTTACATCTAGGTCAATTGTATCATGTTGACCAACTTAAATTTATGTAGTATCTTGGAAACCAATAAGACTACCAAGTCAAATTTTGTAGATTGGTATAGAAACATGAGAATCGTTCTCAAGGAGGAAAAGTTACTCTACATGTTAGATGTTCCTATTCCACCATGATGTGTAAATTTTAGGTGTTTAAAAATTATTAAATTTAAATCCCTCCCTTAGCCAAGTTTTTAATTAAAACATTAATCCCAAATTACATATACCAGCAAGGATACTCATCGCAAGCATAGTATAGGGAATTAACGAGTATCGATCCTCAAGGGAACAAGTACACACTAATCACTTTTCATTCATTGTTTAACTGACCTAATAAAATGATAAAGAAATCCAAATAAAAATAAAAGTAAAAACAAAATACGTAGACAACTCATGGAGAAAAAAATAAGTAATTAAATAGTTATTCTCAAACACATGACATGACGGAATATAAAGTAAAATTTAATGATTTCCCGAGTCATGAATCCACTTATATAGATTCCACTTCTTTCCCAATCCATAGAATCATTATATCTTGATTAAATTAGCAAATTTTCCATTCACACTAAAACAACCAAAAGATGCATTTGATTCCTCATAAATTATCTCTATACTCTAGGTGATAATAAATATGAAATTATCCAATTACCCTATACTCTAGCCGAAATTAACTAATATTTGATTACTTAGGTTCAATTCTCAACCTTCATTCCCAATCCAATTAAAATAACAAATATATTGAATTGACTAAATTAAACTTAATCTAACTTCGTTTCCTAAGTCCATTGGATATAAATTTAATTCCATCTACCTATCAAATAAAATCAAGTACTCAAATACTAAGAAAAATAATTAATTATAAAAGAACTCAATTAATTCAAAATCATAAATCTAAGAATAATATCCAAATATAATTAAAGAATTAAACTCATCATTGTTTAAGAAAAAGAAAACAAAGGAAAGAGTAAAATACTCATAGACAAGCTTTTCAGTTTTCAATGAAAACTCCTCCTAATATTAATGCTGCTTGAGTAATTTTTCTAAAGAAAATATTAATGGGGCACTCTAAAAGGTTTGTCTAAGTCTCCACATTAAACATACCTTATTACATACGTGAATAGCCTTATTTATAGGATTACAAGTTTCCTAAACATCCTACACCGAGAAGGAGTAATTTCTTAATAGAATTCCAAATAAAAATAAAGAAGTACACTGATTTAAATTGTGAAAGAATTGGCATCTTGGTTTTGTCATTTTGCACTGAAGTCTCTATTCCTATTGAAGCCAAAATTTGCTTTGTCACAGTTACTATAGAGTCGTTTCCTATTCCTTTTTATTGAAGCTGACTGAAGCCATTTAATTGAGCCATTGTTGAAGCCTATCCCAATTCCTTATTTTCTCTCAAAATTGTCTCATCCAAGCTACTAGTTGAGCTACATGCTTTGTCCTTTCTTTGTACCGAGCTACCGATCTTCTTCTCCCTTTGTCGAGCCGTGGCTTTAGCCGAGCCAATAGACTTGTTGCATCCTCCCAAGGATGCAACACACATCCTCCTAAGGATGTCTTCTTACTTTTTCTTTTCCTTTCCCTTTTGTTAGTTTGTTTCCTCCAGTGACACACCGAGTTGTTTCTTTTTCCTTTTATCTTTTGTTGAGACGCAGCTTCAATTTATTCAATCCTCCCACGGATGTTTTTCATCCTTCCCAAGATTTCCTTGTTCTTTTCTTTTCTTTTAATCAATTTCCAATTTTAGCACTTTTTTTCATCTTTTATTTTTCTGCTTTGCTCTGTTTATCTTATATAGGATCGGGGCTACATCTGTCTTCTTTGCCTGGTGCTGGGTTAGAATTGTAGCTTTTCCAATTTTTCTTCAAATTCACCTATTTTTGCATAAAATCACAGGAAAATATTTTTATCAGTAAAATATCAAATATAAAGGAATATGACTTGTTATTATACTAAATGTATCACAAAATATACTCAAATAACTAAGAAAATATATACAACTTTGGGCCCTATCCATTCCCCCACACTTGAATTTTTGCTTGTCCCTAGCAAAGTACAAAGCACAAAACACAAATAAGCTAAAGTCATAATATCTTCTTTTTTTTTTCTACATTAGATAAAAAAATTGGCAGTCATTTAATTCTTTTAAAAATCTTCTTAAACTCATGCATTAAATAAAATATACTAGGACTCTCAAAATTAAGTTAAACAATTTTATACTATAGTCTAAGAAAATTGTTCCAGTATTCAAGACATGATATAGATAACACAAATCATACAAGTCAAGTTGTTCAACTAATTCAAAACTCATAGAATCAAATTTGCACAACCTTGTGTAGCAAAAGAAGGAACATTTAGTTTTTTTTTTCAACACATTTTTTTTAAATGACTTAGGGTATTAATAGCCTCAAGAAAGTGGATTCCTCTTCACTAACCATATTAGCCCCATTATAGTCATTTATTTTCTTTGCTTTTCGAGTATTGACCTCAAGAGAGTGGAGTTCTTTATTTATGTTTTTTTTTCTCTTTCCACTAACCGTATTGGCCCCCTCAAGCATTGTGTTCAAGTGAGTTAAGTAATCAAATGAGTAGTCTCTTTTAATGAAATAGATAAATCTTTCCACTCAATTTTTCCAACTCACCAAAAGAAAATTTCACTCTTTCTTTTCAATTCTCACAATCCTTATTCACAACCTAAGGCTAAACAAATTTAGAAAACTATGAATTAAGAATTGATCAATAATTTTTCCCATATTTCATCACATCATCCATATCCAAACAAGAACAGTAGAATAAAATTCAAATACTAAAGCACAACCAATTTTAACTTAAATTGCCAAGACTTAACATATTCAACTTAATACGCAATTTTACTCAATAAAATCCAACCAATTTGAATGACAAAATCATATCCAAAGTGAAAGAGAAAATCATAACCTTATCACAATTTCATACCAATTTTCAAAAAATTTCAAAAATTTCCCCATAGTTATTGAATCTCAAAGAGATGTACTTGAGAATATATTAAATGCCTCCCCTACAAGTAAACTAAATGATGTCCTCAATGTGCTAAAATAGCACAATTAAGCATAGCCAAGGGACCAAAAATGTTAAAAGGGAAAAGAAAAGAAAAGAATACTCCCCAAGGCCGATTAGCTCCAAGAAAAGAGAAGTGCTCCTGCAAAAAGTCGAAAGACGCAATGGCATTAACATAGAAGAAGAAAAAAAAAATAAAGACACTAAGTAAAAGCTTAAAAAGGAATGGAAAGAAAACAAACTAAAAGAACAATAAAAATCAAAGGAAAAGAAAAATAGAAAGTTAAAGCCTTTAAGAACCCCCTGAAGTAGAGCCACCAGACGGGCCTCCTAATTGTCGTCTAAAAAGACCACCAAATGGACCACCATGACCTCCAAATGGATCATGAGATCCTTATTGTCTCTCCGAATATTATCGCCAATAATCCCCTTATATGTCTTGATTGATCCTTAGATTGTGCAAAATATCTTCTTGATGTTGTTGTGTATGCTCAATCTGATCAATCCTTTGATTATGCCTCACCCTTATATCAACTATGTCCACCCTAAATCTTGCCATTTCATCCCTCAAATGCTCTATAGATGTATGAAAGTTAGCTAGAATACTATCATTAACACTTGATGGTCAGCTTGAATACCTTTGTGGTTGGAAAGGTTCCTCTTCTTGCTCAACTAGAAGATCTGGAATGCTAGGTTGGGGAACCTCCCTCGACCTTGACCATTTAGATGTTGTAGCATTAAACTTATAACCACAATGAGTCAAGACTTGTTCAGTGACTATATTATCTGAGGTAGTAGGTTCCATAAGTTCATTCTCCATAGAAATATCAAAATCATGCAAAACTTGTGAAATCACCAAAGGATGAACAAATGCTTTGGCAGCAAGGCCATAAGCCGCCACTTCTCACATAGAAATTAGTAACAACGGGGCAAAGGGGAATGGGTTATGCACGAAGCATTTTAGAGAGTATATAAACATTAATGATTATAAATTCATTCAAACTACTCAATCGAAGGTAAACATTGAAACACAAGATATATAAAATAACCTTCCATTGAGGAGCAAGATCATTACTGGAGAGAAAGGAAGAACCATGTGTAGAAGTTTTTGGTTCCAAACCCAACTGTTGATAAGTAATATTAAAATTCCTAGTTGGTTCAGAAGAGATCATCTTGTTGTGATGGTCAATTTCAACCCAAGGGCCACTATCATCCACTCCTAAAATGGCAGCTAGTTAAGCCCTAGTCAAAATTATGGAGATGCCTTTTATGGATTGATAGGGGTAAAATTCATCTATATTTTTCTAGTTATTTGAGGGTGTTTTGTGATACATTTATTCTAATAACTAGATATATTTCTTCGAATTTGATATTTTACCCTTGAAAAGGTGTTTTAGAATTTTATTGCAAAAAAGATGAAAAAACGACAAAACCGTTGACGTTAGACCCATGGAATCATCGCCAACCCCAATCTGGAAGCAGGGGAATTTTTGAAGTTAAAATAGAGCATGATCGAGTCGAAAGAGCACGGCAGGTGCTAGTTGTAACTCTCCAAGTCGGTGCCGGCTCCACTCTGGCCAATGTCGGCGAGCTTTCCAATTACTCACGAATTTGGTAATTTCCCAAGAGTTTTGGTATTTTCCAATCTATACCCAGAACTCTTAAGGAATGAATTTTAGCCTCTTATAAGCCTATTTAAACAAGAAAAACACAAGACAAAAGTGTGATCTGAAGGATCCAAGCTACCTACTTATTATTCAAAGACAAAATCACCATTCAAAGGGACATTGTTCAAAGGTAGTTTTCAAGAGAAGAAGGAAGGCTTGTTTATGAGTTCTATCTTTAATCCTTTGTTTACTTTTTTAGAACAACGATGTGCTTAATATTTTGATTGTAATTGGATATTATTTTGGAGATTATGATTTTGAGTTAGTTGAATTTTTTGATCAACCTATTGTTATCCTTAGTATTTGATTACTTGTTATCATTAGTTAGTGATGCATTTTCTTCTAATTAACTAGGGAAACGATGTTAAGAGTTCATTACATTGATTTCATATTTATTAGATCTTAATAGACTTGGGAAACGAAGTTAAGATTAAAGAACTAAAGTGATTAAAACTTAGTTGATTTCACCTAGAGTATAGGGTTATTGGCTAATTTCATATTTATAAGGTATGAGTTTAATGCATCTTTTGGTTGCTTTAGTTTGATTGGAAAATTTGCTAAATTAAAAAGGATAGTGATTCCATGGATTGGGAAAGAAGTGGAGTTTACCTAAGTAAGTTAATGAATTGGGAAACGATTGGATTTTACTTATGTTCCTTCATGATGCTAAGATGACAATTGATTGCGATGAATACTAAGTGATTAAATATTATGTTTTTATGATAATATCTAGTCGCATGAATTTGCCTCCTTGAGTTATATCTATTTTTATCTGTATTTATTTTCTTATTTATTCTCTTCTTATTTTATTGGCTAAACAATAAAGATTTTGGGAAAGTAAGATGGGAGCCTAAGTTGTCGTGGATTTGATACTTGGTATTCCTTATACTATACGATGTGTATACTTGCTCATATGTGTGGTTTTAGTGGTTGGAATTTAATTAAAACTTGATTAATTGTGTAATTTGTTGGTAATATTTTCTGTACTAAAAAACACGCATCAAGTTTTTGGTACCGTTATCGGGGATGGGCACTATCAGAAGCACTCGAATCTTGTTGATTTTGTCTTTGTTATATTTGTAAATACAACTAACTTTTGTAATTAGTGAATCTCTCTAATTTGAATATTATTATTTTCTTTAATTTTCTATTATTTTTATTAATTTTCTTTTCACTTTGATCATTGTTTGTTTTCTTGAGATAGAGGTTCACATCATCATCATGGACAATCAACAATAGGGACATATATGGCCATTGACACAAATTCAAATGAGTTACAATGATGATAGATTGGCAAGTTTACAAGCTTGGATTGACACTTTTAGTGAGACATCATTAGAAGCATCAATAAATTCCTTTATTACCAATTCAAATTCATCCATTAAGTGGCATAAAGAAGCTTCCCAACGATTGAGCTATCAACGAACACAACTAGCCAAGTTCGTTGAGCATGCCATAAAGGCCCATACACTTAAACAAGAGGACCCCCAAATAGAGGAAAGAGGCTATGAGGGACAATTGCACAATGTGGCAAGAGAGGTATTCGATTCTCATTTATGTGCTAATGACTCTAATCTCTCTTTGTCACATGATTTTTTAGGTTCTCTCAATTCTTGGAGAACAATGGTCTAAATGATGATGTGTTAAGCTTAACATACCTTTAGGAATTGAATTTTTCACTAATATATCATAAGAAGCCCTTGGAGTATGCCAACAAATTCTACCCTTCACCCCATCCAAATAGAAGCAACTTAGTTTTTGTAGACTATGGATTGCAATGTAAGGATTTGTTGATCCCACCTTTGAGAACTCAATTGCTAAGTTTCAAGGGGAATTTTCATTATGACACATCCTTTGAAAGGAAAAATTGTGATTTCAAGTTTTTTGCATTCTTTAGATACTATATGCACTTATATTTTGAAAATAGTATTTGTGTACCTAAAGGAAGGTTCGAGAATGAGGTTCATGTGTTTGTTTTACCATGAAAAATTACTTTCATGAACATGATCTTTTTCAGAAACCTCCCTTCTATCTATATTCATCTTGCCTATTTTCTACTTTGAACTTAAACTTCTTTGACAAAGGTTTGATGCGGAAGCATGATGAGGGGAAAGAGTTTGTATCTTTGTTTTGTGTTGCTAGGTGTTATTTCTCCCAAATAAGGAAAAAGTTTCCATCTTAAGTGTGGGGGAGTGAGTCGTGTCTTTATTTGCTTTGTTAGGATTTTTATTTTTCTTTAGTTTGTTTTCTTTTATTTAGGTGTGTCTTTATTTTGTTATTATTTTCCTTGTTCTTTTATTTGTGTTTTCTTTTGCGGGTTGGGATAAAGTCCCTTTGGACAAGCACTTCTTTCTTTTCCAAGTTCATAGTGTTTGGAACATTATTGCACTTGGAGAGTATTACTTACCTTTATCCCTCTTTATTATTTTTGGACCCTTTTGGAGATGCTTGAATGTGTTAATTTTTTACCAATGAGGACATTGTCCAGTTTAAGTGTGGGGGAGTAGTTTGATGATATTCTTTGTCTAAGTTTTTATTAATCATCTTAGTATTTTCTTGGTATTAAGCTATTTGGAAAAGTTCTATTTGAAAAAATTTTAAAACCAATTTTGTTGTGATTTTCATGAAAATTTTGAAATTTTGACAAATTTAAAAGTCTGGAAATTGAGGCGCTAAATTGAGCTTACTTATCTAGAATGAAGTTATGATTTTCTATTTGACTTTGGATATATATTTGTCATTCATTATGGTTGATTTTATTTAAAAAGGTAAACTTGTGTATTAAGGTGGATTTTGTTAAGTCTTGAGAATTTAGCTAACCTTGGTTATATTTGGTATTTGAGTTTTATTTTATTCTTTGAGTTTGAATGTGGATGATATGATGAAATATGGGAAAACTTGTTGATTAATTCTTGTATTATAGATTCAAAATTTGCTTGACTTTGAGTTGTGAATAAGGAATGTGAGGAAAAAAATTTTGACTGAAAAAGAAAGAATGTGAGTTGGAATTTTTTTTTTTATTTGTTGAGGAAAAAAAAAAGAGCAAAAGACCTTTTATTGAAAAGGGGGCCAATATGGTGAGTGGAAGAGAAGAAACAAAGAAGCATCACACTCTCTTGAGATTATCCCGAAGGCAAGAAGGTAAGAAAACAAAGGCAAGAAAAAACTGCTAAAAAAATGATAATGACTACAAGGGGGCCAATACTGTGCGTGAAAAGAAATTCATGTACTTAAGGCTAGTCATTGAAAAGAAGAGTGGATTGTTTTCCTTATTTCATTAACTTAATTTGTGTAAATTTGAGTTTATAATGGTTGAATTGGTTAAATGGCTTGATTTGTATGATTTATGTTATCTATGTTTTTGCTTGAGGAGTAGGATAACTTTCTTGTACTAGATATAAGCTTATTTAACTTAACTTTGAAGGTTTAGGGATTGTTTGATTTAATATATAAGTTTACAAGGTTTTGAAAAGGTCAAATGAATAACGAATTTATGTTTAGGTCGGAAGAAGGTTATGTCTTCATTATGGATGAATTTGCTAAGGGAAAATTTGCAAAATTGTTTTGTCTTGTTCTAAATGCTTAGTCTTTAATTCTTATTTACTTGAGGACAAGTAAAAGTTTAAGTGTAGGGGTATGTGATAGGGGCAAAATTCATCTATATTTTTCTAGTTATTTGAGGGTATTTTGTGATACATTTATTGTCATAACTAGGCATATTCCTTTATATTTGGTATTTTACTATTGGAAAGGTATTTTAGAATTTTATTGCAGAAAATGACGAAAAAATGACAAAATCATCGTAGTCAGAGCACGGTCAGCGAAAGTGCTGGACGAATTTTTGAAAGGGTTGGCTGAATGATTGGGGGAGTTCTGGGATATTGATTTTCAGATTAGGGAGGAGAGAAAAATCTGGTTGTTTAAAATTCAAATGGAGAAATTTAAGGAGTGTTTTAAGGTAAAAGATATGGTAATAGTGTTTGATTGATGGAAGTTCCTTGGAGCTACAATAGCCGACTGGTTTATTGTATTTTGCTGATATGAATGCGGGTTGAGAGAGCTATAAGGCTGGCCAAAATTCTGAGTTCAATGGTGGGGAGAATTTCTGGTTATGAAGCTTAATCCAAAGGTGTTATCATGGAGGAAATGCTAGAAATTTTGAAATTCAATTGAAAGTTTTATTGGAGTAATTGTAGGAGGAATTTGAGTAGTGGCTATGGAGTCTAGCTGTGCAAGGTCAGTGGAGGAGGTAATAGAGTTCAGTTCATGGCTGAACAAATGTTAACTCATAGAGGTTTGAGGTGGTTTTTGGACAAGGCTTGAAGAGAGTAAGGCTGGAATTTTTCCTGATTATGTTTCGAATTGGTGGCTGGAATTTGCTGTGTAGTTTTTTTGTAATGTTCCAGCCAATTTGCAGAGGGTTTGGAGAGGTATTTGAGGGTCCTTTAAGGCTGGTTTTTAGCCTTCTTTATGGAGGAAAAGCAGAGATAATTTACTGGTTTGATGGGTAGAAGAAACAACTTTGATTTTGGCCTGCTATGCATCAAAGCTGTCTAGAATTTTCTTCAGGTTTGCACAGCTTTGTGTAGTCTAGTTTTTGGCAAAAGAATTTCAGTCTTCAAGCTGAATAAGTTCGCCATTTTTCTGGCAGTGATTGAGTAAGAAAGATGGCTAAGATTTTCGAAAGCTAGGCTCCCCAAGAATCTGGAAAATTTTCAGATTTCTTCCATGGAGAAAATGAACACTATGGAGTGGAGTTTGAAGGTTCAATCATGGAAATTAATTTCTCTTGGGAACCTTCCTTAACCCATTCTCTATTTTCAGTCCAATCTCCAACCTTTAGGAATCATTTTCAAAATTTCCAAGGCTAAGAATCCTTACTGAATTTTCTAGAATTAAAACCATAGATTTGGATGAATTTTGAACAGACCTAATTGGTAAAGAGTTTAGGGTAAGCTAGGGAATAGAAGGACATGAATACCTTAAGAATTCTTTTTAGGATATAAGAATAGGATTGGGACATTCCCTTCATGTCTCCCCTATGACAACACTCCTATTTTTACTTGGAATGCAAGAGACGAAAATCCAACCTTAAAGTAAAATAATCATGATAAAACTTAAATGATGGGATTTGAACTCATGACCTTAGAGATTAATTCCAAAGCTCTAACCACTAAACCACGACAACTCTTTTTCTTATTTTCTCTCTCAAATATTATTTCTATTTAATCCTCAAGCTATCTTCCTATTTTGACTTCAAGCAAAATTACTATTTTACCCTTTCCTACTCAATAAGTATAACTAAGTTTTTTATCCTATAAATCATAATTCTAAAGCACATAAAATCATTCAAAAACATGTATATTGATGCAAAGTATTATGATATGCATCCTGACCCCCTTACTTTAGGGTTGGCTTTAGGTGGGGTTTCACAGGATTTCCTATGCTTTAGTAATGGGAAGTCTTCTGTATTCCATGCTTTGTATAAGGCTAGATATCTATTGTAGTTATGGTTAGCAGATATTAGTCAAACCCAGGGAAAAAACATTGGTAAGCTGTAAAAAATATTCTTAAGTTCCTAAAAGGTACAAAAGATTATATTCACGTATATAAAGCTAATGAATTGATTCCTATCGATTATACTAACTCAGACTTCCAAGCAGAGAAAGATGAAAGAAAATCTACTAGTGGTTATGTATTTCACTTTATTTGGAGGGGCTATTTTATAGAGGAGTGTTAAGCAATCTTGCATTACTAATTCCACCATAGAGGCTTAGTATGTGGTAGCTTTAGAAGTTGTGAAAGAAGTAGTTTGACTCCAAAAGTTCCTAATAGAACATGGAATTATCCCGCAAAGAGACTATTATAGTATATTTCGTGCAAGTGGGAGATTATAGATATGCATGTCCAAAATAGACTATGTATTTCTATATTTTAAAAATGAATAAAATATTTAAATCATTAATGGTTATTTGTTTATATATATTTACACATTAAAGGTCTAAGTATGTTAATAAGTAATCTACGTGATTGGTCGTGCTTTTATAGTAAGATTAGATTATAAGTTACTGACATACAAGCGAGCATTGTTCTTAATTAATTGAAGATGTTGGGCATTTTGTCAAGGTTTAGATTATTATACTATGGTTTTTAAATAGGTAATGGTTTACCATTGACTAGTGAGTAATCCACTCAAGCCAAGAGTATAAGTGTAGTTGGAATACAATGAACTAGACTATGTGATAGTAATCTTTATAAATGTACTATAACAAATAAAAATTGGTCTATCACTACTACTGCATGGATGAGTACCCTAAGACTTGAGTATAGGTTGGTGGCTTGGTGAAGCTAGACTTGTGTACTTCGATGTATGATAGGTGAGGTCTTATCGAATGGCGAATAACCTTGTATGTTGTGTGTATTACTCTAGTTAATTAAGATGGACTTGTACAATAGAGTTTCTATACTTCATTTAGTGGTGAATCATCCCCTTATGATTGTCTAGGATAATCTAAATAAACTAGGGCCCTAGGAAACATGACTAAATATATGTGCTTTTGGATAGCTCTATTAGATAAGTGGGTACATACTAGAAATTATAAATTGTCAGACTAGATATCAAAGGTAGTAGATGTCATTGAGAAATGTGTTAGTACATTTATCATATCTCAATGATGGGTGTTATATAGTGGGGTATTTTTGTCATAACACATGTAGGTTGAAGATATGACACTTGTAATATTATTCTTGGAGTCATTATTTCTATATGGTGATAAATCAAATATTTAAAATGATAGAATACGACTATTTGTTAGCAGGGGCATTTTGGTTATTCTAGTAGCCAAGAATACTATGTCTTTTTGTCCCAAAGTAACTCAAGTAATCTTAATAAATTTTATTCAGTATATGATCTTATTTGATGAAATTGATATTGGAGGGATTACTCTAGAAGTCTAATACTTATTTGTTTAGGTTAGAATAATTTATTAGGCTAATTAAATTAAGTTAATTTATTAATTAATTATCTTGAGTAATTTTATATTAGGCCCAAGTGAATCAATTAATTAATATAAGAGCTACTTAATTAGTTATGAAGTAATGTGGTGAAACCCTGGCCCACCGGAGTTGAAGAGATGACTACAGGTTTGGAGGAAACTAAGTAGTTGCCTAGTGTATATAGAAAAGGAAGATGAGGCGGTGGCTTTATTTGAGAAGGAATAGGAAAGCTTTATTGTGGTGATGTATGCTACTGTGAAATATGATTCACGTAGGGGACAAAAATCGAAATAGCTTTGGTTTAACTAAGCCATCGTCATTTTCTTCCATTTAGACCAAAGCACTCCCGTCTTCTTCGATTAATTCATTCTATATTCTACTGTCACTAGTAGTAGTCTGTACGAGGTTTGAGAATACCCTAGAAGGTCAAGAGTTAGCAAATGTGGTAAGTGTTTGATGCAAAAGAGCCGACAATTAGCTAGAATATTCACAGAACAAGATGACGTTCCAATCTAAAAAGCTCCGTCGAATACAAATCCGGCACCGGTTATTCAACCTAAGCATCCCAAAAGTAAATATTCCTGGACTTTGGCTAGAAAAAAATTTTAATTTGTATACTTTCAATGCGGTTTTTATTTTTTGCGATCCTTCATAATGATGAAGCATTGGAGAGATTTCTGAAATTTTAGCCTCCTATGTTCTCAGAAGAAGTTGAACAGAATTAAAAAGTTAAATCATGGCTTGAGAGCATAGAGGACATCTTCCCAGTTGTGAAGTATTTGGAAGAGAGGATAGTAAAATTTGCAGCTTTTTGTCATCAAGGGTTTCCAAAAAACTGGTGGATAAGAATTTAGGAAGTATAAGAGCAAGGTGAAGAGGAGTGGAGCTGGAAAAATTTTGCAATGGTATTTTTGAGCAAAGTATATACCACAGTGGATAGTTGAGGAACATAAAGATAAGTTTCAAACTTTGAAGCAAGGAAATATGACCGTGGCAGAATATGCAGCACAATTTAACAAGTTATTAAAGTATTGTCGACACTTGATTAATAGGGAATAGAATCATGCTTGCCAATTGATAGGAATCCATCTAAGCAATATCCCAAAGCTAAAGAAGGGAGATAGAACTCCAAGCTACACTTCATGGCACCTTAGAAAAATCCAAGACATGGGAGCTTATAAGGGAGGATTCAAGAAAAACCACTGCACAAGATAAGGAACATGAAGAGTGTGAAGAGATGGATGCCAAAGACAAGGCCTAGGAAAGCTGCATTTGCGCAACAATTCATGTGAAGGGCCAAAGGAGCACAAGAGGGGGCTACAAGGATAAGAAAAAGTGGGTTGTGTGGAACCAGGACACACCTGGTGCCAGGTACTCTAGTACACCTAGCGCTAGGTCCATTATTGAGGAGTTGTTCTATTTCAGAACACACCAGGCGCCAGGTCCACTAATACACCTGGCTCCAGGTCAGTTCGAGCCATGTCCTATTTTGCTGAATTTTCTTGTTTTGTTTTATTTTGATTTCTAATTTAATTTCTATGACTTTTATTGTGTAATAGGGATATTTTGGGCCATTTGAAGGCTTGAATGGCTGGGATTTCAACTCACGTTAGTTAGGTTTAGATGCTTATATATATAGCATTATAACATTTTAAATGTAACTTGGATATTATTATTAAAATCAAAAGACACTCTGGAGAGAGTTCTTTGAGGATTCTTCCATGAAGGTCAAGACCACTCTTAGGATTCCATTCCTTACCTTTGATTTGAGTCTATAAACTTTTAAGGATAGGTCAAACTAACCTATCAAAATAGAATCTTAAGTTCTTGTTAATCTAAAGGTCTAGAGTAGACGTTATCTTTGGTTGCTTAGTTCATCTTTTTTAAGTGTTCTTAGCTCCTTAGTTGGGTTAAGCGTTCTTAAGTAGGAATTAGTAGAGTAGAATCTCATTTTTAGAGTTCTAAGTTCTTTAATTTGGCTTAGGGTCCTAGTATTTGAATTGGGTGTGCCATTTCTTCACTAAACTCACTATTTTGAGTTCTTAGTTGGGTTTTATATTTCGTCCTAAATTTAGCCACGAAATTTATTGCAGAAACAACCCCAAGATTATATCAAATAGTTTGCCATCGGAGTGAAGAAGCTTTGATTCTTGCTAAAGCTTGGAGACATTGAGCAAGGCTTCAAAGTTGTCAATCCCGTAACTCAAATTTGTGCTACAAAAAGGTTAAGTTTTCTTTGATTTTTCTTGTGTTTTATGTATTAAACTTGTACTTTGTTGACAGTATAAAAATTGGGGATTGCAAATTTCTTATTGTTTGTTTATTTTGGGGGCTAAAATTGCTTAAAATTTATGCTATATCTTGAGTTCCGAAAATTGCCTATAAAGTGTTTGATATTTTGCTTAAGTGAACTTTTTACTTGAAATTATTGCTAAAACTTTTGAAAAAACTTTCTATAGTTGATTATCTATTATTCCAAATATACATTGCTTGTCCATTCGAGATCATCTTAGTTGATAAATTCTTGCTCTTACCCTTGAATGCTAAATTCCTTGAACCTCTATTGTTACATTGAAAATTCTTGTTAGGTCTTGTCCATTCACCCTTTCCCTAGTTAATTTTGTTGAGCTTCTTGAATTCATTGAATCCACCTGATTGATATAAACTCCTTGAAGCTTATTATTGTGTTGATCAACTTCCACCGTTAGTCATCTAGCAGGTTGTCCTTAGAGAGTTAGTGGATTTGTCAAAGTTTGGACTAATTTCTAAGAAATTGGGGAGACTTTTATGGGAAGAATTTGTTGAGCACTTAAGTGAATTGAAAAAGGCAAGATGGTGAGCCTATTTACGTAAAAGCCAAGTAGAGCTAAACACGAGGGTGAGTGCAAATACGTATGGGAGTGCATGTGTGGAAATTACTTCCTATAGCTAAACCTTATAAGTAAAATCTCAACAAAATTTCCCAAGAATCTTTTGATATTTGAGCCACCTTTGAAAATCTCAATACAAAAATGGATGAGATGAAAAGAGATATAACTGAATTGCAAACCAACCAAGGCCAAGTCTCAACCATTGCATAAAAAAGGGGTCATAGAGAACAAGATAACCCTGGGATGAGAGAGGGAAATAATGTCTCACCCTTATTGTATGAGTAAGGAGAGGATTGGGATGAGCATGTAGGGATTTGACCATGCAAAAGCATATATGCAGCGGAAAATAAAACTGAAATCCCTCCCAAAGATCACATATTTGTCGATTGAAACAGATTAGAAAACAAGTTACGGGATTTACCTGTTGTAGCCTTAACTCAAAAATCTTCTTCAGTTCCCAAATTACTACGATCACAATTGCAACAGTTTTGTGATCGGTTGCTCACGATGGCCATTGAAGTCCAAGCGAGGATTGCCTCTACCAGTATCTACACAAAGGCTTAATTACTCACAAGAAACCTGCTCAATTCTATGCTAGTAGAACATGAGGGAGCTAGGGTTTTAGAGTTGGAGAAGAAGAGATTAACAGAGAAACTACTTTTTGTGTGTCGTATATTTCTTAGAGGAAACGATTTCTTTTGTTTATATTTTTAAAAATTTGTGCTAATTGCAATTAAGTTCTCTAAGATCAACCAGCTGCAACAGAGCTATTGTAGTTTATATAATCGCAATTAGGCCCCATGAATTATAGCAAACTTATAATTTACCTATAAATCACTTTGTTCTCACAATTACCCACATAATATTATCAAATAATATATTTAGTACTTAAACCTTTATAATGTGTGACCCATTAGGTTTCCTGGTCTATTGGTAACGAAATATGAATTAATCCAAACGTCTTTAGGATTAATAATCCTTAATAATTTAGATTTAACTTCTTAATTCTAATTAAGATTAATTTATTACTTCTTCAATTAATAAACCCATATTTAGCAGATTATGGGCGATATCCAGCATCACATCATGACCACCCAAGAATCTAGGAAGTCAAATGGCTTGACATGAACCCTTCTGTAACAAACTACAGTGCAATAAATTCCTTTCACCATATAATATCTCATTCGGTTTGGAGTACAAAATTCGTGCCAACTCCCTCCAGAATATAAATTAATTTTGGCCTGAATATAATAGTACTTGTACCAGGAATCCACTACTCTACATGTATATCAATTGGAACTGTTTCCAATACACAATCATCTTGGCTAAAGATTTCATGAGTGGTAATTCCAACAAGTGGCCGTGAAATATTTGCCCCTACTATTGGGAGTGGTGAATCCTTTATTAACCCTCTCAACTACTTTTATTTACCTCACATTGTACCCAATATCCATCCCATAGGCGGCCCTCAATCTGGCTCCAGAGATTGGAATCAAAGTACAATACTCAGCAAACAAAGTACCTTGGAGATCTGAAGTCTAAGAATACTTGCACATTTGCTATAGCAAGATTCTATCACTGGCAGTACATAATTATTCATGTGATTTTCTCATAGTTAGGTCATCCAATGTACTTGTTCGATTAAGAAGCATCCATGTGTTAACTTTCAATATCACAATATTAACGGATGTGAGAGCCACTGCCTGATCAAATAAGAAAGTCTAACACGTACTAGTCTTAATGCATTAATGATGCCCTATCTCATTAATACTACAACTATGGATTGTTTAAATACTAATACTATATAGTGTAGTAGGATCTCACATCATGATCTCTATCATAGTTTCCTTAATATAGTGTTGTATTATGAACTTTATCTAACAATTATTTTATATGAAAGTAAAGAAAACAAACTGACTATTCGAAAAAAAAAAAACTAATAGAAAAAAATAACTACTAGACTAGACTAGTAGTTGAGTGATCCTTGTTGTTCGGATCCCTTGTATTAGAAAACAAATGTGACATATACAACTTATAAATAATTCTCTCTAGGGTACAACACCAATAGAGCATTCTATAGGAAGTTAACCACCTACACTATTGAGGGGAGGTAGGCAAGGGTTGAGAAGAGGAAGAGGTAGAATGCAAGGTAGACATGATGAACAAAATATGAGAGGGCTTGAGAGGGAGTTTGGAAGAATGGAAGATTGGGATGAGAGAGTCCATGAGGAAGATTACGGAGGACAAAACTAGGGGAACGGTATTAGAGTGAGAAGGTGAGATAAAGATGAGAGAGAGAGAATTGAGGCATATCAAAATGAAAGTAGCCCTTTTCCAAGTCAAAAGTGACCCGGAGGCTTATTTTGAATGGGAAAGGAGGATGAAAATTTTGTTTGAGTGCCATGAATATAGTGAGCGAACCAAGGTTAAATTGTCCATTTCAATTTTTCTTAAGCATGCTTTAGTGTGGTGGGACCAAGAAGCATCCTAAAGAAAGAGGATGGGATATCAACCGGTTGCCACTTGGGAATTATTAAGGAACTTGATGAGCGGTAGATTTGTACCCCTACACTATTATAATGAGCTTTATCAAAAGTTGCATGTACTTGGACAAGAAAATAAAAGTGTAGGGGATTTTCACAAAGAGTTGGAGGTGACCTTGATGAGGGCTAACAATGTTGAGGATGTGAGGGCTACAAAAGTAAGGTTTTTGAGTGGGTTGAATAGAGACATAGCAAATGTGGTTAAATTATATTCATATGAGATATTAGAGAAGACGATGCATATAGCCATTAAAATTAAAGGACAACCCAAAAGAAAGTCATACTCTAAAGAAACTATTTACAACAATCCTATTTTCAACCACCAACCTAAAGAGAAGGAAGAGCAACCAAAACCACCAAGACCATCAAGAGAGCCTTACAAGCATAGAGAAGAATGGGCCAAGGATAAGAGGAAAAGTATTGAAAGACCTCCAAGGACTAGGGACATCTAATGTTTCAAATTCTTAGGCTATGGGCACCCTCATATGAGTGTCCAACCAAGAAATTAATGTTTACTAACACCCAAGAAGAGAAAACTAGTGGGAGGTGGATTGTGGAGATGAGAAACAAAATGAGGGGCACAATAGTGATGATAATTCTAGTGATGAAGGAATGGTTATGCCACCTCTTTACTCTTTAGCCGGAGTTGCAATTAAGAAAATGGGAACTTGTGTTGTAGAAGATGTTTTGTGATGATGAAATGAAGAAGAGCCTATAAAGAAACAACATTTTCTACTTACATTGCCTTATTAACCAAAAGCCATGTGTTGCTATCATTGATGGAGGGAGCTTTATCAATGTTGTGAGTGCTAGTCTTGTGGAAGAATAGGGTCTATATGTGATGAAACACCCCAATCCCTATAGATTACAATGGTTCCATAAGAGTAGGAAGTTGAGGGTGAATAAAGAAGTGTTGTTGACAATTGAAATAGGAAAGTATCAAGATAAAATTATTTGTGATGTTGTCCCTATATAAGCTAGCCACTTAATTTTGAAAAAGCCATGGCAATTTAATAGGAGTGTGCTGCTTGATGCAAGGAGAAATTCCTACTCGGTTATTAAGGGAAGCAAGCTATATACTCTTCTACCTTTACCCCCAAGTGAGCTGAGAGAAGTACAAGGGAAAATAAGGGCTAATGAGAAAAAGAATAGTGTAGTAGAAGACTTTTCCAAGAAAGAGAATGAGAAAGAAAATGATGATAGAAAAGAAAGAGTGCAAAAGGAGACCTCAAAATAAGAGAGAGTAAAGGAGAAGAGTGAAAAAATGAGAGAAGATGGAGATAAAATGAGAGTGGCTCTTTTGTGTTTGAAAAATGACAACAAAGAGAGAGAGGCTGCAAAGAAGAAAAATGAAGATGAAAGGAAAAATAAGTTGTATGTGGGAGAGCATAGATTTGTATTTTCATCTTCACAAAAGAATTCTTGTTTGAAATCTTATGTCGGTGCTCATTCGAAGATGAATTTGCCCAAAGAAAGGGGAAATGATAGGAATTCATCCAAGCAAATGCCAAAACTAAAGAAGGGCGATGGTACTACAAGCTACACTTCATAATGCCTTGGAAGAATCCAAGATATAGGAGCTTATAAGGGAGGATTCTATCAAAACCATTCAATAGGCCAAGGAATATGAAGAGTGTAAAGAGTTGGATACTAATGAGAAGGCCGAAGAAAGCTGCATTTGCACAACAATTCGTGTAGAGGGCCAAAGGAGCACAAGAAGGGGTTGAAAAGACCAGGTCCAGTCTGCAGGAATTGTTCCATTCTAGAACACACCTGGCGCCAGGTCACTTCGGGCCATGCCCTATTTTACTGAATTTTCTTGTTTTGTTTTATTTTAGTTTCTAATTTAATTCCCACAACTTTTATTATGTAATAGGGATATTTTGGACTATTTAAATGCTTGAATGGATGAGTTTTTATCTCACTTTAGTTAGGTTTAGATACCTATATTTATTGCATTATAGCATTTCAAATGTAACTTGGATATTATTATTGAAATCGAAAGACACTCTTGAGAGAGTTCTTTGAGGGTTCTTCCATGAAGGCCAAGACCAATCTTAGGATTCCATTCATTGCCTTTGATTTAAGTTTATAAACTCTTAAGTATAGATCAAACTAGCCTATCAAAATAGAATCTTATGTTCTTGTTAATCTAAGGGTCTAAAGTAGAGGTTATCTTTGGTTGCCTAGTTCTTCTTCTTCAAATGTTATTAGCACCTTAGTTGGGTTGAAGGTTATTAAATAGGAATTATAGACTCGATTCTCATTTCTAGAGTTCTAAGTTCTTTAATTTGGCTTAGGGTCCTAATATTTTGAATTGAGTGTCATTTCTTCACTAAATTAACTATTTTGAGTTCTTAGTTGGGTTTTGTATTTTGCCTTAAATTTGGCCACAAAATTCATTGAGGAAATAACCTCGAGATCTTATCACCAATTAATTAAGTGCTCGCCCTAGGCCTCAAGTTCAATCTAAAAAAGGGGAAAGGATAATCAAGCCACAACTTATGCCTCCTTGGATAAGAACAATCTTTAAGAAGATTCAAGGAGGTTATCAAGCCAACAATGTCAACAAATCAAGGACTAAGAGATATGTAAAAAAATAGATGGTGAAAGAGAGGCCAAATGGAGAATAAAGAAGGCAACAATCCTTGTGGAATGACAAGCAATCACATAGCTAAGAATTGGACATGAAAGAAAATTATGATGGAATACAATCCGAGAAAACTTCAAAAAGAAACAAACTTGACTTCAAGATCATTTGGAAGATCAAGAAAACAACTAAGATAATATTCGAGGTTAAGAACAAGACTTGGGTTGCAAAACATCAATGAAACCGATAAGGAAATGATGCTGCATGAGAGATGCCTGAGCAGCACATTGGATGGCTGCCATCTCGCCAACCTATCCAGGTAAATCGGTGCTTGCTTGTTACTATTGAGAAAATCATATGTTACCGTAGTTGAATCGGTGCCAGTTCAACCACAAAAATTGGCACTAGCTCATGTCTAGACTAGCCCGAATTTTTTCTATTTTTCATAGTTTTTGGTTAATTTCTTTCTTTTAAATTCTCACGACTTTTATTGTGTTTTTTCTTATTTTAAGGCATGTAATAGGGCCTCAATACTTGTATGAAGGCCCCCTAATTCCATCATTAGCTTACTAATTAGTAAGGGTATGTTAGGGGACTATGAATGCCCTATTATAGCTTTGTAAAAATAACTTTGGATATTTTGAATTAAGAAATTAGATTTGTTCTTGACATAGAGAGTTTTTGGTGGCGATCCTCTTGGTTGATTCTGATAAGAATCCATCCCACTTGTTATAACATTTTTATGACAACAATGAGATATCATTTGAGATCAAAGTTCATCTTTAAGAGGTGATTCCTTCGGGTTCTTCCCTCAAATATCAAACCAATTCATAGGTTTAGTCCAATATAAGTTTAAATTTTTAAACCCTTAAGGATAATTCAAGTTGTAGCTAATGCTACATAATTAAACAATGCAATTAATTTGTTCTCACTTTGGGCCTTTTATTTTATTCTAATTCAATAATTAATTTTAGCTAATTTTGAATAAAAGAAATTAGAATTGTTGTAAAATAAATCACGCTAATTCCATGTATCATAGTTGCAGTTGTGTCCCACTTACCTCATGTTTTGGAGGCATTGCCACTGCATGTTCGGGAAGATTTAACTTATAATGAAGTGGCAGTAAAGATTGTGGATAGGAAGGTTCAGGTTGTAAGATAAAGATCAATACTATAAGTAAAGGTGCAATAGTCTAACCGCACTAAAGACGAAGCAGTTTGGGAATTGGAGAAAGACATACATTGGAAGTACATCTTTCTGTTTGAGGACCAAGATACGAAAAATTTCCAGGACAAAACATTTTAGAAGGAAGGTGGGATGTGAGCCAACATCCTTTTCCGCATTAGGCTTCTTGTTTTTTTTTTTGTTGGTTTTCCTTTATAGTTGGCCTAAGCCTATGAGGTTGGGGTTTAATTGCTAGGGAGAAAAAGTCTGAAACTAGTTAGTAAATAATTATAAGTTAGGGTGTTAATTGTATTAATGACTTTTCAATTACGCATATTCTGATGCTACGCTATTGAGGTTTTAGAAGTAGTTTAAGAAGAGGAGAAGAATTTCACGGGAGAGAAGTCAGCAGAGAGATTGGAATCCCGAAGCTCTAAGTCTAGGCAAGAACATGATGTAACCATTTCTCTAGTATTTCTTTTAGTAGTACTTAATATTGTAGTTTTTTGAGTCAAGGTTTGCATAAGGTTTGAATTAGAAAAAAATTAGGTTATGTCTGTTTTGATTCAATTATTGGATTTTGGGGGGTTTGTAGGTGCTTAAAGGATTTTAGTGGTAGTATAAAGATTATTTTATTTTGGATTTGTCTGGTAAGGAGGTTTGGCTTTCCTATGTTTAAAGTATACATATTGTAACACCCCTACTAAAGGTAACAGTAGAAGCATATCAACACAGGGTGTCGCCCCGTCCAGTTACCTAGACAAGGGGTCTTCATAATGAAAAAACTAATAGAGTATGTAAGGTTCAACTCCATATAACTACCCATACTGATGGTCACTTGCACATATATAATAGAGAATCTCATACATAAAAATTTCCATTCAATATCAGTAATAAGGTACATTATCCAAAAGAGAAATGTCTGGACCTATTCTACTATCACTGTGGTATCGTCCTCTATCCGTAGGTCCGCTCAACTCTGAATCCTACAAAAGGTGAGATGAAAGACACGTGTGAATGAAAAATCACCCAATGAGTCCTGTGTGTACTAATGCTTTATCAAAGAGACAGAGTACATAAAATTTTTGTGGAATAGAATATCATTTGTTTACTGAAAACGATTTCAAAACTCTTTAATGAAGAGTTTATTCATAACTCAAGGTCGGCCAGTGCCTGTGATTTCAATTTCAAAATATTGCCCAAATTTCCAAATCACAGGCACTTCTTCAATAGAAGGTCGGCCAGTGTGCAAAGCTCACAAGGCTTCACTTCAGCATCACAATCTTATTGTGCCAAGGTCTCTACCTTATAGCACTCAATCATGCATTATTGAATGAGTACACTAACTTGCACCGTATTAGCATATTGAGACTGCTGCCTCTAGTACTCGATCCGTGCATCGCCAGATAAGCACATCAAACTTGAACTATGTCATCATACTGAGACCGCAACCTACAGTACTCAATCTGTGCATCGCTGGGAAATCTTTTACTTGCTACCGTAAGCCAGGGGTCCTAGTCCTGACGTCAATCACCATCGAGGCAGTAAGGAATCAAACGTACCGAGTGTACCCGCTCGACATTCAGCAAATGACTCAAAATTAAGAAGCGCCCGCAGACACGGCAATTGCCAGGTGCTAAATGGCTAGCCAGGATGACTCATCTCAATGTCCTCTCACCCTATTTGGAGTAAGACAATCCCCAGAACTAGCTAGGTTACTTGGGGTCGTTTACTTCTAACATGAGCTAGTATAAAGATCAAAGTCCTTGCTAAGTACTCAACATTAACAATACCAACTCTGTCTAAGTGATCAGGCCAGAAGGTTATCTGATCCCGCAGGATTTCAAATCAAAACATTTTTTGGGCAAAATCACATTTTCTAGAATTTGATCCTACTGACTCGCAAGTCAGATAATCATTCACATAGACTCCGCAGAGGCAATCAATTCATTTCATGGTACATCAAACCAATAAAATAATTACAGGGATCAAATGGTCATTTTCCAAAATTCAATTTCATCACGAGAGATCATTTTTCAAAATCATGTTGAAACAAGATAAAGAGTTCTGTTTATACATCAAACATGTTTCCAAGAGTATCCAGGTCATTTTCCCCGTATTCGATCATAATAGTCATTTCCAAAGGTATTCAGGTCATTTTATTTATTCTCGATTCCAAAAGACTTTCTGAGGGTCTTCGGGTCATTTTACCCTTACCTTATTTGAGAAGTATTCACAAGAGTTCTTATAAGGATAATTCAATCATCTACCAAATACCCAAGTTCCAAAAGTTTTCATAAAACATTCCAATAAAGATATTTGGACCATTTTTGAAATACCCGATTCCAAAAGGAACTCATTTCAAGAAATCTAGAATTCTAATCCGAAAAGAGGATTAAATTCAAAGATTCCAAACATATTTCCATAAAATGTTCCAATAAGGGCATTCCAGTCAATTTATGAATACCTGATTCCAAAATTTATGAATTCTCGAAATTCCAAGTTTTTAATCTAAAAGGGACTAAATTCACAAATTCATGCTTAAATTGTCCATTAAGGTTTCCAAGCTAAATATGAAGTTCATTCGAGCCCAAAGTGGCATAAGAATAATTCTTGCACAGATAAACCTTAAGCATATTTAGGGATTTCCAAAATGGTATAAAACATAGCATTTCATGGAAAAATAAAGCACACTAGCTTTTGGAAGGGTTTCAGAAATCCAAGGGACTAAACTCGTGTCCTAACTAAACTCTTTCGTTTACGATCGTTCAATCATCATTTCCACAGTTTTCAATGTTTCATTAGCTGTTTACCAACAAACCTACACCAAACATCATTTTTGGGTCAAATTGTGTTCAGTCAAAAAATAGCCGACGTCCAATCGACGTTTAGCTGACGGGGGCCAATGGTTAGCCGACGGTCAAGGAAAACGTTTAATTTCCGTTCTCGTCATTTTTTTCATCATTTGTTCGATTCTTTCATTTTCATTTTTCCACATCCTTTATCCCTTTATATGCAAGGGATTCACTTCATATTTCCCATTTATTTCGTCCAAAATCACATAATTAACCATTCTTAAGTTCAACCATTTTCTAAGCAAAATTCTGGAATTTTGCAGCATTGACACATGATTTTGTTTTGGACATAACTTTCAACCTACAACTCCGATTGATGCCAAACTAATTCCAAAATATCCTCAAGATCTTCCTTGATGATTTCAAATTTATAAAATTCTCATTTCCATTTTTTTCTCACCCAGTTCTGTCCATAATATCTCTATATTTTAATCCCGTAATTGAAATGGCAACCTTTGGCATTTATATCATAATTTTTTATTCACAACTCCAAATCATGCAAAATTGGTCCCAAAATGGTCCTAAGAAATTTAGCTACAAGTTTCAGGTTATGAGGTTCCAAAACAACCAGCCATATTTTTCATTATATTACCTCTTCAGAGCTGCACGAAATTCTTCCAAAACAGAATTTCTGTTTTATTCCTTTCCTTCACTTAATCCATTCTCTTTTCTTTCCTATCTCATACATAAGTCATTTAATCATTATAATCCTTTGTTTATCATCTAAACATTATATACTCCTTCTTAATTCCAGTCATGCACAATCAGTATCTTTCATGTTTAAAGAACGACAAAACCAACAACTTCGACTAATAACAATAATCCATTTTCTTCAACAATTATACCATTTGTTATCTTATTTCCTTCTTCCATTTTAGTAGCCATGAAAAACTATTTAAACCATCTTCAAAACACCTTCAAACATCATATAAAACATAGCATACATGCCTCCAAATGCGCCACCATGCACAGCAAATACAACAACCCCAAAACATAGATATTTTCTAAACATAATTCACAATTCATATGAATTTTCTCAATAAAACTCATATAAAAAAAATCCTTATTACTGCGTATTTATTTAGGTATAAAAATCATATAAAAATAAGCTTATTTCCAATCAAGATTAAATTAAAATGTCAACCCCAAATTATACATATGAGGAAGAGTACTCATCATTAACATAGCATAGGGTTCAAACGAGTGTCGATCCTCAAGGAACAAGTATGCATTAATCCATTTTCTTTCATTGTTTAACCGACTTAATAAAGTGAAAAAATAAAAAGTAAAATAAAATAAAATAAAATATATACTTGTCAAGGATTGAGAATTATGTAACTCAAGCTATTGTTTAGACAAACATGATCTTAAAGAACCTAACCATTATCATAACCAGTTATTCTCATGGCATCATGAAGGATGAAAGTAGATTCATTTCGATGGTCAATCCATGAAATCACTATCCTCTAGATAAATTAGCATCACTTGGTTTGTCTCAACTAATTCACCCAAAAGACGTATTAAACACAATCCTTAATTAAATTTCCTTAGTCTGGCAAATTTAAAACATGAAATTAATCAATGAATCCTTGGTCTGGCAGACATCAATTAACCTTTAATTACTTAATCCTCAGTAATTAGCCTCTTTGGTCTAGCAAGTTAACAGCCAATAAATATGAAATTAATCAATTGCAACCACCATCAACCTCTTTGGTCTAGCAAGTTAATGAAAAGAAACAGTCAATTAATTTCGTAATACGCCCAAGTAATTAAATACCAAGAAGAACAATTAATTAATCAAAAGATCAAATAACTCTAAATATCATGAATATCTACAACAATGTTGAATTACAATAAAACAATTAACATATCATTGTTCAAGAAAAAGAAAACAAAGTAAAAGAAAGTACTCACAGACAAGCCTCCTTCTTCTTCCTTTGAAGACCTTCTTGCACAACTCTCCTTGAATTGAAGAATTTCTTCTTTGATTTGAGTGATTTTCTATGATGATCAATGAATTCTCCCATTTTCCTTTGTGTTTTTCATCTATTTATAGGCCTGTGAAGTGCCTAAACTCGTTGGTGTAATGTTTTTGGCCGAGTAAAAGTTGGAAGATACTAAAACTCCACAGATTACCAAAAACCGCGTAGAAAAATCAAGGCTCCACCTTTCCCTCAGAGCACAGTCGGCATTTCCTTGGCTCTCGGAGCCGACGCCAGTTGTTTTTTGGTTCTCCACTCGTTCGCCAATTTTTTTTTCGAATTCTGCACAATGTATTCCAAAATGCAACTGGCGCCGCCTTAGCTATTGGAGTTGGGGCCTATTCGACTCTGTTTTGATAATTTTTCATCACCTCGTAGTTCGTATCAATAGTGCATGGCCGACGCCGGGTCCAATGCCCTGTCCGGTGCCGCCTCTCTTCTATTTTCCAACTGTTTTGCTTCATTTTATCCAAATATCTGTACTAATTAACAAAATACCTTTCCAAGGGTAAAATCTCAAATATGAAGGAATATGACTAGTTATTAAACAAAATGTATCACAAAAGAGCCTTAAATTACTAGGAAAAGTATGACTAATTTAGCCCCTATCGTATTCCCCCACACTTAGCTCTTTGCTTGTCCTCAAGCAAAGTATCAAAGACAGGTAGGAAAACACAAGGTTTAATCAACCACTCAATCAATTTCAGAACAATATCTCTAATGCTTTCTTTATTGAAGAACATAAAACACCTGCTACTACATCTTTCACAATAAATGCAAGACTTGTGTAAGTGAATAATGACTTAGGAGAACCATCTCACTACTTAATAATATTCTCAAACCATTGGAAAGAATTTAGTTCAAAAAGAATATGCATTCCATAGGCTTACCTTTCATACACTCTCTCTACTAATCCGAGATATATCATGATTCTACTTAGGTCAAGTACGACTTTCAAGCTTGTAATGTAAGACTAAAGGTTTATAATGTAGCTTATCAAATGAAGGATATAGGAGAATCAAATATCAAAGAAGCTGAGAATTCGCAAGAAAAGGATCAACAAAGTGAATCAATAATTTCCAACTCTTCTTGCTCTTCTATTCTAGAAATCAATTAAACCATAACCTTATTCAGCAATTACAACTCAACTCAAGCAAATCCTACATTTTTTTTTTCTTTTTTCTGTACTTCTTCTCATCTTTTTACTTTCTTCATCAATTCTTCTCTATTTTTCAAAAGATTACTCGAATTTTCAGCAATGGTGCCAAAGATTTAATATGAACTCAACTTTTACAGCTCAATCACCATTCCTCTTGCGATCTTTCTTTTCTTTCTCTCTCAAGTTCCTTTTTCCTTCACTCCTCTTTTGTTTTTACTGCTGCTGTTCTTTTCTTTCTCACTTTTTCCCATTCTTTCTATCAGCTTTTGCTCTTCTTTTCTTGTTTTCAATTCCTCTTTTCTCTTTCTTTTCTTGTTCTTGCGCAACACAACTATTGATACATGACTGAAAATAACGAGTCATGATCTTTCTCCAAGTATTCTTCCTCAACATTCTCCTACATATACTTTCATCCATCAAGAGCATAAAGATTTAAAAAATTATTCAAACTTTTAGAAACAAGCAATGGACAAAGTATGATAATGGGTTTTAAAGAAAGAAATCAACAATTTAGGTTCAAAATAGGCATTAGGGATAATATAAAAAAATAGGTAGGCTTAAAAAGCTCAAACTATCCAAAGAAGGCCTATCACCGTCATCCCTAAGTTAAATCATGAATGTCTTTCTTATTTCGCCTCGAGAGATATTTAAGTAAGTTCTAGAATGCTCCATGAATTTTAGTAGAAACATAGGTTTAAGAACAATGGAAAGCATTTGATAAAAAACTGCTTAGTCCAAGTGCGTGCAAAAAGTCATGCATAAGCTATAAATGATATAGAACATATGCTCTATAATCCATTCTAACAACATGCATTAAAAATACAGCTTGAAATCTCAAAGGAAATCAGAAAAAATTTTGAAAATTTGAAAATTTTTGCTCACAAGAAGGATAAAGTCTATGCATACATAGAAGAATTTTCAATCAAATCACTCCCCCACATTTAAACTGGACATTGTCCTCAATGGCCAAATAAATAGAACAAGGAATAAACAATGCCAAGAGACCAAAAATATAAATTGGAATAGAGAAGAAAGAAATTACATCCATGACGGAGTAGTTCCAATTTTCCAAATTTTGTGCTCAAAATAAAATTGATAAAAACTTGGACAAAGTATATCACCAAACCACTCCCCCACACTTAAATTGGGCAATGTCCTCATTGGAAAAAAATAAATAGAAGAAAGAATCTCCAAATGGACCAAAAATAATAATGGGTTAGAATGTTTAAGTAATACTTCCCAAGTGCAATAATGCTCTAATAGATATCCAAACTTGAGGTAAAGAGAAGGGCTTGTCCAAGAGGACTTTATTCTTGTAAAACAAAACACAAATAAAAGCATAAGAAAAATAATAATAAAATAAAAACCTATCAAAATAAAAGAAAACAAACTAAAGAAAAAGATTCAAATAAAAAATAAATAACAAAAACTTTTCATACTTATCATGCTTCGTCATCAAATCTTTTGAAAAGAAATTAAAACTCAAAATAGAAGATAGGCAAGATGAATAAAGAATGGAGAGAGAGTTTTGAAAAATAGAAGATTTATGGAAATAATTTTTCTCACTAAAACAAAACACATAAACCTCTTTATCTAACATTTCTTTAGACACACAAGGATTGTTGTCAACATATAAGTGCACATGGTTTCTAAAGAATGCATGAAGCTTGAAATCACCTTTTAACCATTCAAAAGAATGTTCATAATTAAAATTCCCCTTTAAACTTAGTATTTGAGTTCTTAACGATGAGATCAAGAAATCCTTACTTTTCAATGCTTTTACAAATACCATGTTATCTCCCTAAAATTAGGGTGCAGGGTAGAATTCGTCAACATCCTCAAAGAGTTTCTTAGAATGAATGATAAATCCAACTTCTTGAGGTATGTTAAACTCTATACATCACCATTGGGACCATTGTTTTCCAAGAATTGAGAGGAACCTAAAAAAAATCATATGATAAAGAGAGATTAGATTTTTTAGCATGTAGAGTAGAATTGAGTACCCCCCTTTCCACATTGGACAATTGGTCCTCATGTCCCCTCTCCTTTCCTTGGAGATTCTTTTGTTCAAGCATATAGGCCTTTATGGCATCCTCAACCAACTTGGCTAGTTGTGTTCTTTGATTGCTCAATCGTTGAGACGCTTCTTCATGCTACTAAACAGATGAATTTATATTGGCAACAAAAGAATTCACCAATGTTATTAATAACGTCTCATTAAGAACATCAATGTGAGTTTGTAATCTTGCCAATCTAGCATCATTGTAACTCCTTTGATTTTGTGCCCACAAATAGTTGTTCATGATGATATCAACTTCGCACCAAAATAAAAAAAAAAGAAAAATAATAAAAATAATAGAAAAACAAAGAAAAGAAAAAAAAACAAAAAGGTAAAAGCAAATAAGAGAACACACACACACACACACACACACACACACACTAGATATACTCACAAGCTACCTAACCAACAAAGTCAGTGGTATTTATAATACAACATGAAGTATGTTAGTCAATTAAGTCAAAGTTAGTAAGTTAGATTACAAAGGTATACAGAAGATACATAGGATACAAAAGATGGCACCTTTTTGTGAAAAGAACAATTTTACAGATTTACATATTCATATATTTACCTATTTATATATTTTCATGGTTAAATCAACAAAATCCAAGCTTTCATGATATTGTTCCCCGACAAGGGTGCCAAAAACTTAAATTGTTTTTATTTGGGTATAAAAATTATATAAAAATAAGCTTATTTCCAATCAAGTTTAAATTAAAACATTAACCCCAAATTACGCATATGAGAAAGCATACTCATCATTAACACAGCATACGGTTCAAACGAGTGTCGATCCTTAGGGAACAAGTATGCATTAATCTCGTTTCTTTCGTTATTTAACCGACCCAATAAAGTGAAAAAAAATAAAAAGAATATATATATATATATATACATGTCAAAGATGGAGAATTATGTAACTCACGCCATTGTTTAGACAAACCTGATCATAAAAAACCCAATCATTATCATAACCAATTACTCTCTTGGCATCACGAAGGATGAAGGTAGAATCACTTCGATGGTCAATCCATGAAATCACTATCCTCTAGATAAATTAGCATCACTTGGTCTGTCTCAACTAATTCACCCAAAAGATGCATTAAACACAATCCTTGATTAAATTTTTTTGGTCTGGCAAATTTAAAACATGAAATTAATCAATGAATCCTTGGTCTGGCAGACATCAATTAATCTTTAATTACTCAATCCTCAACAATTAACCTCTTTGGTCTAGCAAGTTAACAGCCAATAAATATAAAATTAATCAATTGCAACCACCATCAACCTCTTTGGTCTAGCAAGTTAATGAAAAGAAACAATCAATTAATTTCGTAATATGCCCAACTAATTAAATACCAAGAAGAACAATTAATTAATCAAAAGATCAAATAGCTCTAAATATCATGAATACAACAATATCAAATTACAATAAAACAATTAACATATCATTGTTTAAGAAAAAGAAAATAAAGTAAAAGAAATTACTCATAGATAAGCCGCATTCTTCTTCATTTGAAGACCTTCTTGCACAACTCTCCTTGAATTGAAGAATTCCTCCTTTGATTTGAATGATTTTCTATGATGATCAAAGAATTCACCCATTTTCCTTTGTGTTTTTCATCTATTTATAGGCATGGGAAGTGCCTAAACTCATTGGTGTAATGTTCTTGGATGAGTAGAAGTTGTAAGATACTAAAACTCCATATATTACCAAAAACCGCGTAGAAAAATCAAAGCTCCACCTTTCCCTTAGAGCACAGTCGACGACGCCTTGGCTCTCGGAGCCGACGCCGGTTGTGTTTTGGTTCTCCACTCGTTCGCCGAATTTTTTTTTTTTTGAATTTTGCATAATGTATTCCAGAATGCAGCCGGCACCAGCTTGGCTACTGGAGCTAGGGCCGATTTGACTCTGTTTTGATAATTTTTCATCGCCTCAAAGTTCGTGTCAACAGTGCATGGCCGACGCCGGTTCTAATGCCCAATCCGGCACTGCCTCTTTTCTATTTTGCGATGTTTTTGCTTCGTTTTATCCAAAAATCTGTAATAATGAACGAAATACCTTTTTAAGGATAAAATCTCAAATATAAAGGAATATGTCTTGTTATTGAACATAACGTATCACAAAAGAGCCTTAAATAACTAGGAAAAGTATGACTAATTTAGCCCATATTACTTATTCTTCATGCTTCAAGTTTAATTCATGAAACATAGACTTTTAGCTTACTTATTGATTGCTCTTGGCTAAAAATGCTCCAAGTTCCTACCTTTTTCTCTTCTTGGAGTGCTTTCTCTCTCTTTGTTCTTTTTATCTCAATTTTCTCTAGCTTTTCTTTCCTTTTTCTTTCTCTCTTCTCTATTTCTTGTTTCTTATTGCTGCTACCCATTTTTAGCTATTAAAATACAGCTTCCACCACCATTCTCATGACCAAAATCACATAGTCAAGTGATTCATTAAATGGTCAAAATCTTCCTTTGAAAGTTTTTGCAAAATCTCCTATTTTTCTTTTGTTTTCTCCTTTCTTTTCTTCCTTCATTGTACCAAAATTCAGGCACTTCTTCAACCATTTTCCACCTCCACTTTCTTGGACTTCTTGGTCCAAATTGTAACCAAGATTGGTCACAAAGTCAACCTTTTTAGGCTATCCAATTTTCAACTATTTTCCTATTGGTTGATTTAATTAATTTCCTTAGTTAATAATCTTATTCAATAAGCTTTTGAAATAAAATAATCCCACAAGTATATTACTTTCTCAATGGAATTTTGACACTTGTTCTCATCCTCCAATCATATTACGCCGCTTGTCTTAATGTTGACCGCACTTTAGAATTTTCTTCAGAAGTGATCAAAATCGGATCCGGAACGGAAAAATATTTTACTTCACCATTCAACTCCAAAAATTCCATTGAATCTATTGGTAATACTTAAATTCTTCAATTCCATCTCTACTTGATCAAATTTGTGGTTAAAGTCGCGAGTGCAGTCAAAATGACGAAAATGCCCCCGATACCTCAGGTAGCCTAATTCATACCAACACCCGTGTTTCATCGCACTGATCAATTTATTTTCTCAATGTACCCTTAAATTATTATTTTATTAATAATAGTAGCCTTACGAAGATTTAGGGTACGGGTAGAACAAATCCAATAATTACATCCATATCCTGCCCAAAATTATCATACCAAAATAATTGTCTTATTACACTGATCAACTTTTGTTCTGGCCATTGGTATAAATTCTCATCTAATTACAAATAGTAGCCATTCGAAAGTAAAAGGTGGGATATTACTGTTAGTGTTATGCCCTAGAGGCAATCACTTGTACTTTGTATATGATACATTTTATTTTAATAAAATGTATTATTTATCTTACAGTTTCTTTTGTTTACCTTTGTGTAATATAACTGTTAGATAAAGTCCTTAGTACAACAGCTGTGTTAAGGAAATCATGATAGAGATCATGATATGAGATTTCTACTACACTGTATAGTGTTAGTACTTAAATAGTCCCTAGTCGTAGTATTCATGAGACTGGACATCATTAATGCGTTAAGACTAGCATATGTTAGACTTCCTGATTTGAGGTGGTTCTCATATCCGTGAGTATTAAGATACTCAAAGTTAACACGTGGATGCTTGTTAATGGAACAAGTTCATTTGACGACCTAGCTATGAGATAATCACATAGATAACTATTTAGTGACAGTGATATAATCTCAATATAGCAAACGTACAAGTATCCTTAGACTTGAGATCTCCAAGGTACTTTATTTGCTAAGCATTGTATTTTGATTCCAATCTCTAGAGCTCGATCAAGGGCCGCCTATGGGATGGATACTGGGTACATTGTAAGGTAAATAAAAGTAGTTGAGTAGGTCAATAAAGGATTCACCACTCCTAACAGTAGGGGCGAATATCTCACGGCCACTTGTAGGAATTACTACTCAAGAAGTCCTTGGCCAATGCAATTGTGTTTTGGAAATAGTTCCAATTGATACACATCTAGAGTAGTGGGTTCCTGGTACAAGTACTATTGCATTCAAACCAAAATTAATTATGGAGGGAGTTGGCACTAATTTCGTACTCCAAACCGAATGAGATATTATATGGTGAAAGGAGTGAATTGTACTGTAGTTTGTTATTGAAGGGTTCATGTCAAGCCACTTGACTTCCTGGACTCTTGGGTGGTCATGATATGTTGCTAGATACCGCTCATGATATGGGAATATGGGTTTATTAATTGATGAATTAATAAATCAATCCTAATTAGAATTAATAAGTTTAATTCTAATTAATTGTGGATTATTAATCTCAAAGACGTTTGGATTAATTCACGTCACTACCAATTGATTGGAAAGCGTAATAGGTCACACACAATAGAGGATTATATACTCAAGATGTTATTTGATAACATAGTGGGGTTAATTGCGAGAAAGAGAAGTTGTTGTGGATAAATTATAATTAGTTATAATTTTTCGTCCAAATTGCAATTGTGAGAACTTGATGTTTCCAATTACAATTAGGGAATTCTAATTTTTTTAGGATTTTGGGGTTTTCAGTGAATTTTTCGGTTTATATGATGATATAACCGAAACCCTAGGAGGTGAATTCACACGAAAATAGCAGCCACCAAAACTCTCTTCTCTTCTCTCCTCTCTCTCGTTTTGCTGAAAACGAGAAGAGCCCTTGCTGCCATTTTTTCTGCTAGCACAAAAAATTTTGGTGCTTGAGTATTTCTCTGTGTGGATTACTGTTAGAGATAATCACACACTATGATTATAGTGGTTGGAAGTTCAACTCTCATGGAGTTTGATCAAGAGGATTGCTGGATCGCGCCTCGACTTGAAGAAGAAAATTTTGTTCTTCGGATGATCAAAGAAAGGTGAAAAGCTATTAACTTTGTTATCTTTATGTCTTGTTTTCCATGCATATGTGGATCCTGGGATGGTATCTCGTTTTATTTCTCCGCTGCGCCGTATAGGATACGAGCTTGAGATAGCCAACAATTACACCTATTTCTCACTTGTATTAGTTTTGAAATTCATAAAAAGCCTTTGTTTTAATATAAATTGGATTGAGTATGATAGTTAAATGCTTTTAATAGGATTTTATATTGTATTGAATTCTAGTTCATATAATGTCTAATGCTTGTTGGTTGTTATGGTGAGGATTCCCAAACCTTTATGTATAACTCTTAGCTAAAGGGATAAAGTACCTACTCTTCTTCAAGGCCCTTCCATGGAGGATACAATACCTAGTTTATGCTATGGTCCTTCCTCCTAACAGGATCAAGTAGTTAGGATCCTAATGGGATTCAGTAGTTAGGAGATTGATATCAGTTAGCCATAACCTTACCTCATGCATGATTCAACTTTGATAATGAATTTGATTCAAAAACTCTAAATTTAATGAATGAAAGAGATTATACACACACACACACACACACACACACACACACACATACGTATATGTATGTGTGTGTGTGTGTGTATTATACATACATATATGTTTGTTCTGGAAATATATTATTTATTGAGTTTTTTTAACTATATTTAAATGTATGAACTAAGTCTCATTGCTAATTTGTCAAACCGTGCACTAAGACGGGCTGTTCTGATATGATCACACTATTCTTGAAATCAGTTAGTGCCACCTAGTCTCTGTCTACGCAACCAGCACCAACCTCTATTTGTTTGCCTTCCTCTATTTTAAAAAAAATTATTTTAGCCCTTACCTGACTAATGTGATCTTTTTTTGCATTTTAGAACCTTTTTTTGGTTGTTTGAATCAATCTTATTTGTTCTTCGAAAGGGCAATGAACTTTCAAGAGAATTTCCAAAAACTATATTTGTATAAATCGTTGGTAAACTAGTATTGTGTAACATACTCAATCCTAGGTAAGTTACATTACATTGCTGAGCTAGTGAGCTCACACATTTGTAACATTTTGCAAGATCTTAGCTTGATGAGGATAAGTTAGATGAATGGTTTTATGACGATCTGGACTAGAGTGAATATGGTCGTGTACCTATAAGGACTGAGAATTCAAGTCAACTTCATTCATTGCAACTAAATTTTAAATGTTTCTGGAAGTTTGGTTTTGGGTTAAGTTTTACAAGTTTTGTGTTTTGTACTAATTTCTTCTTTTGAAGACCTTGTCAACGAGTTTAGTTCATGGTAATTTTCACGATTGATTTGTGGGGTAGAATTTTATGTTAAGGGTGTGACATTCCTTTTTTGTGGTGTTACCATGTCATTCTCAGCTTTGGGGCATGACACCTTTATATAGTAAAAGTAGTTTAAAAAATATATTTTAATAAAGAAGATATACAATTTGTAAAACTGACAAAAAAGGAAAAGAATAAAACTTACCTAATCTAATATTATCTCTAGATAATGATTATTTATTTATTATTATTTTTTTGGATGCAAATGTAAATGGTTTAATATTAATCAATAAGAATTTACATGGATTACTAGTTTGCAGTCGGGGAGACTACCACCTAGAGGATCTCAGTACATATCTCAAAGCTAGTCTTAACATGAGGGTACAAAGCAAAAATTACAGTGTACACATGTGTTTTAATCTTCTTCACTATAGCTTCTAGTTGGCAAATTGCACCCTCGAAAATGGCCTTGTTTCGGGCAGTCCAAATGTAATAAAAAGTGGCCGCCAAAAGAGTAGACTTGGCCTTAGAAACCTATGAGGTACCCCTGTTGCCATGCTTATACCACCTAAGATAAGCCATTACTAAATTCAAAGACTGTGGAAGTCCTAACCAAGTTTTCACTTCTGTCCAGATAGTAGCGGAGACCGCGTATTTAATGAACAAATGATTCATCGTTTCAGGCTGAGACTTACATAAAGGGCATGTCAAGTCATCCAGTCTGAACACTAGGGCATCTTGGTCTTAAGCTTGTCCTTCGCACATAACCAAAGAATGAATAAGTGTTTGGGCATTAAACCTTGCTTCCATATAGTATTGGCCCAACACACAGACTGTGAAGTAGATCTAAGATAGTTATAAGCAAGAGAGGTGAAAGAAGTAATACAATTTTCCCATGACTGAAGAAGAATAGCAGCACAGTGAGAGTCACCTTCCCACTCGACGAACATGTCTCTTATTGCCAGCAATTTCCTAAACAAGGGGGAATGTTCCTTATGAGCTTCAATTTCCCAAATGGAGCCGCCTTTCAAGTAGTAGTGGTTCACCCATTTGACCTACAAAGATTGCTTCTCGGCCTGTACGTCCCAAATGATTCTAGACAAAAGAACTCCATTCCAACCTTTTAAGTTCCTCAAACCAAGGCCACTGTCAGTCTTGCGGAGGCAAACAATGTTCCAGGCAACTGGATGGTTATTTGAGTTCCACAAGAAGTCCCGAGCCATCCTTTCTAACTGAGAAATAGCAGCAGAAGAAGTAGGAAGAACTGACAGCCAAAAACATTAAATCCCTTGGAGCATAGATTGAATCAACTGAAGATGCCCAGTAAAAGAGAGAGAACGAGCAGATCATCTCCCAATAAAGGGACCAATACGATGAAGCAATGGTTTGAAGAGAGTTAGTCTAATTTTACCGTTCATGATTGGCAGGCCAAGGTAGGGGAATGGAATTTCTCCAATAGGTAAGCCCGTATCTGCCATAATAGCTTCTTGATTATCTGGAGCAATCCCCACAAGATAAATACAAGATTTATCCTTATTGATTTCAAGACCTGAGCATCTTTTTAATTCTTCTAGGCAGTTAAGGAGGATGTGGATAGAAGAACAGTCTCCCCTAGCAAATAACATGAGGTCATCCGCAAAGGTAAGATGGGTAACCCTTAAGTCCTTACAATTTGGATGGTAATTGAATGATGTCCCAAGTGTATGCACTTTGACCACCCTTGAGAAATATTCTAAACAGATATTAAATAACAGTGGAGAGAGAGGATCACCTTGCCACAGACCCTTCGCACCAGTAAAGTAGCCATGCAGATTTCCATTTATAGCAACTGAGAAGGAGGTAGTGGTCACACACTGCTTAATGTATATCACAAATAGATGAGGGAATCCAAGGTCAGTAAGTAAGTCCAATAAGAAATCCCAGCTAACAGAGTCATAGGCTTTCCTGAGGTCCACTTTCAATGTACATTTTGGAGAAACTCTTTTACGAGTATATATATGCAGCAGTTCTTGGACTAGTAAGATATTATCAGTCATGAGTCTGTCATGAATGAATGCGAATTGTGCTCCGTCCACTAGATGAGGGACCACCAATTTGAGTCTATCAGCCAGTATTTTGGATATGATCTTATAAACCACATTACAGCAGGAAATTAGTCGGTAGTCACCCACCCTATTAGCGTGATCATTCTTTGGCGCCAGGGTAATGATGGAGTGATTAATCTATTTAAGAATTTTCCCCGAACTGAAGAATTCTATAACTGCATCACACAGACTCTACCCAACCGTACTCCACGCTTTCTTAAAAAATAATGCCGAGTAACCATCTGGTCTCGGTGCTTTGGAATCCCCAATATCCCACAGAGCCAATTTGATATCCTGGGTAGTCACATTCCTAACCAAGTCCACCATCATATCATGAGGCACAAGGGGACCAGTCCTGACAAAGTCCACATTGATGCTCCTACAATCAACCTTAGACCCAAGTAGCTTCTGGTAGTAGTTTACAAATTCGTTCGCAAGAGCTATTGGGCTATTTGTCTGTGTACCATCCTCTAAAGTGATAGAAGAGATGAAGTTTCGCTTTTTATTACATTTGACAATGTTGTAGAAGTAGTGGGTATTCTTGTCAGAGAGAGCTACATACCTTCCTTTAGCAAGTTGCTAGTAGAACTTCATTTCTGCCTCCACCAAACGCCAAGCCGATCTTTTGCAATCCTTGAATTATGCAATAAGGGTTTGATCTACAGGGTTTCCAAGTAATAGCTGTTGTGCATTAAGAACTGCCTGATTAGCCTTCTCCACCCATTCGGAATGGTGAGAAAATTCCTATTTGTTTAGCTTTCTTGAGTATCCCTTAAGCATCTTTAACTGTCTACAAAGAGTGAATTGGTGGAAACCCAAGAGCTCCTGATCCCAAACCTCTTGAACAATATTATGGAACAAATCATGTTCAGCCCAAATATTAAGGAACCGAAATGGACGTTCAATTCTCTCAATGTCGTCTACCACTGACCAAATAGCAGGACTATGATTAGACAGGTACCCAATAGGGAGAAACTCAACAGAAGTGTGTGTAGGGCATTGAAACCATGCATCATTACCCATATGGTAGTGGTAAATATAGAGAAAAAGGAAATATTAGTATCATTGATGAAGAATTATTAGCAATCTGTTATGCATTAGATAGTTTTTAGTTATTTGTTTTAAATATACTAGAATTTGCAATTAGAACTGATTGTAAAGTTATAGTAAAATTTATTACTAAGAAAAATGAAAGGCCCAAGGAGAGATCAAATTTTTCTAAAGCAATTAGAACTATTTGTGGTGTATAGTTAAGTTTAAAAATTGTACAATTTGGTTCACAAAATTTGGTTGGTTTCTAAAATATAATGTATGAGTAGTTATATAATGATCGGTAGTGCTACGATGCAATTTTGTAAAAGAGAAATTTTTTCTAAAAAGTTTTCTTAAGCTTTTTCAGAAATAATTTCAAACATAGGCTCAAGGAGTTTTGATAAATGTTTTTAGGGTTTAAAAACACTCTGAGTTTGAGTAAATCAAATGGTCTAGAGTCTTTTGGTTTTTTAGTTATAAATACTTTTTTTAACTCCTTGTTTTGACATTCTTCTAGCTTAGCTGTGACTTGCATAATTTCTTTATTTTGAGAAGTAATCATGCTTGTGTACATCTTATGCTGTTGTTGGAATAAGTAAACTAATTCTTTTTAAGAATTAACTTCTTCATTGTAGGACTTGCACTTATCATTTAATAATTTCAAATTTATAGTTAGAGTATCACAATTTTTACAATATTCTAGTATCTTTATATTAATCTTTTTTTAGTGCTAGAGTATTACTGGTGCTAGGTGCTTTTGTAATTTGAGCAGAAATTCTACTCATGACATTTCTACAATCAAGATGAATAAACCAATTAATGCCAATTTGATATCTAGCAAATTTTGGTTCTTCATGAATGTTTCTAAAGCCTTTGTAATAAGGTTTTTGAAACTTTTGTACACATTCTATACCAAAAGTCCATTTTGTGTATACATATAGTTAGTGACCATATGTTACTAAAATAAGAAAAACTTTGTATTGGCAAATTGCTAAGATAAAAAATTAAGGCATTTAAACTTTCAGTCTTTTGGCTTGCATTCTGTGCATTCCAAATATTATCTAAAAATCTCTGATGGATTTCTTCTAAATTACCTTTTACTATAGATCTAAAATAGAGATTTGTCCCTCTCGAACACTTGAACACTTGTTAGCCAATCTTTATATTATTTCTGCTGAGATCTATCTGTCCATTAACATAATTTTTGTTGGTAATCTTAACAAATGATCATCTACTTTATTAGCATGTCCTTTTACATGTTTAAAATTAATTTTATACACATCATTTTTAATTCTATTTGTGAAATTTAACCATCTTCTTTGAGAACTACTTTTTTTCATTTTTCTTAGTAATAAAATTTACTATTGCTTTACAATCAGTTCTAATTGTAAATTCTTGTATATTTAAAATAAATAACTGAAAACTATCTAATGCATAACAAATAGCTAATAATTCTACATCAATACTACTAATATTTCCTTTTTCTCTATATTTACCACTACTGTATGTAAAAAATTTTCTTCTAATTTATTACAATATTTATGAAGTTTAGTTTTAAGAGTAGCTCCCTATCCGTTGTCACATCTATTTCTTTCTATGATTTAATAATCATTATCTAGAGATAATCTTAGATTACGTAAGTTCTCTACTTTTGTTTTTTTTTTTTTTGGGTAAGTTTTTTACTTTTTTTTTTTGGGTAAGTTTTCTACTTTTTTTTTTTTTTTGGTTTTACTAATTCAATATCTTTTTTATTAAAATATCTTTTGTGGACTACTTTCACTGTTTAGGTGTTACGCCCCAAAATTGAGGATGACATGGTAACAACCCAAAAAGGAGTGTCGAACCCTTAACATAAAAGTCTACCCCACAAATCAATGTTGAAAATTACTATTAACTAAACTCGTTTACAAGGTCTTCAAAAGAAGAAATTAGAACAAAACACAAAACTTGTAAAACTAAACCTAAAACCAAACTTCTAGAAACATTTAAAATTTAGTTGCACTTAATGAAATTAACTTGAATTCTTAGTCCTAATAGGAACTCCACCATCTTCACTCTACCCCAGATCCTCATCAAACCATTCATTAAACTCATCCTCATCAAGCTAAGATCTTGAAAAATGTTAGAAAGGTGTGAGCTCACTAGCTCAGCATGGAAATGTAGCTTACCAAGGATTGAGTATGTTACATAATACTAGTTTTCCAAAGATTAAAAACATACAAATATAGTTTCAGGAAATCCTCTTGAAAGTTCATTAGATTTTCGAAGAACAAATAAGCTTTGTTCAAACAACCAAAAAAACCTTCAAAAATGCAAAAAGGGATCATATTGGCCATGAAAAGAGTAAAAAAGTTTTTTTTTTTTTAATAGTGGAAGGCAGACAAAAGGAGGGCGGTGCCAGTTGTGTAGAGGGAGACTGGGTGGCATCAACTAATCTCAAGAATAGTGTGAACATATCTTAGTCCACAATTTGACAAATTAGCAATGAAACTTAGTTCATATATTTTAATATAGTTAAAAAAACTCAATAAACAATGTATTTCCAGAACGAACTTGTATAATCCTGTTCATTCATTAAATTTAGAGTATTTGAATCAAATTCCTTATCAAAGTTGAATTATGCATGGGGTAAGGTTGTAGCTAATTGATATTAGTCTCCTAACTACTAGATCCCATTAGGATCCTTACTACTAGATCCTGTTAGGCAGAAGGACCATAGCATAAACTAGGTATTGTATCCACTAAGAAAGGGCCTTAAAGAAGACTAGGTAATATATCCCTATAGCCAAGGGTCATACATAGAAGTTTGGGAATCCTCACGCACGAGCATTAGACATTTTATGAACTAGAATTCAATACAAAACAAAATTCCCTAAACGTCTTATGCACAGTTTAGAACGATCACTACAGAGATAATATTGAAAGCATTTAAATATCATACTCAATTCAATTGATATGCAAACTGGGATTTTTTTGAATTTCAAAACTAATACAAGTTAGAAATAGGTATACTTTAAACATAGGAAAGTAAAACCTCCTTACCAGATAAATTCGAAACGAAACAATTTTATTACTTGCACTAAAATCCTTTAGGCACCTGCAAACCCCCCAAAATACAATAATTGAATCAGGACAAACATAACCTAATTTTCTTCTAATTAAAACCCTATGCAAACCTTGACTTAAAAAACAAAAAATATTATGTACTACTAAAACAAATCACTAGACAAATGGTTACAATGTCTTTACTTGGGATTCCAATCTCTTTGCTGATTTCTCTCCTATGCCATTCTTCTCCTCTCTGTAAACTACTTCTGAAACATCAATAGCATAACTTAAGAATATGCATAATTGAAAAGTCACTAATACAATTAAAACCCTAACTTATAATTAATTGCTAACTAGTCTCAGACTTTCTCTCCCTAACAATTAAACCTTAACCTCATAGCTTTGGCCCACTATAAGGGAAAACAAAAAAATAAAATAAAATAAAATAGCCTAATGCAGAAAAGGTTGTGGTCTAACATCCCACCTTCCTTCTAAAATGTTTTCTTTTGGAAATTTATGTATCTTGGTCCTCAAACAAAAAGATGTAATTCTAACATATGTCTTCCTCCAATTCCCAAACTGCTTCGTGTTCAGTGCGGTTAGACTATTGCACCTTTACTTATAGTATTGATTTTTATCTTACAACTTGAACCTTCCTATCCACAATCTTCACTGCCACTTCATCACAAGTTAAATCTTCCTGAAAATGTAGTGGCGATACCTCCAAAACACGAGGTGAGTGGGACACAACTGCAATTGTGATACATGGAACATGCCATGTAACCTCTATAGTGCTGGTGGTAAAGCTAGTTGATATGCCAAGTCTCTAATCCTTTCAAGAATCTCATATGGTCATGCATATCTCAGGCTTAACATTCCACTTTTGCTAAATCTCGTAACACTTTTGGTAGGGGATACCTTCAAATATGTCTTCTCCTTATATTGGAATTCTAATGGCCTTTATTTACTATCTGCCCAAATCTTCTGATGATCCTTAGCAGCCTTCAATGTTTCTTGAATAACATGTACTTTCTCAAATGCCATTGTGTACCAATTTTGTGCTAGTTATCGATTTCTCACCTACATTATCTTAGGATACTTGAGATCTATACCTATGACTATAAAGAGCATCATATGCTACCATACTAATGCTAGCCTAATAGCTGCTACTGTAGGAAAACTCCACCAAAGCCAAACTGTCAACCTAACTACACTTAAAATTAAAAACACTTGCTGAAAGTATTTCTTCCAAAGTTTAAATTGTCTTCTCAGATTGTCCACCAATTTAAGGATGAAAAAGCAGTGCTGAAAGTGATGGTAGTCCCCACAGCTTTGTTAAAACTCATAAAAAAATATGACACAAATCTTGTATCCCTATCTAACCTAATACTCACTGGTACCACATATAGTCAAACAACCTCATTTATTAATGTGTCAGATTTAGGTATAAAAAACCATTCATATATAAGTACATTCTCAATCAGGTTTTAATTAAAATGCTAATCACAAATCACACATATGAGTAAGTGCACACATTGCAAAGCAAGCCTTAACGAGTATCATCCTCAAGAAATAAGTACCATTGGTCACTTTTCTTCCGTTGCTTAGCCTACCAACTTAAGTGATTAAAAAAAAAAAAAACAAAAGTTAAAATAAAAGTATCTACAAAATCTAGGAGAAAAGATATGTAAGTAAATAGAAATTCCTGAAAACATAACAATGATTAACTAGCAATTATCATAATTAATCATCATCCTTGCGTCATGAAGGAATAAAATAGGTTCTAATTCATTTTCAAGTCATGGTTTGACTCTCTTTTAGCCAAATTAGTGAATATATTCTACCTTATCAACCAACCAAAATATGTATTAAAACCAATCCTTTATAAATGTCCCAATACTCTAGGTGATATAAAAACATAGCATTAGTCAATAACCCTATATTCTAGGTGAAATTAACTAATATTCGATTACTAAAATTCTTTACTATTAACATTCTTTTTCAATTCAATTAAGAAATATTGTATATGAAATTAACTAGATTGAAACCACTTCTAACGACTTTTTCAAGTTAATTAGAAGGAAGAAATGACTAATTAATTCATCAAATAAAAGCAAGCAATCAAATACCAGAAATAGCAATCAAATAACTATAACCAATACAAAATCATGAGTCTAAAAACATACTCTATATACAATTAAAACATTTACCTTATCATTATTTATGAAAAAAAAAAACAAAGGAAGGAGATAAGAACTCATTAACAAGCCTTTTTATTTCCATTGGAAACTCCTCCTAAAATAATGCTCCTTGATTAATGAGTTCTTCCTTGAATGATTAATTTTTTATTTTACGCCTTGAATTCATACATTTAGCTTGAGTTTTTCCTATTTAAATAATTGTTGGTAGCTGCCAAAAATCATCCTAAGAAGTCCTCTCTTGTCCAAAAGTTAGTTCCCAAAAGAATTGTACAATAATTTCCAAATTCTTGCATAAAGAGGATTCTCCACCGCCATTAACTAGTGCAGACAGATGCAGGTTCAACATCATTGAGCCAACGCTAGCTTAGCTCTACTTCCCCATCTGGTTTTGTCCTATTTTTCTCCATTCTCTTGAAATATGGCCGGTTCATTTTCTTGAGCAAGTGCCAGTTCACTACTGAAATAGGTTCATTTTTGTTTTGTTTTCTGAAATTTTCATCCAAAAATCTGGGAAAAACTTTCCTACAGTCAATAAACATTTCTACAGAAGAATTTTTTAAAAAATCTCCAAATAAGAAATTATAGAACCATTATGCACAAACACAACACAAATTCATCTCAAATGACTAAGAAAATGTGTCATATTTAAGCCCTCTCATTTATGCACAATTGGACTAGATCTTCCAATAAATCGGTTAACATTGTTGGCAAGAAATGGACACTGAAGCGGTCAACATCATTAGCAAGAAATGGACAGACTTAGTCAATCTATCCACAACATACTAAATAGTACCCTTACAGGTCTTGGACCTAGGTAATCACATGATGAAGTAATGCCTCCCACTTCCATATTAGAATTTCCAAGGGCTTCAACAACCTAACCATTCTTTGATGTTTAGCTTGAACCTATGAATATACCAAATAATTAGAAACAATTTCTGCTATCTCTCTTCATACCACTCTACCAAAATTCTCCTTGAGATCTTTGTACATCTTAGTCCCTTTTGGATGAACCAAAAACTTCATATTATGAGCCTTTCTAAGTACTTCCAACCTCAAAGCCTCATCACTAAGAAAACACAATCTGCTTCCAAACCGCAGGCTGCTAACCTCATGTGCCTCAAAATCTAACTATTCCCTAGTAATAGCGGCCGCTTTTTCTTCTCTAAATCAACATCTCCTGATTGAACTTCCCTTATCCGTTCCACTAATGATGATTAGGCTAATGAAGCAACTAAATAAAACCTAATTTGTTGCACAACTTATAATTCTAACCTCTTAAACTTTGAGATAAGTTGGTATTGATCCATAAGCACTGCTAAAGTCTTGTTTCCTTTCCTATTAAGAGTGTTAGCTACATGATTAGCCTTCTTTGGGTGATAGTTTATCCTTAACTCATAATCCTTAATTAACTCCAACCATCTTCGTTACTTTATGTTTAACTTCTTCTGGGTGAATAAATACTTTAAACTTTGATAATCTATGAAAGTCTAACATGTCCTACAATATAGGTAGCTTCTCAAAATCTTTAACGCGAACACTGTGGTAGCCCACTATAGATCATGGTTGGGCAGTTTTGTTCATATGACTTCAATTGATAGGATGCATAGGCTGTCACCTTATCACTTTGAATTAACACACAACCCAGTCCGTTCTTTGAGGAATTCTTGTAGATGGTAAAACCACTTAACTCAGAATGTAATACTAAAACTAGTTTAGAAGTCAATAATTTCTTTAATTCTTGAAAGCTCGTTTGACAAGCTTTACCCCATTTGAATTGAATCCTCTTTTGAGTTAGCTGAGTTAATGAGTTGGAAATTTTGAAGAAATCTTCTATGAACTTCTGATAATAGCCGACTAAACCTAAGAAACTCCTAACTTCCGATGTGGTAGTCGATGTAGGCTACTTAATAATTTATTCAATTATCTCGAGATCCACAACAATACCTTCTTAAGATATAACAAGACTAGAAGGTGACATTCTTCAACTGGAATGGACATTTCCTAAAGATAGTGTAAAGCTTTTATTCATGGAGTCTTTGCAATACTTGTAACACCCCGCTACCTAAGCCCAACAGGGCCAGGGATGTCGCCCTATCCAAAATACAAGGGGTCTTTATAACTAGGACACACAACAAAAATTTAAACAATACTTTGAAATTAAAACTTATTACAACCCAAAAATTCAAGAACAAACACGAAATAAAAATTGTTCACTCTTAACTCCCAAAGCATTACATAAAATAAATAACATAATATCTTCCAAGTAGGCAACAACTAGCTACTCATCCCCGCAGTAGGATTGACCTGAAATCATGGTAAAAAGGGTGATGAGATAAAAATCTCAGTAAGTCCGTGTGTGCTTTGAGTGTTCAGTGAAAACAGTTCATGTATGCAAGATGTACGAATTTCATAAGAACAAGTACTGGCAAGTAATAAACAATGTTAAAATCAAGAATGGTGTTTTGGCTTTCCAACCATACATGTACAATAAAATCAACCACTCAAAAGGGCGGCCATGAGTTACCACACATTTGGCCCCATAACTATACAACGGTTAGAATGCCACACTTTGTGTAGACTAAAAAAAAGGTAGGTGATCGGCCTACCGGGTAAGATACTCCTCCTTCTCTACATCCAAACAAAATCGGTTGTCCCTTCCGGTAACACACAGTCCACATGACTGAAACTTGCTAGCTCGGACCGGCATGGCTAAGTAGTACTGACATTTCTCTAAGTTGAGTTCATCTTCTGGAGGTGGCCTCCTGCTAAAAGACTCCCTCTTACTCTTCAAAACTAGTACTACTAGCCTACCTTTATTGAGTACTCAACGATGATTGTCCTACTTGGGAGAAAATTGGTAAAACATAGCTTTACTTGAAAATAGCAATCAAAGGTTTCTAAAGTCCTTGTTAAAATTAGTTTTAGAAACAGTTTAGTGTTTGAGTAAAATTGCCTGTTGATTTTTAAATAATTGGTTTGACTGAAACAAGAAAGGAAACAGTCCTTAATTGCATTTACCAAATTAGTGTTCACATACTTCGTGTTTAGCTTGCCATGGTAACCTTTTATAACAAATAAATTTTATGCACGAGCTTACCTGATCCTTTGCTCGAGATAAATTAGTGATCTCCAAAAGCTAACCTAACCCTGCCTAGGGTAAACATAAGCCATAATTAAACTCAAACCAAAATTTGCTTTCATAAATAATCCTAACTCCACTTATTACAATCACGACTCTAATGTTCCAGACTTTAAGGCTAGATAATCAAAAAGAATTTTATAAAATAAATCTATCTTGATAATAAAATAACTAGGGTTTTTGAAATAGTTACTAATAAGTTGTAGGTTTAAATCTTGTTATAAATAAACTAGGGTTCATTTGATGAAGGGTCTTAGGTCCTTGATGATATTATTTAAAATAATAATCCATTGGTGATTAGAAAATAATTGGTAAATAAAATTAATAATAAGTAAATCTTAATATGTTTTGATTAAAAGATAAAAATAAATTTTATTAATATTTATGAATATATGACTTACAATATTAATATTTTACCTATCATGATTATTTATATAAAATGTTTATTTAATGTTATTATTATATATAATATTTTTATATTTTAATTTTAATAAAAGATATCATTTATTTGGTTAAAATATAATTATTTCATATAACAATCCAAATCCACATTTTCCTAGGGTTTTCGAAATCTCTAGAAGAAAATATAGTACTAACTTTTATTAATGAAATAAAATTGGCTAACTTAATTAGATTATGAACAACAAGGTCATGATCATAGTTCCTATTGCTAACCATATCATGAACATACACTCTGCACCAATCAACAAACCATCCAAATCATGAATGAAAGCATAGATCCAAATCTACCAACACAGGATCCAAACTCCACTAAACATAATCATATTCATGGCTTCAATTAAGGATACACGAACATAAAACCCTATTCACCAAAGGTGACATAATATCTATTATGTTTAATCATTCATACTACTTACTACATGAAGACATGCAACAAACCCTAAAACATCATAAAAATTTAACCAAGACAAGTCATCCTCATGCATCAATCCCAACTCCATCATATAAACACATTCATTCTCATACTTCAATCCCAACTCCATCATATATACGCATACTCAATCTCCAAAAATAATCCATCCTTCTCCAACAACATCCAAAAGACATGAATCTCGAATTTAAAGAGAAGATTGAAGAGGCTTACTTGAATGATGACTACCTTGAAGAAGTTTGAAAGAATCCTCATGCTTGGAAAGCTGGATCCGTCCAATGAGGAAGAAGAAAAATGGCCATGGTTGGAGTAACCATTCGGCCGACAGAGAGAGAGACAGAGACAGAGAGAGTTTATTAATATATTCATTAAGGTCGAAGATGAAAGGAGATGGAGATAAATGACCATGTTTACCTTGAGAGTGTTCTTGAGTCTTCAAGAAAATTCTAGTTTTTGATCCGGAAGTGGAACTTTGATTTCAGCGTTTGATGTTATAAATTACAGAAATAGATTCAAGAGAATGAGTAGGTGTGATCTGGAGTTTTTGGAGAAGATTGAAGAGGTTTAGAGTGGTCCTAGGCGAGGAGAATGGTGGTGTGTATTCTTGGTTTTCTTGGAGGTTTGGAGGGAATGGAGAGAATGGAGGAAAGCTGGCCGAATTTTTTCTTGGAAAGAGTGGCCGAATGGATTGGAGAATTCTGGTGATTGAATTTTAGTTTAGGATGAAGAAGGAAAGATGGTTGTTTGAAATTCAAAAGGGGTAATTTAGGGAGTGAATTATGGTAGCAATTATGGTAAGAATATCTTGGTTGAGGGAGGTCTTTTGTGAGCTTCAATGGATGACTGGTTTGGCTGGAATGTTGCTGAGATGAATGATGTTTGAATGAGCTTTAGGATGGCCAAATTATGGTGTGTGAGGGTGAGGAAATTTTCTGGATAGTTGAGGCTTAATCCATGGAAGTTTGATGAAATAATTTGCTGGAATTTTAGACTACAATTGAAGGCTTGATTGCAGCGATTGATGTAGTGATTTAAGGGGTATCCATGGAGCTCTTTTTGTCCAGAACAATGGTGAAGTTTAGTTTATGGCTGACCAAGGTGTGTTTTACAGAATGATGGAGTGAGTTTCGGACATGGGTGAGGAGAGAAACAAAGCTGAAATTTCTAGTTGGTCTTTCGCATGATTTGCTGGAATTTCTGTGCAGATTTTTCTGCCATGTGTCACCCAACTTGCAGAAGCTTTGAAGGGGTTTTGGAGGGTTCTTTAAGGCTGGTTTCTAGCCTTCTTTATGGAGGAAAGACAGGGTTGAATTACTGGTTGAAAAGGTGGAAGAAACAGCTTGGTTCTTGGCTTACCAGGCTGCAAAAACTGCCCAGGAATTTTCCTGGTTTGCATAGCTTTTGGGTAGTTCGGTTTTCGCTAAAGTTTTCAGTCTTCAAGCAGAGTGAATTGGTTATTTTTTTGGCAGTATTTGAGAGTAGAAGATGGCTAAAGATTTCGACAATTGGACTGATCAAGAAGCTAAAAAAAATTCCAGATTACTATATGAAGAAGATGAATACCTATAGGTTGGAGTATGAAGGTTCAACCATAGAGTTTAATTCCATTGGGAACCTTCCATAACTCTTCCCCATTTTTAGATAAAATTCCATCCTCCAAGAGGCATTTTCGAAGCTTCAAAATCACAGAACCTTGTTGGAATTTTCTGGAAATAAAAAAAAATGATAATTGAGCAACTTAATTGATCAAGAATTAAGGGAAGCCAGAGATCGAAAAAAGTATGAATCCCTTAGAAATTTTTGTAAGGCACAAGGGTAGCATTAGGACATTCCTTTCATATCTCCCCTAGGACAACATTCTTACTCCTCCCAAAGGTATGCAAGGCCGAAAATAGCCTACCTAACGAAAATTAAAGTTAATCATGCTAACGAAAATTAAAGTTAATCATGCTAAAACTAAAATGATGGACTTTGAACTCAAGACCTCAAGGATTAATTCCAAAGCTCTAACCACTAAACCACAACAACTCTTATTCTTATTTTCTCTCCCAAATATTTTTCCTATTTAACCCTCAAGCTATCTCCCTATTTCCACCTCAAGCAAAATTACCATTTTGCCCTTTTTACTCAATAAGCACAATTAAGCCTTCTAGTCTACAAATCACAAATCCAAAGAACATAAAATCATACAAAATATATTCATGAATGCAAGAAAATATGATATGCATCCTGGCCCTCCTTACTCTAAGGTTGGTTTTAATTGGGGTTTCACAATACCACTCTAAGATATTCCTAGCAAACTTCTTCAGATAGAGAGTAGAATAAGACATTAGCTATAAACACCACCACAAACTTATCCAGCTCATCTTTTAATACTTTATTCATCAACTTCATGAATGGTATAGGTGTATTAGTCAAACCAAAAGGCATGGCTAAGAACTCATCATACCCGTATCGAGTCCTAAAGGCATTCTTCGCTATGTCTTCGGGCTCGATACACAATTGATGGTACCCAAACCAGGGGTTTATCTTTGAAAATACCTCGATAACCTTCAACTAATAGAACAAATAATCTATTCTTGGCAATATATATTTATTCTTTATAGTGATCTTGTTCAACTCCCGATAGTCAATACACATCATTATACTACCATCTTTCTTTTTCACAAACAGGACAGGTGCACCCCATGAAATACTGGGTCGGATAAATTTCTTATACATAACCTTTATCTCTTTCTAATTCATTGATGAACTTGTGACTCTTTCTTGTGTAAGAACTTGATAGGTTTCCTAGTATAGTTAATTAGTTTTAATTCACATATTTAATTGGCTAAGTAATATGAAAAAAAAGGAAGTAGGGGTAATTGCCATGTTCCATAAGGTTCTTCGATACTTGCCCATGTTATCTATACTACACATAGGTGCACTTATCTCCGTGTCTATGTTTTGTGAATTGACTTAGTATTTTAAATTGCAAAACTTGTGTGATTGTTGGTATTATTAAATTTATTTCGATCTATATACGTAAAACACATATTAAGTTTTTATTTTATTATGACAATATTTTGAAAACTTTAAGTCTTATTGATTTAGCCTTGTAAAATTATGAATATTCTCTTTTATTTTAATTTGGTTTGAATTTTTGTTATTTGTTGTTGTATGTTTTAGTAACTTTTGTAGTCTTAATGCTTGATTTTTGTTATTACTAACTTTTACTTTCGTTTGAGATTTCGAGTTGTTTGAAACCATCATTATGACTAGATTTTTATGGGAAAATACATGGATACAAACTCATGAGTGTCGTAATGGTGATTAGGTGCCAAGATCATAAGCTCTTATTAATGTTTTAAGTAGCACAAGTAGTAATTGGAGTGTAAATTCGCTAGAAAACTAAGGCATAAGTTATGAGTTATATGGAGAATAGCACTTTAATTATTACCCTCAACCTAGTAGAGCTTATCTTTTTGAGAACCAAAGGCAAGGTAGAGCCTATAGTTTAGAGAGCTGTGATTACTCAAGTGCATATTGGAGTAATCAAGAATATTTTCCTTATGACCCTCCACTTTCACCTTGACAATCTAGGCCATCACTTGAGAAGTTAGTGAAAAATTTTTGCCAATACCAATGCATTGTTTCAAAGGTTAAGTAGTCCAAGTGACAACTACCAAGATGAGTAAGGATAAGGAAGAATTGAATCGCCAACGAGAGTTATGAGGACATGAGTGTTGGACTGCTATTAATTTATGTGAAGTGCAAAATAAAATGAAATCCATGCAAAATAATCACTTCTATGTAATTAAGCAGGTCAAGAGAGGGAAGAAAAATTTAATAACTCAAAATTGCAGCTTTTAAAAAAATTTCTTCCACACAAATCTTCTTCGAAAGTTGTTCAAATCAAGCCACCAAAATTCCAAGCGTAGAAATTTCTCTAATCATATCCACATGAAGAACTGTACTTAATAGGTGCCAAAAATCAATGCTAGTGTGTTTGTGTTAGGTGGCTATGTAGGGATTTATTTGTCATAGAGGAGAAGAAAATTTCAGAACAATTTCCAAAATTATAAAGAAAACGCTTCAGGTTTATTCATTCTAGCTGCGCAAGCACATATATATCTATACTAATAGAATGCATGGCACCCTTCTATAGCTATCAAATTTCATAAACCTCTTAGGAATTAAATAAATCCTTTTCCTTTTGATAATTATTGTGGGCTTAGGATTCTTATTTGCAATTTGACCTATAAGTTTATAGTAATTGCAATTAAGCACTAGTAATTATAACTATTTTATAATTAGCCTATAAAAATTATTTCTTCTTACAAATTAATCCCATAATATTGTCATATAATATCTTGAGTACCAATTTCTCTATTGTGTGTAACCTATTAAGTTTTTTGGTCTATTTGTAGCAAATATGAATTAATTCTAATAACTATAGAATGAATAATCCTTAACAATTAGAATTAACTTATTAATTCTAATTATGATTAATTTATTAATTTATTAATTAATAAATTCATATTTAGCAAATCATGAGTGACATCTGGCAATGCATCTTGACCTCCAAAAGTCCAAGAAGTCAAGTAACTTGACATAAACCTTTCAATAGCAAAATATCAGTACAATAAACTACTTTCATCATACTATATCGCGTTAGGTTTAGGGTATGAAGTTAGTGCCCACTCCCTTTAGAATATAATCATTTCTACCTGAATTTATTAGTACTTATTTCAGAATCCATTACATAGCATGTGTATTATTTTGGAACAATTTCAAATGGATTTTTGCCTTGGCCAAAGACTTCTTGAGTAATGAGTCTTTATAAGTACTCGTGAGATATACGCCACTACTATTATGAGTGATGAATCATTTGCTTACCCTATTCAACTACTTTTGTTTATTTTACATTGTACTCAATATCCATCCTATAGGTGATCATTGATAAGACTCTAAAGATTATATTCAAAGTACAATGCTTAGCAAATAATGTACCTTGGAGATATCAAATCTAAGGATACTTGTTCATTTGCTATAATGAAATTCTATTATTGGCACTAAATAGTTATCCATGTGATTATCTCATAGCTAGGTTATCCAATGAATTTGTTCATATAACAACCATCTACATGTTAACTTTGAGTATCAAAATACTTATGAATACGAGAACCACCACTTAATCTAATAAAAGAGTATAACACATGCTAGTTTTAGTGCATTAATGATGTCCCATATCATTAATGCTCTGACTAGGGATTGTTTATGCACAAGTATTGCATAGTGTCGTAGGAAGCTTACATCATAATCTCTATCGCAATTTCCTTAACACCGTACATTGTGCTAAGGACTTTACCAATCAATTTTACACGAATACATATATGAAACAAAGAAATTGAAAAATAAAGAGTGCCTTAATTAGATAAATGTGCAAAATACATTATAGAAATAGATTAGTTCTGAGGCATAACTCTAACAATGAGGACCAAATAAATAATGTGTTGAGAGAAGAATTTTATTCTCCTTTATGCTTATCTAATTGTAATATCTCTTTGTCACATGCTTTTATAGGAACTTCTTAAATTATGGATAAAAATGATACTAATGATGACATGTGGAGTTCAACACGCTACAAAGAGCAAGAGCTACAAAGAGCAAGAGTTTTCAATGCTAAATGACTTGCAATCCTTGGAGTATGATAGCCAATTATACCCTTCAACCAACTCAAAGGGACGTAACTTAGCTATTGTAGATACTATAATGTAAAGTAAGTATAGCTTAACTACTTCTTTAAGAGCTACAATACTAGATTTGGAGTTGGGGAGTTTGGATTGTGATGATGCCTTGGAAGGGATAATTGATGCTTTGGTTATTGATGTACTCTTTAGATGTTATTCACATTCATATGTTGAAGAATTAATTTGTGTGTGTAAAGAGTTCCAAGGGAATGAGGTTTATGTGCTTAATTTTGTTGAGATTAATGATTTTCATTAACCTTATTTCCTCCAAAAACCTTCATTTTTTCTAGATAATTCATCATTCCTACTTTTTATATTGATCATTAATTTTCTTTACAAAGGGTTGATTAGGAAGCACGATGAACGGACAAAGTTTGTTCATGTCTTGGGTTTTGATTTGTGTTTGCATTATTTAAGTTATATATAATTATTTTGTTTTGTTTAAACTTTCTTATTTATTGTTAGCTATCTTCTCATTCCCCAACAATGAGGATAATATATTTTTAAGCGCGGGGAAGTGTTTGTTTCTTTCTTCCATAGTTTTTGTTTTTATTTTTCTTTCCTATATTTTAGTGTGTTTTATTTCTTGTCTTTTAGAATCTTTATATTTTATTTTCATTTTGCAAAATTAGTGAATAATGAATAACGCTTTTGTCCTTCTTGCCTCAAGATTCTACAAAGCTTAATGAGCTGCGATCACTTGGGGAGTATTGCTAACCCTTTCTTATCTTATTCATTTTGGTCCTATTGGATGTGTTGTAACACCTTTCTATGAATAGTTATGGGCTAGAATATATTTTGTTACCTTTGAAAACTTTTGGATGAATTTAAGAGGAAATAGGAAAATATGGAAGAAGGAATCATTTGCAGAGAGAAAAGTTATGGATGGAAGAGAAAAGTTAGGGATGGCCCACGAATTAATGGTGAAAAAAATGGATAAGGTAAGGTGGACCAATAAAGCTTCTGCACTAAAGTATGATAGCCCACAATATTAATGAAGATTATATGAGTGTTTGACCATACTTTGACCATGAAACCTTCTTCCATGCTCCATAACCTTCGTACATAATCTATAAGTTTCTTACAATTTCTTTATATATATATATATATATATATATATATATATATATAAGAAACAACATATTTTACATATACAAATGGTATTTGATTATAATTCATAAAGTAATCTATTTTAAATTAGGAAGATAAAAGGAATTTTACAACATAACCTGTAGGACCCACAATAATGAATAGGTTGCATATTTCATTTAATGCTACTAATTATGCTTTTACTATTTGTGATCATGTTTGACTTTCATTTGACCATGCAAGACTAATGTATCTTCTACTAGTTTCTCCTATGTTCTACTTTTTTCCATTAGTTTCCATAAACTTCTATAAACTCCTATTAACTTTTAAAGTAATCTAGAAATGAAAAGTCATGTTCTAAGTGGTTCTACAATTTACCTCCTATACTTTCTATCTTAGTTCATAAGATTCTATCAATTACCAAAAGTTTCCACTATGTGCTACAAACTTCTAAACCTATCTAAAAATTGTCAAGTTATCTTCCATAGTCTCCTTCAAAAGCCTCCAACAACATTTATAAATAGTGGAGAAATGAAAAAGCATAAGGTTGGCAGAACTGAGGAAAAGAGAGAGACCAAAATGAATAAAGAAAAGAGAGAGAGAGAGAGAGAGAGAGAGAGAGAGAGAGAGAGAGAGAGAGAATAGAAATAAGATTGTTTGATGAAGGATAATGATTGTTTGATGAAAGAAGATGACTAGTTAAGAAGGAAAAACTCTTGTTGTATTTTTAAAACTATTGATATGTTGGAAATGATGAAATGTGGAGGATAAGCTTAAAGAAAGAAGTTGTTTTATTTGAAAACTTGTGAAGTTTCTTTATTTTACAATTGTTAAAGTTACATAAGTAGGAATATTAAGAAAGGTTAGAATGATTTTTGTGTGATATTGCATATAAAAAAAATATTATGATGTTAAGGAAGAATATTTATGACGTAGTTGGAAATCTATGAATAGTAAAGAATTTTGGAGAGTTATCCTTCAAGATTCCAATAAATTAGAATATAGTTGTGATTTGCGATGAGATCGTATATCATTTAGGAATATTTTTTATTTGAGGAACGAGTAAACTTATGGTGGTATTTAGAAACATAAACAAGATAAGGTGAGTTCCCTTTATTTTATAAATACCATTTTAGTAGGTGTTTTTCTAAAATATTTGAATATAAGTATTTTATTCAAAGATATAATTGAACATGAACTTTTGTTAATAAATGATTTTTTTTTGGAGAAAATATTTTGCAATAAAAGAATTGTATACCATTTATGATATTTTTCATTAAATGATATGCATGTACAAAATCTTTCTTATCATAAATGTTATGTTTCAGTAAAGAAAAACATTATCATGCTACCTTTGGTTCTAGTTGCTTCGAAGTAATTCATACATATAATGAAAGTTTGTTATGCTTTAAAATTCAATGAACCTTGGAAATTATTACAAAAACTATGAAAAATATTTGAAAGGTGATATTTTTGCCCTGAAAATGACTTTCTTGTGCTCGGGTATGAGCTTGCCTTTAAGAAAGAAAATATTTTTGGAAAAGTATTTAGTTTTGATAAGTATTGAGCGATGTTGAATTACAATAATTTCTTAGTTTTGTGATGTGTGATTATTGAATATCCAAAGGGACTATACAATTATACTAACTTATGTGGGTTTGAGAATGTTGTCCAGTTGGCGGCCACCTTCGGACTGTAATCTCTTTCTTCACGGGGTGTCTGCTTTTGACGTTTAGTTGTCCTCAGCTAGCAACATGTTTTTGCAAAATGGAAATGAAGGATTAGAGTGGGACACCCAGGCTATTGTTGCTGACCATGATGATGGTCATAGTATAATTGATTATAGCACATGCCTTCAGTTAATTAGACATTTTGCCATGTTCATTGGATGAAATTTCCTAAGGTGTTGATACACTTGTATAGAGATCCTTCTAGTTAGACAAGATGATAATCTCTTGGTGTTATATCATGTTCATAGGATTAACATCCTACGGTGTTGATGTGGTTGGATTGAAATCCTTCTGATTAGACGAGATAAGATTCTATCAGTGCTGATATAAGATCACAATGTTGTTTTGAATACGATAAAAAAAATTTTAAAATACGGTATTATTTATGATTAAAAGCTCAATACTAATGTTGTGAGTGGTTCTAGGTCATTATGTATAATCATAACGACACTTTTTTTTTTTCCAAAAAGAAAGGAGACATAATTTCTTTAAATGTGGGGCATTAGTTTAAAGTATACCTTGATTTCCAAATTTTCATGAACTATTTTGACAACAGTGATGAGGTCTGATCACATACATCTTTTTGAGTATTTTTGTGCTTTAATTGTAGTAAATCCTTGTTTAATTCACTATTCCCCACACCATTTCATCTTCTTTTGTAGAAAATAAAGAAAATAAGAATTGGAGATAAAAATGAAGAAAATGAGGAAAATGGAGCAAAAATGGAGAATAATTAAAGAATCACACAAAAGAAAGAATAAAGGATGCCTAGCATATCTTGGTTCCTTGGCTGCCTTCTTCAAATGTATATGTATGTTTATGTTTAGCAAATGGCGCAGCTTAGGGAAGTGGATCCCTAGGCCTCCTACTATATAATGTTTATATATGTATGTCCAAAAAGATGGTGGCCAAGGGAACCTGGCCGCCTAGTGCGTATCGTGTGTGTTGTGTGTTTTCAACATGGCAGCCTAGGGAAGTTTTAGTCCCTTAGGCCACCTACTTTATTGTTGAAAATATGTATATATATTGTATATTTAGGTGGTAGCCAAGAGAAGCTACCTAGTGTAGTATAGTATATATATGTGTAGTAATTGTCGGCCTAGGGAGCTTAGACTTCCCTAGGCCATCTATTTGTTGTATGTATGCATATTAGCAATTCTTTAGTTGGTGGCCTAGGTAGAATAATCTCCCTAGGCCACCTACCTCTTTCTCTTGGCACACCAAGCCAGAAGGTTGGCAACCTAGGGTTAGTTCCCTAGGCTGCCTTAATTCTGGAAAACCTGGTGGCCTTAGGAAGTGCCCACAAGCAAGACATGCATAGAAACGCACAGTTTTGAGATTTTCTATAATTTTTCTTCATTTTTTTTCACTTCTCTCTATAAATACCCCATTATGAACCCTAAATCATTATCCTTGGTTGGCTAGCAACCAAGAGATCCCTTAGAGAGCTCAAAAGACCCATCAAGGAAGGGAAGACCATGGAGAAGAAGGGAGAAGAGGAAGGGGTTGTTGAAGGAAATCCAATGAAGAAAAAGCTCAAGATCTTGTCTATGAGGAATTTCTTTCTTTTTCTTGGTATTAGCTTTACAATATACTGTATTTTAAGCACGTTTGATTGGCATGGTAGATGGTTGTGGACCAAGACCAAACTTATCTGTTCATGCATCTTTATCACTTTATTTTAATTAAATAGGGTCTGTGCATCCTGCCTTATTTCAAATTCTTAAGTAATTCTCTTGTAATCTAACTCCCCTCGAATGTAACTCTAGATTTCTTCCTTTAGGAAACTATGTAATTAGTTTGTATAGGTTAGATTGAGGCAGAATTTTATTTACAAGATTTTGAAGATGCAATCAAAGCAAAGCACGATGGTAAGGCATTCTACTTAAATCATGCATGAACACATAGGGTTGACCATATTAAATTCCTTGATGGCTTAAGGAAATTAATTTAGAGAGTCCATAACCATGCCATGTAATTGTTTATTACTATGTTTAACAATTTATGCTGCTTATTGATAAATTGTATGCATAACAAACGATGAGACAACTAAAAGGAATAAATCCTTCAAATAATATTAAATCTAGTGCCTTCCATTAATATACTAAGAATGAGATATCTTTTTCGAGACCAGTTTGTTGGGCATACCTAAGTCTACATGACATTAAGTGTGTTTATCTATGGAATTTAATTCTTGATTAATTGGTTGGATTTAACTAATTTCTTTATTCCGATTGGGCTAACACAAGTATAAAGAATATTAGAGGCAAGGTTGGGATAGTATTAAATACTTTAATGATTAAAAGATGTTAATCACCCAATGATACAGTAGTTACATTTGATGTAATTGGCATTGGATACCTACCACTGAACTTAAGAGTAGCTTGTTAGGCTAACCTAAGGTCATTCCTAAGGAATTTAGATGCTGGTCCACTAGAAAAGCTTTCAACGGGCTTTCCTGAGTTAATAGTGGGGGCTATCGATTTGAGTAAAATAGTGGAATAAAAATGCGTTTAATTAAAAACCTAATTACTTGCATATCATGGGCATATACGTGTTCTAATTACTCTATCTTTACATTTAGGTCTGATGTGTCCGGACTTGGGTATAAAAATCATACAAAAACTAAGCACATTCCCAATCAAGTTTAAATTAAAACGTTAAATCCAAATCACACATATGAGCAAGCGTACTCATCATTAACTGAGCATAGGGTTCAAATGAGTGTCGATCCTCAAGGAACAAGTAGACATTAATTACTTTTCTTTCATTGTTTAACCGACTCGATAAAACAAAATCAAAATAAAATAAAACAAAAGAAAATAAAAACAAAAATATATACATGTCAAGGATGTAGATTTATGTAATTCAAACCATTGATTAGACAACCATGATCTTAAAGTACCCAACCTCTATCATAACTAATTATTCTCTTGGCATCATGAAGAATTAAATATAGACTCATTCTTTCTCAATTCATGAATCTCTATCTTCTAGGTAACGTAGTATCACATACTCTGTCTCAACCAGTTTTACCCAAAAGATGCATTAAACACAATTATTTGATTAAGTCTCATTCTCAGACAAACTTAACCCATGAAATTAACCAATTGAATCCATATTCTGGCAAACAACAATTAACCTTTAATTACTCTATTCTTTTAATTAACCCCATTTTCAGGCAAGTTAAAAGGTAACAAATATGAAACCAATCAATTTAAACCATCAACCCTATTCTCAAGCAAGTTAATGGCACAATCAATTAATCTGGCAATCAACCCAAGTAATTAAATACCAAGAATAACAATTAGTTAATCAAAAGATCAAATAACTCTAAATACTATGAACGTCTAAACCAATGTCAAATTATAATAAAACAATTAAAACATTATTGTCAAGAAAAGAAAATAAAGTAAAAGAAAGCACTCATAGACAAGCCTCCTTCTTCTTTTTTTTTAAGACCTTCTTGTACAACCCTCATTGAATTGAATAATTCCTCATTGGATTGAGTGATTTTCTATAATGAATAATGAATTCTCCTCTTTTCCCTTGTATTTTTCATCTATTTATAGGCTTAAGAAGTACCTAAACTCGAAGGTACAAAGTTCTTGGCTGAGTAGAAGTTGGAAGGTACTAAAACTCTTCAGGTTTTCAAAAACGCGTAGAAAAATCGCAGCACCGCCTCAAGGATAGAACACAACCGGCGCCACCTTGGTCCTTCGGAGCTGGCGCCGCCTGTGTTCTACTTCTCCACTTCTTCGCCGATTTTTCTCCAAATTTTGCGGATAAATTCCAGAATTCAGCCGGCGCCGCCTCTGCTCTGTTTCGCAACGGTTTTGTTTCGTTTTACCCAAAAATCTAAAATAATGAACAAAATACATTTCCAATGGTAAAATCTCAATTATGAAAGAATATGACTAGTTATTGCACAAAATGTCTTATAAAAGAGCCTCAAATAACTAAGCAAAGTATGACTAATTTAGCCCCTATCATATTCCCCCACGCTTAACTCTTTACTTGTCCTCAAGCAAAGTATCAATAACAAGTAGGAAAAACACAAGGTTTCAATCAAGTCACTCAATCAATTTCAAAACCATATCTTCAATGCTTTCTTCATTCATGAACATAAAATATATGATACTAAATCTTTCACAACCAATGCAAGACCTGTGTAGTGATAAATGACTTAGTAGAACCATCTCAATACCTCACAATATTCTCAAACCATTGGAAAGAAATCAGTTCAAAAAGAATATGCATTCCATATGCTTACTTTTCATACACTCTCTGTGAAACCCCAATCAAAATCAACCTTAGAGTAAGGGGGTTGGGATGCATAACATACTTTATTGCATGATTAAATATATTTTTATTTGATTTTATGTGCCTTGGATTTGAGTTTTAAGGTCTTGGAGGCTTGTTGGTGAATATTGAGTGAGAAGGGCAAAATGGTAGTTTTTGTATGAGGTGAAAATAGGGAGATAGCTTGAGGATTGAATAGGAAATAAGTTGCTAGTGAAAATAACAACAAGAGTTGTTGTAGTGTAGTGGTTAGAGCTTTGGAAATTAATTCTTGAAGTCTTGGGTTCAAATTCCATCATAGGAGCTTTAGCTTGGTTAAATTTTATTTTTGCTTGGGAAGTAATAATTTCGGCCTAAAGTGCTTAGAGTAGGGGAGTGATGATGTCCTAAGAGAGACATGTTAGGAGTATCCTCATTCTACTCCCTTGCCCTACTCGAATTTCATAAGAGGAATTCATTTCTCCTTGATCTTTGATTTTTCCTTAGTTCTCAACTCATTAGTGTGATCAAGTTGTTCTAGTCATTTTCTTTCCAGAAATTTCAGTAAAGTTCTGTGGTCTTGTAGGATCAAAATGTCTTAGTAAAAGACTTCTTATGGCCTGAAAATGTGGAAGAGTTGTGTCAGATTCCAAGAGGAAAAATTCCTCTAGTGAGCTTGTTGAAAATTCACTCTAGCTAGTTCATCTTCCTTCTTGGAATGAACTGAAATTTTCCAGCTTATTGTACCTTTAAGGTGTTAAGTTTCTTAGCTAGCATTCCCTCCCAAATGCTGCCAGAAAAATGGTCTTTTGGATCAGCTTGCAACCTGAATTCTTTAGCCATTTTCGAACTGCTCAAAGCTGGAGCAAAACCAGGAAAAATTCCTGTACAAATCGCAACTTTGAGAGTCCAAAACCAAGCTGTTTTCTTCTAGATTTTGTTGAGCACTTTAGCCAAGTTCTTCATGCATGAAGAAGGCTGGAAACCAGCCTTGAACACCCCTGGAATTCCCCTTCAAACTCGCTGCAAGATGGCTGGAAAATGGCAGCCGAAAAAGCTGTCCAGAAATTCCAGCCTAGCGAAATTCTGTGCAGTCCAATTGTCTAGCTTTGTTTTCTAATCTTCCTCCAGCCGAAACACCATCATTGTTCTGCATAAACCTTTAGTAACAGAACTCCATTATTCCCCTTAAGCTTCTGCACGAAATTCAGACATAGCTGTCCGAAAATCTCTCCAATAAATCTCTACAATTATGCTTGATGGATTTCCAAAATTCCAGCCACCATAGTGTAGCAACTTTCCATAATGTATCCCTTAAATAACCAGACTTCTTCTTCATCATTATGCTCCCTATTTTCAGCCACCATAAGCATCCTTAAACCAGCATTAATTCCACTGAAATTCTGCTCTAAGCAGTCGGCCATGGCAAACTTCCAAAGCTCTCCAACAATCAAGATATTCTAGGATATTTAGTTTCCAAATTTACTTCATAAAAATATTCTTCAAGGATTTTAACAACTAGCCTTTCCTTTTCCCTTCCAAATCAGAGAACCAACCTCCTAAACCCTACAAAAAATTCGGCAGCCCTAATTCTCTCAGAATTTCGGCAACTGCACAACATAATCTCTCAAATTCCTTCAACCTTCAAGAACACACACACTACACCAAGAACACCTACTTCTTCCTTTCACCTAATTGATGGACAAAACGCAGCACAGGAAGCCATGGACAGGAAAACAGAGACAAAAAAAAAATTAAACGCGGGCCATAAAGGCCATGCGGAAGCGTGAAGATCATACCTTTGCGCTCCTTAACCCTTCTAGGTTGAGTAAGAGCGGATTGAACGACTGGAATAGCCTCGCTTTGCACAGTTGAAGGAGTTTCCGGTTGAACACCCGCTAGCCTTCGACTGCGTCTTGTTTGCATTAATGCTTAGCTCTCCAGCTCTCGGGATATTCCTCAGCCTACCCTCTAGTTGGTGAATACTATGGTGAAGAGGAAGGGTCTCAATTCTCCTTGGTTCGTTCGCTATTGATTAGTAAAGAACAAGAGAAAAACAAGAAGAAGGAGAGAGTTTTGTGAGAGAGAGAGAGACTCACGTGAGTCTTGCTTGGGAAGGGAAACATTAGAGTTTTTTTTCCTTTCAAAGAGTTGTTTATGTTTTAGCCAAAATTAGGTCCCTCAATCTCTGATAAACATATCCCCGGGATTTCAAAATATCCGGATGTTATCTGAGAAGCGAGTTTGGCCTAACCTTAAACTCCTCTTAGCAGTATCCGGAAAAACCCTAAGGTCCAAGCTATTGGGCAGGATAAATATTTATTATTTTTCTTGGACCCAAAAGGCCCAAAATAATAAATATTAATTATTTATTTTACGGGCTTACATAAGTAACCCAATAAATAATTAATGAGCCCAAATGAACCATAATAATTAACCTCTAATTATTTATTTCTTGAGCCTACATAAATAACCCAATAAATAATTAAACATTAATTATTTCCCCTAGTTTAAGCTCGGGTTAATTTCTTAATTATTCATCTTGGACCTAGGCCACTGAATAATTAATTAACCAAATAAACTAGATAATTAATTTCTCTCAACTCCTATTTTATTTATTTATTTATTTATTTTATTCCGATCCAATAATAAATTAGACTTCTGAATAAAATAAAATAAAACAAAATAAAATAAAATCCTCTTCAAGCGAGACCAATTCCTCATCCCAAAAATAGTTAGGACTTACGGGCTATCCAGAGGACCAAAAAGACACATCGCCTTGGGCTGCTAAAATGACCAAAATACCCCTGCTATAAAAATAGTTGTATTTTGCATTTTAAATATTTCCTAATATCACCATAAGGAAATATTGACCCCAAGGACAATGCTACGTTAGCAAAGTCTCCGACCTACGGGTGAAATGACTAAAATACCCCTCTACACATCGCAGTACATTTAGAGAGGAAGAAGTGTACTAACACCCCTCTAAATGACATCTACCATCCTTAGGCTTCTAGTCCAATGATCCACGACTTCTGGAGTGTTTCCGCTTTCCAAGGGAGCTACCCTAAAGCAAACATCCAAGTCATGTTTCCCGGGGCCCTGGATAATTTAGACCATTCGGACAACCACAAGGGGCGATATAGTGCGAAACTATCTTGTATAAGTCTGTCTTAACTAACTAGTCACACATACCCAACATGCAAGTATATTGGCCCTACTATAGAACCTCAACTATAGCAAATCAAAGTATATGCTTCCGGCTTCGCCGGACCACCAACTCATACTCAAGTCGTAGAGTACTTGGTCCACGTTGTAGCGGTAGTAGTCTAGGTTTCTACCATATAGTACTTTGAGAAACCACTACTACGAGTCTGTTCTACGTATTCGAAATACGCTTATGTCATGAAGTGAGTGGACTACCCATCGGCTAAAGGTAAGCCATTCCCCATTTGGAATTCATAACATAATAACCTAAACATGATGAGGTTCCCAGTCTCATCAATAGGTTAAGAACAAATGTTTATGTGTTAAATAACTCGTGATCCATACCTTACTTGTGAAAGACCACCATTCACATGGATCACTTATTTAAACACAATGGAGTGCATTCCAAACGAAAATCGTGCACAAACAAAAAGTAAATTCACAAACAATTTCCGAAAATAAATTCTTTTATTAAACAATTCGATTTTACATCGAAACCTAGTCTAAGAGGGCATACAATCCAACAATCTCCCACTTGCACTCTAAGACTAGGTAAGTCCATAGGTGCCCACCCCTATGGCGTCTAAGTGTCTCTTGAAGACTCTCTCGGCCAAAGGCTTGGTGAATGGGTGCTGCTAGATTGTTTTACGAGGTAATATGCTCCACCACGACTTCCCGTCTCTGGATGAAATCCCGGATCGGGTGGTACTTCCTCTCGATGTGTTTCCCCTTCTTGTGGTTCCGAGGCTCCTTAGATTGCGACACTTTGCTCCGGTGTTGTCGCAATACATCACAACCGGCCTGTCCATATGTGGTACGACTCCAAGTTACGAAAGAAACTTCGGAGCAGGCTCGCTTCCTTGGACGCTTCCGAAGCTGCCACATACTCGGCTTCCATGGTTGAGTCGGCAATACAAGATTGCTTGATACTCCTCCATGAAATTGCTCCTCCAGGACAAGGTGAACACATATCCACTAGTGGATTTTCTCTCATCCTTATCCGCACTGGAAGTACGAGTCCGTGTATCTGTAGGAACCAAATCATCGGCCACAGTAAACCGACATATAATCTCTCGTTCCCTTGAGGTACTTGAGAATATGCTTTACTGACTTGCCAATGAACCTCCCCTAGGTTTGGTGATATCTGCTAACTAAGCCCACGGCAAAGCGGATATACGGCCTAGTACACGACATGGCGTACATGAGACTTCCCACCGCCGAAGCGTAGGGAATCCTACTCATTACTGTCCTTTTCTTCTTGAGACTTAGGACGAGTCCTTCGAAGAAAATGACAACCCATGTACGCAAGGGATTAGAGCTCCCTTGCATGAGTCCATCTTTGTACTTGGCCGACATCTTGTCAATGTATGTCGCTTGGGATAATCCTAACATTCTCTGCTTCCTATTTCTAAGAAGCTTAATCCCGAGAATGTGGTGGCTTCTCCCAAGTCCTTCATCTTGAATTGACTAGACAGCCAAACTTTTGTAGATGACAATGTCCCTACATCATTTCCAATGAGTAGAATGTCATCCACATACGGGACAAGAAAAACCACATTGATGCCTTCAAGTTTCCTGTACACGCATGGTTCATCTTCGTTTTGAATAAAACCATAAGACTTTACGGTCTCATCAAAACGAATGTTCCATGCTCTTGATGCACGCTTAAGTCCATAAATGGACTTCTTAAGCTTGCAAACCATGTGTTCCTGGCCTTCAGCAATGAAGCCTTCCGGTTGGGACATATAGATGTCTTCGCTAAGATGGCCATTTAAGAATGCCGTCTTGACATCCATTTGCCATATCTCGTAGTCATAGTGACGAGGCGATGGCAAGGAGGATGCGAATGGATTTAAGCATGGCTACTGGGGAAAAGGTTTCCTCATAGTCGATACCCTCTTTACGAGTATACCCTTTCGCCACAAGCCTAGCTTTGAAGGTTTCCACCTTCCCATCCGCTCCTCTCTTCCTCTTGTATACCCACTTGCACCCAATGGGTTTTATCCCTTCGAGTGAAGCTACAAGATCCCAAACTCTGATTGAGGTACATAGACTCAATCTCGGCTTTCATTGCTTCATGCCACGATTTGCATCGGCATCGGCAATAGCCTCCTCGTACCTAGCGGGGTCTTGTTCACGATGGTCGGAAACCGGCTCAAAGGCTTCTCCGGTCCATCTATCAGGAACCCTAGACACTCTCCCACTACGACGAGGCTCCATTTGTACAGGTTCTTGAGGCTGTGCCTCTTCTTGTTCCAAAATCGGGTCAGTAGAAGTTGATTCCATAGATAACTTCTCCTGCAGTTCCAACCTCGTTGAACCTTTAGTGGAGGTACTTTGATCATCTTCCAAGTATCTAGCATTGGTACTGACTAGTACCTTCTGCTCCTTAGGATGATAAAAGTAGCCTCCTTTTGTCCCTTTTGGATACCCAACAAAATAGCATAATTCGATCTTGGTTCCAACTTGTCTCCCTTAATCGGTACATAAGGCTGGACACCCCCAAATCCTGAGATGATTCGGACTTGGCTTATGCCCGGTCCACATCTCATAGGGAGTCCTAGGTGCCGACTTGGAAGGCACCAAGTTCGAGAATATATGCCGTTGTTTCCGGGGCATATCCCCAAAAGGACACTTGGAAGAGTAGCATGAGACATCATGCTTCGGACCATTTCCATCAACGTCTGTTCCTTCTCTCGGCTACTCCGTTTCTGTTGGGGGTTCCGGCGCTGAGAGGCTGGGATACTATCCCATGATGTGACCATGTAGTCCTTGAATTCACCTAGGAGGTACTCTCCACCACGATCCGATCGTAAGGTTTTGATTAATTTACATGTCCGATGCTCCACTTCGGCCTTAAACTCTTTGAACTTGTCAAAAGAGTCGGACTTGCGTCTCATCGGGTAAATGTAACCATACCTCGTACAATCATCCGTGAACGTGATGAAGTACTCAAAACCTCCCCTAGGTTGGTGTAGACAATGGACCGCACACATCAGTGTGAACAAGACTCAACACCTCCTTGGCTCTATCCGCCTTTGGTGTAAAAGACCTTTTGGTCATTTTTCCCATCAGACAAGATTCACACTGAGGCCAACTTTCCAATCTCAATGAGCCCAAAGGCCCATCATGGATTAGCCTTTGAATCCTGGTCGAGTTAATATGACCCAACCTCAGGTGCCAAAGGTATGAATCATTGATATTGGTCTTTCTCTTCTTAGTTAAAGGTTCAGACAGAGCGTTATTTGATTGGTTGTTAATAGGGTTTAAAAAGAACAAATTTCCATACATGTGCCCGAGTACATAAAATTTCTCCATCTCTACTGATAGAAATACCGGAATGGAAAGATACGAGAATATCCTTGATTAATAAGTTTTGCAAGCTGAAATCAAATTCGACGAAAACCAGGTACATATAAAATGTCTTTTAAAACCACTATCTTATTACAATCAAAATTAAGATCCGGCTCTCCCACTTGCAAGGGCCCGGACTTGTGCTCCATTACCCACTCGAAGCCCATGTTCGCCCTTCTTGAGTCTTCTTATCTTCCTAAACCCCTGCAAGGAGTTACGAGATATGATCGGTGGCTCCTGAATCAACAATCCAAGTGGAAGTTGATCCTACCATTGATATGGACTCTAGATAGTAAACATTACCTGTGGGGTTTTCTTGGCTTTGAAGATCTGGACACTCCTTTTCCGGTGTCCCTTCTTTCCACACTTGAAGCACTTGCCCTTTGGTTTGTCCTTGAGGCTGGTTCTTGAGGCTGAGCTGCTTGCATTCCCCTTCTTCCTCTTGAACTTTACGGGCTTAGGCCCGGTTCTTGAAGAAGAAGCCTTAGCAATCATGGCCTTAGGCTGCGGCTTCATGACCTTCTCCGCCATACGGAGCTCCTTCATCGGTTCGATCAAACTCATGTTCAACTTGTTCATGTTATAGTTTAACTTAGGCGAGTGAAAGAGCCCGGTAGAGATTCGAGAACCATGTCCACTTGGCTCTCGGGGTCAATGACAGCCCCTAAGATTTACGCCTCCTCGAAAGCAGCAATCATCTTGAGCATATGCTCTCGGACTGATGCTCCCTCGGCCATCTTAGTGTTTACAATTGTTCGAAGAGCCTCTGCCTTGCGGGCCGGCTCTTGTCCGCGAACATAGTTGCCAACGATTGACTAATGTCATATGCGAAGCCATGTGCTCGTGTTTTGGTTGGAGCACATTAGACATGGAAGCTAACATATAGCAACGTGCCATTTCGTCGGCTTTCTTCCATGCCTTTTCGGCCTCTCGCTCTTCGGCGGTGGAACCTTCCCAGATAACGGGGCGGGTTTCGTAAAGGACATACTTATACTCCTCGATTTGTGAGTATTATGTCCGGGTTCCTTTTCCGATCCACATAGTTTGGACCCGTTAACTTATTCTCCACTGAGAATAACGGCCAATGGACTAAAAGAACCTCCCACCATTTACGAAAATCGAAAATAAAAGAAAGAAATTAGTTTGTGAAAACAAAATGAAATTTGTGCATGAAAATAATTTGGCTCTTAGGAAAAGCTGACATAGCTTCTTGGGAAGATTAACGGTTTCCTAAGCTAAGTGTATTAACCACCACAAATTAATTTCCCTTCTAGGTAATGGTCTAGAGAATAACTCCATCGTGGGATGGCCGTTTCCTCTCATTTCCTATGGACATACCTCGCACTATAACCTCCAACGTGGGCTGGCCGATCATAGTACGTGCCCCGGGTTATTAATTACATCCTTCCATTAGATCTAGATCCTTGTGGTATCCCCATCCTATACGGGTTCACTCCCGGGGGTGACGCGAGGGGATCCACGATCTCTAATGAGGACCGTGATGGAAGCCGTGGGGCCGTTGGAACCCCTCTCCCACTTAGTCTTTTAAAATTAAGGTTTTTTGGAAAATATCCTTTTGAAATTTCCATTAAGTTTTTCTTAAATAAAATATCTAAGTCCAATAAAATCTCTATGTCAAGGCTTATATCCTTTGAGAGATTTCCTCCATGGACTAATTTTATATAAGTTAAAACTTAATGATTTCAAAAATTTCCAACTAAAACTTTCTAGAGACTTTGGTCTCAAGTTTATTTGACAAAATCATTTTTCTAGTCCAAAACAAAACAAAATGGCTCTCCATTTTAATTTACAAAAATATCTAAATCCAATATATTTTCTATGTCAAGGATTAAATCCTTTGAGAAAATATTCAAGGATTAATTTTTGTACCAATTAAAATAACCATTTAGTTTTTAAAGAAAAATATTTTTCCTTGCCAAAACAAAAGGTTCCCAAAGACTTTGGTCTTTGAGGAAAAGCACACATAGGTACATAAAAAAAATAGCATGCTAGAAAACAATAAACGTTTTCATGCTTTTCTATTTTTTAAACCTAAGTGCCCAAATAATAGAATTAAACACATTAATTAATTAATGATCTTGTTTAATCCTAAAATCCCTTACTAATATTTTTCATGCAAATATATTCCAAGAATATAAATATTGCAAAAATATTAACTTAGCACAGTATGGGACCCAAAACGAAAAAGGAAAAAAAATATAAAATGAATTGCAAAAATCGGCTGGCGGTCCACTGAACCCACCGCACCGGATCCGCGCCCGCATGGCTGCGGCCCACCGCGCCCCCCGGTGCACCAGCCGCACCAGATCAGAAGCTGCTCAACCCGTTAAACCGCGACCCGCCCGCGCCCGGTTCTCCTCTGCTGCCGACCCGCGTGCGACCCGCGTACTCGCCCGATACCGCCGCTCGACCCGCGCAAATTGAAGTTGCAATTGAGCAACAAAATCGGCTCAATTTTCCTCCAAATCGGCTCGGCTCAAGGCGTGAACAGCGCGGCTTCACTCACAATGTCGGCAGCGGCTCGGCTGCGGCTCGGCTCACACGGCTTAGGAACAGTTTTCTTCTTCGTTTTTCTTTCTCTCGCGTGCGAAAATTGCAGAACCTTTGTTCTTCATATTTTGCTCAAAATTTTGGCTTCTTTGGACATTTTTACTTACAAAAAACATCCAGAACCAAACCACAATCGCCTATACCCATTAAAATTGGGTTTACACGATTAAAACACCAAAGCCGAGAAAATTTACGAGAGGGTCCTATGCTTCCATTTGTGAAGCTTACAAAACCATCTATCCCATACCAAAACAGTGAAGGATCACGGGTATAATCATCTTCTCCATTTTATTAACTACCATGCTCCCTATATTGATCAAAACATGTGGCTACGATACCACTTTGATGGACAAAACGCAGCACGAGGAAGCCATGGACGGGAAAACGAGAGACAAAAAAAAAAAAAAATTAAACGCGGGCCATAAAGGCCATGCGGAAGCGTGAAGATCATACCTTTGCGCTCCTTAACCCTTCTAGGTTGAGTAAGAGCGGATTGAACGACTGGAATCGCCTCGCTTTGCACAGTTGAAGGAGTTTCCGGTTGAACACCCGCTAGCCTTCGACTGCGTCTTGTTTGCATTAACGCTTAGCTCTCCAGCTCTCGGGATATTCCTCAGCCTACCCTCTAGTCGGTGAACACTATGGTGAAGAGGAAGGGTCTCAATTCTCCTTGGTTCGTTCGCTATTGATTAGCAAAGAACAAGAGAAAAACAAGAAGAAGGAGAGAGTTTTGTGAGAGAGAGAGAGACTCACGTGAGTCTTGCTTGGGAAGGGAAAAATTAGCGTTTTTTTTTCCTTTCAAAGAGTTGTTTATGTTTTAGCCAAAATTAGGTCTCTCAATCTCTGATAAACATATCCCCGGGATTTCAAAATATCCGGATGTTATCTGAGAAACGAGTTTGGCCTAACCTTAAACTCCTCTTAACAGTATCCGGAAAAACCCTAAGGTCCAAGCTATTGGGCAGGATAAATATTTATTATTTTTCTTGGACCCAAAAGGCCCAAAATAATAAATATTAATTATTTATTTTACGGGCTTACATAAGTAACCCAATAAATAATTAATGAGCCCAAATGAACCATAATAATTAACCTCTAATTATTTATTTCTTGAGCCTACATAAATAACCCAATAAATAATTAAACATTAATTATTTCCCCTAGTTTAAGCTCGAGGTTAATTTCTTAATTATTCATACTGGACCTAGGCCCTGAATAATTAATTAACCAAATAAACTAGATAATTAATTTCTCTCAACTCCTATTTTATTTATTTATTTATTTATTTTATTCCAGTCCAATAATAAATTAGACTTCCTGAATAAAATAAAATAAAACAAAATAAAATAAAATCCTCTTCAACTGAGACCAATTCCTCATCCCAAAAATAGTTAGGACTTACGGGCTATCCAGAGGACCAAAAAGACACATCGCCTTGGGCTGCTAAAATGACCAAAATACCCCTGCTATAAAAATAGCTGTATTTTGCATTTTAAATATTTCCTAATATCACCATAAGGAAATATTGACCCCAAGGACAATGCTTGCGTTAGCAAAGTCTCCGACCTACAGGTGAAATGACTAAAATACCCCTCTACACATCGCCGTACATTTAGAGAGGAAGAAGTGTACTAACACCCCTCTAAATGACATCTACCATCCTTAGGCTTCTAGTCCAATGATCCACGACTTCCTGGAGTATTTCCGCTTTCCAAGGGAGCTACCCTAAAGCAAACATCCAAGTCATGTTTCCCAGGGCCCTGGATAATTTAGACCATTCGGACAACCACAAGGGGCGATATAGTGCATAAACTATCTTGTATAAGTCTGTCTTAACTAACTAGTCACACATACCCAACATGCAAGTATATTGGCCCTACTATAGAACCTCAACTATAGCAAATCAAAGTATATGCTTCCAGATTCGCCAGACCACCAACTCATACTCAAGTCGTAGAGTACTGGTCCACGCTGTAGCGGTAGTAGTCTAGGTTTCTACCATATAGTACTTTGAGAAACCACTACTACAGGTCCTGTTCTACGTATTCGAAATACGCTTATGTCATGAAGTGAGTGGACTACCCACTGGCTAAAGGTAAGCCATTCCCCATTTGGAATTCATAACATAATAACCTAAACATGATGAGGTTCCTAGTCTCATCAATAGGTTAAGAACAAATATTTATGTGTTAAATAACCCGTGATTCATACCTTACTGTGAAAGACCACCATTCACATGGATCACTTATTTAAACACAATGGGTCTGTTCCAAACGAAAATCGTGCACAAACAAAAAGTAAATTCACAAACAATTTCTGAAAATAAATTCTTTTATTAAACAATTCGATTTTACATCAGAAACCTAGTCTAAGAGGGCATACAATCCAACACTAATACCCATCCAAACCACTTCAAACCTTCTCTAAAATCTCCAGATTTGACCTACTCACTGCCGTGAGTCCATCAACGCCATTCTTAACATCAAACTCAACAAATCAACTCACTACTTCGGATCAAAACCAGAAAATTCTGTGAAGGTTCAAGAACACCTTCAAGGTAGGATTGTTCTAACAACTTTATCTTCTGCAATTTTGATCTCAAGTGAGAATATATGTGAATAAACATGCTAATGGTCTCTTTCTCTCTCTCTCTCTCTCATGGCCAAAACTCTCTCTCTTGGCCTTATGGCTTCATCTTCCATGGTCATTCTATCTCCATCTTCCTTGGACAAATTTAGGCATCTAGGAGTTGAGATCCATTCTAAACTCCTTCAAAGAATTCATCAACCAAGTAAGTGCCTTCAATCTTTCTTTTAAATCCTAGATTCATATCTCTAGGATGATGTTGTTAGAAGGTGGATTATGATAGGGTTTGAGTATGTATTGTTGAGATTGAAGCATGAATATATGTATGATTGTGAAGGAGATGGGATTTATGCATGGAAGGAGTATCTTGGTTGATAGTATGATGATTTGAGGTTTGATGCATGTCATAGGAGGTATTTGTGATGAAGTATGCTAGAAATTATGCCACCTTTGATGAATATGATTTATATGCATGTCGGATTTTTGAAGCCATGATCATATTTATGCTACTAGGGGTTAGATCATGTCTTGATAAATTGAGATCTATGCTTGTATGCATGATTTGGATGATTTGATGAGTTGAAGGGTTGTATATGTTCATGAGTATGAATAACCATGGAAATATGATCATGATCTAGTTGTCCCTAAGCAAAATTTTATTTCATGAATAAAATATTTAATAATATAATTTTGCTAGTGATTTCAAAAAACCCTAGGAAGGGTGGATTTGGAATATTATATTTATATAAAGGATAATTTAGTCAAATAAATAATAGTTTTAATAGAAAAATAAAATATATAGATATTTTATAAAATAATGAAATCAACTAAAGCCTTTTATGGAAATAATCATAATTAGTAAAATACTTATTATTATAAATTTGATTATTATCTTTTAATCAAAGCCTATTAAAACTTATTTATTATTTTTCAAGCAAGACTCATTAAAATTCATTTTCAACTAACTTTGGTTATCAGTTATTTTCTAACAACTAAATTATTAATAACTTATTATTTTCCCTAATAACCACTTAGGACTCTTGATCAAATAAACTCTAAATTTTTCTTAGCAAGACTTAAACTTTCAACATCTTAGAATTCATTTCCCAAACCATTAGTTATTTTAAATATCAGATTAGGCTCAACCTATAAACCTATTTATTTATTATTTGGCCTTAAAGCTTGGGACACTAGGATTATGGTAGTAGCAAGTTGTGTTGATTTAAAATTGAGGAAGTGGATTGTGGCTTGAAATTGATTGTGATTTGTATTTGCCATGTGGGATTAGGTCAGCTGTTGGGGACCTCTTTATTGTGAGCAAGAATCAGGTAAGCTCCAGCATAAAAACCTGATTGTTGAAAAATGTTTAATTATGGCAAGCCAAATGTAGAGTGCATGGACACTCATTTTTGTAAAGGCAATTGAGGGTTGTCTCCTATTTTACTTCCGTCAGATGAGTTATTTGAAATTTAATAAGCATATTTACTCAAACTCAGAACTCTTTCTGAAACTATTTTTGACAAAGATTTTGGAAACCCTTAATTGCCATGTTCAAGTGGAACTATGTTTGTTCATTTTTCCAAAGTGGGATACGTTACGTTGAGTACTCAATAAGGGTGGACTACTAGGGCTAGTCTTTGAGGGGTTAGAGTAAGTCTCTCAATAGGTGACCACCTCTGAGGGGTGAGTCCTTCTCGGAAAGGACATCAGTCCAGTGGGTCGTGCCGGTCCGAACTAGCAGTGTTCTGAAAACTTTTCAGTCAAGTGACTGTGTTTTGCCGGAATGGACACCCGGTTGTTGTTTGGGTATAGAGAAGCAGGAGTATCTTGCCCAATAGGCCGATCACCTACTTTTGTCAGTCTACACAAAGTGTGGCATTCGGACCGGCGGTATGCATAAAGTGTGGCATGCTGACCATTCGGTTAGGGGCCCAACGTGAGGTAACCATAATCCTTTCTTTTGAGTGGTTGATTTTCTAAATTTTCTATGGCTGGAAAAGCCAAAACACCACTCTTGCTTTTGACGGATGTTTATTGCTTGCCAGTGATCTCTTATAAAGAATTTTATACTTTACATTCACGAACTGTTTCCACCCGACACTTACACACACACGGACTTACTGAGATTTCTGTCTCACCACCATTTTTACCATGATTTCAGGTCGGTCCAGCAGTGGGGGTGAGTAGCTTGATATTGCATGCTTTGGAAGATTTTCTGATAATTTATTTTGTGTAATGTTTCGGGGAAGATGAGGGTGGATGAATGTTATTATGGATTTGTTTTGGGTATTCTTGAATTTATTCATGGATTTATTGGATTTGTTTTTGGGATGTAATAAATTTAAGTTCAAGTATTATTTTTATTCCGCAATTTTTATTTGTGTGACCTAGTTATAAAGACCTCTTGTCCTTTGGATGGGGCGACATCCCCGGCCCTGGCGGGCCTAGGTAGTGGGGTGTTACACTCTTTCCACTAATCCAAGACATATCATGATTCTACTTAGATCAGGTAGGACTTTTAAGCTTGTAATGTAAGGCTAAAGGCTCGTAATGTGGCTTAGCAAACGAAGGATATAGGAAAATCAAAAATCAAAGAAAAATTGAGAGTTAGCAAGAAAAGGGTTACCAAAATAAATCTATAATTTCCAACTCTTCTTGCTCTCCTATTCCAAGAATCAATCAAACCATAACCTTATATGACAAACCTTATGCACTTCAAGCAAATCCTGTATTGTTCTCTTTTTCTTTCCACTCTTCTTGTCATTAACTTTTTTTCTCACAAGATCACTCAATTTTCTATTAGGCATAGATAGGGGTGTGCTCCGCGCAGTATGTGACTCAGAGCACGTGGCCAAGAATGGGTCTGGGGGACAGATGTTAGGGCACCAGGGCCTGGGGATTGGTTAACAAATATGGGCTGGGGTTTGCGGTTATCATTATCATGGGTTGGGAGAAGGAGGAGGGGGTATCTGTAGGCATTTCCAGGGTCCTTAGTGGGCTATATAAGGAGGAGCCTTGGAAGGAGTAGGGGAGAAAGAGGGTACCCCAGGTTTCTTTCTCTTATTTCGTCCTCTGGTTTAGACCATTAGGTCCAGGCCCACAGAATAAAAGGAGGGGTGGATATAGCGAGGATGGCAGATGAGAGAGGGTATGAAACTAGGTGACAGATTAAGTTGTTTCTGGGTTGGTAAACTGGTATACTAATAGCTATGAGTGGCAGATGTTAACTAAAATTCTATAGGCCGAGTTATATAGAAGGTCCAGAACAATTTGAATTCGAATATGGTTCCTAGGTCGGGGTCCACAACGAAGTACTATGGTAGTTGAGGCTGACAAACTGATTTCAATAGGGCTTCGGTGGTTTATCTAGATCAAACTAAGTGGGTGGCTAGTTTAATAACTGATTAGGGGCTAAGACTAAACCAAGAACTCAATTCAAATGGGCACACTCAGGATAGTAGAGAAGGCGAAGCACATCCCACCACAATGAACCAACAAGATTAGCCACCATTACATAACTGATTCACCTACCACAGAAAAGGATGCCAACGACCAATAGTTATTTGGACGCAAGTATTAAAGGCAGAAATAAAGCAAAAAATGAGCAGGACAGATATGGCAGATAACAACAAATTCCACTATTGGGATGTATGCCTTCTTAGACTAGGTTTCTAATGTAAAAATCGAATATTTTAAGAAAAGAATTTATTTCTAGAAATTGTGTATGAATTTACAATTTTATTTGTGCACAATTATGTTTGAAAAAGACCCATTGTGTTTAAGTAAGTGGTTCATGTGAATGGATGTCTTTCATAGTAAAGTATAGATCATGGGTTACAGAACACATAAACATTCGTTCTTAACCGATTGATGAGAATGGGAATCTCATCATGTCAAGGTTATTACATTGTGAATTCTAAATGGGAAATGGCTTACCTTTAGCTAGTGAGTAGTCCACTCAATTCATGACATAAGCGTATTTCGAATACATACAACAAGACCTGTAGTAGTGGTTTCTAAAAGTACTATATGGTAGAAACCTAGACTACTACCACTACAGCGTGGACTAGTAATCTACGACTTGGGTATGAGTTGGTGGTCTGAGGAAGCTGGAAGCATATACTTTGATATGCTATAGTTGAGGTTCTATCGTAGGGCCAATATACTTGCATGTTGGGTATGTGTGATTAGTTAGTTAAGACAAACTTGTACAAGATAGTTTCTATACTATATCGCTCTTTGTGGTTGTCTGAATGATTTAAATATCTAGGGCCCTGGGAAACATGTCTTGGATGTTTGCTTTAGGGTAGCTCCATTGGAAAGCAAAAACAATCCAAAAAGTTGTGGATCATTGGACTAGAGGCCTAATGATGGTAGATTTCATTTAGAGAGGTGTTAGTACACTTCTTCCTCTCTAAATGTACGGTGATGTATAGAGGGGTATTTTAGCCATTACACCTGCAGGTTGGAGATTTTGTTAACGCAGCACTGTCCTTGGGGTCAATATTTCCTTATGGTGATATTAGGAAATATTTAAAATGCAAAATATAGCTATTTATATGGCAAGGGTATTTTGGTCATTTTAGTAGCCAATGCGGTGTGTCTTTTGGTCCCCAGTATAGACCGTGAGTCCTAATTAAATACGGGCTAAGGAATTGATCTTAAATTAAATGAAACTTATTTTATTTATGTACCCTGATTTAATTGTTGTGCTAGAATAAAATAAAAGTCCATGGAGAGAAAATTATTTAAATTAGTTTAGTGGGTTAACTAATTATTCAGGGCTTTAGCCCAGTTTGAATAATTAAAGATTAACTTTGGACTAAACTAATATAGGCTTATTCAATTGACTAGTTTATATGGGCTAAAAAATTAATTATTAACTGGGCCATTAGGTTGGTTCTAATTAGAATAATTAATTAAGTCCAAAAGGTTAAACTAAGAGTCCACTTTAACCTAGGGTTTTATTTTTGTTAAACAGGAGGACTGGAAACAACGTTGTTGATAGAACACACACTCTCTGAGACGGCTTCTTCTATGTGAAAAGCCAGACGTATCTCTCCCTCTATTTCTGCAAAAGAAAGGTTCCTTAGTCTGTAGTTGTTCACCTGATAAGACTCCGCTTCATCATGGAGGTCAAGATAAAGGAGGGGGAGGTGTGGCCATGCAAGGACAAGGGCCGGCGATGAAGACGGATGAAACTCGTCTAAAAAGGAGGCCACCAGAGGATGGCCGATGCCATCTCCAAGCAGCCAAACCAACGCCGGCTTCATTTTGCTCAACAATGGATTCATCCAGCTTTCGACCATCCGAAGGCAGAACACAGTCGGCGCCAGCTGTAGTGCCCAAACTGTTACCGGTTCCACCCTAAGCAGCTGACGACAGCTCTGCGCTTTTAATGTTTTCTCCAGTTTTCTTCAATTTTAATTGTTTGTAAAGATTTATTATGACCCAAAATTGTAATTAAACCTTAGGGATTACTTAGCTAGGATTAGGATATATAAATAGCACCTTTAGTGATTTGAAAACACAATACACTTCACTTTAATTTAAATTTGAGAAGAGAATCTTGAGAGGCCCTAGCCTCCTTGTTCATCTTGTTCAAGACCAAGCTAAAGGGTTAGTCCTCCTTTTGTAAGAGCCTATAAATCTTTTGGATAATCTATTATTGTTTCTTTGAATGGGTCTTAGTTGCTTTGTTCTTCTAAGGTTTGTTTGAAATCCAATATTTGGGTGCCTATTTTCTCTATTCTAATTGTTCTTGTTTGCCTTTGTCGCTTCAAGGATATTGGGGTGAGATTATAGTAGAACTTTCTACTCATGTTGAGGGTCTTTGAGGCTTTGTTCTTCAAGGGTTTGAAAGAGTGTAGGTAGTTATTTTGTTTTTTTCTCCTTTTTGATCACAAGAGTCTCTATTTTTGTTCTTTTAAGTTGAGCTGAAATGTAGCAAACAAAAACACCCACAACACTAAGAAAAGCCACCAAGAATTTGTATCACAGATTTTGGTATCAGAGCAAGGAAAAGCTTGATTTTCATCAAAGCTTGAAAACAAGAAAAGTAGCCCTACAAAGTGAAGAAAAGGGAAAAACAGGGAAATCCCGTAACTCAAAAACTTGCTCCAAAAAGGTCATTAAATCTTTGTTATATCTTGATTTTTTTGTTGGGAAATTGCTCCTTGATGTTGTTATAATCATTGGGAACAAATTTATCTTGTAATTGTGTTGAAAATTGGCTTAAATTTGGGTGAAAATTCAGGTTGTTCTTAAGTGACGATATTGCAACCAAAGTGTTTGATAAATGTTCCATGAGAGTGTTTTTGGCTATAGTTGGGATCTTTGATTCTTAATTTTCATTCATTGTGATATTAGGACTTAGTATATCACTCTAATGTTGAATTCCATGTTCATTGAACTCAATTTCTCTATTGCACACTTGTGACCATCTTGTTATTTATCATCATAGTTCTAGTTGTCTTGTTTCTTTGTTCTTGATAATTCGTGATTGTTTCTTACGTAGAAGTGTTTCTTATGCATTTAGTGTTTGTTCTTGTGTTGATTGAATCCACTTCTTGAAATTCTTGATTAAAAACTTATTTGTTTGAGGTGCCCAACAAGTGTTTGTTGAAATTCCTCTAAGACCCCACAATTGGAGAATTCTTTTGATTTGGGTGATTCATTTAGCTAGACTAAATCTTCAGGTATTGGGGAGAATTGGGATTAAACAAGAAGGCTTGAATATTGAGAAAAAGGTATGAGGGAGAGCCTAATATTAAAAGAGCCTAAGAGAGCAAACACGAGCGTAGAGTGATCAACCTTGAGAACCAACACGTAAGGAAGTGCAACAAGGATCTATTTTTCTTTCTAATCCCTTTGTGTTGCAGGTATAAGTAAGTAAATATTCCATCACTATGGTCCATGATCAAGAAATCTCTAGGCCTAACCTAAGTGGACTTAGTAGACCTCAAGAAGAAAAAATTGATGCTAGGGGACTACATGATGATTTGCAAGCTATGATGAGAACATTGCAAAGCGAGTTTCAAAACATGACAAGGGAGTTGATAAATTATCCTAGATAATCTTCTACCGTTGCACAAATGAGAGGCCAAGAGCGTTTTGAAGTGCCAAGTCCAAGGATGAGGGATGGAGATGCCCATACTCCTCCGTTACATGCCCAACAAGGGAAAAAATGGGATGAACACTCTATAGGGGGTTTTCAACAAGCTCCTATGAGAGGAGGTAGACATGGCTTGAGAGGAGGACGAGGTAGAGGCCAAGGAGGGAATGGAGGGAACAATATAAAGGGGCTAGAAAGAGAATTTAAGGGAGTTGATAAGTGGTATAAAGCGGAACAAGTTGAGGCTTTTAGGGAACAACATAGAGGTTGGGGCCATAGAGTAGGAAGAAGAGAAGGAAATGATGTGGAGAGGGAGTTAGGCCATATTAAATTGAAAGTGCCCACATTCTATGGAAAGAGTGACCCTGAAGCTTATTTTGAGTTGGAATGCAAGATGGAGATATTCCTAGAGAGCCATACCTATAGTGAGAGGTCAAAAGTGAGGTTAGCTATTTTTTGGATTCTCGGAGTATACTTTGGTATGGTGGGAGCAAGTTAGTGCTCAAATGAGGCAAATGGGAGTGGAAACCGTGGCAAGTTGGAACTTGTTAAAGGATATGATGATGGCAAGGTTTATACCACACCATTACTACAATAATCTCTACCAAAGGCTCCAATCACTCAAGCAAGGGAACAAGAGTATAGAAAATTACCATAAGGAGATGGAAGTTATGTTGATGAGAGCTCAAATCCATAAAGATCATAGAGCAACAAGAACAAGGTTTTTGGGAGGATTAAATAGGGAGATTGCCAATTTGGTATAATTGCATCCCTATGATCGTTTGGAGGATATGGTACATGCCGCTATGAAGATTGAAAGGCAATTAAAGAGGAGGATATTTACTAGACCACCACTTTCAAACCCCAACACTTTCAGCAAGATGCCAATTGAGAAGGATGAAGACCCTAAGCCATCCCAACGGGACTTCTACAAACCTAAAGAGCATTGGAAGCCAAGGGTGGATTGGAAACCTAGGAAAGGATGGAATAATGACAAGGAAAAAGCCATAGAGAGACCACAAATGAATAGGGATATCAAATGTTTTAAGTGCCTTGGATATAGATATACTTCATATGAATGTCCAAGTAAGAGAACGATATATACTAACCCCTTTGGTAAGGTCATTACTGATGAGGAAGAAAAGGGAGAAAGGTACTAAGGAGACCAAGAGGGAAGAAGGGATGAGAAAAGTGATGAAGGCGAAGCTGTTGGTCAAGAATACTCATTGGTGGGAGTGACAAGAAGGTCATTAAATTCATAAGCCATTGAGGATCAAGACTGCCAACAAAGAAAGAACATTTTCTACAGTAGGTGTTAAATCAACAAGACCCCTTGTAGCGTCATTGTGGATAATGGCAGTTGCACTAACGTGATTAGTGCAAACTTGGTTGAGGAATTGGACATGAAATGGATTAAACACCCCAAGCCCTACAAATTGCACTGGTTAAACGAAAGTAGGGAATTGATAGTGAATAGACAAGTTTTGGTGTCTTTTAAGATGGAGAAGTATAAGGATGATGTATTATGTGCTGTGGTATCCATGCAAGCGGGTCACTTGCTCCTAGGGAGGCTTTAGTAATACGATAGGCATGTTAAGTATGATGGGAGGAAGAATACTTATTCCTTACTCAAGGAGGGAACTAAGTGTACCTTCACCCCCATGGCCCCTAGTGAGGTGAGCAAAGATTAAAGAATCATGAAGGAGAAAGAAAAGAAAAAGGGAGTGCAAGATGTCAAACAAAAGAAAGGAATTGAGAGAAAAGAATAAGAGAGGAAAGAAAAAGTGTTTAGCGAGAGAATAGACAAACAAGTACTTTTGATGATCAAGGATAGGAGTGAACAATGACAAGAGAGGGGAGGTAAAAGAAGAGTGCATTTCTTTGTAAAAAATAGTGAGGTCATAGAGACTATAGAAGCTAATGAACCGGTCATTCTTCTTTTATGGAAAGGTTCTTATGTTTCTACTAATGATTTTTCATTGACTTTGCCTAATGAAATTGTAGTTGTTCCTTAAGAATTTGAAGTTCATTTTCCAAAGGAGGTGGTCAACCGAATACTTACCCAATTATTGCGGACCATAACCAAGAAGAACTTGAACAATTGGAAGGAATGCTTGCCACATCTTGAGTTTGTTTACAAAAGGGCTATTCACTCTACCATTTCTTATTCTTATTTTGAAATTGTGTATTGTCTCAGCCTTCCAACTCCTTTGGAAATGGTCCCCTTACCTATAGATGAATGAATGAACCTTGATGGAGCTAAAAATGTGGTAAAAGTGAAGGCACTCCATGAAGATGATGGCAATGATTCAGAGACGAATCATTTCAAGGAGGGGAAGATGATGAGACTCTACTTCATCATGGAGGTCATGATAAAGGAGGGGGAGGTGTGGCCATGCAAAGACAAGGGCCGACGACAAAGACGGACGAAACTCGTTCAAAAAAGAGGCCACCGGAGGACGACCGGCGCCGGCTCCAAGCAGCCAAACCGATGCCGGCTTAATTCTGCTCAACAATGGATTCATCTAGATTTTGACCGTCCGAAGGAAGAATACAACCGACGCTCGCTGCAGTGCCCAAACCGGCACCGGTTCCACTTTAGGCAGCTGACGACAGCTCCGCGTTTTTAATATTTTCTCTGATTTTCTTCAATTTTAATTACTTGCAAAGAGTTATTATAACAAAAAACTGTAATTAAACCTTAGGGATTACTTAGCTAGGGTTAGGATAGTATAAATAGCAGTTTTAGTGATTTGAAAACATAATACACTTCACTTTAATTCAAATTTAAGAAGAGAATCTTGAGAGGCCCTGGCCTCCTTGTTCATCTTGTTCAAAACCAAGCTAAAGGGTTAGTCCTCCTTTTGTAAGAGCCTATAAATCTTTTGGATAATCTATTATTGTTTCTTTGAATGGGACTTAGTTGCTTTGTTCTTCTAAGGTTTGTTTGAAATCCAATATTTGGGTGCCTATTTTCTCTATTCTAATTGTTCTTGTTTGCCTTTGTTGATTCAAGGATATTGGGGTGAGATTATAGTAGAACTTTCTACTCATGTTGAGGGTCTTTGAGGTTTTGTTCTTCAAGGGTTTGAAAGAGTGTAGGTAGTTATTTTGTTTTTTTCTCCTTTTTGATCACAAGAGTCTCTATTTTTGTTCCTTTGAGTTGTGCTAAAACATAGCCAACAAAAACACCCAAAACACCAAGAAAAGCCACCAAGAATTCGTATCTTTACCAAATGGATTTAGGCAAGCGATATACTAGAAGATCGAGGGATTGGCATTCGCCTACATGCAAAGACGGAGTAGGAGACTTGCAGGAATTGCACCAGAGGCTTCCACCAAAACACCTACCCCAGTTGAGCATGTTTCGGTCCAGCTAACTCTTAGAATGAGGAAAAGAGGTAAAAAATTTCAACGTTGGAATCCAAATAGAGCCTAATCGACACCAGCTAGGGCTGCGGAGCCAGTGCCGGCCCTGTTCGGGAATCCCCTATTCTTAGTTTTCTTTCTAGTTTTTTATCATCGCTTCTATTGTGTGCCCTGTGTTTTCTGTTTTCTATGCCTTGAATTGGTATCTGAGCCATAAAGGTTTTGTGAAAATATAGGGAGCATGCATCTAGACGAATAAAACTGGACATATATGTGTGATTAAAATTGTGATCCTTCGTTGTTTATGGTATGGATAGATTCTCGATTAAACCTCGTGGGTGGAGGTATAGGAGATTTGTAATTTACTATTTTTATTGGCAAATCGTGTAAGTCCAATGTTTATGAGTATAGGCAATTGTTGGTTTTAGTTGATTTTATTGTATTTGGTTTGAAATTGGAGAGCCATCGAAGCCGGAAGCTGTGCAGAAAAATAGGGGAAATTCGAAGAAAAAATTCACAAGAAAAAAAAAACTGCAGGATCAAGCATCTTGACCGAAACCGGCGCCGGCTTGGGGTGTTGGATCCGATGCCGGCTAGGGTTTGGAAGGCTGGTCCACACGTTGGTTTCTTATAGGTCCTGGTTTTGTGTAGCGGTTCATGCCCAACAGCCGGCGCTGGCCCTGTTCGGGAATCCCCTGTTCTTGGTTTTTTTTTTTTTTTTTTCAGTTTTTGATATTTGCTTCCACTTCATGCCCTGTGTTTTCCATTTTCTATGCCTTCATCCACACCAACCAAAAGTTAATGTAGGATCCACTGTCATGTGCAACCACAACATAACATTGCACCCATTTACTCTGACAGTCCAATAAACTGTCTAATACTCACAGTTGAGTAGGCAGGTAGCAAAGCTAAAGTCTAGAATATGAACACAAACAGTACAGCCACACAGCAAAACATATATACCACACTAGTAAGAATAAATAGCACTAATAGGTAGAGTACTAACCAGAATAATACCCGTGCACTAGCATTCCAGCTCAATGAACATCCTTAGGTAGCAAGACTCGTTAAGAGGACTCAAGGGAGTTGAGAGTTTCTCTCTCTACCTCTTTTTCTCACTATCTATTATTTTCAGATTTATTATCTTTCTATGAATATGATAAATCACACAATGACTACCGTCACAATTAACCACAATCAATCACACAATGACTATCAACATGGTCAGCCTCAAAGGCCTAGGTGCCATACGCTCGACCTCTGTTTCACTATTGGAAATATGTTCCAAGTTAAGGATGGCCAATTCCAATATCCTGTCACTTCGTTTGGAGCACAATGAATCCCCGAAGTCGGCCAAGTTACATGGGGTCATCTATCTATAACGGAAGCTAGTCCAAAAGTCAAAGTCTATGCTGAGTAACTTAATGCTAGTACCGCTCAAAACTTTTCAAAACATAACCATTTTCCCAAAATACAAGCTCATACTTGAGCATTAGAAAATTATTTTCAGGGCTAAAATATCATTTTCCAAATGTTTAGCATTTCCCGAGTAAACATTCCTCAAACTCATAAAATACAAAAGGACATAAGCCTTTCAATTATCACAAAACATGCTTTGAAATGTAGTTAGGTAAAATGCATTCATGCATTCCGAAAAAATGCTTTCCTTTATCAAAATAAAATATTCGAGAAAGTAAAAGATCCCATAAAACTTATTATTCGATAAACAGTTTATAACCTATATAGCCATGTTTATGTGTTCAAATAAGCATGTAAAAAGGTCTAGGAATTATATGAAATTACATGGAGTTCAATTCTCATAATTAAATAACATTTAATGTACAAATGCTCTATTTTGCATAAATTTAAGGAAAATAATATGCATTAGAATTTCAATAATCAATATTGTCAAATTTAAGCAAAAGCTCAAGCTTGGATATATTAGGAAAACACTTAGCCATACCAGGAAAGCTTTTAGATTTATTAGGAAAACACTTAGCTAAACGGGAGTTGAAAATCCAAGGGACTCACCTAAGGCTGTTTAAGCCAACACTCATACTATAATAAAGCTTTAAGAACTCTCTTGACTTGAACCACTTACAATAATGAGATATTGTCATTAAAAAATTGCTTATTATTCTTAGATTAGGATTGTATAATGCTAAAGAATTAAGAACCGAATATTTTAAATTTCCTTTCTTTCTTACTCTCCTTATTTTCTTTCCTTTCTTTTGTTGTTTTCATCTTGACCAGCTAGCCCTCTTACTGTACATATAACCTCTCAAATTTTGGCTATGTGATTTAATGACTAAGAATGCCTAGATAATTATGGAACCTTTTAGAACTTAATGGATCATTGTGGAAAACTACAGAAACTTATGCAAAATTACGGAACATCATAGAGTGCTAGAGAAACCTTGAAAACAACATGGAAGCCTTGTAAACTTGTAAGGTTTCTATTTGTCCTACAAAATTTCATGCAACCAATCATAAGTCTCCAAGTGATCTTTCATTTGTAGGCTTAACTTTACTAAAGTCCATTAAGTATAATAGCCCACCATAATAATATAAAATTTTAGATTATATAGGAAAATAATTATGTTGAGCTACCTACATTAATGATATAAATGTAATATAAAATTAAGAATATATATATATATATATATATATATATATATATATATAACAAGATAAGTTAAAATGTCTAGGATTTAATAAATGGAGTGGGCCACCATGTAACATTTGTTGTAATGAAACTACTAGGCCACCGCTTAGTTATTAGTAAGTGGGCCTTCCCTCCTAAATAATATTTAATGTAGTAAAATAAAAATATCTAAAGGTAATAAATAGTGCCGGCCACCGCCTAATATTTTCTTATAAAAAATAAACATATAATATTTTCTTTATATATATATATATATATATATAAATTTTAGGTGATAACCAATCAATTTCTTCCAAATAATTTCTTCTTTCTTATTTTCCTTCTGTTATCCAGTACTTCATCTTAAATTCATCCAATGTCCTTAAAGGTAATAAAATATATTATGTCCCATGACTGTTCAAGAAAGGGTGTTACATAATATCCCTAAATATGTATCTTTTTAAAGATAGAATTCAAATGAAATAATTAACCACAAATAAATTTTCATTATAACAAAATTATAGCAAAACAAGAAACAAAAAATGGATTGAAATATGCTAAAATCATGAGCTTTTACTTCTCACTAGAATCCTTAGAATTAGCTTTGTATAACCACCCCTGGTGTTTTTAAAGAAATCTATCCTTGCACCATCAACAGAACAAAAAGTCATAGGTTCCTTCCCAGGTCTCCTTGAAAACCTCATCATGTCTTGGTTGGCTACATCTACATGTTTTGGTGAGGACTCATACTCTATTTCCCTTTGGTCGCCACTATCAGTAATCAAGTTAATTTTCGAAATAGGTGGGATTAGGGCATACTCCTTGATGTCACCCTCATCCTTATTATTAGATAGCAATTAATTATACGTTTAAGTGGTGGTTCAGTGATTTCAACCTCATCTTCACTATTTCCCTTCAATGATGATTTGGGTTTAGGTTTAAGTTCAGGTTCAGGTGTCGGTAAGTCAACTGGTTGAATGGGAATCGATGGGTGCTAGGGTTACCTGTTCATAATCTTTCTTGTAGTTTTACACATCCTAACCATCCTACATAATGAAGAACATAGGTTAAAAAAAGATTATAACACTTATAAAATAAAGTAATATAATAATTAAAGTTGCCTAAGCCTAAGCTCTGATAATACTTGTAACACCCCACAAACTACTACTTCGAATGGGGTGGGGATATCGCCCTATCCTTAGGACTAGAAGTATTTATACTAAGTAAACTGAAAAATTAAAGGAAATAACTAAGTTGAAAACTTATTACAACTTGATCAATACCTATACAAGTCTGAAATTATTCAAATAAAACCCTTAAAAGACAATACATGCAAAGACAGAAATAAAATCTTCCTTAGCTTAGGATGAAACTCCTAACCTTCTCAAACCTCCAATGAAACATAATTGATCCATAAAACACGTAAGAGAATATATATATGTGTGTGTGTGTGTGTGTGTGTGTGTGTGTGTGTGTGTGTGTGTGTAATCACATGCTTATATGGTATGTTATGATATGTAAACCTTAGCCCCTACTCTAAGGGTAGTTTTACGTGGGGTTTTACATATATTGTTGATTATCATCATGTAAACTATGTGAATATTGAGGATCAAAATAACAAGTATATCATTGTTTTTTACTATATACTCTATTCTTATTTTTTTCAATTAATTCAAGGTTTTAACATTCTATCCTTCTAATATCAGTCATAAATTATGTTGAGTTTAAATTTTCTAATTTCTCTGTTAAAAGATTAGTTTCTAAAGTAAGACAAGGAATTCAATAACATATGCTCAAATAGTCAAATGAATATGGATCAATAACAACAAGCAAGTTCAAGTAGGCTTGGATAAGATTTTTATTAGCTTTTATTCTAGCTTTGAAAAGATTAGCGTACAACATAAATTCTATTGCTTTAAATAAAACTAAGGATTTTTAATTGCTCATAATTATCTACCATTTCTAATTCCATAAGATAAAGGGTATAACTACAAAGACTATATTCAGAAGAATTTGAATAAGTAATTTTAAGAAAAACTGATATCTCTTGATAAGTTCTAACATACCTTTTAATTGAAAGTTAAGTTCATATAGATAAATTGTAAATATTAAATAGTCTTCAAGAAAAGCTAAAATATTCAAAAATAATAATAATAAACAAAAATAGTAGACAAAATTCGTACAAAAACAAAACCTACATGAAAGGTAACCAATATTCAATAAGGTGCTACAAAAAAAATAATAAATAAATAAATAGCACACAAAAAGAGAAGCTAGGCTCTGATACCAAATAGGAGAGGGTGTTCCCTTTTTAGAGCTTTTTGGAGCAACTACCTAATGCAAGGAAGAAAGGAAGTGTGCAAGTATGTACGAAGCAAAGTTGAAACTAATTTTATCTTTTTGGTTGTAGGTTGACAACCAAAACACATGGTCGTCTTTTTTTATACAATTTTTATTTCTATATTTCTATGTCCAAAAGGGGGTCGAAGTTCAAAAATTCATTGCCAAATTAAATTTATTTTAATATTTTTAACATTTACTATATACAACAATAGATGATGATGAGAGATTTAGTCAATCTCCCACTCCACATGTCAAGGTATGCAAAACTCTAGTTAATAATTTCTAATAAATCCATAATTCTTTTGCAATAAGTATATATGCCAAGAGTAAGTAATTCACACAAAGTATAAAAATAACTTCTTTTAATTTTGAATTCACACAATAGGCACTAAGAAGGAGAGCCAGAGTTTGAGTACTACTTAATCTTGCACTCAACTATCCTTTCATTCAAGGAATTGGCTCATGCCTGTTCCTTTGAAATGCCTTAATACCTCTTTGTTGGCCAAACGTCGAGATGGGTGCTTTAGTTTTTTTACCTATGGCTACTAAAGATGTATATTATATGACTACAACAAGGGTGCTTCACTATTTTTCTTTCCCCTTTCCCTTTTTCTACAGCTGTATTTACTTAAAGGTAAGCTTGAAGACAAATTGTTGAAGAATGATTTTTTATTCACAAAAGATTTTGTGAGTAATGCTCACAGAAACTCAATTTTATTCTTGCATGCATTCATTCATGGTTCCCAATAGCTTTGGGACTCATGGTATATATGGTTACAATGTCTCGAATTTCTAGCTTGTTGAAGTATAGTAAGATGTTCTAGAAAATGTCAACGTGTCAAGTCTCCAGTTTTATTAGTTACAGCGTATTAAAAAGAGAGTTATTGTCCATCCCAATAATTGTTTTGAACGATGCCTGTGGTCTTCTCTGTTAGAAAGCCCTATGTCCTTCTTCATGATGACTATCAGTGAATCATTTACCTTATTTGGGAATTCATGGTTACTCATATGCCTAATTGTCCTTCCTGGTGACTTCTTGTTAAATTCTTTGTTCGCGACTCATATGCTTGATTATCCTTCTTGATGACCCGTGGTGAATCACTTGTCTATTTTAGACTTCAATTATATTTTGTAAATTATTATCTCCCTCAAGCTAATATTATCTTCAAAATATTTTCCATTATCATATTCACTTTCAAGTGTTAAAACTCCTTCTTCTTCTTTCTCTTAGATACAATTTTCATAGAGGTCGAGATAAAAGTGCCAAATGTTTGGAAACGTTTTCGCTACATCAAACTTTACACTTGCTAACAAATATAAATGCATGACATATATTTTTTGGATTTTATTTTTTTGCAAATAAGTAAAATCCCTATCCACTCCTCATGATTTTATCATGCTTGAAGCTGGAGTTTTCAGTCTCTAATGGTGGAGCTGTCTCGGGATACTTTGTAAATAGATATGTCTTCTTGTTATTTTTGGTACAACTGATATTGTATGTGTTGAGGAAATCCATATGCGATAATTTGCAAGAAAGATCTCTAGCCCCAATATTCAGGTGGCGCTAATATAATTTCTGCCTCTACAATTAGTCATTCTGTTTCAAATTATTTCAAGAGTGCTATAGCCAGCTATCTACCAAAAATGTTCGATTGATCTAGATCAGTAAGGATGACCTAGTTGAGGAAGCCATAGTCCGGAATTGTTTGTGGTATGATTAGAAAAAAATCTCCATTATATAGAGCTAAACCAATATTGTGAAAATTGAAGCTGGATCACGACAAAGAAGCATACAAAAACAACAGGAATCAACCATAAAATAACAGTGGAAGCTTTTAATAATATACCTCTGCAATTTCTTCTATTTAGTTGCTTAGGCTGGACCAATGGAATTGGTGCAAATTGAACACCTGTTGGTTTACTCGCAAATACCTCTAGATCGAGGCCTGCAAGACGTCGACTTCATCTGGTTTGCATGAATGCCTTTTGGCCTTTAGTTCATAGAATATTCCACAGCCTAAATACCGCCGGTGAAAGCTATCAAGGTAAAGTATTGGTCTTGTTCTCTTGACCTACCACTATCGAGATTAGCAATATCAAGAGGAGAAGAACCTTTGTTCTTGCTTTTAGAAAAACACAGAGAAGAAAGGCACAACTAGAGAAAAAGATTTTGTTTTCTGGCTTTTTCGCTCTTAACACACACCATAAAAAAAAAAAACTCTTTTTCACCAGAACACTGAGAGGATAGAAATCCTGGTATATCCATTAGCTAACCACCAAAACCCTAGATATCACTCGGATAAGTTTTTGGGATTTCAAACTCAATCTTCCACCATAACATTCTTACCCGGTAAACTAAGAATTGTAGCCCTAATTAATCCAGGATCAGGTTTGGGACGTGGACTCTTGGTCTAGGCTATTGGGTCAAGTCTAACTATTTAATTCTAACTTGATAATAGCCCAATAAATAATTATTTGACCCTAATAGACCAAGATAAATTACCAAACCATGAACTTAGTTTAATTTTTCAATTATTGAATATGAGCCTTGGCCTTGAATAATTAATTAACCAATTAAACTGAGTAATTAATTCAATTTCTCTAGATCTTTTATTTTATTATAGGCTAATAATAAATTAGACTTCCTGAATAAAATAAAGTCTTCTTTAATTAAGACCATTTTCTTGACCCAACAATAATTAGGACTTACGGGCTATTCCAAGAACTAAAAAGAAACAATGTCTTGGCTACTAAAATAATCAAAATACCCCTGCTATTGAAATAGTTATATTTTTGCATTTTAAATCTTTCATAATATCATCACAAGAAAATATTAACTTTAAGGACAATGCTACGTGTAGAAATGTCTTGGTCCTATAGCTGTTAGGACAAGTATATCCGTCTACGTAATGTCGTACATTTAGAGAGGAAAAGTGTAGTAACACCTCTCTAAATGATATCTACCATCTTCAGAACTCTAGTCCAATGATCCACAACTTCCTAAAACATTTCTACTTTCTAAAGGAGTTACCCCAAAGCAAACATCCATGTCATTTTCCCCAAGTCCTTAGATTATTAGATAATTTGAAGAGTCACAAGGAGCGATATAGCGTAGAAGCTATCTTGTATAGATCTGTCTTAACTAAGTAGTCATATTACCAAACATACAAGTCTATTAGTCCTATGATAGAACCTCAACCATGGTATATCAAAGTATATACTTCCAGTTTTGCCAGACCACCAACCCATACTTAAGTCGTATGGTATAAATCTACATTGTCGTAGTAGTAGTCTAGGTTTTACTATATAATACAATTTCAGTTCCACGTATTCGAAATACGCATAGGTTATGAAGTGAGAGGACAACTCACTGGCTAAAGACAAGTCATTCCCCACCTGGAATTCACAACATAATAACCTTATCATGATGAGATTTCCATTCTTATTATCTAGTTCAAAATAACAATTAATATGTTAAATAACTCGCGATCCATACCTTACTGTGAACGACCTCTATTCACATAGATCCCTTACTTAAACACAATGGGTCTTTTCTAGCCAAATTGTGCATAAATTGAAAATGAGATAACATAAAAAATTTGTGAGAATAAAACTTTTACTAATTTTATCGAAATTATATAAAAAATACTGTCTTACTAGGCATATATTCCAACAATCTCTCATTTGCACTCTAAGACTATGTAAGTCTATAGGTGGCTACCCCTTTGGTGTTTAAGTGCCTTCTAAAGATTCTCTCAGCCAAAAGCTTTGTAAATGGATTAGCTAGATTTTTCTCCGAGCCTATTTGTTCCACCATAATGTCTCGCCTATAAATAAATTCCTGGATCAAGTGATACTTTCTCTCTATATGCTTTCCCTTTTCGTGGCTCCTTAGTTCTTTGGATTATAAGTCTACATCTGTGTTATCGCAATACAACGTAATTACCTTGTCCATTTATGGCATGACTCCAAGTTCTATGAGGAACTTTAGAAGCCAGACTGCTTCGTTAGATGCCTTAGAAGCTGTCACATTCGCAGTTTCCATGGGTGAGTCAGTAATGCAAGATTACTTAATAATCTTCCACAAAATAGCTCATCTAGATAAGGTAAAGACATACCCGCTAGTGAATTTTCTCTCATCCTTATCCACCTGGAAATCTGAGTATGTATATCTTATAGGAACCCAGTCATCAACCCTGTAAATCAATATATAACCTCTCGTTCCCTTGAGGTACTTGAGAATATGCTTTAAATTTTTGCAAATATACCTCTTGGGGTTTGACTGATAAATTCTATCTAGGCTTCCGGCAAAGTAGATATCTAGCCTATTACAAAGTATGGTGTACATGACATTTTCCACAGTTAAGGCGTAGGTAATCATACTCATCCTATCTTTTTCTTCTTGAGACTTAGGAAAGTCCTTGAAGAAATAGACAACCTATATCTGCAAAGGATTAGTGCCCCCTTGCATGACTCCATACTAAACATGGCCAACATCTTGTCAATGTTTATTGCTTGGGATAAGCCTAACATTTTCTGTTTCCTATTTTTAAGAAGCTTAATGCCAAGAATGTAACTAGTTTCTCCTAAGTCCTTTATACTAAATTGACTAGACAGCTAAAACATAGTGGATGATAATGTTCTTACATCATTCCTAATGAGTATAATGTCATCCATATATAATAAAAGGAAAACCACAATAATGCCTTCCAATTTTTTGTACAAGCATAGTTCATCCACATTTTGAATGAAACCATAGGACTTAACAGTCTCATCAAAATGAATGTTCTATACTCTCGATGCCTGCTTAAGTCCATAAATAAACTTCTTAAGATTACAAACCATATATTCCTGACCTTTAATAATAAAGACCTCCGGTTAGGACATATAGATGTCTTCGTTAAAATGGTCATTAAGAAAAGCCATCTTGACATCCATTTGTCCTATCTAATAGTCATAGTAACATATGATGGCAAGAAAGTTTTGGATGGACTTAAACATGGCTACTAGGGAAAAGATTTCCTTACAATTGATAACATCTTTCTAAGTATACCCTTTTGCGCAAACCTAGTCTTGAAAATGTCCACTTTCCCATTCGCACCACTTTTCGTCTTGTATACCTACTGACACCTAATGGGTTTTATCCCTTCAATTGAAGCTAAAAGGTCCTAAACTTGATTGAAGTACATAAACTCAATCTCAACTTTTATTGTTTCATGCCTTAGGTCTGCATCGATATCAGCAATGGCTTCATCATATCTAGTAGGATCTTGTTCCTGATGGTCGGAGACTAGGTCAAAAACCTCTCCAATCCATCTTTTTGGAACCCTAAATATCCTCCTACTATGATGAGACTTCCTTTGTACAGGTTCTTGAGATTGCGCTATTTCTTATTCCACAATCGAATCAGAAGAAGTTGATTTAGAGAATAACTGCGCCTCGAGTTCCATCGTAGTTGAACCTTTCATAGTAGTTCTTTAATCATTCTCCAAGCATCTAGTTTTGGTACTTATTAATACTTTCTGCTCCTTAGGATGATAAAAGTAACTACCCTTTGTTCCTTTTAGATATCCAACAAACTAGCATAATTCTGACCTTAGTTTTAGCTTGTCTCTCTTTATCAGTGCTTAAACTAGATAGCCCTATATCTTGAAATGGTTTAGACTTAGCTTATGCCCAGTCCATATCTTATATGGCGTCTTAGGTATTAACTTAGAAGGTACCATGTTCAGAATGTATGCTGCTATTTCCAAGGTATATCCCCAAAAAGAAATTGAAAGAGTAGTATGACATATCATATTTCGAGTTATTTTCTTTATTGTCCTGCTCTTTCTCTTCGTTACTCCATGCAGAATGTTGCGATACTATCCCATGATGTATCATATAATTCTTGAATTCACGGAGAAGGTACTCTCCACCACAATCTAATCTTAATGTTTTGATTAGTTTACCTGTTCCACGCTCCACTACAACCTTAAACTCTTTAAACTTGTTAAAGGAATCAAACTTACACCTCATTAGGTAAACGTAACCATACATTATACAATCATCCGTGAAAGTGATGAAATACTCAAACCCTCCTCTTGTCATTGTAGACAATGGACTACACATATCAGTGTGAACAAGGCTCAATATCTCCTTGGCTCTATCTACCTTTTGGGTTAAAAGTGCTTTTGATCATCTTCACCATATGGCAAGATTCACACTGAAACCAACATTCTAATCTTCATGCTCCCGAAGACCTATTATGGATTAACCTCTGAATTCTATTTGAGTTGATATGACCCAACCTTAGATGTCATAGATAAGAGTCGTTGACATTGGTCTTTCTCTTCCTACTTAAAGGTTCACTTTTAGCGTTATTTATTTGTTAATAGGATTTATAAAGAAAAAGTTTTCATACCTATGCCCAGTATATGAAACTTATCCATTTCTACTGTTAGTAATATCAGAATGGAAAGAAACAGAATAAACATGATTTATTAGTCTTGCAATTGAAATTAAATTCTACTTAAAACTAGGTACATATAAAATATCCTTCAAAATAACTATTCTATTCTGATCAAAATGAAGTTTTAGCACTCCAATTGCTTGGGCTCATACTCGTGCTCCGTTTCCTACACAGAGTCTATGTTCACCCTTCAAGAATCTTCTTATCTTTGTAAGCCCTACAAGGATTTACAAATATGATTAGTGGCTCCAAAATTAACAATCCAAGTGGAAGTTAATCCAACCATTGATATGGACTTTGGATACTAAACATTACCTTAGGTATGTTAGGCTGGGACTTAGGATGAGCTGTTGTGTTTCCCTTCTTCTTTTTATACTTTCTACGCTTGGGCCCAGTTCTAGAAGGATATGCCTTAGCAATTAAGGCCTTGGACTGTGGCTTCATGACCTTCTCTTTCACCTGGAGCTCCCTCATTAACTCTGTTAAACTCATGTTTAACTTGTTTATATTATAATTCAGCTTGAACAAAGTAAAAGATCTAGGTAAAAATTCAAAAACCATATCTACTTAGCTCTCGGGGTCAATCACAGCCCCCAAGACTTTCGCTTTCTTGAAAACAGTAATCATTTGAAGTATATACTCCCTGACTGATGCTCCCTCAGCCATCTTAGTGTTTATGATAGTTCTAAGAGCCTCATGCCTTTTGAGCCAGCTCTTATCAGTGAACATAGTGGCCAGTGACGTGCTAATATCGTAAGTAACGACCATGTGCTCATGTTTGAACTGCAGCACAATAGACATGGAGGGCAACATGCAGTAACGAGCTATCTCATCAGCCTTCTTCCATACCTTTTTAGCCTCACACTCCTCCTCGGTACAACTCTCCTCGATAACATGTTAAGTTTCATATAGGACATACTTGTACCCTTCTGCAATGAGTATTATGTCCAGGTTACTTTTCAGTCTATATAATTTGGACCCAATAACTTATTATCTTGGACAATAATGACCAAATGACTAAAAGAACCCGTACTAATGATTTTGGAAAATTTAAAAAATAAAAGAAAATTCTTAGTTTGTGAAAAACAAATAATTTGTGCACTTTATCCTCACTTTATCCTCATATTGAAAATTGGTAATAGTTAACCCTTTCATTATTATATTTAATATGATCAATTTTGCTCTTAGCAGAACTGACATAGCTTCTTAGGATGATTAACAGTTTCTTAAGCTAAATGTATTGACCACCACAAATCGACTACCCTTCTATGCAATGACCCAAAAGATAACTCTATTGAACGAATAGTCATTTCTTCTCATTTTCTATTGACAATCCTTACACTATAACCTCTAACATAGGCTGCATAATCATAATAGGTGTCCCAGGCATTAATTTTGTCCATCCATTTAATCTAGATCCTTGTGGAATCCTCATCCTATACGGGTTCACTCCCAAGGTGACATGAGAGGAGGCACGATATTTAATAAGGACCGTGATAGAAGCGTGGGGCTGTTGGAACCCCTCTCTCATTTAGTCTTTTAAAATAAGGGGTTTTCCCGAAAATATCCATTTGAAAATATCCCATTAAGCATCCCTTAACTCTTGTAAAATGTCTAAATCCATAAATCTCTATGTCAAACTAAAATCTTATAAGAAATTTCCTACGGATTAATTTTACCTTGTTAAGAACATAATGGTTCCAAAAATTTCCTTTTAAAACTTCTTAGAGACTTTGGTCTCAATTTTTATTTGACAAAATAATTTTCTTCTAGAAATAAATTTAAATGATTTATCTTTTTAACTTACAAAAGTACCTAAATCCAAAATATTCTCTATGTCAAGGATAAAATCCTTTAAGAGAATAACCAAGGATTAATTTTTGCTTCAAATTAAAAATAACCATTTAATTAATTTAAAAATATTTTTCCTTGTAAAAAATTCCCAAGACTTTTGTCGTGAGAAAATGTGCACATAGGTTCACATAATAGAAACCAGCATGCTTGAAAACTGTAAACTATTTTTATGCTTTTCTATATATTAACCAAAATGTCTACATAGCAGAATTAAACATATTAATTAATTAATTAATTAATGATCTTCTTCAAATCTAAATTTCTTACTATTATTTTTCATGGAAAATATTCCAAGAATATTAACTATGCAAAAAATAATAATTTCGCCTGGTATGGATCCAAAACCAAAAAGAAAATTACAAGAAAATTATAAAAAATAATTAAAATTTTCCATGGTCTTTATGCACCCACAATATTGGATCATAGCTCCACAACCGGGTTAACCTGTCCGTGCCCAACCGGGACTTGAACCAACTCGTGGCCTACTCCAAAATGGAGCAAGCCATGGCTAGCCTACTGTGAGCTGAGCATGGCTTGCATAAATAAAAGCCATAGCCAACTTTAGAGCAAGCCGGTAAGTGTGCAAGCAATGGCCAGCTGCACCTAAGCCTACCGCGGCTTAGGGTATTTTCTACTATAAAGCTATGGCCAGCTTTGTTGAATCCCAACCTGGCTTTTCTCCGTTTTTCTTGAAGTTTCCTCTGATCTTCATTTTTCCATCCAGATGATTCCCCAGGCACCATTGTATTTATAGAAACATAGCATAAAGAAAAACAAACTGTAAAACCCAATCACCTATGCCCAAAATCACAAGCTTACACATATCATCTATGAAAATAATTAACTTACAGTGTTCCTATGTCTTGACGATGAGACTTACAGAGAACTTTATCCTATACCAAAAAAATGAAGGATCACAAAAAGCATCTAAAAGCAATTATTTTATGTTTCAATTCACTAAGTATGCTCCTAAGCCATTAAAACCAAGCTTTAATACCACTTGAAGGTGGATCATATGTAAGAAGTATACAGAAACAATAGAAGTTAAATAGAAAACAATAGCGGAAGCTTTTAAAAATATACCTCTGCGATTTCTTCTATTCGGTTACGTAGGCTAGACCAATGGAATTGGTGTTGCTTGAATAGCTATTGGTTCACTCGAGGATACCTTTTTATCGAAGCCTGCAAGTCATCGACTTCGTCTAGTTTGCATGAATGCCTTTTGGCCTTTGGTTCAAGAATATTTCTCAGCCTAAATACCATCGGTGAAACTTATCAATATGAAGGATTGGCCTCATTCTCTTGACCTACTATTATCAAGATTTGCAGTATCAAGAGGAGAAGATGTTGGGATGTATGCCCTCTTAGACTAATTTTTTTTACGTAAAAATCGAATGTTTTAATAAAAGAATTTATTTTCAATGATTGTTTGTGAATTTACAATTTTATTTGTGCACAATTACGTTTGGAAAAGACCCATTATGTTTAAGTAAGTGGTCCATGTGAATGAAGGTCTTTCACAGTAAGGTATAGATCACAAGTTACTTAACACATAAATATTCGTTCTTAACCGATTGATAAGAGTGGGAATCTTATCATGTCTAAGTTATTATGTTGTGAATTCTAAATGGGGAATGGCTTACCTTTAGCTAGAGAGTAGTCCACTCACTTAATGACATAAGCGTATTTCAAATACGTAGAACAGGACTTGTAGTAGTGGTTTCTAAAAGTACAATATGGTAGAAACCTATACTACTACCGCTACAATGTGGACTAGTACTCTATGACTTGAGTATGAGTTGGTGGTCTGACGAAGTTGGAAGCATATACTTTGATATGCTATAGTTGAGGTTCTATCATAGGGCTAATATATACTTGCATGTTGGGTATGTATAACTAGTTAGTTAAGATTAACTTGTACAAGATAGTTTCTATACTATATCACCACTTGTGATTATCTGAATAATCTAAATATCCAAGGCCCGGGGAATATATGACTTGGTTGTTTGCTTTAGGGTAGCTCCCTTGGAAAGCGGAAACAATCCAAGAAGTCTTGGATCATTGGACTAGAGGCCTAAGGATGGTAGATGTCATTTAGAGAGGTGTTAGTACACTTCTTCCTCTCTAAATGTACGGTGACGTATAGAGGAGTATTTTAGTCATTACACCTGTAGGTCGGAGACTTTGCTAATGCAGCACTATCTTTGGGGTCAATATTTCTTTCTGGTGATACTAGAAAATATTTAAAATACGAAATACAACTATTTATATGGTATGGGTATTTTGGTCATTTTAGTAGCCAAGGCGATGTGTCTTTTGGTCCCCAGTATAGACCGTGAGTCCTAATTAAATACAGGCTAAGAAATTGATTTTAAATGAAATAGAATTTATTTTATTTAAGTAGCCTGATTTAATTATTGGGCTAGAATAGAAAAAAGGTCCATGGAGAGAGAATTAATAAAATTAGTTTTGTGGGTAATTAATTATTTTGGGCTTTGGCCTAGTTTGAATAATTAAAGATCAACCTGGGACTAAACTAATATAGGTTTATTAATTGGACTAGTTTACTTGGGTTGAGAAATTAATTATTAATTAGGCCATTGGGTAGGTTCTAATTAGAATAATTAATTAAGCCCAAAAGATTAAAGTAAGAGTCCAATGGCCCAGTCCAGTTTACCCTAGGGTTTTATTTAGGTTAAACAGGAGGATTGGAAACAACGTGGTTGGAAGAACATACACTCTCTAAGACGGCTTCTTCTCTATGAAAGGCTAGACGTCTCTCTCTCTCTCTTTCTCTCTCCAGAAAAAATGTTCCTCAGTCTGTAGTTGTTCACCAAACGGATTTAGGCAGGTCATATACTTGAAGATCGAGAGATTGGCGTTCACCTACATGCAAAGACGGAGTAGGAGGCTTGCAGGAATCGCACCAGAGGCTTCCATCAGCGTACCTACCCCGGTGGCATACATTCTGGTCTAGTCAATTGTTAGAACGATAAAAAGAGGTAAAATTTTTTAAAACCTTGAAACCTATACAAAGCCTAACCTGTGCCGGCTAGGACTTCCGGAGCCGATGCCGTCTCTGCCCTGGAGTTCCCCTATTCTTTATTTTTTCAGTTTTTGATCTTTGCTTCCGTCGCGTGCCCTGTGTTTTCAATTTTCTATGCCTTCAATTGGTATCAGAGCATGAAGGTTTTGTGAAAATATAGGAAGCATGCATCTAGATGAATAAAACTGGAGACATATGTGTGATTAAAATTGTGATCCTTTGCTGTTCATGGTACGGATAGATTCTTTGTTAAACCTCGCGGGCGGAGGAATAGGAGATTTGTAATTTACTGTTTTTCTTAGAAAATCGTGTAAGTCCAATGTTTATGGGTATAAGCAATTGTTGGTTTTGGTTGATTTCATTGTATTTGGTTTGAAATTGGAGAGCTATCGAAGCCAGAAGCTGTGCAGAAAAATAGGGGAAATTCGCTTAAAAAAACTGTTGGATCAGGCGTCCAGACCGGAACCGACGCCATCTTGGGGTGCTGGAACCGGCGCCGGCTAGGGTCTAGAAGGCTGGTTCGTGTGTTGGTTTCTTGTAGGTCCTAGTTATGTGTGGCAGGTGCAGTGGACCATAGTGCGATGGGGTGCATGATCCAATGTGGCGGGTGCAGTGGACCAAGGAGAGATTTTTTATTTTTTCCTTGTAATTTTTCTTGCGTTTTTTTTTTTTTTGGATCCATGAAAACGTCTACTGTTTTCTAGCATGCTTTTTTTTTTTTTTTGGTACCTATGTGCAAATTTTCTCAAAGACCAAAGTCTTTGGGAATGTTTTTGACTAGGAAAACATTTTTTCTACATATTAAATGGTTATTTTAACTTGAACAAAAATTAATCCTTAGATATTTTCTCAAAAGATTTAATATTTGACATAGAAAATATATTGGATTTAGATATTTTTGAAAGGTTAAAATAGAAAGTCATTTTGTTTTAGTTTGGCAGAAGAGAAATTGTTTTGTCAAATAAATTTGAGACTAAAGTCTCTAGAAAGTTTTAATTGGAAAATTTTTGAAATCATTAAGTTTTTAAGTTAAATAAATTAGTCTATGGGAAAAACTCTCAAAGGATATAAGCCTTGACATAGAGATTTTTATGGACTTAGACATTTTATTTTTGAGTTAAGAGAAAACTTAATGGAAATTTTCAAAAGGATATTTTTCAGAAAAACCTTGTTTTAAAAGAGTAAGTGGGAGAGGGATTCCAACAGCCCTATGGCTTCCATCACGATCCTCATTAGAGATCGTGGGTCCCCTTGCGTCACTCTGGGAGTGAACCATAATGATCTAGATCTAATGGAGGGATGTAATTAATAACCCGGGACACGTACTATGATCGGCCAGCCCCTTGTTGGAGGTCATAGTGCGAGGTATGTCCATAGGAAATGAGAGGAAATGGCTATCCCCTCGATGGAGTTATCTTTTAGATCATTACCTAGAAGGGAAATTAATTTATGGTGGTTAACATACTTAGCTTAGGAAACTGTTAATCTTCCCAAGAAGCTATGTCAGTTTTCCTAAGAGCTAAATTAATTATTATCAGTTTTGATAATAAGGATAAAGTGCATATATTTGCTTTGTTTTCACAAACTGAATATTTTTTCTTTTATTTTTTGATTTTTTACAAATGGTGGGGGGTTCTTTTAGTCCATTGGTTGTTATTCTCCGAGAGAATAAGCTAACGGGACCAAACTATGTGGACTGAAAAAGGAACCTGGACAAAATACTCACAGAGGAAGAGTATAAGTATGTCCTTTACAAAACATACCCTGTTATTGCAGAGGGTTTCACTGCCAAGGAGTGTGAGGTTGAGAAGGCATGGAAGAAGGACGACGAGATGGCTCATTGTTACATGTTGACCTCCATGTCTAATGTGCTCCAGTCCAAACATGAGCACATGACCATTGTGTATGACATAACTCAACATTAGCCACGATGTTCACGGATAAGAGTCGGCCTGCAAGGCAGGAGGCTCTTCGAACCATCATTAACACTAAAATGGTTGTGGGAGTATCAGTTAGGAAGCATATGCTCAAGATGATTGCTGCTTTCAAGGAGGTAGAAATCTTAGGGGCTGTCATTGACCCTGAGAACTAAGTGGACATGGTTCTCGAATCTCTACCATGTTCTTTTACACAGTTCAAGTTAAACTATAACATGAACAAGTTGAACAGGGATTTGACTGAGTTGATAAAAGAGCTCCAGATGGCGGAAAAGGTCATGAAGCCATAATTGAAAGCTATAATTGCCAAGGCTTCATCTTCTAGAGCTGGGTCCAAGCCAAGAAAGTTCAAGAAGAAGAAGGGTAACGCAGCAGTCCAGCTCAAGACCCAGCCCAAAAACAAACCCAATGGCAAGTGCTTCAAGTGTGGACTGAAGGGACACTAGAAAAAGGAGTGTCTAGATCTTCAAGCTAAGGAAAACCCCGCAGGTAATATTTTCTATATAGAGTCTATATCAATGGTTGGATCAACTTCCACTTGGATTATTGATTCAGAAGCCATTGATTACATCTGTAACTCCTTGCAGGGGTTTAGAAAGATTAGAAGACACTAGAATGGCGAACATGGACTACGTGTGGAAAATAGAGCACAAGTTTGGGCCCTTGCAGTAGGAGAGATGGATCTTATATTTGATTGTAACAGAATATTGGTTTTGAAAGATGTTTTATATGTACCTGGATTTAGACATAATTTAATTTCAGTTGCGAAACTAATAAATCAAGGATATTATATATCTTTCCATTCTGGTATTTCTATCAGTAGAGATGGAGAAATTTTATGTACTGGGCACATGTATGGGAATCTATTTTTCTTAAACCCTATTAATAATATATTAAATAACGCTCGATCTAAACCTTTAACAAAGAAGAGAAAGAGCAATGTCAATGACTCTTATCTTTAGCATCTAAGGTTAGGTCATATCAACTTAACCAAGATTCAGAGGTTAATCCATGATGGGCCCTTAGGCTCATTGAGAATGGAAAATTGGCCTTAGTGTGAGTCTTGCCTGATGGGAAAGATGACCAAAAGGTTATTTGCCCCTAAGGTGGATAGAGCCAATGAGGTATTGAGTCTTGTTCACACTGATATGTATGGTCCCCTGTCTACACCAGCTAGAGGAGGTTTTGAGTTCTTCATCACTTTCACGGATGATTGTACAAGGTTTGGTTACGTTTACCTAATGAGACGCAAGTCTGACTCTTTTGACAAGTTCAGACAGGTAAATTGATCAAAACCTTACGATCAGATCGTGGTGGAGAGTACCTCCTTGATGAATTCAAGGACTACATGGTACATTACGAGATAGTATCCCAACTCTCTGCACTGGGGACACCCCAGCAAAACGGAGTGGTTGAGAGAAGGAACAAGATATTGATGGAAATGGTCCGAAGCATGATGTCCTATTCTACTCTTCCAATGTCTTTTTGGGGATATACCCTAGAAAAAGGGGCAAATCTTCTGAACTTGGTGCCTTCTAAGTCAATACCTAGGACTCCCTATGAGATGTAGATTGGGCGTAAGCCAAGTCTGAATCATCTCAGGATATGGTGTAACACCCCACTACCTAGGCCCGCCAGGGCTGGGGATGTCGTCCCGTCCAAAGGATAAGGGGTCTTTATAACTAGGACACACAATCAAAATAGCAAAATAAAAGTAATACTTTAACTTAAAATTTATTACATCCCGAGAATAAATCCAAGAATAAGTCCGAGAATTCCAAAACCAAATCTATAATAAAAATTATCCACTCTCAACTCCCCAAAGCATTACACAAATTAAACATCAGAAAAATATTCCAATGCAGGCAATATCTAGCTACTTATCCCCACAGCAAGATCGACCTAAAATCATGGTAAGAACGGTGATGAGATAAAAATCTCAGTAAGTCCGTGTGTGCTTTGAGTGTCCAATGGAAACAGTTCGTGAATGCAAAGTATAAAACCTTTATAAGAGAAATACTGACAAGTAATAAACATTAGTTAAAAATCAAGAGTAGTGTTTTGGTTTTTCCAACCATACAGAATCAATAAAATCAACCACTCAGAAGAAATGATCATGGGTTACCACACGTCAGGCCCTATAACCAGACAGAATGTTAACACTTTGTGTAGACTGACAAAAAGGTTGGTGATCGGCCTATCGGGCAAGATACTCCTCATTCACTATACCTAAACAACAACCGGGTGTCCATTCTGGCAAAACACAGTTACTTGACTGAATGAAATAACTGCTCGCTTGGATCGGCTTGACCTACTGGACTGACATCCTATCCGGGAAGGACTTACCCCTCAAAGGCAGCCACTTACTGAGAGACATATCCTAACCCTTCAAAGACTAATCCCAGCAGTCCACCCTTATTGAGTACTCAACATAACGTATCCCACTTTGGAAAAATGAACAAAACATAGTTCCACTTGAACATGGCAATTAAGGGTTTCCAAAGTCCTTGTTAAAATCAATTTCTGAAAAAGTTTTGAGTGTGAGTAAATCAGCTTATTAATTTTCAAATAATTGTTTGATTGAAATAAGGAAGAAGTCAATCCTCAATTACCTTTGCGGAAATGAGTGTCTATACAGTCTACATTTGGCTTGCCATTATAAATATTTCGCATCAAACAGGTTTTATGCAGGAGCTTACCTGATCCTTAGCTCAAGATAAAATAAAGATCTTCAACCGCTGACCCAACCCCCCCTGGAGTAAATATAAACCACAATCAAACTCAAGCCAAAATTCATTTTCACAAATAAGACTAGCTCAACTCACTACTATCACGATCCTAGTGTCCCAAGCTTTAAGGAAAAATAATAAATAAGAAGGTTTATAAGCTAAGTCTAATTTGATATTTAAAATAATTAGTGTTTTGGGAAATAGGTACTAATAAGTTGAAGGTTTAAATTCTTGCTAAGAATAATTTAGAGTTTATTTGGTGAGGAGTCCTAGGTGGTATTAAGTAAAATAATGATTTATTAATAACTAATTGTTAGAAAGTATTTGATAACTAAAATTAGTTGAGAATAAATTTCAATGGTCTTGATTGAAAGAAAATAAATAAAATTTAATAGGTTTTGATTAAAAGATAACAAATAAATTTTAATAAGTTTTGTGAGTATAAGACTTACAAAAATTAATGTTCTACTTATTATGATTATTCATATAAAAGGTTTTTATGTGATATTATCATTTTATATAATATCTGTATATTTTATAAAAGCTACTATTCATTTGACCAAAATATCCTTATTTCATATATGATATTCCAAATCTACCCATGCTAGTGTTTTTTGAAATTTATTGGCAAAATTTAATATTAACCATTTTATTGTTGAAATAAAATTAACTTGGGGACATCTAGATCATGATCGTAATTCCACTTGCTAACCATAATCATGAACATGCACTCCACTTTAATCCATCAAATCATCCAAATCATGAATAAAACATAGATCTAAATTTACCAAGGCATAATCCTACCTCTTCTAGCATAAACATAATCATGGCTCTATCAAACATATATGAATATAAATCCTATTCACCAAAGGTGACATAATCTCTAAAATGCTTGATCACAAACATCACTCAAAACATGGAGACATGCATTAAACCTTAGATCATCATAATATCATCCAAGATAAATCATCACATGCATAAACCCCAACTCTATCATATACATACATTCATTCATGCTTCAATCTCAACTCATCACAACAACACATGCTTAAACCACAATCATAGCCCATCTCCTTCCAATATCATCCTAGAGACATGAATCTAGAGTCTAAAAAAAGGGTTGAAGGGACTTACTTGATTGATGAGTACCTTGAAGGAGTTTCAAATGGATCTCAACTCCAAAATGACTAGATTCATCCAACGGAGATGAAGAAAGTATGACCATTGTTGAGGAGATCATTCGGCCAAGAGGGAGATGGTATTTGGTCAAGAGAGAGAGAGAGAAAAGAGAAGAAGAAAGTCCATTAGCATGATCATACACTTATATATTCATTAGAGATTGAAGATTAGTGGAGAAGAAGTTGATTGAACAAATTTACCTTGAAGGTGTTTTTGAGCCTTCACAAAAATACTGATTTTTTATCCAAAAGAGAGAGTTGAATTTTGGAGATTGATGTTAAAAATGATATGGATGGAATCACGACAATGAGTAGATGAATTTTGGAATTTTTTTTTGAGGAGGTTTGAAGTGGTTTGGAGAGGTATTAGGTGAGAGAAGTGAGTAGGTGTTCTATGTGTGCTTGAAGGTTGAAGAGAATGGAGGGATTTTGGTTTGAAGCTGCCGAAATTTTGTGTGTGTGTAGTGGCTGAATTGTTTGTGTAGTTTAGGTAGATGATTTTTCTTGTTTGAAAGGAAAAGGAAAGGCTGGTTGTTGAAATCCTAAAAGAAAATTTTTGGAAATCAAATTTGGAAAAAAAATATAGCAAGAATATCTTTGATCAATTGAGAGCTTTTTGGAGCTGCTATGGCCAACTGATGTTCAGTGTTTCAGCTAGATGAATGCTGGTTGAAGAAGGTTAATGGTGCCTGAAAAGAAGGAGTGTAATGGTGAAGGAAAGGTCTGGTTGTTTAAGGGTTATTTTATGGAAGTTTTCTAAATTAGGATTGCTGGAATTTTGGTATCCAATCAAGGCATGATTGGAGTAATTGCTAGAGATATTTTAGGGGCAGCCATGACTAATTTTCGTGCAGAAGGTTGGAGAAGACAATAGAGTTTTGTTCATGGCTATTCAAGGGAGGTTTGTGCAGGAAAAGGATGAAGTTTCGGCTAGGGAAAGAATAGGAAACAAAGCTGGAAAATTCCTGCACAGAATTTCGCCATTGCTGGAATTTTTCTAGGCAACTTTTGCTGCCATTTTCTAGCCAGATTACAGAGAGTTTGAAAGGGGCATTCAGAGGACTTTCAAGGCTGGTTTCTAGCCTTCTTCATGGAGGAAAAATGTGGCTATGGAGCTGGGAGAAAACTAGAAGGAAACAGCTTGGTTTAAGACCACCTAAGCTGTGATTTTGCCTAGAAATTTTTCTAGTTTTGCACAACATTTATTCAGTCCGAAAATGACTAGAAAATTTCAGATTTCAAGCTGATCGAAAGGGTCATTTTCTAGCAGCATTTGGGAGGGAATAATGGCTGAGAATTTCGACACTTTGCATGCACAAGAAGCTGGAAAAATTTCAGATCATTACATGAAGGAAAATAAACCTAGCTAGAGTGAAGTTTTGAAGGTTCACTAGGAAAATTAATTCTCTTGGAACCTTCCCCATCTCTTCTGCATTTTCGGTGCATAAGATGTCTTTCACTAAGACATTTTGAACCTTCAAGGCCACAATACTTTACTGAAATTTCTGGAATGAAATTGGTTGGAATAAATTTGTCCAATCTAATGAGTTGAGAATTAGGAAAAATTCAAGATCAAGAAGAAATGAATTCCCTTAGAAATTTTTGTAGGGCACAAGAATATGATTGGAATACTCCTATCATGTCTCCTCTAAGACAACACCTCTACTCTACTCTAAAGCACCTAAGGCCGAAAATACAACCTTCCCAAGCAAAAATAAAATTTAATCATGCTAAAGCTCCAATGATAGAATTTGAACCTAAGATCTCAAGAATTAATTCCAAAACTCTAACCACTATACCACAACAACTCTTGTTCTTATTTTCTCTCTAAAATATTTTTCCTATTTAATCCTCAAGCTATCTCCCTATTTTCTCCTCAAGAATAAATTACCATTTTACCCTTCTTATTCAATAAACATGATCAAGCCCTCAAGACTACAACACACAAATCCAAGCACATGAAGTCATATAAAAATATATTTAAATATACAATAAAATATGAAATGCATCCCAACCCCCTTACTCTATGGTTGGTTTCGATTGGGGTTTTATATCCTCCCTTCCTTAGGAGAATTTCATCCCGAAATTCAAGCATACCTCTATTTCAGATCAGGATACTTCCGCTTAATCCACTCTTCTGATTCCCATGTGGCATCCTGTGTGCTATGGTGCTCCCACTGAGCCTTGACCATCGGTATCTGCTTGTTCCGAAGACTCTTGATACTGTGGTCCAATATTTTCACGGGCTTCTCCACATAGCTCAGATCGAGTTGCAACACCAACGGCTCGTTATTCAGCACATGACCGGGATCATCATTGTACTTCTTCAATTGTGACACATGGAACACATCGTGAATTCCCGTCAACCTATCTAGCAAGTCCAATCGGTAAGCTACCGGTCCAATCCTTTCCTTAATCAGGAATGGCCCCAAATATCTTAGATTCAATTTTTCGCCCTTCGGATGCTTCAAGATTCCCCTGTTTGGCATTAATCTCAGAAATACGCTGTCCCCGACTTGAAACTCCAATTCTCTCCACCGGTTGTCCGCATAGCTCTTCTGTCAGCTCTAAGCCGCATTTAACCTTTCCCTGATCAATTTCACCTTATCCAACATCTCTTGGACACAAACTTCTCCGGTTCTGCTTATGTGACCAACTTCTGACCAATTCCAAGACAGCGGTACTTGACACTTGCATCCATACAAAGCCTCATACGGTGCCATCCCAATTGAAGCTTGGTAGCTATTGTTATATGACGTTCCGCGTACGGTACACACTCTATCCATTTGTCCCCAAAATCCAGAGCACAGACACTCAGCATATCTTCCAATATCTATATAACCCTTTCTGACTACCCATCAGTCTACAGATGTGCCGTCGTACTGAATTTCAGACTCGACCCCATTACTTCCTTAAACTTTCCCCAAAAATGAGACATAAACCTCGGGCCACGGTCGGACACAATACTCGAAGGCACTCCATGCAGTGGGACTATTTCTCGAACATAAGTCTAAGCCAACTTCTCCATAGAGTCTCTTACATTTACCGGTATGAAATAAGCCGACTTGGTCAGTTGATCCACCACTACCTATATGGCATCCTTTTGCGTCTTTGACATGAGGAGTCTAGTGACAAAATCCATAGTCACCTCCTCCCACTTCTACTCTGGTACTCTCAATGGCTGCAATAGTCCCACTGACTTCTTGTACTCTGCTTTGACTTTCTGGTAGGTGAGACAGGTCGAGACATACTTGACCACTTCTCGCTTCAGTCTGGGCCACCAATAGGCTCTCTTCAAGTCCTGATACATCTTGACTTCCTTCGGATGAATGGTGTACTTGCTCTTGTGTGCCTCTTCCAAAATTCTATCATTTAATTGTAGCTCTCCGGGTACACACAACCGATCCCTGAAATGCAAAATTCCCACCTCGTCTTGACGGAATTCACTGCCTGGCTGCTCGAGCTCCTTGTCCTTAAAAAGCTAAAACTCGGTGTTGCTTTGCTAAGCTTCCACAATCTCCCGCTTCAAATCCGGTACCAATTTCAAATTGTTGACGCCAATTCTTTCACCTTGCACTTCCACCCTTCTGTCCAACACATCCTGAACCACTTGAATTTCTTGCACTCTAAGTCTAGCCATTCCAACTTTTCTACTCAGGGTGTCTGCCACGATGTTGGCCTTCCTGGGATGGTAGTTAATCAAACAACGGTATTCTTTCAGGAATTCCATCCACCTCTGCTGCCTCAAGTTCAGATCTTTCTGGGTGAAGATATACTTCAGACTCTTGTGGTCGGTAAACACCTCATATTCGACTCCGTACAGGTAGTGTCGCCATTTCTTCAGGGCGAACACGATAGCTGCCAACTCTAGATCATGAGTAGGGTAGTTGACTTCTTGAGGTCTCAGCTTTCGAGAAGCGTAAGCGACCACCTTCCTATCTTGCATCAATACTGCTCCCAATCCTTCTTTCGAGGTGTTGGTATACAGCGCGTAAGGTTTCCCTTCCTTTGGCAGACTCAATACTAGCGCCGTCATCAATTTTTGCTTCAGTTCTTGAAAGCTTTTCTCAAATTTCTCGCTCCACACAAATAGAACATCCTTCCTTAGCAGTCGGGTCATGGACGATGCAAGCATCGAGAATCCCTTGATGAATCTTCAGTAGTAACTAGCCAATCCCAAGAAACTTTAGATCTTGGTGATATTCTCTGGCTACTTCCAGTTTGATACCACTTTAACCTTTGCCAAGTCTACCTTGATTCTCTCATTAGTCACCACGTGGCCAAGGAATGCCACACTGTCTAACCAGAATTCACACTTGCTAAACTTGGCGTATAGCTTGTGCTCCCGAAGCTTCTCCAATACGAGCTTCAGATGCTCCGCATGCTCCCCCGGACTCTTGGAGTAAGTCAAAATGTCGTCGATGAAGACCACCACGAACTTGTCCAAATAAGGTTGGAACACTCGGTGCATCAGGTCCATAAATACTGCTGGAGCGTTGGTCACCCTGAACGGCATTACCACGAACTCGTAATGTCCATATCTGGTGTTGAAAGCAGTCTTGGGGATATCATCCTCATTTATCTGCACTTGGTAGTATCCTTGCCTCAGATCTAACTTGGAGTAGCAACTGGATCCTTGCAACTGATCGAACAGCTCGTCAATTAGTGGTAGGGGATACTTGTTCTTGATCGTCATATTGTTCAAACCCTGATAATCGATGCATAGCCTCAGAGTTCTATCCTTCTTCTTCACAAATAGCACAGGCACTTCCCAAGGCGACGTGCTAGGTCTAATGTAGCCTTGACTCACTAACTCATCCAACTGTTCCTTCAACTCTTTCAGCTCTGCCGGTGCCGTCCGGTACGGGGTTCGCGATATCATTCCGCTCCCGGAACTAAGTCGATGGTGAATTCTACTTCTCAGCTGGGAGGTAAAGAATCAAGTTCCGCTAGGAACATATAAAATCCTTCACTACTTCAGTATCCTCCAGAGTGCACTGGTCCTTTGGCTTGTTTATCACGTAAGCCAGGTACCCTTGACATTCTTGCTTCAGCTGTAACACCCCACGACTACGTACCCTAAAAGGGCGGGGATGTCACCCCGTCCCGTAGGACAAGAGGTCTTTAGAACGAGGTATAAAATATAAAGGCAATCTCCAAAGGAATCAACTTAGATAAATAAAGAAATACTATTATTACATCAGGCTCAACTTGGAGCAAAATGAAATAAAACAAATATTGTTCAGAAGTATAAACGACAAAAGTCCCCTAGAACAGCATAGGAAAAATAGCCAAAGCCTCTAGTATCAAGCCCCGCTGCCTCAACACAATCTATCTCCTGAAAATATGATGTAAAATGGTGTGAGAATAAATCTCAGTAAGTCCTGTGTGTGCACATGGTGTTTAAAACTGTACGTGTATGCAAAGTGGAAAACATTTGTAGAAATATTTGGAAAGTCATAAATAATTTCTCTTTCGCAAAGAGTGGGTTTTCCCATAATCATACTTTACACAAAACAATCATCCACTCGAATAAACAGTTATGTCACCACACGTTGGGCTCTATGAGAACAAAATGGCCAAGGCACCATACTTTGTACACCTTGTCCGGACCAGATTACCACACGTTGGGCGTTCTGATCAAGGTGAGTGTATATCTCACCGGGTGAGATACTCCTCCATCTCTACACCCAACAAAACCATCCGGGTGTCCATGCCGGGAATATAAATAATACCATGCCATGTACAAATGCTAGCTCGGACTGGCCTGACCAACCAACACTGTTGCCTTTTCTAGCAGAGTTCATCTTTTGGAGGTGGCCTCCTGCCAAAAGACTTACGCTGGCCCTCCAAGAGTAGTATTGTTAGCCTACCCTTATTGAGTACTCAACGAACATATCCGTCAATTCCTAATTCAAAATATCTCCACACCTTGGCTTTGTACAACGTGGTTTTTCTCTAAAAGAGTTTTCTAAAAATTTAGTAAAGAATAATTTTCTTGATAAAATCATTAGTTTGACAAAACCGTTTAAAGAATAATCATCCACGTTTACAACCCAAATAATCATAGTTCAATAATAGCTTTACTAAGCTTCACAACATAGACTTGCCATCACAACATTTAACAAAAGAGTTTATGCAAGGACTTACTTGATATGCCTCAAATAAACGTGACAAATTCACAGCTTGCTTTTCTCAATTATCCTCCTGATCTAAAACATATAATATCATGATCAGGGTCTCAATTAATTCAAACATGCTCTAATCTCATTTATTTTCACAACAATTCGCAATCCCCTATTTAATTCCAAGTAAACTATCCAATCCCCAAATATCATACACCATGACCACATGTTCATCTCATTAATAAACATCATTAAACTTTACTTTCGGCATCAAGGGCGGGTATTCCCTTACCTTGCAACAACCGGGTGATGAGGTCTCGATGCTCCTACGGTTGTCGTCCCGAGTTCGCTTGAGAAGAAGAGAAAAACTACTCCCTTTTGTAAAAAAAGTGGCGGCACAATCTGGAAATTCTTTCCAGATTTTTAGCTAACATTCTAGGGTTAAAATCAATAAGGTTTCCTACTAGTAAAAGGACTCTTTAATTCCAACTATCCATGGTAGCATCCATTAAGCAAAAATCAAGCTGGAACTTTATTTACTAGCTAGGGTTTTTTTTTCCCAAAAATCCTAAGGAATAAAAGCTGAAAATTAAATGTGAACTTTATTCACATCAAGGTCCTTGAATTTAGGAAGTAAATATAGAAACTTATTTCCTTGGAATAATGACACTAAAATTTCTCTAGGTTTCCTAGATCTTTTTCGGCCAAGACATGGAAACTCTAAGGAAAGGAATTTTCAAGAAGAGGAACTAACTTCACAAAAAGTAGGATTCGAACTCGAGTCACCAAAGGAAATCACCAACCTCCCGCTATTCCAAAACAACTCCAATACTAATTTTTTTCTACAATCAGTTCTCACCACCTCAATACTGATCCTTCCAAATCTTCGATCAAACCTCCCTTATCCAAATCTTTAACAACACAACTATTTCACATCAATTAATTCAATTCCAAGAGCAACGGAAAAATTCACATGCATCCATGCAAATAAAATAATTCTAAGCTACCACATAAAATGCAAAATGCTATGCAATGCATGACTTTTCCCCATAGTCAAAGGTGGTTTTGGCCTGGGTATTACATCAACAATTTTCGAGCCGTAGCCCCCGCGATCAAATACTTTAATTCTTTCACTCTCTTGCCATCTTACTGAATGCCTGTTCCATTAACACATCAACCGGTGCTTTAGGCCCCTTTTCCCACACTACCGGTATGATGGAAGGTTTTGGGTAGGACCCACTGGTGCTGTCCGGGCCTGCTTCCCCCAGAACTCTTCTGCTCGACGTGGCTACATAGCGCTTGGGTGCCATTCTCAACCATGCCCAAATAATGAGTGTATGCATTCAAGTTTAAAACATTTTGAGCATGTATTCACAGTCAGATTTAAGCAAAAGAAAATCATATGCACGTTTTTGTATAAAGGATTGCAAAAAATTCTTTTCTCAAACCTTAGAGTACTCCAGGTACTCTTATTTTCATAAATTTGAAATGAAAGCAGTAAACATAAATGAAGTCTTAAACATAGAAGCTCGTAGAAAGCAATAAATAAAGCATCCCAATCATATCAGCACATAGCCTTTCTAGTCCTCGTTAGAATCCTCATCATTAGCCTCATACAACCAACCCCCAGAATCCTTGGAAAAATCTACCCTAACCCCACTGGCAAACCCCTCTATTGTCTCCTTCCCAGGGCACCTAGAACTCTTCCTGGGCTTAACTCGGCTGAAAGAAGGGATGAAAGAATGCCTAGGTGAAGACTCATAATCTATCTCCCCTGGGTCATCACTATCTGCTGCTAAGTCCACTACGGGACTAGGAGGGTGGGGTACAGGCTCCATTGCTATCACCTCATCATCACTATCAGAGTTTATGTCTATCACTGAGATTGGGGGTGGCTGAAGAATCTGGACCTCATCATCACTGCTATCCTCTATAGGGATAACTGGCTGAGGGGCCAGTTGGGGAACTGGAAGGTCCTCCAAGTATATAGGGATAGGCGGGTGCCATTGTAGCCCTTTCCTTGCGGCCCTAAGCATCCTAACCATCCTACAACATTAACAAGATAGGTTAGATAAAGATTTAAACTCAAATAAAAAGCATATATACTATCAATATTTGCCTAAACCTAGTTTCTAATACCACTTGTAACACCCCACTACCTAGGCCCGCCAGGGCCGGGGATGTCACCCCGTCCAAAGAATAAGGGGTCTTTATAACTAGGACACACAATAAAAATAGCGAAATAAAATCAATACTTTAACTTAAAATTTATTACAACCCGAGAGTAAGTCTAAGAATTCCAAAATCAAATCCATAATAAAAATTATCCACTCTCAACTCCCCAAAGCATTACACAAATTAAACATCAGAAAAATCTTCCAAAGGCAGGCAATATCTAGCTACTCATCTCCACAGTAGGATCGACCTAAAATCATGGTAAGAACGGTGATGAGATAAAAATCTCAGTAAGTCCGTGTGTGCTTTGAGTGTCCAGTGGAAACAATTCGTGAATGCAAAGTATAAAACCTTTATAAGAGAAATACTGGCAAGCAATAAACATTAGTTAAAAATCAAGAGTGGTGTTTTAGTTTTTCCAACCAAACAGAATCAATAAAATCAACCACTCAGAAGAAATGATCATGGGTTACCACACGTTAGGCCCCATAACCAGTCAGAATGCCGACACTTCGTGCAGACTGACAAAAGGTTGGTGATCAGCCTACCGGGCAAGATATTCCTCCTTCTCTATACCTAAACAACAACTGGGTGTCCATTCTAGCAAAACACAGTCACTTGACTGAATAAAATAACTGCTAGCTTGGACCGGGACGACTTACTGAACTGACATCCTATCCGGGAAGGTCTTACCCCTCAGAGGTGGTCACCTACTGAGAGACTTACCCTAACCCTTCAAAGACTAGTACCAACAGTCCACCTTTATTGAGTACTCAACGTAACGTATCCCACTTGGGAAAAATGAACAAAACATAGTTCCACTTGAACATCGCAATTAAGGGTTTCCAAAGTCTTTGTCAAAATCAGTTTTTGAAAATGTTTTGAGAGTGAGTAAATCTGCTTATTGATTTTCAAATAATTGTTTGATTTAAATAAGAAAGAAGTCAATCCTCAATCGCCTTTGCAAAAATGAGTGTCCATGCACTCTACATTTGGCTTGCCATTATAAACATTTCGCATCAAACAGGTTTTATGCAGGAGCTTACCTGATCCTTAGCTCAAGATAAAATAAAGATCTTCAACCGCTGACCCAACCCTGCCTGGGGTAAATATAATCCACAATCAAACTCAAGCCAAAATCCACTATCAGAAATAAGACTAGCTCAACTCACTACTATCATGATCCTAGTGTCCCAAGCTTTAAGGCAAAATAATAAATATGAAGGTTTATAAGCTAAGTCTAATTTGATATTTAAAATAATTAGTGTTTTGGGAAATATGTACTAATAAGTTGAAGGTTTAAATTCTTGCTAAGAATAATTTAGAGTTTATTTGGTGAAGAGTCCTAGGTGGTATTAGATAACGTAATGATCTATTAATAACTAATTGTTAGAAAATATTTGACAACTAAAATTAGTTGAGAATAAATTTCAATGGTCTTGATTGAAAGAAAATAAATAAATTTTAATAGGTTTTGTGAGCATAAGACTTACAAAAATTAATGTTCTACTTATTATGATTATTCATATAAAAGGTTTTTATGTGATTTATTATTTAATATAATATCTCTATATTTTATAAAAGCTATCATTCATTTGACCAAAATATCCTTATTTTATATATGATAATCCAAATCTACCTTTCCTAGGGTTTTTCAAAATTTATTAGCAAAATTTAATATTAACCATTTTATTGTTGAAATAAAATTAGCTTAGGGAAAACTAGATCATGATCGTAATTCCACTTGCTAACCATAATCATGAACATACACTCCACTTCAATTCATCAAGTCATCCAAATCATGAATAAAACATAGATCTAAATTTACCAAGGCATGATCCAACCTCTTCTAGCATAAACATAATCATGGCTCGATCAAACATACATGAATATAAATCTTATTCACCAAAGGTGACATAATCTCTAACATGCTTGATGACAAACATCATTCACAACATGGAGACATGTATTAAACCCTAAAACATCATATTACCATCCAAGATAAATCATCACATGCATCAACCCCAACTCCATCATATACACACATTCATTCATGCTTCAATCTCAACTCATCACAATAACACATGCTTAAACCATAATTATAGCCCATCTCATTCCAATATCATCCTAGAGACATGAATCTAGAGTCTAAAAAGAGGGTTGAAGGGACTTACTTGATTGATGAGTACCTTGAAGGAGTTCTAAATGGATCTTAACTCCTAGATTTGTCCAAGGGAGATGAAGAAAGGTTGGCCATTGTTGAAGAGATCATTCGGCCAAGAGGGAGAATGTATTCGGCTAAGATAGAGAAAGAGAGAAAAAAAAGAGAAGAAGAAAGTCCGTTAGCATGATCATACACTTATATATTCATTAGAGATTGAAGATTAGTGGAGAAGAAGTTGATTGAACAAACTTACCTTGAAGGTGTTCTTGAACCTTCACAAAAATACTGATTTTTTATCCAAAAGAGAGAGTTGAATTTTGGAGATTGATGTTAAAAATGGTATGGATGGAATCACGGCAGTGAGTAGATGAATTCTGGAATTTTTTTTGAAGAAGTTTGAAGTGGTTTGGAGAGGTATTAGGTGTGAGAAGTGAGTAGGTGTTCTATGTGTGCTTGAAGGTTGAAGAGAATGGAGGGATTTTGGTTTGAAGCTGTCGAAATTCTGTGTGTATGCAGTGGCTGAATTGTTTGTGTAGTTTAGGTAGATGATTTTTCTTATTTCAAAGGAAAAGGAAAGGCTGGTTGTTGAAATCCTAAAAGAATATTTTTGGAAATCAAATTTGGAAACAAAATATAGCAAGAATATCTTTGATCAATAGAGAGCTTTTTGGAGCTGCTATGGCCGACTGATGTTCAGTGTTTCGGCTGGATGAAAGCTGGTTGAAGAAGGTTATTGGTGGCTGAAAAGAAGGAGTGTAATGGTGAAGGAAAGGTCTGGTTGTTTAAGGGTTATTTTATGGAAGTTTTCTAAATTAGGATTGCTGGAATTTTGGTATCCAATCAAGGCATGATTGGAGTAATTGTTGGAGATATTTTAGGGGCAGCCATGACTGATTTTCGTGCAGAAGGTTGGGGAAGACAATGGAGTTCTGTTCATGGCTGTTCAAGGGAGGTTTGTGCAGAAAAAGGATAAAGTTTTGGCCAGGGCTAGAATAGGAAACAAAGTTGGAAAATTCCTGCACAGAATTTCACCGTTGTTGGAATTTTTCAGGGCAGCTTTTGCTGCCATTTTCCAGCCAGATTGCAGAGAGTTTGAAGGGGCATTCAGAGGACTTTCATGGCTGGTTTCTAGCCTTCTTCATGGAGTAAAAACATGGCTAAGGAGCTGGGAGAACACTAGAAGGAAACAGCCTGGTTTAATACCACCGAAGCTGTGATTTTGCCTAGAAATTTTTTTGCTTTTGCACAGCATCTGTGCAGTCCAAAATTGGCCAGAAAATTTCAGATTTCAAGCTATTCAAAAGAGCCATTTTCTGGCTGCATTTGGGAGGGAATAATGGCTAAGAATATCGACACTTTGCATGCACAAGAAGCTGGAAAATTTTTAGATCATTACATGAAGGAAAATGAACCTAGCTAGAGTGAAGTTTTGAAGGTTCACTAGGAAAATTAATTCTCTTGGAACCTTCCCCATCTCTTCCGCATTTTCGGTTCATAAGATGTCTTTCACTAAGATATTTTGAACCTTCAAGGCCATAGCACTTTACTGAAATTTATGGAATGAAATTGGCTAAAACAAATTTGTCCAATCTAACGAGTTGAGAATTAGGAAAAATTAAATATGAAGAAGAAATGAATTCCCTTATGAATTTTTGTGGGGCACAAGAATAGGATTGGGATACTCCTATTATGTCTCTCCTAAGATAACACCTCTACTCTACTCTAAAGCACCTAAGGCCAAAAATACAACCTTCCCAAATAAAAATAAAATTTAATCATGCTAAAGCTCCAATAATGGAATTTGAACCCAAGACCTCAAGAATTAATTCCAAAGCTCTAACCACTAAACCACAACAACTTTTCTTCTTATTTTCTCTCTAAAATATTTTTCCTATTTAATCATCAAGCTATCTCCCTATTTTCTCCTCAAGCAAAAATTACCATTTTGCCCTTCTTACTCAATAAACATGATCAAGCCCTCGAGACTATAACAGACAAATCCAAGCACATAAAATCACATAAAAATATATTTAAACGTGTAATAAAATATGATATGCATCCCAACCCCCTTACTCTAAGGTTGGTTTCGACTGGAGTTTCATATATAGGGTTGTCCAGGTTATGTACTGGTCAAGGGAGACAAGTTGGAACCAAGATCAGAGTTATGATATTTTATTGGGTATCTAAAAGGGACAAAGAGTGGTTACTTTTATCATTATAAGGAGCAGAAGGTACTGGTTAGTACCAATGGTAGATACTTAGAGGATGATCAAAGTACTACCACAAAATGTTCAACTATGGTGGAACTGGAGAGAAGTTATATTCGGAAGTAACTTTTTCTGACCCAATTGTGGAACAAGAAGAGGCATAGCCTCAAGAGCTTGTACATATGGAGCCTCGTCGTAGTGGGAGGTGTCTAGGGTTCTAGAGAGATTGACTGAAGAAGCTTTCAAACTGGTCTCCGACTATCAAGAACAAGACCCCACTAGTTACGAGGAGGGTATTGTTGATACCGATGCAAATCTCTGGCATGAAGTAATGAAAACCAAGATTGATATGTATCTCAATCTGGTTTGGGATCTTGAAGCTTCACTTAAGAGGATAAAGCACATCAAATGTAAGAGGGTATGCAAGAGAAAGAGGACAGTATATGGGAAGGTAGAAACCTTCAAAGCTAGGCTTGTGGCAAAAGGGTATACTCAGAAAGAGGGAATCGATTATGAGGAAACATTTTCCCCGGTAGCCATGCTTAAGTCCATCCGTATCCTCCTTGCCATCGCATGTCATTATGACTACGAGATACGGCAAATGGATGTCAAGACAGTATTTTTAAATGGCCATCTTAGTAAAGACATCTATATGTCCCAACCGGAAGGCTTTGTTGCTAAAGGCCAAGAGCATATGGTTTGCAAGTTTAAGAAGTCCATTTATGGACTTAAGCAAGCATCGAGAGCATGGAATATTCGTTTTGAAGAAACTGTAAATTCTTATGATTTTATTCAAAACGAGGATGAACCATGTGTGTATAGGAAACTTGAAGGCATTAATGTGGTTTTTCTTGTCTTATATGTGGACGATATTCTACTAATTGGAAATGATGTAGGGTCATTGTCATCTACAAAGATTTGGCTATCTAGTCAATTCAGTATGAAGGACTTGGGAGAAGCCAGCTACATTCTCGGGATTATACTTCTTAGAAATAGGAAGTAAAGAATGTTAAGATTATCCTAAGCGGTATATATTGACAAGATGTTGGCCAGGTACAACATGGATTCATGCAAGGGAGCTCTAATCCCTTGCAGACATGGGTTGTCACTTTCTTCAAGGGACTGTCCTAAGTCTCAAGAAGAAAAGAACAGAATGAGTAGGATTCCCTACGCTTCGACTGTGGAAAGTCTCATGTACACCATGCTGTGTACTAGGCCAGATATTTACTTTGTCATATGCTTGGTTAGCAGATATCAGTCAAACCCTGGGGAAGTTCATTGACAAGCTGTAAAGCATATAATCAAGTACCTCAAGGGAACTAGAGATTATATGCTAGCTTATAGGGCTAATGACTTGGTTCTTATAGGATACTCAGACTTCTAGGAGGATAAGGATGAGAAAAAATCCAACTAGTGGATATATCTTCACCATGTCTAGAGGAGATATTTCATAGAGGAATATCAAGCAATCTTAAAGTGCTGACTTAACCATGGAAGCTGAGTATGTGACAGCTTTGGAGTCATCCAAGGAAGCAGTCTGGCTCTGAAATTTCCTTTCATAACTTGGAGTCGTGCCACACATGGACAGGCCGATTGTGATGCATTATGACAACACTGAAGTAGTATCGCAATCGAAAGAACCTCAGAACCACAAGAAAGGGAAGTAAATCGAAAGGAAGTACAACCTGATCCGAGATTTCATCCAGAGACGGGAAGTCATGGTGGAACAGATTGCCTCCGAGAATAATCTAGCAGATCCATTCACCAAGCCTTTGGCTGAGAGAGTCTTTAAGAAACACTTAGACGCCGTAGGGGTGGGCACCTACGGACTTACTTAGTCTTTGAGTGCAAGTGGGAGATTATTGGGATGTATGCCCTCTTAAACTAGGTTTCTGATGTAAAAATTGAATGTTTTAATAAAAGAATTTATTTTCAAAAATTGTTTGTGAATTTACAATTTTATTTGTGCACAATAACGTTTGGAAAAAACCCATTGTGTTTAAGTAAGTGGTCCATGTGAATGGAAGTCTTTCACAGTAAGGTATGGATCACGGGTTACTTAACACATAAACACTCGTTCTTAACCGATTGATGAGAATGGGAATCTCATCATGTCTAGGTTATTACGTTGTGAATTTTAAATGGGGAATGGCTTATCTTTAGCCAGTGAGTAGTCCACTCACTTCATGATATAAACGTATTTCAAATACGTAGAACAGGACCTGTAGTAGTGGTTTCTAAAAGTACTATATGGTAGAAACGTAGACTACTACCACTACAACGTGGACTAGTACTCTACGACTTGAGTATGAGTTAGTGGTCTAAGGAAGCTGGAAGCATATACTTTGATATGCTATAGTTGAGGTTCTATCGTAGGGCCAATATATACTTGCATGTTAGGTATGTGTGACTAGTTAGCTAAAACAAACTTATACAAGATAATTTCTATACTATATCGCCCCTTGTGGTTGTCTGAATGATCTAAATATCCAAGACCCTGAGAAACATGACTTGGATGTTTGCTTTAGGGTAGCTCCCTTGGAAAGCGGAAACAATCCAGGAAGTCGTGGATCATTGGACTAGAAGCCTAAGGATGGTAGATGTCATTTAGAGAAGTGTTAGTACACTTCTTCCTCTCTAAATGTATGGCGACATATTGAGGGGTATTTTAGTCATTACACCTGTAGGTCGAAGACTTTGCTAACGCAGCACTGTCCTTGCGGTCAATATTTCCTTATAGTGGTATTAGAAAATATTTAAAATGCAAAAAACAACTATTTATATGGCAAGGATATTTTGGTCATTTTAGTTGCCAAGGCAGTATACCTTTTGGTCCATAGTATAAACCGTGAGTCTTAATTAAATACGGGCTAAGGAATTGATTTTAAATTAAATTTAATTTATTTTGTTACAGTAGCCTGATTTAATTATTGGGCTAAAATAAAATAAAGGTCCATGGAGAGAGAATTAATAAAATTATTTTAGTGGGTTAATTAATTATTCGGGGCTTTAGCCCAGTTTGAATAATTAAAGATTAACTTAGGACTAAACTAATATAGACTTATTAATTATTTGGACTGGAAAATTAATTATGAATTGGACCATTAGGTTTGTTCTAATTAGAATAATTAATTATACCCCCAAAAAAGCTAAACTAAAAGTCTAATGGCCCAGCCCTGTTTAACCTAGGGTTTTATTTAGGTTAAACAAAATGATTGGAAACAATGTGGTTGGAAGAACATACACTCTCTGAGACGACTTCTTCTCTGTAAAAGGCCAGACGTCTCTCTCTCTCTCTCTCTCTCTCTCTCTCTCTCTCTCTCTCTCTCTCTCCAGAAAAAAAGGTTCCTTAGTCTGTAGTTGTTCACCAAACAGATTTAGGTAGGCCATATACTGGAAGATCGAGATATTTGTTTTCACCTACATGCAAAGACAGAGTAGGATGCTTACAGGAATCGCACCAGAGGCTTCCACCAGCATACCAACCCTAGCGGCACACATTCCGGTCCAGTCAATTGTTAGAATGAGGGAAAAAGGTAAAATTTTTTAAAACCTCGAAATCTGTACAGAGCCTAACCGGCACCGGCTAGGACTGCCAGGGCCGGCACTGGCACTGTCCTGGAGTTCCCCTATTCTTTGTTTTTCCAGTTTTTTATCTTTGGTTCTGCTACGGGCCTTATGTTTTTGGTTTTCTATGCCTTCAAAAGAACCTCTGTTTTTGCTTTTAGAAAACCAGAAAGGAGAAAGTTGCAAATAGAGAAGAAGATAATGTTTTCTAGCTTTTCCATGATTAACACACTTCGTCAAAAAAATTCCTTTTCACTGCAACACTGGGAGGATAGACATTCTGGTATATTCGTGAGCCAACAACCGAAACCCTGAATATCACTTGGATAAGCTTCTAGGATTTCAAACTCATTCTTCCCCAAGAACATCCTTACCTAGTAAACCAGGTACTATAGCCCTAGTTAAACTAGGCTTAGGTTTGGGGCATAGATTCTCGGTCTAAGCTATTGGGCCAAATCTAACTATTTAATTATGACTTATTAAGAGCCCAATAAATAATTATTTGACCCCAATATACCAAGATAAATTACCAAGTCGTAAACCTAGTTTAAGCTCAAGTTAAATTTTCAATTATTGAATCTGGGCCTAGGACTTAATAATTAATTAACCAATTAAACTAAGTAATTAATCCATTTTCTCTGCACATTTGATTTTTTTGTCTCCTAATAATAAATTAGACTACCTAAATAAAATAAAGTCTTCTTTAATCCTGACCATTTTCCTCAACCCAAAATCAATCTGGACTTACGGGCAACTAAAATGACCAAAATACCCTTGTTATAGACATAGTTGTATTTTGCATTTTAATTATTTCTTAATACCATCATATGAAAATATTGACCGCAAGGACAATGCGCGTGTATTAATGTCTCTGTCCTACTGGTGTTATGACAAATATATCCCTTTAGGTAATGCTGTATATTTAGATAGAAAAAGAGTACTAACACCCGTAGTTCAATTATTCACAACTTCTTAAAATATTTACACATTCCATGGAAGCTTTCTTAAAGTAAACATCCAGGTCATTTTTCCTAGAGTCTTGGATTATTAGATCATTTAAAGAGTCACAATGAGCGATATAGTGTAAAAGCTCTATTTTATGGATCTGTCTTAACCAATAGTCACATATATCCAACATACAACTATATTGGTCCTGCAATAGAACCTTAACTATAGTATATCAAAGTGTATGCTTCTAGCTTCGCCAGACCACCGACCTATACTCTAGCTATAGGGTATAAGTCTTCGCTATAGCAATAGCAGTTTGAGTTTCTACTATATAGTACTTTTAGAAACTACTATCACATGTCTAGTTCTACATATTCGAAATATGTTTATGTTATGAAGTGAGAGGACTACTTATTGGCTAAAGGCAAGCCATTCTCCACCTGCAATTCACAACAAAATAACCTTATCATGATAAGATTCCCATTCTCACCATCCTGCTAAGAATAACAGTTTATGTATTAAGTAACCCATGATATACCTTATTGTGAAAAACCTTGATTCACATAGATCACTTATTTAAACATAATAGGTGATTTCTAGTGAAATCCTGCATAAATTAAAAATGAGAATACACATACAAATTGTGAGAATAAAACTTTTATTAATTTTATCAAAATTATATCAGTAATATAGTTTTAGTGGGCATACATTCTAATAAAAATTTAAAATTTGCTAAATTGATCTTTGTTGTTAATACGAAGTGTTCTAATTCCAACTACAAATGTGAAAGTCCAAGGTCTGTGTTGTATAGTCAGGCTTCCAAATTATGTAATCTAGTTTACAAGTTTTTGTTGTATTTTTTAAATACAAAGGATGAGTGGTTATCTGGTGCTCTGTGGTGCTACGAAGCCAATTTTATAGAAGGACAAAGTTTTCTAAAAACTTTTCTTGAGCTTTCCGGAAATAAGTTCTAAAATAGGTTCGGCAAATTTTGATAAAGGTTGTTGGCATATAAAAATTACTCTAGGTTTAAGTAAATCAAAGGGTCTAGAGTCTTCTATTTTTTTAGGAATAAATACAATTTCTAACTCCTTGTTTTGAAATTCTTATAGCTTAGCTGTAACTTGCATAATTTCTTTATTTTGAGAAGTAATCATGTTTTTGTGCAGCTTATGCTATTGTCGCAATATGTGAGTTGATTTTTTGCTTTTAGAATTAACTTCCTCATTTTAAGACCTATACTAGTCATTTAATAATTTAAAATTTCTAGTCTCTATATCACACTATCTTCAAAATTCTAATTTCTTTGAATTGTCTTGTTCTAGTGCTGGAGAATTACTCGTGCTAGGTGCTTCTATAATTTGAGTGAAAATTCTAGTCATGTCATTTCTACAGTCAAGATCAATAAAGAAATTAGTGCCAATTTGATATCAAGCAAATTCTAGTGCTACATGAATATTTCTAAACCCTTTATAATATGGCCTTTGAAAATTTTGTACACATTATATGACAGAGGTCCATTTTAAGTATACCCCTATTTGCTGACCATGTGTTACTACGTAATATGAAAAACTCTATTTCAGCAAATTGCTAAGATAAAAGGCTAAGGCATTTAAACTTTTTTTTCTTTTAACTTTCATTTTGTGCATTCCAAAAATTATATAAAAATGTCTAATGGATTTCTTCTAAATTACCTTCTACTATAGATCTAAAATAGATATTTTTTCCTCTAAGATACTTGGTGAACTCCCCTATTAGCCAATCTTTATAGTGTTTCTATTGAGAGGCATTTGTTAATTCACATATTTTTTGTTAGTAATCTTCACAAAGGATCTCCTATTTTATTATTGTGTCCTTTTAGGTGTTCAAAATTAATCTTATGTCCATCATTTGTAATTCTATCTATGAAATTTAACCATCTTATTTGAGAACAACGTTTTTCAATTTTCTTAGTAATAAATTTTACCATTTCTTCACAATCAATTCTAAATGTAAATTCTTATTTATTCAAAATAAATACACGAAAACTATCTAATGCATAACAAATTTCTAATAATTCTTCGTCAATGCTACTAATATATATATATATATATATATATATATATATTTGTATATTTATCACAGCTATATCTAGAATTTTATTCCTATAATTTATTACTATATTTATGAGGTGTGGATTTTAGAACAACACCTCATCTCTTTTCACACCCATCTATTTCTATCATTAAATAATTACTATATAAAGGTAATCTTAGATCAAGTAAGCTTTCTACTTTTCCATTTATTTATGTAACTAATTTTATTTCTTTTTTGTTAAAATATTTTTGTCCTTTATGACTAGTTTTACTCTATAAATGTCATTATTTTACTAAGATATTTAATAAATGGTTTTGCATAATTTAAAAGGCTAAAAAATTGTTACAAATATTTTGTATCTTCTATTTTGTCCGAAAATTGTAATATGTTTTTACTATTATGTGGTTGTAATTTTCCTTAAACAATTTCTATTCCTAAAAATTCTATATTTTTTTATTAACTGATCTTTTTTACTACAAATTATAGTTCCATGTTTTAGGAATTCAAACAAAATAATTTTAAGATGGCTAATATGTTCCTTTTTTGTTTTTATGTACACCAAAATATCATCTATGTATACCAAGAAAAATAACTATATTTGCTAAAGATTGTATCTATTTTTATCTAAAAAGTTGCAGCTGTATATTTTAAACCAAAGGGCATTACAAACCATTTAAAAAGTCATAGTGGGCAAGTAAAGGTAGTCCATGCTTTATTATATGGGTGTATTCTAATTTGCCAAAATCTCAATTTATAGTCAAATTTACTAAATATATAAAATCCTTGAATTCTATTTATTAAAATGTATATTATAACTATTTTCTAATGTATTATCACTTAGGCTTTTATAATTTATTATCATTTTTACTTTTTTTCCCTAACAATTTCACTACATTTTTAGCAATAAGCATAACTTCTATAAGGACTACTACACTTCCTGGTGACTTATAATTTTCATAGATCTCATATGTGTATCTCAAATTCTTTTATTTCATCATTACTAGTTTTAATCTTGGTTATAGTAATTTTAAAATTTGTGTTTAAGATTTCTAGTTCGCAAATTTTTCATGGGATTTTCTCCAATTATTTCTTATTTTCTGAATTTACTAACTACACTATCAATATCACTAATTTTGGTTTCTAATAGATTGTATATTTTTTCTGTATGTACATATTTTAACTGTATTTCTTGATCTAGCCATTCTAGTTTGGATTCCATTTGTTCTAGAAATTCAATTTGTTCTATATCTAGTTCTATATCTACTTTAGCTTGTTTACATTGGCAAAAATTCTACACTTACAATTTGCTAAGTCTCCTTTTTGTGGAGTTTCTATTTCTGTGCATTTTTACAGTGGGGGTTGAAGGTGTCCACGATGCTTCTAAGAGTGATTTGACATGTCGTAAGGTAAACTACTACTTTTTAAGAATTGGATACTAGTACAAGTAAGAACTAAACCATGATAATAATGAAGCATAAATCTAATCTTAGAACTAATTTATAATTAGTAGGCCTAATATACATATTAGGCACATAAGAAAGTTCAATATAAGAGGAAGAAGAAATTTTAAAATGAAACTCTAAATTCTCTTTTAGAATTTTTATTGTAATTCTCTTATTCTTCTCAATAAGAGTGGAAAAAGAGAGAGGAGGTAAAATGAGAAAGAAAATTTAGGTTGAGAAAAGAGAAAATAAGGAAGCTGTTAAGGAACAAAAACCTAAATTTTTACTATCATACACAAACTCTTGTTTACCTTCTTATGTAGCGAAATCCATCCAAACAACAAGGCATATCAATTTGAGGATGAATCATCACAAAAAGGGGGGGGAATAATAGGAATCTGCCTATGCAACCAGGCACATCTAAAGAAGCATGACAGAAAGTCAACACTTACTTTGAGGTACCTTGGGAAAACTTAATAATCAAGAGGTTTGAAAAGAATTTTCAAGCCATCAAAGTATACAAGCCAAGAACTAGGAAGATAGTAAAATATGGGTGCCAGAATGAAGGATCAAAGGAGTTCAAAATCAACACCATCACATATGAAAGATTAAGAGCCCTTAGAAACCAATTGAGGAGTAAAAAGATGTCAAAAAGAAGTTATTTCAACTTGAAGATCAAGGAATGGCTCAAGAGATCTAAGGAAATGAGATTGATCAAGCTTGGGAGTGTGATGCGTATTTATTTGGGTATAAAAATCATATAAAAACTAAGCACATTCTAAATCAAGTTTACATTAAAATGTTAACCCCAAATTATACATATGAGCAAGCGTACTCATCATTAACATAGCATTGGGTTCAAACGAGTATCGATCCTCAAGGAACACATATGCATTAATCACTCTTCCTTCATTGTTTAACCGACTCGATAAAGTGAAAAAGAAATAAAAGAAAACAAAAGAAAATAAAAAATATATATATATATATATATATATATATATATATATATACATGTCAAGGATGGAAAATTATGTAACTTAAACCATTGTTTTGACAAACATGACCTTAAAGTACCTAATCATTATCATAACTAATCATTCTCTTGGCATCATGAAGGATTAAAGTAGACTCACTTATTTTCCAATCCATGAATCCCTATCTTCTAGATAACTTAGCATCACATTCCTGTCTCAACCAGTCTTACCCAAAAGATGCATTAAATACAATCCTTTGATTAAATTTCCATTCCTGGCAAACTTAAAACATAAAATTAACCAAAGAATCCATTCCTAACAGACATCAATTAACCTTTAATTACCTTATTCTTAGTAATTAACCCATTTCCAAGCATGTTAAGAGACAACATATACGAAATCAATGAATTGAAACCACCATCAACCCATTTTCCAAGCAAGTTCATGGAAAGAAACAACCAATTAATCACATAATAGGCACAAGTAATTAAATACCAAGAAAACAATCAATTAATCAAAAGAACAAATAACTCTAGAAATCATGAACATCTAAAACAATGTCAAATTACAATAAAACAATTAACATATCATTATTCAAGAAAAAGAAAACAAAGAAAAAGAAAGCACTTATAGACACGCCTCCTTCTTCTTCCTTTGAAGACCTTCTTGCACAACCCTCGAATTGAAGAATTCCTCCTTTGAGTTGAGTGATTTTCTGTGATGATCAATGAATTCTTCCCTTTTCCCTTGTGTTTTTCATCTATTTATAGACTTCGGAAGTGCTTAAACTCGTTGGTGTAATGTTCTTGGCCGAGTAGAAGTTGGAAAGTACTAAAACTTTACAGATTACCAAAAAACTGCATAGAAAAATCAAAGCAACGCCTTAACTTCAAGGCACAGCTGGCGCCGCCTAGGCTGCCGGAGCCAACACTAGTTGTGTTCCATTTCTCCAATTGTTCGCTGATTTTTTCATGATTTCAGCACTACGCAGTCCAAAGTACAACCGCGCACCACCTTGGCTACTGGAGTCGGCGCCGGTTCCATTCTGTTCCGCTCTATTTTGACCATTTTCTCGTTGCTTCAAAGTTTGTATAAAGTGTGCATGGCCTGCGCTGGTTCCTCTGTCCTGGCCGGCGCCGCCTCTATTCTATTTTGTGACGTTTTTGCTTTGTTTTACCCCAAAAATCTATAATAATAAACAAAATACCTTTCCCAGGGTAAAATCTCAAATATGAAGGAATGTGATTAGTCATTGAATAAAATGTATAATAAAAGAACCTCAAATAACTAAGAAAAGCATGACTAATTTAGCCCCTATCAGAGTGCAAAATAGGGGTTGCATATCCTGTATGCACGACCAGAAAAATAAGCCGTACATTTTGTAAAAAAAAAAAGAAAGAAAATCAGTCCTAATAGTTTGGTACACAACTAGAAATACGACTGTGCCATGCACAGCTGGATGCACGATCGTGCATCTGCCCATGCCCAGCCACTGGCAACTCAACCCGATGGTGGCACGGCCGTGCCCCTACAAGCATGGTCATGTACAAATCTTGAAGCTATTTTCATGTTTTACTTACTTTATTTTTACTACATTTTGGTTCTTATTTAATTTTTCACGAATTGTAAAGTGTTTAAAGGCTTATTTTAGGCCTCTTTTAACTAGCTTAGGTTAAGGGTTTTATATATTCTACATTATAACTCTTGTAATAATTTTTTTTTTAATTTTTGAACATTCTGAATCCAAGAACTCTTGTTTGTGATAAGGCCTACATTTTCTATTATTTTTGTGCTTTGATTAAATAAATTCTTATGCAATTCAGTACTGACCACATCTTTTTTATTTTATTTTTTCTTGAAAATGAAAAATATCAATTATAGATAAAAAAAAAGGAAGAAAAAGAAAGAGAATAGAAAATTTGGGTAAAGTAGAAGACAAGGCCGCCAAATGCATTTTTGTCCAGGAAGCAGTCGGCCAGCCACTAGGTGATTTTCAGAACTGCAATTTATCCGAAATGTATGTGGCCAAGGAAACCTCAAGTTCCTCAGGTGATATGACCTTGTGTGTGGGCTTTTTCTTGGTGTTGTGAGTGGTTTAGTTGGTTATGTGTTCAGTTCAACCAAATAGGACCAAAACAGAGATTCTTATTGAGACAAAAAGGAGAAAATGAAATAACATCCTACCCTCTATCAAACCCTTGAAGAACTAAGCTTCAAAGACCCTCAAGAAAAGTAGAAAGTTCTACTACAATCTCACCCCAATATCCTGGAAGCAACTAAGGCAAACAAGAACAAATAGAATAGAGAAAATAGGTACCCAAATAATGAAATTCAAACAAACCTTAGAAGAACAAAGAAACTAAGATCCATTCAAAGAAACCATATTGGATTATCCAAATCATTTTATAGACTCGTTCATAAGGAGGACTAACCCTTAAGCATGGTCTTGAACAAGATGAACAAGGAGGCTAAGGCTTCTCAAGATTCTTTCTCAAATTTGAATTAAAGTGTGTGAATTGTGTTGTCAAATCACAAAAAGTTCTATTTACACTACCCTAACCCTAGCTATGTAATCCCTGAGGTTCTATTACAGTTTAGGATCATAATAAGTCTTTACAAGTAATTAAAATTAAAGAAAACTGGAGAGAACATAAAAAACGCAGGGCAGCCGATAGAGCCGGCGCCGGTTGCGATCTGTTTTTAGGTGGTCGAATGGTAGAATAAAGCCGTTGTTGGGTTGATTGAAGCCGGTGCCAGTTCGGCTGCTTGGGGCGGCGCCGACCGTCCTCTAGATGCCTCTTTTTTGTCGAGTTTCATCCATCTTTGTTGCCGGCTTAGTTCTTGTTGGACTCCTTCTTCGATAGTCATCAAACTGAACTCTTGGCTAGCTTCCTCAACCTTCCAACCCTATTCCATCCACAAGCATAGTTATGTGAGCAATTGTAACTCATATTGAAGCTTTTTGGCCTTAAATCTTGTCACCGGTCCTTGTCCTTGCATGGTCACGCCTCCCCCTCCTTGATCTTGACTTCCATGATGAAGCAGAGTCTCATCATCAGGCCACCTAGTATAGGTATGTATTGTGTGTTCTCTAGAATATTGGTGGCCTAGGGAGCTTTCAATTCCCTAGGCCGCCTGATGTTGTTTACATATATGTGTGACGCTTTTAAGGTGGCGGCCTAGGGAACTCTAACTTTCCTCAGCCACCTGGACTTCTTCATAATTGCCAAATTTCTAGAACCATGGTGGCCCAAAGACCTGGTAACATTTAAAATTACCAGATTTCCAGAACTACGATGACTTAGGGGCCTAGTAGCATTCCAAAACCTTCGTGGCCCAGGGAAGTTAAACTTTCCTAGGCTACATTGTTTTTGGAAAATAAGAAGGCCTAGGCAAGTCTAACTACACTGGGCCTCCTACAAGTGAGGCGCGCATCCTGGACTGCAATTTTCAAATTTCACACGGCTAAGGATATATATATATATATATATATATATATATATATATATATTCTTTTAACATAAAGATAGGAAAGGAGAGTTAGAATGGCTTACAATTTTCACTCAGGAACCCTGAGTCATATGGGTTTAAGCACAATGAAGAGAGGAAGACCGAAATATTCAAGGAAGAGGAAGAGGATTTTTCTTGAAGATCTCAAGAGAAAGAAGAAGGAGGCTTGTCTATGAGTTTATTTTTCTCTTCTTTTTGTAACGTTACTTGTAATTATTATGCTAAGATTTAACTTTTTAAAAGAAGGGTTGTACCTTATTTTGGTACTTAAAGATGGTGTACTTTCTTTAGATCTATGATTTTTTTTTTTTCATTCTATGGCATTTAGTTATTTGTGCTTATTTGATTATCATGGTTGAGTTGGGTTTTGATTAATTTGTTTCAAATATTCAATGTTCCTTCCTAATGATTTCGAGAGATGGGGTTAAGGTTATGTGTATGTTGTGTGATTTTAATTGGTATTTTAATTACCTCATGAAGATGGAGTCAAAATTATGGGGTTAAGGTTAGTGTTTTGGAACATGACTCTCTCTTGTGTAAGAACATGACCATTCAAATATTCAACATACACATTTATATTTGTCTAAACAATGAGAAGAGATTGAAGTAGGGGTAGTAATTGCATTTCCTAAGGTTCTTCGATACTTGCCAACTATACTATACTACAAGATAGGTGCACTTTCCTATATGTGTATGTTGTGTGATTTTAATTGGTAATTTAATTAGTAAAACTTGTGTGTATGTGGAGCAGAATTGACATGGATTTTCTAGATGCCCGAACATGCGCATAAAGTTTTTAGCGCTGTTGCCGGAGAACGGCTAAGATTATATTCTAAAAACTTTAATTTTTATTGTTTTAGCCTTGTTCTTTTGTATGTATTTGCACATATCACTAACTATTTATGAATAGTTGTTATCTATGTGTGTTGTGATTTTATTTTATTTTGACCAAAATTGTATTAGCAAATTATTTAATTATTATATTATTGTTGTAAAATCTATTCTTTTAGACTTTGAGTAATTTATTTTCATTTATTAAATTATTCAATAGTATCTTATTTTTTGGTTGAATGAGTATAATTATGAGGAATTTGTTGAATTTAGAGATTTGTGGTGTATATTTCGTGGTGTTGGATTTCTTGAGTTAAAAAATTGAGATTGATTGGTGTTATGGAAATTATGTTCATTTTGCTTGAAATTTGGAGTGTGAAGGTGGATATATGGATATGGTATATGGTATAGGGTTTGGATATTTGAATTTATCCTTTGGGAATTTCTTTTGGTTTATGCTTAATCGTTGTTTGTTTTTGGAGGAGTTGGAAATTTTTTACTCTCTCATGGACTATGCATGTTGATTTGAGACTTCTTGTTATTTTGGAAGCAATGTTATTTTGTATTTTTGCCTAATAAATAATGGGTCTTTTGGACTTAAATTTTTGTTCATCTTTTGGAAATTGAGAAATTACTATGTTTTCATGGAATTTAGTTTTGGTTTGCAATTGTGTGGTTAAATGAATAACTTGGAAGTTATTGATCTTTTGTATTGCTCTTGAAGGATAATTTCCATTGTACATGAGTAGGAGAATTTAAAGTGATATTGTAGATTTTGACCAAAGACTAGAGAGAACTTTAAGAAGGTTAAGGGAATAAATACACACTGCACAATGAGGTGTTCACTTTGAAGATTTAGAAGATATAACTAATCTTGGTGGCCTTGTTGGAGTTCATGGAAAGGAAGTTCAAGATGGAAATGGAAATGAAAAGAGGACAATGCAAGTCATCCCTTCATGGGACAGAGTTAAGCGTATTAAGGCCAAGAGTGGGGGCTAACAACTTCAAGCTGAAACTGTCTTTTATCCAAATGATGCAATAAACTGTGCAATTTGATGTACTCCCAGAAAAGGACCTAATGTGCATATTTCCATATTTCTTAAAATTTGTGTCACCTTGAAGCTAAATGGGGTACCATGGACATGATTAGACTAAGGCTCTTTCCATTCTCTTTGAAAGATAGGGCAAAATTATGGCTAAAATCACTCATTCTAGGCTCTATTACTACTTGGGATGAATTAGATGAAAAGTTTCTCATAAAGCACTACCTTCCCTCTAGGAACATAAAGTTGAAATTTGACATCTTTTCTTTTGGCCAATTGGAAAGAGTGACCCATTATGATAGCTGAAAAACATGGAAGGAGCTTTTGATGAAGTGCCTACACGATAGGTTGGGTTTGAGATTCTAAATTCTAACTTGCCACTAAATATCTTTTGGACGCCTCATTCGAGGGTATTACAGCTACTAATACCCTCGAGGAGTTGGGGATCTTATTGAAAATATAGCTATGACCAGCTATTCATAGGGTAATCTATGAGCTAAGGTGCATGCACAAGGAATTCATAATGTTGATGACATGGCGGCTATGGAAGCCAAATTTGAAGCCCCTGCCAAAAAGATAGAGAAAATACATGCCCTTTCTTAAGTTCAAGCTCAGGTAATGTTGTGTGATTTTTGTAGAGGAAGCCACCCAAATCATAAATGCCAAAATATGGTGTTACATAATAAACAACTGATGGAGCAAGTGGATTTTGTTGGGAATGCAAGGTAAGCACACAAACCTCTACAATAACACATACAATCCCAAATGGAAGAATCACACAAACTTTGCATGGAACAATTCGAATCAAGTGAGGCCCACTCCACCCCCTCAAGGCTTCCTAATGGCATAACCTCAACTTTCCTCCTATTGTGCCCTCCTCCTCATTCTACAAAGCTTTCTCTTGAAGAACTAGTTACCAAATTGGTCTCCATAATGGATACAAGGTTCCAAGAGGTTGAAGTGTCTATGAGAAATTAAGAAGACTCTATTTACAACTTGGAGAACCAAATTAGACAACTCTCCAAGTTCATCTCGGTAAGGTAAAGTGGATCACTCCTGGGGAATATTGAAAACAACCCCTGTGATAAGCGTGGAAAGTACTGTTTTTTCTCTTTATATGCTAGCAAGCTTGGACAATTTCTATTTTGCTTTGTTCTACATTATTTTGCCTTCTTCCTACTTCTAGGATGCTTTTGCAGATGATTTATTTTTAGTTTTTGTTGAAGTGCTAGAAAATGATTTACATGGAAATTTTTAATGCACAATTGTTATGTTTTAATTGATGTGTATTTTGAGTCCTCTTCTTAGCATCAATTTTTGAATCATTTTGCTATTTTTATAGGATTTTATAGCTTGAATTAATTTATACTTATTCATCTATTTTTTATTAAATAAATTAAAATAGCCAAATTTGAATAAAAATACCGGTCTAGGCAGCCTTGGGTAAGTTCTCTAGGCCAATGGAACAAATCTAGGCTGCCAGTGAACTCCCCGGGCAGCTTAGTGCCCTGGCTTTCATATGTTTTGACTGCAATTTCAACTTGTTTTTGTTGTTGTCCAGGCCTTGTATTTTCTTATCCTAGTTTCACCAAGTACACTTATTTACCCAACTTTTGCCTTGGTTATCTTGTCTTCTTATTCAAATTGTAATTTATAGCATGCTTTGGCCTTTCTTTTCACTGTTACACATGCCGCACACAGTATTTCAGTTTCTATTCATGCCTTCACCTTTTCTTCTTGTTTGGTCACCTATTTTTGCATGTGTTGATATTGTGCCTCACTTACTACACACATCGTGCACAGTGTATGTATTTTTCTTGCATAACTTTGTTCTTTTGACTGCATTTTAGTTTTTTGTCTTCTTATATTTTGTCCACTTATGCTTTTGTTCTTCTTTGTCCATCGAACACACACCACTTATAGTAGTGTCTTCGTTACTTTCTTCTTGTCACCTTTTCCTTGCTTTTTTTTCTTGTCCGGTTGTGGTCCTTGTATTTTTCTTATCCTTGTTTCACCGATAGCACACAACACTTATAGTTGCTATTTCTATTTTCTGTCAAGTGCTTTTCCTTTTTCTTTTTTAACTTGTTTCTAGTTAATTTTTATCTTGTTTCTCTTCTTCATTTCACCGGCCACACAATCACACTTAGTTCATTTGTGTTCATCTACTTTAGCATTGTATAACATTGCACTTCTCTTTTCTTGTTTCACTTTCTTCTTCAACCATAGTGTATATTTCTTCCTTTTCTTTTGACTAGTTACTTCTCTTTCTTTCTTTCATAGCTTTCTTTTTCCTTCACGTGATACCTATATCTGCTATATCTTGCACATAAAAATATATACACATATATTCATTCATTCACTTCAATTCTCCTACATTCACTTCATTTCATTACATAGCAATCTTCTTCTTCTTACCCATTTTCTCTATTTACTTAGTCAAATTTCCCCACTTAGCCTCTACTTATTCAACTTAATGATTGTATTTGGGAGTTTTCATAATAATTATGCAATTTTGTTGATGTGGTGAAATTGGGAGTTTTGATTTGTGTAAAATGGTGGAAGGGACAAAATGGAATGGTCTCTGGCCCAGAATAAATGGTTTGTCTGTGAGTTTGTGCAATTGAGAAAAGTGCTTGGCAGTTGTTGGTTATTTTAGGAAAGTGTGCATTAACCTACCCACATTTCATAATATTTTGTTACACAATGCTGCGGCCCAAAAACATTCTCCCCACCCTACCCCCCCTAAAAAAAAGATCAAGGCAGAGCCTTCTTCTCAAGTGCCCCCATTCGAAAAATCCCAATCCTTGTAGATACTTTGGTGATGAAACTTGTGCCAATTATTATACTTAGAGAGTATCTAATAAAGTTGTAGTTGAGAAGACCATTAAACAAGAGTTAGACAGAACATTAAAAATTTCTCAACTTTTCCATAGGATTAGTTAGAGGTCTATCCTTCAACTCGAGGTCCCCTATTATCTAGACTTGGTGAAAGAATTCTATGCAACTGTGCATGATAAGAAATAAGGTCATTTCATGCACATTTATGATTGATGCGTAAATTTTGGGTATATAAAATCATCAATTTTAAATCCATCCCTTAATCAAGTTATAATTAAAACATTAATCCTAAAATACACATTTGAGCAAGTATACTCATCGCAAGCATAATATAGGCAATTAACGAGTATCAATCTTCCAAGGAACAAGTATACACTAATAACTTTTCATTCATTGTTTAACCTATAAACTAAATTGATAAAGAAATAAAAATAAAAATAAAAACAAAATATATATTCATATATAACTCATGGAGAGAAAACATGTAATTAAATAATTATTCATAGAAGCATGTCATGAATCATCTAATAATTATCATAACCAATTATTTTATTGTCATCATGAAGGAACACACAATAAAATTTAATCGTTTGTCAATTCATGAATTTACTTAGGTAAACTCCACTTCATTTGTCAATGTATGGAATCCTATATTTTGATTCATATTAACATATTTGTCAATCAAGCTAACATAACCAAAACATGCATTAAGCTCAATTCCTTAAAAACATGAAATTAGCTAATAACCATATGTCGAGGTGAAATTAACTTAACCTTTGATCACTTAGTTCTCAAATACTAACGTCATCGTTCAAATCCATCAAGATTTAACAAATATGAAATCAATGAAATGAAATTCTTAACATCGTTGTGTCTGAGTCAATTAGCATAACTCCCATCAATAACCAATGAAATCAAGTAATCAAACACCAAAGAAAATAATTAATTAATCAAAGAACTAAATTAACTCAAAATCATAAATCCAAGATTAATATCTAAATGCAATTAAAGAATTAAAATCATTATTGATCAAGAAAAAGAAAACAAAGGAAAGAGATAAATACTTATAGATAAGTATTTTAATTCCTAAGGAAAACTCCTCCAAGAGTTAATACTCCTTGAGTAATTTTTCTCGAGAAAATATTAGTGATGCACTCTACAAAATATATCTAAGTCTCTACATTGTGCACACTTTTTTTCTAAGGTAATTGGCCTTTATTTATAGGCTTACAAAGTTCTTAAAAGAATCATAAGTGAAGAAGAAGTAATTTCTAAAAATCCAAATCCAAAGAGGATTAGTAAAATCTAAATAAAAACATAAGAAAAATAAAGGTCCACCGCCCTCTTAATTGAGAAAGAATTGGAAATGAATTTTGTCTTTTTGTCGTATGCACTAAAGACATCTTATCTTGAATTGAAATTGATGAAATTGGCTTCAATTTGAGTTGTGCAGAAGCTTCCTTTTCTTTGAATTTGAATTGGCTAAATTGAGCCGTGCGGAAACCACCGAAGCTGCATGCTATTTGCTGTCGAGCCATGAAGCTTTATTCTTGTTGCAATTGGCTCATTGAGCCAACAATTGAACCGCAGCAAGCCACCGAATTTCTTTTGTTTTTGTCCTTCTGTTTTTCTTTCCTTGGCTCTACCAAATGTATTGCTTTTGTCCTTTTTTCTTTCCTTTCCTTAGCCCACTGAATGTATTTCTTTTTTCCTTTAGTTGAGCCATGAGCCATTTAATCCAACGAAGCTTTCTTTTTGAGCTAATGTTTCCTTTTTCTTTCTAATTTCCAATTGCAATTGTTCATCTATTCCATCAATTCCACATCTCTTTGTTCTTCCAGTAGAAGACCAATGCCAAGTCTATTTTCTTATCATGATGTTGGGTCTGTGCTGGAAAATTACATAATTAATTCCAAATTTCACCAATTTTTGCATAAAATTACAGAAAATCATTTTTATAAGCGAAATATCAAATAGGAAGGAATATGACTAGTTATTGCATTAAAAGTGTCTCAAATTAACCTCAAATAACTAGGAAAATAATGATGATTTTAACCCCTATCAACAATATAGTCAAGAAAGTCCCTAGTCATCTTACGAGATAAGCTTTGGCACAGGTTCTTAACGTTTCGGATGAAGATGAGTAGGTTGTCGTGAACTTTTTCAACAAGAAGGTCACCCCAGACGAGCAATAGAAATTCAATGCTGCAATAGATGAGTTGGGATTGAGATACAAGTATACTATGCACTCGCTTATATTGCAAATGACAGTTTTGTCCCCTTAGTGACGTTTACTAGTTTATCTGTTGGGGAGGAATGTCTATCCAAAAGTGAATGCTATCAATGAAACAAGGGTTATTAATGTATACTATACACATAAAATGATGCACTCTAAGCCAATACCCTTTGCTTCCCTTCTCATCTCATGTATGTGTGAAGTGACCATATATGGCAACCCTTCAACGGTCTTTGTGCTTCCCTTTGTCATCACCAAAGTGCTTCTTTGTGCTGGTATTAATTTTTCGAGTGAAATATCCATGCCCATGCGGACAAATAACATAATTTAGATTGAACTCTTGAGAATATGGGCTATGCTTATGATAAAAATGCCAAAAAAAAAAAAAAAAAAAAGAGGCTAACACTAAGGGAAGACAAAGACTAAGAGGAAGAAGAAGAGGATGAACGTCCCGACCTCCAAAATAGGTAGGTTTAGAGGATTTCCATGTGGAGATGAGGACTACTCTTACCCAAATGTAGATAGAGGCAGCACACCTACAACATGCTTATATGGAGAATGACTAGTAATAGAAAATAGGCTAAAAGTAGCAACTACAACGTATTATTAGTTTTTCACCGATTTCGGAGATCAAATGGACCAACTTTGGATGAACCAGAGGGCTAATAGTGGTTTCCTAGATGAATTCGGTAGGTGCAGTACCAGTAGCAAGAGTACTTGGAAAATATTTGGGATGATGTGTCTTGGAATTAGGGACCACACAGAGAAGTAGGACAATCTACTTCAGGATGAGGCTTTTTCTAATTTTGTTTTTGGGGATTCCCTTTCATTTGCTTTCCTTTTTATTCTTTTTGGACCCAGTTCTGTATATATTTGATATTATTTTATTTTTATTATGACTGTAAATACTATTATACTATATTTAACTTCTTTTTGGCAGTTTTATTTTTCTTCTTCTTCTGACACAATTACACTTCTGCATGAAGTTGCTATCACTTGGGGAGTATTGGTAACCCTTTTTCCCTTTTATTTATTTCAGTCTAATTTGGATGTATTTATTGCTATATTTGTGCCAATAAGGACATTTCTAGTTTAAGTATGAGGGAGGGGTTATTTAATATTCTCTTCAAGTTTTTTTCATGATAATGGGATTTTCTTGATCTTCGAGGATTTATGTGAAAATTAGGCTAATTGTTTCAATTTTTGGACTTGGTTAGGCCTTGATAGTATTATTATATCCCTTTTGGCATGAGAATTGGATCAAAAACCAGTAGCATGAGTTTATTTTTGAGTAAACTTGTATATTATTAGTGAAATGGTTAGATCTTGAAAATTTAAATTAACCTTGCTTAGGCTTTAGTAAAAGTGACACTATATTATCTTTTAGGAATTGAGGTAGTGGTTGTCATGAAATATAAGTATAAAACTTTTGGTTAATCTTGGTACTATGATTGCACAACTTGTCTTTATTCTAGGTGACTAAATAAGGATTGAGGTGAAAAAAATGAGAGAATAAAGCAAGATAATACAAAAGCTAAAAAAATACTTATTCATATTTTTACTAGGCATGTGTATTACCTTTGTTAAACACGAAAGAAAATAGAAAATTTTCTGGAGTAAGATGACGTAAAAGTTGAAAAATCCTTATTGCACATTTTCACTAGACTTTTGCATCACCTTAAGACAAGAAAACAAAAAAGAAAATGAATTGAAAGAATAAAGTGAGCTTTTGGACCAATCTTACATTTGTCTACATAGACTATAGTGGTTGGGAAATCATAGAACTTAGAATTAACTTATTAGGCCTAGCTTATACAAACCACACCACTCACCTCGAAATTTAAAGAATCAAGATGGAACACTATGAATGAGCATAAACTTGTTTAACTTAATGATAAGGCCTAAATTTATATATATATATATATATATATATATATATATATTCATAGTTATTTGAGTATATTTTGTGATACTTTTAATACAATAACTAGTCATATTCATTCCTATTTAATATTTCACTTATAAAAATGTTTTTCTATGATTTTATGCAAAAATAGATGCATTTGGAGGAAAAATGAGAAAATTAGAGTAAAGACACAACATCGGGCCAAGAAGACAGACCTGGCACGGATCCTAGTATGGAGAGAGAGCAACACAAAGTAGAAGAAAAAAAAGAAACAAACCAAAGAAGTGAAATTGAAATTGAAAAGAAAAGTAAAGAAAAAAAAGGAAATCCTAGGAAGGATGAAAAACATCCATTGGAGGTTCCAAGAAGTAAAGTCGTGGCTCAACAAGAAAACTAAAAGGAAAAAATAAATGAAACACCTGGATGAAGAAAGAAAAATAAACAAAAGGAGAAAAGTAGAAAAACATCCTTGGGAGGATGCAACACAAGAAGACAAGCCACGGTCGCCAAAGAAAAGAAGAATCGGCTCGGGTGAGCCAACAACAAAAGGAGAATGGCTTGGGCTACTTCGGTGGATTGATAGAAGAGAAAGCTCAGGTCAGGCAAGCTAAATACAAAGGAAATGGCGGTGGCTTCATGACTCAATTGCTAGACTTTGTGGCTCAGTTTCGACTTCAGCAAATAATAGAGATTCAATGCAAAATGACAAAACTGAGATACCAATTCTTTCACAAATTAAATCGGTGTACTTCTTTATTTTTATTAGGAATTCTATTAGGAAATTACTCCTTTTTGGTTTTGGGTTTTTAGGAAACTTGTAAGCCTATAAATAAGGCTATATACGTAGGGGAAAAAAAGTGTGCACAATATGGATCATTAGAAAAAGATTTTAGAGTGCACAACTACTATTTTCTCTAGAAAATTTGGTACTCAAGGATCATTGATTTTGAGAAAGTTTTCATTAGAAATTGAAAGGCTTGTCTATGAGTATTTGTCTCTTTCTTTTGTTTTCTTTTTATCGAACAATGATGAATTTAATTCTTTAATTGTATTGGGATATTATTCTTAGATTTATGATTTTGAATTAATTTAGTTCTTTGATCAATTAATTATTTGTCTTGGGATTTGATTACTTGTTTTTCTTACAAATTTGATTAATTGATTCTTGTTGTTGAATTCCTTGAAAAAGAGGTTGATAATAATTTCAGTCTAATTAATTTCATATTTTTTATCTATTAACTTGCTTGAAAAATTAGTTAATTGTTAAGAACTTGGGTAATCAAAGGTTAGCTGATGATTACTAGAATATGAATTCATTGATTAATTTCATGCTTTAAGTCACCTAGAATATAGGGATTTATATGAGGATTGATTTTATTGAATCTCTTGTGTAAGACTGGTGTGATAGAATATATCCATTAAATTACTTAGAAGATAGGGAATCATGCATTTGGAACGAAGAGGTTCTAATTTATTCCTTCGTGATGCCAAGATAATAATTGATTGTGATAATTGCTAAGTAGTTCATGGTCATATTTTTAAGAATATTTATCTAATTACATATTCTTTAACCCTTGAGTTGTATGTATATATATATATATCTATATATTTCTCCTTTTATTATCTTTTCACTTTATTAAGTCTGTTAAACAATGCATGAAAAGTGAATAGTGTGTACTTGTTCTTTTGAGGATCGATATTCTTTAATTCCCTATACTATACTTGCGATGAGTATACTTGCTCGTGTATGTAATTTGAGATTAATGTTTTAATTAAAACTTGGCTAAGGGATGGATTTAAAATTTAATGATTTTTATACACCCAAAATTTACGCATCACTTAATTTCGATGGCTTTGATAATTTCTTTCCAAATTTATTAGTTTACACCAACATTAGCTTGCCTAATTGGGTTTTCGACTTGATTCTTAACTTAAATGGAAAATAATACATTTACCATCTTAGCTAATTTGTGTTCAAAAATCTCGTCCCTATTTTGTGAGAAACTATCTGCCTAGAGTGTGTTTATGGTTTGCTTGAGGACAAGCAAATATTCAAGTATGGGGGAATGTGATGAGGCCTAATCACATATACATTTTCTAGTGTTTTTGTGCTTCAATTGAGATAAATTCTTACACAATTCACAAATCACTACATCCTTTTTATCTTCTTTTTGCTAGGAAATAGAAAATATCGATAAAAAGGAAGAAAGGGGAAGAAAATAGAAGAAATTGGGAGAAGAAGACGACAAGACCACCAAATACATTTTTGTCCACGGAATAGGTGGCCAAGGGAATGTCAAGTTCCCTAGGCCGCCAGGTGGTTTTTAGAATTACAATGTGTCTAAATTGTAGGCAGCCAAGATACACTATAAGAAAATGATACATTAGCGACAAAATTTTTTTCCTAACTAAAGTTTTGCCACTAAAAATACCTTTTAGGGAGGAAAATTTTTCTTCAGCAACAAAAACTCTTTTTTGCTATTGATTAAGACCTTCGGCAACAAATTTTTTATTTCATAGCTAAAAGTTATGGCTTTAGCTAGGAAATAAGTGTATTAGCGAGGAAAATTTAATTTTCGGCGCCGATGATGCAAATTTCCTCCCTTGTGAAACATTATCAGTGACAAAAATTCATTTCCTAGCTAAATTTTCCTCACTAATAATGAATCATTATAGACGAAAAATTATTTCGAGCTAAAAATATTAACTTTTATCACTACTAACTATACTTTTAGTGACCAAATTTATATTTTCTAGCTAATACTTGCCTTTCAATTTTTAAATATTTACAACATAGCCCGAAAAATTTTGTAATTTGGTCTTTAATTTTTGTATGATTACAAAATGAACCAAAAATTTTTAAATTTATCCTAAATTTTAAAATATTTACAATATGACCCTAAAAATTTTATAAATTGGTCCCTAAATTTTTAAATATATAAAATATGAGTCCACATTTTACAAATTACTCCTTAAATTTTGTAAAATTATAAAATGGTAAACAAAAATTTATAAATTGGTCATTAAATTTTATAATATTTAAAATATAATATCAAAATTTTTACAAATTAGTCCCTAATTTTTTAATTATTGTAAATGCATTATATTTTGGGCTGATTAATAGAAATTAGGCTAGATTATATAGCAAAACATGTCCGATAACATTCAAATTTGGTCATAATATATTTTTTAGCAAATTCAATAAATGTAATAGTTGCATCGTTAATTTGATATGTCTATCCTTGTAAATGCGTTAGGTTTTGGGTATTTTTGTAATGATTATACAAGATTAGGAGGTAAAATATATCCAATTACCTTCAAAATTTGGGTGTAATCTGTTTTTAAATAATTTTAACAAATCTAATTGTCAGATAGTTAATTTGATATGCCAATCTCTGTAAATGGGTAAGGTTTCGAGCATTTTTATAGAGATTATGCTAGATTAAGTGGGAAAACATATCCAATTACCTTTTAATTTAGTTCTAATACTTTTTTTTAGTGATCTAATCAAATCTAATAGTTGGATTGTTCATTTGATATGCATATCTTTCTAAATGTATTAGGTTTTCTATATTTTTATAGAGATTATGCTAGATTCTATTGCAAAATACATTCGATTACCATAAAATTTGGTTATAAAACATTTTTTAGTGATTTTATCAAATCTAATGACTAGATCATTAATTTGATGTGCCTATCTTTGTAAATGGGTTAGGTTTCGAGTATTTTTATAGAGATTATGCTAGAGTAAGTGGCAAAACACATACGGTTATCTTTAAATTTGGTCCTAATACTTTTTTTAGTGATTTTATCAAATCAGACGGTTGGATTGTTAATTTGATTTGTCTGTCTTTGTAAATGTGTTAGATTGCCTGTATTTTTATAGAGATTATGCTAGATTGTATGCCAAAACATTTTTTATTACCACAAAAGTTGGTCATAAAACTTTTCTTATTGATTTTTTCAAATCTAAAGGTTGGATCATTAATTTGATATGCCTATATTTGAAAATGAGTTAGGTTTCAAGCATTTTTATAGAGAATATACTAGATTTAGTGGCAAAACGTATTCGACTACCTTTAAATTTTGCCTTAATACTTTTTCTAGCAATTGTATCAAATCAAATGGTTGGATCATTAATTTGATGTGCCTACCTTTCTAAATGTATAATGATTTCTATACTTTTTTAGAAATTATACTAGATTCTATTGTAAAACATATTCAATTGCCTTAAAATTTGGTCTTAAAACTCTTTTTACCTATTTTATCAAATCTAACTATTGGATCGTTAATTTGATATGCCTATCTTTATAAATGGCTTAGGTTTCGAGTATTTTTATCAAGATTATGCTAGATTAAGTGGCAAAACATATCCGATTACCTTTAAATTTTGTCCTAATACCTTTTTTAGTGATTTTATCAAATTTAACAATTGAATCGTTGTTTTGATACGCCTACCTTTGTAAATATGTTAGGTTTCGAGCATTTTGTCATATATATATATATATATATATATATATATATATATGTATGTATGTTATTGTCGTGTGTGTTTGTACACACACACACACACACACACACACACACACACACACACACACATATATATATATATATAAATGTGCGTGTGTGTGTGTGTGTGTGTTTATAGGTTTCTTTCTAATTTATCTATACATATATAATAATTTAATAGAAATAATGATATAATTAACATCATATACATTTTAAAAATTTTATGGATGTACAAAATAATTTATTATATGAAATAATGTTGTTTCATAGGAACTTTATAATAATTATTGTATTTTTTATAATATTAATATTCTAAAATTTTAAAAATAAATATTGAGAATAGTGTAAGTAAAAAAATTAGACCAATTTGATGTGTATATATGTATGCACATATATATATATATATATGTGTGTGTGTGTGTGTGTGTGTGTGTGTGTGTGTGTGTAAATTTGTATGTACGCTTGAAGAAAGTGTTCTCAAAAACAAACTGTGATGTGGAATTGTATAATGTAATCTATAATTATTGGTTTTTTGAAATCTTTTGAAGATTGCAGAAGAAGATCGAAAAATAAAAAAGAAAATTCTTATCCAAATTGCGGCCGAATTCCTTTGAGCCGCCCGCGACTTGGACAATTTTTGTGTCCATGCTGTTTTTGTGATGGCATGGCTGTCTTTCACCATGCCACGACTGGTTTTTCTCAAAGCCTACGCAGGCTTGGCAATTAATTATAATTTTTTTCCTTTTTCTCGGTTTTTCAATAAAGGCCCACATAAATCATTTTTTTTTCTTTTTCTAGAAATCACCCCAATTGTTTTTTGTGATTTTCAATTCAATTGATTTTATATTTATTATCTCTTAATTAACTTAAGTGATAAGTTGAGGTTAAGAAAATGGTACTTAAAGAGTTATTAATGTCACCAAGAGAGAGGTATGTTAACATCTTTTATCTTAATATTGCCTAGAGATATAGATATTTTTTGAACAAATTAGAATTAATGCATCTTTCTAGTTGATTAATGTGGTTGAGATACCCATTAATTTGGCTGAAAGATAGTGAATCCATAACTCGAGAGAGTGTGGACTCTATAACTTTTACCTTCATGATACTATGCTAGCTTAATATTTGTTATATTTCTTGAGTTCTAAGTAGATATTTTTAATCTTTATCTTTCCATAATTGATCTTGAATTATTTTAGTTATTTCTCATCCTTTCTAGTTTTCATAGGCTAAATAATGAGGAATAAAAGTAATTGGTGGTACTTATTCCTTGTGGATCAATACTAGCTAATTCCTATATTATGCTTGCGAAAAAGTGTACTTACCCTATATTTGTGGTTTTGAGAATGCCATTTTAAGTAAAACTTGGATTGGAAATAAACTTAAAAGAATTTATTTATTTACACCAAAAACCTGCAAATCAAGTTTTTGGCACCATTGTCAGAGAGATAGATGTTGTTATAGCTTTAGAGGGTAACGTTGAGACATTTAGTAAAAAAATGGAATATTTGGTTGTAGACCCTCCTCAAGGGCAAGTAATGAGATTGACTTGTGTTTTTTGTCAAGGAAGGCATCCTAATCATGAGTGGTAAAGCATGGGATAATTAAAAAAAAAAAATTCATCTATTGGCTTGGTTACTTATTTGTGTAATGGACGTCAAGGTAATAATCCCTATAGAAACAGTTATAACCCAAGCTAGAAAAACTATCCTAATTTCTCTTGGAGTAATCCAGGATAATCTAGGCTAGCATAGTAATAAGGTTTTCAACCTAATGGAGCTAAACGATCCCAACCCTCTCTACCTTTTAGTGCTTCATCTTCAAACCCACCTAAGCCTTCATTAGAGGAGTTAGCGAATAAGCTAGTAAGCTCAACAGATTCATGTTTTCAAGAGATAGAGGCTTCTATTCATAATTTGAAAAATCAAATAGGCCAACTTACCAAACTTCTCAAGGAACTTCAAGCTAGATCCTGGACTATGAATACAAAAAAAAAAAAAAAAACCACAAGAAAATGATCATAGAAAGAGATAATTTTTTACTTGTTTTTTGTGATCCTTTACTTAGGTTAGTTTTAACTTTTGCATTATGTTTTTGTTTTTCATATTTTTGAGAATAATTTATTTTAATTCTTGAAATTTTAATTTACTTATTGTATTGTTTTGTATTTTAATTATTCATTAGAATAAAAATTTCAAAATTCCTCATGCCTTGATAGAAAGAGATTAGTGTAGGTTGGTCTACTTAACCCGACACCAGCCTATGATGGGTTAAAAACTTCAAGTTCTAGAAAGGAACCGGTGCCACCTAATCCAAGTCCGAACAAATACATGACTGTTCTTGTTATATTATTCCCTATTTTCTCTCTTTCTCTTTTCTTCTCCATCACTGACTACCCCAAACCAACCCATGTGCGCCTTCTTCAACCATCAAAAGCCAAATTTTCAACAAAAATCCATACCTTGAAACCATTTTCTTCCAGTTCTATGGCTTATTTTTCTTGAAAACTTCTTATTGTTGTTGAAATTCGACCTTCCAATTCACTAATGTTTTTTGATATTCTACTAAAAAACTTTAAAAGTTTGATGCCCATAGAGTAAAGAGCATTGTGGTATTTGTTATTTCTTCACTTTTTTTAGGTGAATTGTGTTAATAAAGGGGGATGGGAATTATGCTTTGATTAGTTCTATGGAGTTGTGGAGATTGTGATTAGTGAATGTGTGGCTTGGTATTAAGTTGGAGATTTGTGGATTCATTGTTGTTTAGAGATGGGGGATTAAGTTTTCAAAGAGGGAGAATTATGTGATTATTGAGGGAGTTTCTTATTTTAAATTTCACTTGTTCTATTTTATCCTTTAAATCTCTGGATATTTGTGAGTTGTATTAAAAACCCAAAATCATGCCTAGAACTAGAAGAACAAGACAACCATCCAAAAGATCCAGAGCCTCTTCTTCTAATTACCCCTTACTTTCTGAGCCAGCTTCATTGCACCTTACAAAATTTCTTACACCGTTTGTGCTTCATGGTATTCAAAAAGAGCTACTAATAGATTTATCGTGGAGAAACCTTTAAATCTTTTTTGGACCATTCTTAGAACTTTTAATAAGCTTGGTCGGGACTCTATAATTACATTGAGGGGTAATTACTGTACGTCTTTGGTGACAAATTTTTTTTCAAATATAAAAGAAAAAGAAATATGATTTGAGAACAATTGAGACAAGGGTAAAAGGAGTATACATTGAGATTGATAGGCATAGGCTTACTGCTACTCTGGGGGTGAATGATAAGGGTCCTTTTTTGGAAGTGGACATTTACAACAAAAAGATAATAGCTGAGCCGGATTAGGATTTTTAAGATGCCTACAATAGTTTAGGGTTATCTAGGAGGATAGTGCAAGGTTCACTTAGCATTTCCGTAAATGATATCGCATACCAACTTAGAGCTCTAGTATACATCTTTGCCTTTAATGTTCTCTCTAGAGCTAGTAGCTTTAATGAGGTTAGCGTCATTGATATTTACGTTCTTCACAATAAGCTTCATGACCAGGGTATCCCTATTTTTCCAATGATTATCACTTCTATGAGAGAAGTTGTGGCATCTACATGCATATTCATAATACCTTTATGATAGGGATCCTTCTAAGCATTATGCCATAGCTAAAGAAGAGGGATGGAACTATAAACCACACTTCGTGGAACCTTGGAAGATTCCAAAACATGAAGGCTTACAAGGGAGAATTTAAGCAAAACCAACCAATAAGCCAAGAAATATGAAAAGTGTGAAGAGATGGGCGCTTAAGAGAAGGCCAAAGAAAATTGCATTCACCCAATAATTTGTATGGAAGGCCAAAAGAGCACAAGAGAAGGTTGCAAACAAGAAAATGAGTCGTCTGTTGAAGAACAGTGTCGAACTAGTGCCGGCCAACCTAGCCGAACCAACGCTTGCCCTTCTCGACCTGTTGGCCAATTTTTTTTGGATCACAGCTGGCATCGGCTGCCCTGTTCAAACCGGCACCAGCCCATTTCGATCAAATCCCAGTTTTGCTTAATTTTTCCATTGCTTTGCTCCCAATTAAAATTCCCTGCTTTTATTATGTAATAGGGTTATTTTGGACATTTTAAAGGCTTGAATGGCTGAGATTTCATTTCACCTTAGTTAGGTTTAGATGATTATGTATATAGCATTATAATATTTCAAATATAAATTGGATATTATTCTTGAGATCAATAGACACTCTTGAGAGAGTTCTTTGAAGGTTCTTCCATGAATGCGAAGACCAGTGTAAGGATTTCATTCATTACCTTTGAATTATGTCTATAAACTCTTAAGGATAGATCAAACTAACCTATCAAAATAGAATCTTATTTTCTTGCTAATTTAAGGGTCTAGAGTAGATGTTATCTTTGGTTGCCTAGTTTTTCTACTTTAAGTGTTCTTGGTTCCTTAGTTGGGTTGAGGTTTCTTGGGCATGAATTTGTAGCCTTAATTCTTATTTCTAGAGTTCTAAATTCTTTATTTTGGTTTAGGGTCCTAGTATTTAAATTGGGTGTCTTGTCTCTTTACTAATTTCACTGTTTTGAGCTCTCAATTGGATCTTGCATTTTACCCCAAATTTGGCCACAAAATTCATTGCAAAATCAGCCCCTAGATTATATCAAATAGTTGGTATTAGAGAAGGAAAGCTCTGATTATTATCAAAGATTTCAAACATTGAAGAAGGCTTAAAAAATTACCAATCCCGTCATTCAAAATTAAGCTTCAAAAAGGTCATTCAAACTTTGAAATTTCTTGAAGTTTATGTGTGGAAATGAGTCTTTTATGTTAGTATATCATTGGGGAATGTAAATTTCTTATTGTTTGTTTATTTATGGGGCCAACATTGCTTAAAATTTCTGCTACATCTTGAGTTCCTTAAATTACTTACAATGTGTATGCTATTTTGCTTAAGTGAGCTTTTCACTTGAAATTGTGGTTAAAAATTCTGTGAACACTTTCTATAGTTGATTATCTTTCATTTTAAGTATTTTGGGGGCATTGCTTATCCTTTGAGATCATCTTAGTTGTTGAATTTTTTCTTTTGCTCTTAAATGCTATATTCCTTGAACTTCTAGTGTTACATTTAGATTCTTGTTATATCTTATCTATTCATCCATTCCCAAGTCAACTTTGTTGATCTTCTTGAATTCATTGAATCTACTTGATGGATATAAACTCCTTAAGGCTTATTATTGTGTGTTGATCACCATCCACCATTAGTCATCTAGTTAGTTATCCTTAGAGAATTAGTAGACTTGTCAAAATTTAGACTAATTCCTAAGCAATTGGGGAGACTTTTGTGGGAAGAAGATGTTGAGCACTTAGTGAATTGAAAAAGGAAAAAGGGAGAACCTATTGATATAAAAGCTGAAGGGAGTTAAACACGAGGGTGAGTGTAAACATTTAAGGGAGTGCTTGTGAGGAATATTTCATCTATCTAAACCATCCAAGAAAATTTCCAACAAAATGTCACAAGACTCTTTTGATAATCGAGCCGCCTTTAAAACTCTCAATACTTAAATGGATGAGATGAGGAGAGATATAACTGAATTTCAAACCAACCATAGCCAAGCCTCAACCATTACATAAATAAGGGGTTATAGAGAACAAGATAGCCCTAGGATGAGAGAGGCAAACAATGTCACACCCCCATTGTATGAGCAAGGAGAAGATTGGGATGAACATTCCGTAGGAAGTCATCCACCAACACCATTAAGGGGAGGTAGGCAAGGGTTGAGAGAAGGAAGAGGTAGAATGAAAGGTCGACATGATGGACAAAATATAAGAGCGATTGAGAGGGAGTTTGAAAGAATGGAAGATTGGGATGAGGGAGTCCATGAGGAGGATTATGGTGGATACAATCGGGGAAATGGGATTAGAGTAAGAATGCGAGAAGAAGATGAGAGAGATAGAGAGTTGATGTATATCAAAATGAAGGTACCCCCTTTTCAAGGGAAAAGTGACTTGGATGATTATTTTGAATACGAAAAGCAGATGGAGATTTTGTTTGAGTGCCATGAATATAGTGAGCAAACCAATGTTAAATTGACCATTTCAAGTTTTCTTGAGTATGCTCTATTGTGGTGGGACCGAGTAGCATACCAAAGAAGGAGAATGTGAGATCAACTTGTTGCCATTTAGGAATTGTTGAGGAACTTGATGAAAGGGAGGTTTGTACCCCTACACTACTATAACATGCATTACCAAAAATTACATGTGCTTAGACAAGAAATAAAAGTGTAAAGTATTTTCATAAGGAGTTGGAGGTGACTTCGATGAAGGCTAACATTTTTGAGGATGTGAGGGCTACAAAAGTAAGATTTTTAAGTAGGTTGAATAGGAAGATAGCAAATATGATTGAGTTACATTCTTATGAGACTTTGGAGGAGATGGTGCATATGGCCATTAAAATTGAGAGACAACTAAAAAAAAAAAAAAAGTCACATTCTAAAGAAACCATCTCCACTAATCCTATTTTCAACCACCTACTTAAAGAGAGGGAAGAGCCACTAAAACCACCAAGACCACCAAGAGAGCCTTACAAGCCTAGAGAATAATGGGCCAAGGAAAAAAGCAAAGTTATTAAGAGACCTCCAAGAACTAGGAACATCAAATGCTTCAAATGCTTAGGTTATAGACACATCTTATATAAGTGTCCAACTAAGGAAATGATGTTTACCAATTCCCAAGAAGAGTTAACTTGTGGGGAGGAAGATTGTGGGGATGAGAGACATAATGAGGAGCACAATGGTGATGATAATTCTAGTGACGAAACAATTGTGGTCCCACCCCTTTACCCTCTAGCCAGTGTTGCAATTAAGGAAATGGAAACTTGTGTTGTAGGGGAAGATTGTGATGATGAAGTGAAGAAAAGCCTACAAGGAAATAATATATTCTACTCCCATACCGTTTCAAGCAAAAGCCATGTGTTGATATCATTGATGGGGGGAGCTTTACTAATGTTATGAGTGCAAGTCTCATGGAAGAATTGGGTTTATATGTGTTGAAACACCCTAATTCCACTAGATGTCAGTTGTTCCATGATAATGGGAAGTTGAGGGTGAATAAACAAGTGTTGTTGACAATTGAAATAGGAAAGTATCAAGACAAAATTGTTTGTGATGTAGCCCCTATACAGGGGAGCCATTTACTTTTGATAAGGCTATGGCAATTTGATAGGATTGTGTGGCAAGATGGAAGAAAAAATTCCTACTTGATTATTAAAGGAAGCAAGATATATACTCTTCTTATTGGGGATATATCCTAAAATAATTTGTACTTATACAATTGTCGTTATGTATTTTCTAATAATATAAAGCATTTTTTTTTTCATAAATAATGCAATTAGTTTTATGGTCATCAAGTACGTAGCTTGATAGTAAAACAAAATAACAAATAGAATGACTATTCTTAAAATTATCCCTAATCAATTGTTATTAGTGGAACAATAATAAATTATGATTAGCATGTTTGTGAGTTGATGTCTATATTTTACTAGTCATAGATATATGAGATATCAAGTTAAAACATAAATAAATGTTAGAGAATATTATATTGGACATGACCCACTGTGAGAGTACTTCATCCGACATGTCATAAGTACTTTCTAGCCATAATAATATTAGAAGTCATTCGGCCTGAATTCATCATCGTTTCCTACTTTATAAATTCTATTTCTTGATGTTGTCTAAAGTTGTCATTAACTAGATAATAAAATTAGACAACTATTAGATATTGAATAAACCAGAGAGAGGAATATGATTAATAGTGAAGGAATTAGTCCATCTCATTCTTGGGGGAAGTGTCCATGGGCCCCTTGATAAGTTAGATTGTTAAAATACATGGTTGTGCTCAAATATCCCAATTTGATATATTGATATAATTTGTTTGAACAGTCAACTATGAGATCAAGAAATAGTTGATTAAGCTTAATAGGGATGACATTCTTAATGACTTATGCTTAATCTGGATATCGTGTAACAAAATGACTAAATATAAAGTTATGATTTGGTTCAAAGAGATCACTATTCTTCATTTAACCTGGATAGTTATAATATTTTACTAGAAACAGTTTATAACTTGTGGGCCAATTAAATGTAATTTGGGCATACTGCCAGTGTTAAATGAACCTATAGGGTCACACATTAAGCGAACACGTTAGGTTATTATTCTAGTGACTAGGTTTGATGTATCTGGAAATGTGTCTAGGTTCGTGGAACATAGAAATATGACCAGATATAATGAATCTAGGAATATATCCATAGTTGATGTATCTGAAGGATGTCTAGATTATAAGATTCTAACTTGGTAAATTAATTAGTTAAATTACCGAGATAATGGCAAAATGTTATCATATTTTGTTAAAATTTTATTTGAACTTAAAATAAGATATGACAATATATGATGAAAGTGGGATTCTAAGAAGTTTTTGTTGTTTTAAAGAAAAACTATAGTCATCTTCTTGTGGTAGACTTCTCATAAAATTTTTGTGTTTCCATAACTAGAAAATTTAGCCTCTCAAAAACCTTAGGAGCTAGCATTTCTGTGTAACGAACTGAGTTTGCCGTGTGTATCCGATAGAGGATATTCGCGAATTGTAACATCTAGTGATCGTCAGAAGTACACATATGCCTGGAAATATAAAGGTATAAGTCTTTCTTCCGGCAATACTGAGGTAATTATGTGAACCCTTGATCGACCTAATCGAATGGTTTGGATCCTCGAAAGGGATTCGTGAATGTTTTTTGCATTTAAGAGTCCACGAAACCTAACTTAGAGTGACTTGCTATACGATTAGGTTGATTAATTTGTGTTAATCGTGTTGTTGAATATGTTGTGTCTCTGGTGTGTGTGTGTGTGTGTGTGTGTGTGTGTGTGTGTGTGTGTGTGAATGAATGAATGAATGGATTTCATTTAATTTGAACGGTGTATATCAGCATGTTCACATGATTATAATTTTGTGGGTATTCTGTATAACTGTTATTTTAGAATACTTAGCATGTGAACTGCATGAAATTATGTGTATTCTTTGTGTCTTGATTGTTTGATTAGACTAGATTATTTGCAGATTTTCTATAAATTGGTCTATTAATATGATATGGTATCGTTAGCATACTATCAGATGTTCTAAGTTGCAAATTGTTTGTATTAATCTACCATGATAATTTGTTATGTATATTAATATGCTAAAAAGGGAACGCAAACTATTTGGAATATGGTAACTCACAACGACTATCACTAAAGGGTCCGAACATTAATCTAATTAATATTCAGAAATTGAAAGGCAAAATGTCATTCAAAGAGAGAAGGAACCTTGTATAACTATTCATTACGTGTTATTCGTTACCATATTTTTATTGTAGTTGTCGACTGTTCTGAATAATGCATAGCATGGTCCGTTTTACCCCAATATGATCGACAGGTTTTATTCTGGTTGTTTTGAGTTGTAACTTTTTAAATACGGCTTGTGTGTCATTTTTCATTGTTGTAAAATTGTAGTTGCTTTCTAGAACAGGTATTATTTTTAGTTTACTATCAACGTAGAAGAAGACGGATGCCTACAATTACAACCAATGAGGAGTGTGCTCAAAGCATTAGAGAATGCTCAAGGAGTTCATATACCTAGATTAACCACCTTGATCTTTCGTTTTGCTCGTGATGATCAATATAGGTTATGAGCCAGGTTATGTCATTTTTATTTATGTCTTACATGCATATTTGATATGTTTATTTCATGCTTACTACAATCAATTTTTTATTATTATTAAAAAAATTAATTTTGAAAAGCCTTCCAAAATCAAACACTTGTTATTACTTGGATCATCATATAGTCATTCCAACTAAAATAGGATGCTTTTGATTATCTAAGTGAGACAATATTAAAAATGGTTTTCTATATATTTGATATGGTTTGACTTAACTAGGCTAACAAAATGGTTTTGGGCCTATGACATTATATGAGATTTAGTTGAGACATTTGATATCTTTCTCATTAAATTTGAGTTTTATTTAATTATAAGATTAAATACAAAGCTTACTTATGATTAAAATAAAATATTTATAAAAATAATATTTTTTTTACCCACTAAGAAACATCAAAATGTTAAAGTTTCAAAAGTTTAAATGCTTTTAGTGGGAGTTTTTCATTAAAGCCTCAAAATTAATTCTTTTGCATATTTTGTATGTAGAAAATGTCAACAAACAGTTGGAATAATTCATTGCGATCTGTGCTAGAGAAAGACAATCTTAGTGGGACTAACATTCTTGATTGGGCACATAAATTAAGAATTGTTCGTAAGCAAGAAAAAGCTATATGTTCTTGAAAATCCTATTCCCCCTGCTCTAGAAAATAATGCCCTAAGAGTAGAAAAAGATGCTTATAGTAAGCACAAAGATGACTCTAATGATGTTACTTGCCTTATTGTAACAACCATGAACTCTAAACTTCAAAAATAAGTTAAAGAAGCAGAGGCATATGACATGATTGTGCATCTCAAGGGAATGTTCTAAGAGCAAGCAAAACAAGAGAGATTTGAAACTCATAAGGCGTTAAATGCATGTAAGATGGTTTCTGGCACCTGGGTAAGTCCTTATGTTCTTAAAATGAAGGGCAATCTTGAACATCCTAAAAAGCTTGCTGCTCTTGTTAATCATGATATAGCCATAGATTTGATCTTAGACGTATTACCTTATGAGTATGACCAGTTTATCATGATGCTTGACATGTACAATATGGAGAAATTCATTACTGAATTGCATAGGATGATAAAATAAGCTAAACTAGATATTAAGAAGAATACTTCTAGTGTCCTAATGGTTGAAAAAGGGTAAGGAAAAAAGAACAATCGAAAGGGCAAAGTCATGACTAGTAAGGGTAAGGACAAGGTTACATCCAAGACCAAACCTAAGACCAAGGCACCAAATGAGGGAGTTTGCCACCATTGCAGTGAATAAGGACATTGGTTAAGAAATTGCAAGCTCTATTTCGAAGCAAAGAAAAAGAACGACAATGAGACTGTCACTTTAGGCATTTATGTTATAGAAATTAATTTATCTACTTTTGATTCATGAGTATTGGATACTGGTTGTGGATCTTACATTTATGTAAATGTGCAAGGTCTAAAAAGGAGTAGAGCCTTGGCAAAAGGCAAGGTGGACCTATGAGTTGTGAATGGAGCAAAAGTTGCTGCAGTAGTTGTATGAACTTTTGAATTAATTTTGCCTAGTAGGCTTGTTTTAGAACTGAATGATTGTTTTTATGGTTTTGCTATGAGTAGGAATATTATTTCAGTTTCTTGTCTACATTTAGAAGGTTTTGAATTTGTTATTAGGAATAACATTTGCTCTATTAATAAAAATAGCATTTTTTATCTAGATGCCTCATTATCAAATGGGCTCAATATTCTTAATCTTTGTAGATCTTTGAACAAGTCTATTTATACCATTAATACTAAGGGATTAAAATCTAATGATTGAAATTAGACTTACTTCTGGCATTGTTTTCTGGGCTATATAAATGAGAAATGTATTACAATGCTTCATAATGAGGGGCTTCTAAATTCATTTGATTTTGAATCTTACAAAACATATGATTCTTGTTTATTAGGCAAAATGACTAAGGCACCTTTTAAGGGACAAAATAAAAGGGCAACTAATTTTTTGGGCCTAATATATACTGATGTATGTGGACCAATGAATACACATCCTAGAGGAAGATTTTAGTACTCCATTACATTTACAGATGATTTTAGCAGATATGGTGATGTGAATTTATTTGGGTATAAAAATCATATAAAAATAAGCACATTCTCAATCAAGTTTAAATTAAAACGTTAACCCCAAATTACATATATGAGCAAGCGTACTCATCATTAAGCATAGTATAGGGTTCAAACGAGTGTCGATTCTCCAAGAGCAAGTATGCATTAATCACTTTTCTCTCATTGTTTAATCGACTCAATAAAGTGAAAAGAAATAAAAAGAAAAATAAAATAATATATACATGTCAATGATGGAGAATTATGTAACTCAAACCATTGTTTTGACAAACATGATCTTAAAGTATTCAATTATTATCATAACTAATTATTCTCTTAGCATCATAAAGGATTAAGATAGACTCACTTCTTTTTCAATCCATGAATTCACTATCTTCTAGACAAATTAGCATCACATACTCTGTCTCAACTAATTCACCGATTAAATTTCTATACTCTAGCAAACTTAAAACATAAAATTAACCAATGAATCCATACTCTGGCAGACATCAATTAACCTTCAATCACCTAGTTTTTAGCACTTAACCCCTTTCTCAAGCAAGTTAAAAGACAACAAATATGAAATTAACAAATTGAAAACACTATCAACCTCTTTCCCAAGCAAGTTAATAGGAAGAAACAACCAATTAATCTCGTAATTAGCACAAGTAATTGAATACCAAGAATAACAATCAATTAATCAAAAGATCAAAGTAACCTAAAAAATCATGAATACCTAAAATAATGTCAAATTATAATAAAACAATTTATACATCATTATTCAAGAAAAATAAAACAAAGTAAAAGAAAGCACTCATAGACAAGCCCCATTCTTCTTCCTTTGAAGACCTTCTTAAAAAATCCTCATTGATTGAAGAATTCCTCCTTTGATTTGAGTGATTTTTTATGATGATGTATGAATTCCAACCTATTCTCTTGTGTTTTCCAACTATTTATAGGCTTAGGAAGTGCTTAAACTCGTTGTTGTAGGGTTCTTGGTAGAATAGAAGTAGGAAGATACTAAAATTCTGTAGATTTCCAAAAATCACGTGCAAAAATCAAAGTCCGTCTTATCCTCAGGGCACAGTCGACGGCGCCTTGGTTGCTGGAGCTAACGCCGGTTGTGTTCTATTTCTTCAGTTGTTCATCGATTTTTTCTTGATTGCCGCTCAATGCTTTCCAGAGTACAGCCGGTGTTGCCTTGGTTGCTAGAGCCGTCGCCGGTTTGGTTCTGATCCGGTCCTGTTTCAATGATTTTTTATTGTCTCAAAGTGCGTGCCAATAGCACATCACCAGCACCGCTTCCTCTAGCCTGTCTGGCACCACCTATGTTCTGTTTTACGATGTTTTTGCTTTGTTTTACCCCTAAAATCTGAAATAATGCACAAAACACCTTTCCAAGGGTAAAATTTCAAATATAAAGGAATATGATTAGTTATTAGACAAAATGATCACAAAATAACCTCAAAAAACTAAGAAAAATATGACTAATTTAGGCCCTATCAATTCCCCCACACTTAGCTCTTTGCTTGTCTTTAAACAAAGTATTAATGACAAGTAGGAAAAACACAAGTTTTCAAAGATTCACTCAAATCAATTTTAAAATGATATCTCTAATGTTTTCTTCATTCAAGAACATAAAACATATACTACTACATCTTTCACAACAAATGCAAGACTTCTGTAATGTATTGTGACTAGTAGAACCATCTCAATACTTTAACAACATTCTCAAACCATTGGAAAGAATTTAGTTCAAAAAAGAATATGCATTCCATAAGCTTACTTTTCATACACTCTCTCTACTAATCTGAGACATACAATGATTCTACTTAGATCATGTAGGACTTTTAAGCTTGTAATGTAAGGCTAAAGGGCTGGTAATATAGCTTGTCAAACGAAGGATATAAGAAATTCAAATATCAAAGAACATGAGAGTTCGCAAGAAAATGATAAACACAATGTATCAAGAAATTCCAAACTCTTCTTGCTTTCCTATTACAAAAATCAATCAATCCCAATAACCTTTTATAGCCTTTACAATTTAGTTCAAGCAAATCTTGCATTTTCATAACTCATTCTCGACTCATCAATAGTTTTTTCACATGATCATTCAAATTTTCCTCAATGGTGCAAAGAACTTGATGTGAACTTAAGTTTTTCAGAAATTCCTACATCTCAACCACCATTCTTCTTGTGATCGTTCTTCTTTCTCTTTCAATTCTTTTCTTTTCTTTTCTCTTCTTCTTCTTTTTTTCAAATGCTGCTATTGTTTGTTTCACAATTTTTCTCTTTCCCCGTCTTTTCTTAGCAGCTTTTTGTTTTCTTTTCTTGTTTTCAATCTTTCTCTTTTCTTTCCTTCTCTTTCTTTTTCCAGCTCAACATAACTCTTACTGCATGACTAAAAGTAACAAGTCATGATCTTTACACAATTATTCTCCCTCAACACTTTCCTATACGTACTTTTATCCATCCAGAGCAATCAAAGATTTGGAATATAAATCAAACTCTCAGAAAGAAGTAATGCACAAAGTATGACAACGGGTTTTAAGAATGAAATTATCAATTTAAGCTCAAAATAGGCACTAGGGACAATAAAATAGGTAGGCTTGAAAAGCTTAAACTATTTAAAGAATGCCTTTCTTATTTCACCTCGAGAGGTATTCAAGTAAGTTCTAGAATGCTCAATAAATTTTAGTGGAAAAACAGGTTTAAGAATAATGTAAATCATATGATCAAGAACTACTTAGTCCAAGTGCATGCAAAAAATCATGCATAAGCCATAATCGATATAGAACATATATTCCATAATCTATTACAAAGACATGCATTAAAAATACAGCTTGAAAATTTTGCTCACAAGAAGGATGAAGTATAAAAGAATGATGCATAGAAGAATTCTCAATCTAACCACTCCCCCACACTTAAATTGGACATTGTCCTCAATGGCCAAATAAATAGAACAAAGAATTAATGCCATGGGACCAAAAATAAAGGTGAAAAGATAAGAAAGACAATACATCCATTCATTGTACAATCTTTTGTACAAAAGTTGAGTTCCTAGAAAAGGAGGTATTGGCAAAATACCTAAAAAGAAAAATAAAAAAGAGCACACCAAAGCATAAAAACTAGAAAAGAAAAATAAACAAAAACTAAAGAAAGAAAATAGGATAAAAAGAAAATAAAAGTACATAGCCCAAAAAGAAAAATGACATGAAAATATAGATGGAAAAGAATAAAGCAAAAGTGACAAGTATGGGCGTAGAAGAAGCGTCTCAAGTCGCCCTATCATCATCATTTGGTGCGGACTGTTGGGGATATGCCCTAGAGTCAATTTGTACTTATACTATTGTCGTTATGTTTTATATAATAATATGCGGCTTTCCTTTCTATGAATAGTGCGTTTTGTTTTTTGGTCATCAAGTACGTGACTTGATAGTAAAACCCAACAATGAATACAATGACTATTCTAAATCTGTCCCTGATCGTTTATTATTATTGGAACAATAATAAATTAAGATTAGTATGTTTGTGACTGGATGGCTATGTTTTACTGGTCATGGATATTTGTGATATCAAGTCAAAATATAAATAAATGTTAGAGAAAATTGTATTGGATATGACCCATTGTGAGAGTACTTCATAGAACATGTCATTAGTACTTTCTAGCCATAATAATATTAAAAGTCCTTTGACCTAAATTCATCATAGTTTCCTACTTGATAAATTCTATATTTTGACATTGTCTAAAGTTGTCTTTAATTAGATAATAAATTAGACTAATGTTGGATATAGAATAAATCGAGGAGAGGAATATGATTTATTGTGAAGGAATTTGTCCCTCTCAATTATGGGAGAGATATCCATAGGCCCCTTGATAAGTTAGACTGTTAAAATGCATGGCCGTGCTCAAATATATCAATCTAAGATATTGATATCATTTGTTTGAACAGTCTACTATAAAATCAAGAAATAATTGATTGAGCTTAATAAGGATGACATGCTCCATACCTTAAGCTTAATCTGGATATCATGTGACAAAAGGACTAAATATAAAATTATGGTTTGGTTCAAAGAGATCACCGATCTTCATTTAACCTGGATAGTTATAATGTTTTGCTAGAAACCGCTTATAACTTGTGGGCCATTTAAATATGATTTGGGCACACTGCCAGTGTTAAATGAACCTATAGGGTCACACAATAAATGAACTTGTTAGGTTATTTTCTGGTAACCTGATTCGATGAATCTGGAAACATGTCTAAGTTAATTGAACTTAGAAAATCTACTAGATACAATGAATAAGGAAATATGTCCACATTCGATGTATTTGAATGATGTCCAGATTATAAGAATCTGATTCGATAAATTAATTAGTTAAATTACCGAGATAATGGCAAAATCTTATCGTATCAGTTTTAATTTAATTTGAATTTAAATAAAAATACGATAAGATATTATTAGGGTTGGACTCTAAGAGGTTCAGAGTGGGGTTTTAAGAAAAACCCTAGCCGTCTTCTTGGGTGTGCCAATTCCATTGTAAAATTCGTCCCTTCATCCACCAGAAAAATAAGCCTCTCAAAAACCCTAGGTGCTAGCACTCCCCAGGTGACGAGTGAGTTCGCGGTGTGTATCCGATAGAGGACGTTCACACAACTGCAGCGTCTGGTAATCGTTCGGGTTGCACGCACAGTAGCACAATCGGAACTGAAGGATATTGATTACACATAACAGAGGTAAATCTACAAACCGACGATCCTCTTAATCGTTTACTTGGATCCTCGAAAGGGATTCGTGGATGTTTTTCGCATTTAGGAGTCCACGAATTCCAACACAGGACGTGCCCTCACCACCATGTTGTTCCGAAAAATGCTAACTCTATTCAGCCCATTGTTACTCCATAGTAGCTTGCCACTGGGCAATGTTGTCGATGAAGCCTTGCAAGTATAGTAGCATCTCCATTTGTTGGGCTAACTGTCCCAGCACATCAGTCTTGAAGTCAGTCCTAGACTGGGACTATGAACAACCTGCTCGATGTAACACCCCACTACTACGTACCCTAAAAGAACGGGGATGTCGCCCCATCCTGGAGGACAAGGGGTCTTTAAAATGAGGTATAAAATATAAAGGTAAAACCCAAAAGAATCAAACATAGATAAATAGAGAAAGCTCTTATTACATCAGGCTCAAATTGGAGCAATACGAAATAAAACAAATATCGTTCAGAAACTTAACCAACAATTATCTCCTAAAACAAAAATGGAAAAATAGCAAAAGCTTCAACTATCACATGCCTCGCTTGCTCAGCATAGTCTATCTCCTGAAAACATGATATAAAATAGTGTGAGAATAAATCTCAATAATTCCTGTGTGTGCACATGGTATTTTAAACATTTCGTGTATGCATAGAGAAAAATATTTGCAGAAATATTTGGCAAGTCATAAATAATTTCCCTTTTGCAAGGAGTAGGTTTTTCACATAATCACACTTTATAAAAAACAAATCATCCACTCGAATCAAGGTCATGTCACCACATGTTGGGCTTCATGAGGACAAGGCACCATACTTTGTGCTCCTTATCGAGACTAGATTGCCACAAGTTGGACGTTCTGATAAAGGTGAGTGTATAACTCACCGGGTGAGATACTCCTCCTTCTCTACACCCAACAAAAACCATCTACGTGTCCATGCCGGGAAAATAAATAATACCTTATCAGGTACAAATGCTAGCTTGGACCGGCCTAACCAACCAATACTGTCGCCTTTTCAAGCAGAGCACATTTTCGGGAGGTGGCCTTCTTCCAGAAGACTTACTCTAGCCCTCCAAGATTAGTATTGTTAGCCTACCCCTATTGAGTACTCAACAAACATATCTATCAATTCCTGATTCAAAATTTCCATACCTTGGCTTTGTACAACGTGGTTTTCTTTAAAATAGTTTTCTAAAAATTTAGGAGAAAGAATAGTTTTCTTGATAAAATCGTTAATTTGACAAAACCGTTTAAAGAATAAATATCCACGTTTATAACCTAAGTAAACATAGTTTAACAATAGCTTCACAAAGCTTTACAACATAGACTTGCCATTACAACATTTAATAAAAGAGTTTATGCAAGGACTTACTTGATATGCCACAGACAAATAAGATAAAATCACAACTTGCTTCCTTCAAATATCCTCCTGATAAAAAATCATATAATGTCATGACCAGGGTCTCAATAGATTCAAACATGCTCTAAACTCATTTATTCCTATAACAATTCAGAATCCATTATCTAACTCTAAATAAATTATCCAATCCTTAAAGTTCATACACTATGACCATATATCCATCAAGGACATGAATAATATATCAAAAAGGTCTTGACTTGACCAACACAATCCATATCTATCTTTATTATGATAAAATATAACATTGTCATCCATCAAACACGCTACTTAATTACTAACCTCAAAAAACCCATTCATCATGCTAATAGATATCATCAATCATATTAAACCTTAGTTCTAACATCAAGGGCAGGATTCCCTTACCTTGTAACAACCGGGTTAACAAGATCTCGATGCTCCTACGGTGATCGTCCCGAGTTGTTTGAGAAGAAGAGAAAAGCTACCTTCTTTCATTCGTTTTGGCCGAGTGTAGCTAAAGAGGATGAAATTAGCCTTCAGGTGTCGTGATTCATGGGAAGGAAAAGAGAAGAATTGATGGAAGGAAGGAATTAAGAGGTTAGGATGGTTTTTGCTTACCTTGGAGTGTAATCGGTTTCTTGCTAGGAATTGTTCTTGTGATTTTCGAAAATTGCTGAGAGATTCTTGCTGGAATTTTCTTGTAGAATGGAGAGAGTAGTTGGCTACTGTGATTTAGGGTTAGAGAAGATTGGTTTAGGGTTAGATGGTGGTGCTAAGAAAAACTCCTTATGACTTTAGATCTCTTGGACAGCAAGGGCGAGAAGTGTAGCTTGCTGTGCACCTTGTTGCGGCCGAATTTTGGAGGGTTTATGAGGGGAAAATATTATGGACTTGTTCCCCTATGCTGGCCAAAATATTGCTCAAGAGAAGGGTTGTGTGTTTAGAGTTTTTGGCCAAAACAACGAAGAGTTTGAGTAGGTTTTGACAACTAAAATTCTATGCAGGAATGGCGTAAGTGTTGTACGAAAATCACTGAACCAAACGAGAGAAATTCTGGACTATCTTAGTTGTTATTCTACCGCAATGCACAGAGAAAAGGTGAGGGTTTTAGGTGCTGAAAATTAGCTAAATCAGTTGAGGGTTTTGGTATGTTTTGGTGTGCAGAATTTTTGTTCAATTTGGAGTGCAAAGCTGGCCAAAATTTCCTATACAAAGCTGGCCAAATTTTTGGTTCATAAGCTGGCCGAAATTCTGGAATTTTAGTGAGTAAAATCTGGTTTTTGTGTGGCTAAGGTAATCTGAATTGATAAGAAGTGTTCTAGGTGTTTTGAGCTAGGGTTTGAAAAGTTGGACTGCACCTAGGATTGCAGGAATTTCGGACAGCTTGTCGCCACTTCTTCAAGGCGAACACTATGGTTGCCAACTCGAAGTCATGTGGTGGATAATTAGCTTCATGCAGCTTTAGCTTCCTAGACGCATAAGCTATGAATTTCCCTTCCTGCATCAGCACAGCTCCTAGACCTTCCTTGGATGCGTCTGTATAGAGTGCATAGGACTTGTCAGCCTTTGGTAGGCTCAGCACAGGTGCTGTAATCAACCTCCTCTTAAGCTCTTGAAAGCTCTTCTCACACTTCTCGCTCCAAACAAAGGTGACATTCTTCTTTAATAATAGCATCATCGGTGAAGCCAGAGTAGAGAAATTCTTAATGAAACACCGATAGTACCCGGCCAACCCAAGGAAACTTCGTATCTCTATAACGTTCTCCAGTTATTTCCAATTAGCTACGGCTTCCACCTTGATCCCTTCCTTAGATATCACATGGCCGAGGAAAGACACCGAGCTTAACCAAAACTCACATTTACTGAACTTGGCGAAAAGCTTAAATTCCCTTAGCTTCTCTAGGACTAGTCTCAAGTGCTCCGTGTGATCCTCTGGATTCTTGGAGTAGATTAAGATATCATCGATGAAGAAAACTATGAACTTGTCTAAATATGGTTGGAAAACGCGATGCATCAAATCCATGAAAACTACCGGTGCATTGGTTACACTAAACAGCATTACCACAAATTCGTAGTGGCCATACCGTGTGTTGAAAGCAGTCTTAGGGATGCCTTCTTCCTTAATCCTTACCTGGTAGTATCCTTACCGTAGGTCCAACTTCAAAAAGCAAGCGGCACCTTGCAGTTGATTGAACAACAAGTCGATCAAGGGTAGAGGGTATTTATTCTTGATTGTTAAGTTGTTCACTCCCCGGTTGTCAATGCATAGCCTCAAGGTACTATCTTTCTTTGTAACAAACAACACCAGGGCTCCCCACGGTAACGTACTTGGTCGAATGTAGCCTTACCTCACCAACTCTTCCAATTGCTCCTTTAACTCTTTCAGCTCCATCGGTGCCATCCGGTAGGGGGTTCTTGACACCGATTTTGCTCCAGGAATCAGGTCCACGGTAAACTCAACTTCCCGTTCAGGGGGTAGAGAAGTGAGCTCAGCAGGGAAAATGTCTGGAAAGTCTTTTACCACCTCCGTACTCTCCAAGGTACACTGATCCTTAGATTTGTTCAGGAGATATGCCAAATATCCCGTACATTCTCTCTTAAGCAACTTCCGGGCCTTAGCACCAGCAACCAGAAATTTTAGTTCCTTCGCTCGCTTACCGTTGAATTCAATTACATCCTGACCAGGTCTCACAAACTGCATTGTCTTAATCTTACAGTCCACATAAGCTCCGTGCTTCGACAACTAATCCATGCCCAAGATCAGGTCATAATCGTCTATGGGTAGAATTATGAGGTCGGCTTCCAAAATTTCCTTTCCTAACTTAACTCCCCAACTCCCTATTTTCTTACCCGCTTCTACCACTTTTCCCAATGGTGAGCTTACTATCAGGGTATAGGGTAATTCCTTTCCTTCCCAACCCATATGTGATGCACATACTTTGCTTACGTAAGAGTGTGTGGATCTTGGATTTATCAAAACATTAACAAGACGACATTGGATAGAAAGGTTACCTTTGATTACGGTCGCATCTGTTCCAACTTCCTCTCTGTTCAGGGCAAAGACCTTGGACTTCACCTGAGGCCTCTGGCCTCCCGTTCCAGCTGGTCTAATAGTAGCACCTCTATTGACTCCTATTGGCTGGGTCGGGGCGGTCTGCCCAATCCTTAAAGGTTTAGGGCAGGTATTCCTCAAAGGACCTAGGTCTCCACAATTGAAGCACCTCATTACACTCCCGTTGCCCTAACAATTCCTCTCGGTATTGCCCTGCTTTCCACAGAGTCGGCAATTCAGGTTGCCTTACATCGGTCTGGCCATAGGCACTCGAGGCTACTTACCCCGATTTTCCCATGGCATAGAGCCCGCAGGTCACTTATTACTTGAAGGCCTCATTGGTGGATGATTCGATTGGAAAGGTCTGTTCACCGGCCGATACCGATCCTCATTCTCCGTCCGGGATGCTGTGTCCACGACGGCAGTGTATGACGTTGGCAGTGATGAAGCCAATGCCTTCTTTAAATCTGGCCTCAACCCCTTCATGAACTGCCGGGTGCGCTTCTGTTCCATGTCGACCAAGCACTTGTAGTACTTGGACAACTACGTGAACCGAGCCGCATACTGAGTAACGGACATGCCTCTCTGCTTGAGGGTTTGGAACTCATCCTCCCTCTTCTTAGCTATCCATCGAGGAATGTACTCGGCATGGAAAGCTTCAGTAAAGTCGTCCCATGTCCATTCTGCTCCTCTCTGTCCCAGTAACTCTGTACTCGTTGTCACCACGCCCGAGACGGTCCCCTCAGCAAAAAAACAGCAAACTTCACCATCCACTCTTCTGAGTACTGCAAGATAGCAAAAATATCCTCCATCTATTCAATCCACTACTCGGCCTTCTCATCCTGCTCCACCTCCCCTTGGAGCGTAGGAGGTTGGAACTTCATGAAACGCTCCAGGGCCTCATCCTCTCCCTGCGGTGGTTTCCTGGCTACCTTATCCACTTTCTTTAATAGGTTCTGTAGGATCGAGGCCATCTCGTCAAAAGCCTGATCCATGGTCACATCTCGTGATCTATTTGAAGCTAACTCCTGTTCTCGTGGCAAGTGCTCTTCCACGTTGGGTGTGGAATGATGCATTTGCTCAAATTTCGGAGTGGAGGATGCACTTTCCTGCACAGTTCTACTGTGTATGACTGTTCTACGTCTTGGTGCCATCTTTGATCACATTCACTCAAAGTCAGATAGTTACCAAGAGGAAAAGAGTATGCTCAGGTGCATGATCAGTTAATAGCTATGCTATCCACTCATTTCAAAAGAGAATGTGATGATATATGCAGGGTAAAATCAAGTAATAAATAAAACTCATACTTTTCATATAAACCATGTTTTCGAAAAGAAGTGGTTATCACATGCGATACCCTTTTATTCAATAAAATAATAAAGCCCTATAAGCAACATGCTTCTTTAAAAAGAGTAAATAAACAAATGAATGCAAATCCCGTAATAGAAAGAGTAAATGCTGCTGGTATTCTATACTCGACTCTCTCTAGTTTCAATAGAGGCATCAGAGTCGTCAGAGGCTGGTTCCACAAGCCACCGCATAGAGCTATCGGGTCTCCCTATATAATCCCTTGCAAAAGTAATGCTCTCACTTGGCTGTCCTGACTCACCCGCATGGCCCCTCTTGGCTCTCATGGCCGTCTCATAAAGCTCATCCAACGCTAATCTAACCGCACCCCTAGGCGCAGGCCTCTCATTCCCCGAGTCAGATAGATCAAGCAACCCCTCTCTCCTCAACTTTGCATCTATCCCCAGTCCATATCGAGGTCCACACCCCTTAGGACCCTCTTCTAGCTTCCTCTTTCCCTTATCCTCCATTCCTAGAGTGGACTACCTAAGTTCCTTCACTCCCGAGGTAACTCCATCCTTCGGCCTATGTCCCTTACCACTTGACTCCTTAAAGTCATAGCAAGTAGGAGTCCTATCAAATTCACCTATCTGTGGGGTCCGGGGAACCTCCATCACCTTCTCATCCTTTTCCTCAATCCCAACTATCTCCCCTTCACTCTCATCGTCTCCCTCGTTCCTAAGCTCATCTACCTCCTCCTCACTCAACTCAGCCATCTCCTTATCTTCCTCACCCTCACTAACAAGCACGATTGCCTCCCTCTCATCATCCCCCTCATACTCTCCTAGGCTCCCTTCAACTTCCATTTTTGCCTCATCCACCGTGTCATCTAGCACAGGCAGCTCATGTTACCTCTCCGAATCAGACGAGGGTGGATCAGCTACGGGTAGTAGGGCGGGTGGATTCCCACAGCCAGCGGGCTAGTCTCTGACAGCCGATACAACTCTTTTGACCATCCTATGAATAAAAGACAAAAAATAGCACAAGATCAAAATACTTAAGAAAATAAAACCCAGTAAATCAAATAATTGCCTAAACCTAGGCTCTGATACCACATGTAACACCCCACTACTACGTATCCTAAAAGGGCAGGGAAGTCGCCCCGTCCTGGAGGACAAGAGGTCTTTAAAATGAGGTATAAAATATAAAAGCAAACACCAAAAGAATCAAACTTAGATAAATAGAGAAAGCTCTTATTACATAAGGCTCAAATTGGAGCAATACGAAATAAACAAATATCGTTCAGAAGCTTAAACAACAATTATCTCCTATAACGAAAATGGGAAAATAGCAAAAGCTTCAACTATCACATGCCTCGCTTGCTCAGCATAGTCTATCTCCTGAAAACATGATATAAAACAGCGTGAGATTAAATCTCAGTAAGTCCTGTGTGTGCACATGGTATTTTAAACAGTTCGTGTATGCATAGAGAAAAATATTTATAGAAATATTTGGCAAGTCATAAATAATTTCCCTTTTGCATGGAGTGGGTTTTTCATATAATCGCACTTTATACAAAACAAATCATCCACTTGAATCAAGGTCATGTCAACACATATTGGGCTTTATGAGGACAAGGCACCACACTTTGTGCACTTTGTCGAGACCAGATTGCCACATGTTGAGCATTCTGATCAAGGTGAGTGTATAGCTCACCAGGTGAGATACGCCTCATTCTCTACACCCAAAAAAAACCATCTGGTGTCCATCCCAAGAAAATAAATAATACCTTACCAGGTACAAATGGTAGCTCGGACCGGTCTGACCAACCAATACTGTCGCCTTTTCAAGTAGAACTCATCTTCTAGAGGTGGCCTCCTGCCAGAAGACTTACTCTAGCCCTCAAAGACTAGTATTGTTAGCCTACCCCTATTGAGTACTCAACGAATATATCCGTCAATTCCTGATTCAAAATTTCCATACATTGGCTTTGTGCAACATGGTTTTCTTTAAAAGAGTTTTCTAAAAATTTAGGAGAAAGCATCCACGTTTACAACCTAAGTAAACATAGTTTAACAATAGCTTCACAAAGCTTTACAACATAGACTTGCCATCACAACGTTTAACAAAAGAGTTTATGCAAGGACTTACTTGATATGTCTTAGACAAACATGATAAAATCACAGCTGGCTTCCTTCAAATATCCTCCTGATCTAAAGTCATATAATGTCATGATTAGGGTCTCAATCGATTCAAACATGCTCTAAACTCATTTGTTCCCATAACTATTCACAATCCATTATCTAACTCCAAATAAATTATCCAATCCTCAAAGTTCATACACTATGACCATATATCCATCAATGACATGAATAATATATCAAAAAGGTCTTGACTTGACCAACACAATCCATATCTATCATTATTACGATAAAATATAACATTGCCATCCATCGAACACGCTACTTAATTACATGCCTCAAAATACCCATTCATCATGCTAATAGACATCATCAATCATATTAAACTTTAGTTCCGACATCAAGGGTAGGATTCCCTTACCTTGCAATAACTGGGTTAACAAGATCTCAATGCTCCTATGGTGATCGTCCCGAGTTGTTTCAGAAGAAGAGAAAAGTTTCCTTCTTTCCTTCCTTTTGGTCGAGAGTAGCTAAAGAGGATGAAATTAGCCTTCAGGTGGTGTGATTCAAGGGAAGGAAAAGAGAAGAATTGATGGAAGGAAGGAATGAAGAGGTTAGGATGGTTTTTGCTTACCTAGGAGTGTGATCGGTTTCTTGCTAGGAATTGTTCTTGTGATTTTCAAAAATTGCACAGAGATTCTTGCTGGAATTTTCATGTTGAATGGAGAGAGTAGTCGGCTACTATGATTTAGGGTTAGAGAATATTGGTTTAGGGTTAGATGGTGGTGCTAAGAAAGACTCCTAATGGCTTTAGATCTCTGAGACAGCAAGGGCATGAAGTGCAGCTTGCTTTACACCTTGTTGCTGCCTAATTTAGGAAGGTTTATGAGGGGAAAATATTCTAGACTTGTTCCCCTATGCGGGCCGAAATATTGCTCAAGAGAAGGGCTATGTGTGTTCAGAGTTTTTGGCCAAAACAAGGAAGAGTTTGAGTAGGTTTTGACAACTAAAATTCTGTGCAGGAATGGCGTTAGCGCTGTGCGAAAATCACTGAACCAAAGGGGAGAAATTCTGGACTGTTTTAGTTGTTGTTCTACCGTAATGCACCGAGAAAAGGTGAGGGTTTTAGATGCTAAAAATTGGCTTAATCAGCTGAGGGTTTTGGTATATTTTGGTGTATAGAGTTTTTGTTTGATTTGGAGTGCAAAGCTGGCCAAAATTTCTGTACAAAGCTTGACGAATTTCTGGTTCATAAGCTGGCCAAAATTCTGAAATTTTAGTGAGTAAAATCTGGTTTTTGTGTGGCTAAGGTAATTTGAATTGATAAGGAGTACTCTAGGTGTTTTCAGCTAGGGTTTGAAGAGTTGGACTGCACCTAGGAGTGCAGGAATTTCGGACAGTTTGTGCTAGTACAAGGCTGTAGAAATTCTGCTGGAGAGGGGAGTAAAAACCTAGCTGAAGTGTGATTGAAATAAAATCTGATTTGCTAATAGATTTAAGATAAGATTTCCTAGTATTGGAAGAGTTTGAGTTAAGTTATACCTCCTTTAAAAGTGGCGGCACCTAGTTGAAAAAGTTTTCCAGGTTTTTAGCTAGGGTTCAAGGTTCAAAATCAACAAGGTATCCAACTAGAAAAATTACATTTTAATTCCAACTATCCATTACAAAATCTAGTAAGTTAAAATCAAGCTGGAATTTAATTATTCAGCTAGGGTTTTTTGAAAATCAAAGAGAACAAAAGCTGAAAATAAAAGTAAACTTTATTCACATAAAAAGTCATTAAATTTAGGAGATAAATATAGAGACTTATTTCCATAGAAAAATGGCACTGAAAATTCACTAGGTTGGCTAGGGTCTTTTCGGCCAAAACATGGAGGATTCTAGGAAAAAGAATTTCAAAAAGAAAAGCTAAGATTCGCAAGAGGTAAGATTCGAACTCGGGTTACTCGGGGATAATCCCCAACATAACCACTATTCGAAATCAACTCCAATGTTAATATTTCTCTAAGAAATTATTTCCACCCTAATTCTCCTCCTTCCATCTCCTCTACTAAACTTCACCGAAACAACTCTTAAATAATGCAACAACATAATTATTTCTCACCAAATAAATCAAATGCAAGAGCAACTTTGAAAATCACATGCACCCATGCGAGAATAATTTTAAAATAGCACATGAAATGTGAAATGCTATGCAATGTATGACTTTTTTTCCCCACAGTCAAAGGTGGTTTTGGGAGGGGTATTACACCCGAGCCCACAATGGTGGTGGTGGGTGCTCCTCCTCCACAGTTGGTGGCCTTACCTGACCGGGATACTTGACCTCCTGGGGTGTTAACCACTTTTTAAGCTCTTGGTTATACTTATACCCATAATTCATCAGTGTCTGCTCTATAACCATATCATGCTCAGTGGTAGTCTCCATCAATTCTCCCTCAGTGGTAATACCAAAGTCTCTCAATATCTTCATTATGACTGAGGGAAAAATGAAGGATTTGGTAGAAAGATGGTGATGCACCACATCCCTAATAGATTGTATAATCAATGGAGCAAGGGGAATAGGCTAGGTGGTCATTATCCTATGCAAGATATAGGCATCGATAAGTTGTGTTTCATTGAAACCACTGGCACGAGGTACAACATTGAACCCAAACATGTAGACTAAAGCTCTAAAGTTGGCAACAAGGTCATTGCTCGAATAAAAACTATTTGCCTCCAAGGCATTATGCTTGTACAACCCTAGTATGGCTATAGTCCCGCTAGCATCCTAATTAAGGTCAGAAAGGATCTTTTGATTATTGGAGTTTATACCTTGCTAAGTATTATCATAATAAACCCGGAGGAGAGTAGCTAAGTGATTTTGTGAAATGATAATTGGGGTGCCCTTTACCCTCGTTTCTATGTGTGGAAAGTGCTTATTACCCTTGTCAACCATGTTGTCATAGAATTCCTTAACGAGCACTGGGCAATAATTTCCTTTTAGCTGTACAATCGGTCCGCATCCTAGCCTTCGAAACATCATTCCAAGTTTTAGGGCACGGTCTAGGGTTGGGGCAAATGTACACTCCACAATGATCTTGTTAGAAGTTCTCCTATTATACCATTCCTCATATAATAGATTGATAAACTCAACCGGTCTAAGGAACGAGGGATCGATGGATGAAGGAGATGAGGAAGAGGAACCTGTCGCCCTTTTAGAGGGTTGACTCCATGCTCTAGACATGTTGTCAAGTGAGTGGTGGTGAAAATAGAAGGATAGAACAAATGAGCTCACAGACTGGAAAAGGGGTGTAGCTACCCGTTTCAAACATAATCCACAGCTCTCACTCAACCCTCAACCAATTGCACAATAACCATTCCCAAACTCCTTCAATGTATATAACACTCCCAACAACAACCAATTCAATCTCCTTCAATCAAGTCGACACAACTTGCTAGAATACATATAAAGCTCACAATCAAACATAAATGTGTTGAACAACTCCAATGTATTTTGAATGTGCATGTATGATTATGTGAATGAAGGCATCCTCATGGCATTAGAATGATTAAGTGGAAAACAATTCAAGGTTAACATGCATCACTACTCAATCAGTGTAATCACCATAATCCTACCCTTAAGCATATGCATAAACTCCCTAATGATCATGTGAATAAATCAAGTACCAAAGCATCATTAACTCATCACAAATCCAAAATCATGAAGCTGAAAAGTTATTTTACAAGGCAATAGAACATGAAAAATCCCAATTTTCGGCAAAATATATCCTCAAAATTAGAAAAAATCATCCATAACATTTTAACCATGGGAATTCAATAAAAATCATACATTTTTGCTCTCTTATGCATGGGCAAGCAAAAGATGCAATCTTTTTCCAGAAATCCAAGCCTTTTGCATGTGCATTGAAGTTGAGTTGGTTGTGAAAAATGGAAGATTTAAAGACTTTTGATCTGTAAGATCAACAGAAGAAAGGGAGATTGATGTTATAAAAGTGTTTAGGAGGTGAAAAATCAAAGTTTTAGAAGTTGGGAAGGTGAAGCTAGTGCAGGTTAGAGAGGAATTGAGAGGGAGTTGGAGAGTTTGAAAGAAAAAGTGGCCAAAATGGCCTATTTCATGTGTCTTGTCCGACAGGAACCAGTGCCGGTCCTAGCCCTAGCCGGAGCCGGTTACATTCTTTCTGACCTTTGGTTTTTTTTTTTTTTTTAAAGAAAAATGATGAACACACCATAATGATGACTAATGCACTTTAATTCATGAAAAATAATCAAACAAAATGACGAAAGGAAAAATTGTTCCTATTCACAAAACTAAAATAACAAAAAGAGCTTCAATGTTTTCCACGACTTTGATCCCATGGATTCTCCTCAGTGTTTCCTGGCAATGTCCTAGCTTGACGGTCCCCCAGTAGTTTAACTAGTTGACCAATTTGGTTTTCCAAGTTGCACATGGAAGGCTCTAAGTTCCTTGTTCTAGCATCGACCCCTTGGAACTTAGTCTCCGTTGTACTTACCAATTAGCTAATCAAGTCCTCCAATGGTGGCTTTGAAGGTGCTGCATTGTTGTTCATGGCAGGTTGGTTCCTTTGATTTTCCCTAAAATTTAAAGAACCCTGCCTAAGTTGGTTTCCATTGCTCCATGAAAAATTAGGGTGATTTCTCCAACCAAGATTATAAGTAGAACTATAAGGGTTGTTACCTAGACGGATATTACTTGCAAAGGCCGTTTGTTCTATGGTTTCTTGGAGTGAACCCATATTTTGGCACTTATGATTTAGGTGCCCCTCTCTACAGAAATCATAACTTACGTTTAATACCTGGCCTTGAGGCATCACCATTTGTTCCATCTTCTGAGTCAAGGCGTCCACCTTAGCCTCCAAAGCTACCATAGCATCCACTTTGTGCACCCCTTGCACACGAGCTCTAGACCTTGTACTTCCCCAAGAATAGTTATTAGAAGTCAAATTTTCAATAAGATCAAATACTTGTTCCGGGGACTTTTGATTGATGGAACCTCCTGCAAAAGAGTCCACCACTTGACGAGTTGCGAACGTAAGGCCATTCAGAAATATGAGCATCTGCATTCCTAGCTCAAATCCATGGTATGGGCATTTTTTTAGTGTCTCCTCAAATCTCTCCCAACTTTCATATAAGGGTTCAGAATCTAATTATTGGAAGGCAAAAATCTCGTTTCCAAGTTTAGCTATCCTAGCTGGAGGGAAATATTTGGTAAGAAACTTTTCAACTAGGGCATTCCATGTAGTGATGGACCCTGTAGGTAAAGACTTTAACCAAGATTTGACTAAATCTTTCAAGGAAAAAAGGAAATGTCTGAACTTTATGGCATCTTTATAAACACCATTCATTTTAAAAGTATCATAGATCTCAAAGAAACTAGCTAGATGGGCATTGGGATCTTCTTCAGGTATCCCATCAAATTGAACCATATTTTGAACTATCTGGATAATATTAGGCTTTATCTCGAAATTATTTGCATCCACCCTAGGCCTAGTGATACTCGAGCTTGTGCCCGAGATTGCAGGTTTCACAATTTCTAGAATTGTTATTTTGAGCACCATCCATGTCTACGATCAAGTTTCCTTTGGATTTTTCGGTGAATTTTGGACAGTTTCTTTTCGATCTCAAGGTCAAAATCGACTATCTCACCATGAGATTTTCATGTAATGTACCAAGGATAACACCTAGAAAAAAACACAAGAAGTAAGTTAGGTAATAGAATTCATGAACACAACAAAATACAAAGTTAGTGAGTTAGATTACAAAGATATACAAAAATACACAAGTCACAAAAGATGGCACTTTTTTTTGTGAAAAGAACAATTGTACATATTCACATATTTACCTATTTACTTATTTTCATGGTTAAATCAACAAAATCCAAGCTTTCATGATATTATTCCCCGGCAATGGCGCTAAAAACTTGATGCGTATTTATTTTGGTATAAAAATTATATAAAAATAAGCACATTTCCAACCAAGATTAAATTAAAACGTTAACCCCAAATTACACATACGAGCAAGCGTACTCATCATTAAGCATAGTATAGGGTTCAAACGAGTATCGATTCTCCAGGAACAAGTATGCATTAATCACTTTTCTCTCATTGTTTAATCGACTCAATAAAGTGAAAAGAAATAAAAAGAAAAATAAAATAAAATAATATATACATGTCAATGATGGAGAATTATGTAACTAAAACCATTGTTTTGACAAACATGATTTTAAAGTATTCAATCATTATCATAACTAATTATTCTCTTGGCATCATGAAGGATTAAGATAGACTCACTTCTTTTTCAATCCATGAATTCACTATCTTCTAGACAAATTAGCGTCACATACTCTGTCTCAACTAATTCACCGAAAAGATGCATTAAACACAATCCTTGATTAAATTTCCATACTCTAGAAAACTTAAAACATAAAATTAACCAATGAATCCATACTTTGACAGACATCAATTAACCTTGAATTACCTATTTCTTAGCACTTTACTACTTTCTCAAGCAAGTTAAAAGATAACAAATATTAAATTAACAAATTGAAACCACTATCAACCTCTTTCTCAAGCAAGTTAATAGGAAGAAACAACCAATTAATCTCATAATTAGCACAAGTAATTGAATACCAAAATAACAATCAATTAATCAAAAGATCAAAGCAACCTAAAAAATAATGAATACCTAAAACAATGTCAAATTACAATAAAACAATTAATACATCCTTGTTCAAGAAAAAGAAAGCACTCATAGACAGGCCTCCTTCTTCTTCCTTTGAAGACCTTCTTGCATAATCCTCATTGATTGAAGAATTCCTCCTTTGATTTGAGTGATTTTCTATGATGATCTATGAATTCCCCCTATTCTCTTGTGTTTTTCATCTATTTATAGGATTAGGAAGTGCCTAAACTCATTGGTGTAGGGTTCCTAGCCGAGTAGAAGTAGAAAGATACTAAAATTCTATAGATTACCAAAAACCGCATGCAAAAATCAAAGTCCGTCTTATCCTCAGGGCACAGCCGGCGCCGCCTTGGCTGATGGAGCGGGCACCGATTGTGTTCTGTTTCTTTAGTTGTTTGCCGATTTTTTTCTTGATTGCTGCGCAATGCTTTCCAGAGTACAGTCGGCGTTGCCTTGGCTGCTAGAGCCGTCACCGGTTTGGTTATGTTCTGGTCCTATTTCAATGATTTTTTGTCGTCTCAAAGTGCGTGCCAAAAGCACGTGGTTGGCACCACTTCCTCTGGCCTGTCCGGTGCCGCCTATGTTCTGTTTTGTGACATTTTTGCTTTGTTTTATCCCTAAAATCTAAAATAATGCGCAAAACCCCATTTCCAAGGGTAAAATCTCAAATATGATGGAATATGACTAGTTATTAAACAAAATGTATCACAAAATAGTCTCAAATAACTAGGAAAAATATGACAAATTTAGGCCCTATCATATGGCTACCTATAACTGATGAAACATAAATATGAATCGTTCTAGAAATTCATTAAATTTCATAATGAAGTACAAAATTAACTTAGCAAAAGTATCAAAACACATCAATTAGATCGAGGAAGTGAATACTTAAGCCATGAGTTTGACGAGTATCATAAGAATTGTGGAATTATCTATCAATTAACTCCACCAGGAACACATCAATGGAATGGTGCATCTGAATGGAGAAATCAACCTTTATTAGATATCGTTCGATCTATGATGAATCAAACAGATCTTCCAACCTTATTTTAGGGTTATGCCCTAAAGACAATCGCGTTTATACTAAATTAGGTTCTATCTAAATCTGTTTAAAAAATGCCATATGTGATATAGACTAGGAAATGAACTAGTTTGTCGTTTCTCAAGATTTGGGGTTACAAAGTTTATGTAAAGCATTTATTATCTAATAAACTTGCACCAAAATCAGATAAATGCATATTTGTGGTGTAACACCCCACTACCTAGGCCCAACAGGGCCGGGGATGTCGCCCCGTCCAAAGGACAAGGGGTCTTTATAACTAGGTTACATGAAAATAAAATAAAACTAAAGACTTTAAAACTAAATTTATTACAACCCAGAAGATAAATACTGGCACAAATCCAAAATAAATTGTTTGCAACAATCTCTCAAACAATACTTAAAGTAAATAACAAGAGTCTTCAAGCAAGGCAACATTCTAGCTAATGATCTCCACAGCAGGATCTTCCTGAAAACATGGCATAAAAGGTGGTGAGATAAAAATCTCAGTAAGTCCGTGTGTGCTTTGAGTGTTTCCGGTAAAATAATTCATGTATGCAAATCGTAAAAGTTTCATAAGGAAAAGTGCTGGCAAGCAATAAATAAGTGTTGAAAATAAAGAGTGGTGTTTCACTTTTCAATTCATACATGTGCACAATAAATAGAACCACTCAACTGGGTAGCCATGGGTTACCACACGTTGGGCCCCATGACCAATAACAGTCAGAATGCCACACTTTGTGCAATGCTGACAAAGGTAGGTGTACGGCCTACCGGGTGAGATACTCCTCCATCTCTACACCCAAACTTACCGGTTGTCCACTCCGGAACACACAGTCCACATGACTGAAACTTGCTAGCTCGGACAGGCATGACCTACCGGACTGGCGTCCTATCCAGGAAGGACTCACCCCTCAGAGGTGGCCACCTACTGAGAGGCTTACCCTAACCCTTCAAAGACTAGTCCTGGTGGTCTACCCTTATTGAGTACTCAACGTTGATTGTTCCACTTGGGAGAAAATTGATCAAACTTTGCTTTATTTGGAAATAGCAATTAAGGGTTTCCAAAAGTCTAGTCAAGTTGGATTTTAGAAAATGTTTAGATTTGTGTAAAACTGTTTGTTCAATTTCCAAATGGATTGCTTGACTGAAATAAAAAGGGAAAAGAAAACAGTCCTTAATTACCTTTACAAATAAATGACCATATACATTGCATTTACTTGCCACAATAACTTTTGATCTTCACAAAACTCCACGCAGGAGCTTACCTGCTTCTTTGCTTGCTCTACTCAAAAGTCTCCCAGGGCTGACCTAACCCCTGCCTGGGGTAAACACAAAACATAAGGTCACATTCAAGCTATACTTGCCTTACGTAAATAATTCATAGCTCATCTAGTGACAACCATGTCTAACCATGACGTTAATGTCTTAAGCTTTAAGGCTAGATGCTGAAGAATTTTATAAAATAAGTCTATTTTGATAGATTGAAATAACTAGGGGTTCTAAAATAATTGTTAATAAATTATAGACTCAAATAATAATTCTTGAGTGTTATTATTAATAAATAAACCAAGGTTTGAATTTTAAATACTATTAAGTCTTATTTGATATTAAGAAATGGTAATTAAAAAAAATAGCTTTATTATAAATAAATAATAAATTAAATAAATAATAATTTTTAATTAATTTCGAAGAGATAATAAATAAATAATTAATAATAATTAAAATTTATTAATAGATTATTTTAAATTTTTGTTTAATAAAAATATTAATAGTTTGATTTAATATTCTAATACAAATCCCCTAGTGTTTCGAATTTTTGAAGAAAAATATAGTAGTAATTTTAATTTATGTAATAAAATTTGCTAATGAATATAGCTTAGAATTTACAAGAAAATAATCTTACATCATGGTCTTCCTATTGCTAAAAAAAGATTCATGATCCCATTCTCCATCATCAAACAAGAAATTAATCTATTCATGAACAAACACTTGAACTATCTCATACTATCACATGGCCAAAATCCTACTAAGCATAATCATCAAACATGATTTCCAAGGGAAAATAAGATCATCTAAAGCCTAATCACCTTTGGTGTCATAATATCTAATCATGCTTCAACATCCATTAAATTCATCAAGCATGAAGAATATATATTGATTCGAAAGGAAAACACATACATCCTAGTCAAATACAACCATCATCATGTCATAACTTCATCCCCTAATCCACAACATGCATATATTCAATCTCCCAATCATAATCCATTTCTCTATCATCAACTAGGAGACATGATTTCAGAATTTAATAAGAGAAATTTAAGAATGAATACTTGATTGTCGAGTCCTTTGGTGAAGACAAAAGAAGGTCCACGCGCGATGGAATGACTTGAATGATCTAATGAAACAACGTTCACGGTTGATGGTTTGATCAACCATTTCGGTTAGAAGAGGGTGAGAGAGAGAGAAAAAGAAAGAGAGCATTAGATAGGGGTATTAAGAATTGAATGGAAGAAGATTAACAAGAAGATTGTTCTTGTTTTACCTTGTTGATATTCTTGAGGTCTTCAAGAAAACCTGATTTTTTTGATCCGGTTGAAAATTCTTGCTTGCGAGATTTTGTGTTATAAATGGCAGAAATGAAGTCTAGGGATTAAGTAGAGATGATCTGGAGTATTTGAGAGTGATTGGTGGTGTTCGGAGTGGGTTTAGGCTTGAAGAAGTTTAGTGTGTGTTCTTGGTGTTTTAGGTGAAAATGGAGAGAAACTAGAAGAAGTGCTGTGTGAATTCTGCTAGAAAGCTGGCCGAATGGTAGGGTGTGATTGAGGTTTTCGGTTTTCAGCTTTGTGAGAGAGAGAAACCAGATTTTATTTGAAATTTAAATGGAGGAAATGGTGGAGATGTTTAAGGTAAAAGATCAGCTATGGTGTTTGATCAAGAGAGGTGTCTAGGAGCTTTAATGGTGTCGGCTGGAACAAGCATGTTTTGCTAAAATGGTTGAGGGTTAATGTTGCTCAAGGCTGGCCGAAATTCAGTCCTTAAAGGCAGAGAAAATTCTGGTTATTTCAGCTTAATGCAAGAGTGATTTATGGGAGTGGAATGCTGGAATTTTTGAAGTTCAAATGGAGTTTGAATGGAGTGATCTTAGGAGTGATTTGTGGTGCAGCCATGGAGTCCTTATGCTTCAAGGTAAGTGTGGGTTTAATGGTGTTCAGAGTATGGCTGAGCAAGGCTCAATTCTACAGAGATTGAAGGTGACTTTTGGTCCTAGGCTAGAAAGGAACAAGGCTGGAAAAATTCTGCTCTCAAGTGTTCATGGCTTTTTCGAAAGTTTGCAGAATTTTGGTACAGGATTTTTGCACCTTCTTAGCTCGGTTTTTCAGAGGTTCTTCAGGGTTGTTTGAGGGTCTTCCAAGGGTGGTTTTTCAGCCTCATTCCTGGACTAATGCAGAGAAGTTTGCTGGCTTGAAGATGAACTAAAAACAGCTTCATTTCCTTGATGAAGAGCTGCAAATTGCCCAGAAAAATTTCTGGTTTGGTGCTATTTTGTGCAGTCCGAAAATTGCACAATTTTTCCATCTTCCAAGCCACTTGAAATGACCATTTTCTTGGCAGCAAATGGTTGGGTATATAGCCTGAATATTAAAAGAGAAGGGCTGCAACAAATCTGGAAAATTTCCAAATTTCCTACCACTAAAGCATGAACATCTTGAAGATAGATTTGAAGGTCCTTCCATGGTGATTGATTTTCTCTTGGAACCCTTCCTATTTCCCCTCCTATTTTTCAGTCAACCTTCTTTCCCCAAAGTTGATTTTCGAAATTCAAGGGGAAGAAATTATCACAGAATTTTTTTGGAATTCAAAGGAAAAGATTTAATGGATTTTAGTTTATTTAAATTATGAAAATGCTAGGACAAAGCTAGAGGTAATAAGTTGGACAAGAATTCTTTTAGAATTCTTTTAGGACATGAGGATAAGATTAGGACATTCTCTTAATGTCTCCCTTAAGACAATCATTCCTATTTTCATGGAATGGAAGAAAACAAAAATTCAAACTTAATTAAAATAATCATGATAAAAGCTTAAATGATGGTATTTGAACACATGACCTTAGAAATTAATTCACCAAGCTCTAACCATTAAACCACAACAACTCTTGTTCTTATTTTCTCACCCACACATTTTTCTTATCTACTTCTCAAGCTATCTTCCTATTCTGACCTCAAGCAAAATTACCATTTTACCCTTCCTACTCAATAAGTATAACTGAGCATTTAAACCTATAATCCACGATTCTAAAGTACATAAAATCATTCAAAAACATATATATTTATGCAAAATAATATGATATGCATTCCCGACCCCCTTACTCTAGGGTTGGCTTTAGGTGGGGTTTCACATGTGGGGTATCCAAAGGAACTAAAGGATACCAATTTTATCTCCTAAAAGAAAATAGAGCAATTGTTGTACGAAAATGGATTCTTTCTTCAAAAGGAATTGATTTCCAAAAGAATCAGTAGGAGTAAAATACATATTGATGAGATTCAAGAGCCACAATTAGTGTCTGAATCAAATAATAAACCTTGATTAGATAGCTCACATGTCCAAGATAAAGCATACTTCTATAGAATAAAGGCCTCAAAGATCTGAGAAGGTTCATCAACAACCTGAAAGATATGGATTTCTCATCACTGACAATCACAATATGGAGCTCATGGTTAATGATGAGTCCACTTCCTATCAAGAAGCCATTAAGAATTCTAACTCTAAAAAATAGCTCAAGGCCATGAAGTATGAGATGCAATCCATGTATGATAACCAAGTCTAAACTTTGGTTAATCCACTTGAAGGTTCAAAAACCATTTGGTGTAAATAGATTTTCGAAAAGAAAACAGACAAGGAGAGAAATGTGCATACTTACAATGTACGACTAGTCATAGAACGTTATAGACAAACTTATGGTATAGACTATGATGAAACCATTTCACCAGTTGTAATGCTAAAATCCACTAGAATTCTTTTTGCCATGGCGGCATATTATGATTATGAGATTTGGCCAATGGATGTCAAAACTATGTTTCTTAATAGAAACATACTTGAGGATGTGTACATAACACAACCTGAGGGTTTTGATAATCATTTGAATTCTAATAAAGTGTGCAAGCTTCAAAGATCCATTTACGGATTTAAGCAAGCATCTCAAAGCTGTAATCTACATTTTGATAAAGCGATTAAAGAATATGACTTTATAAAAAATGAAGATAAGCCTTGTGTTGAGAAGAAATTTAACACCCCATCTTTTACTTTCAATTGGCTACTTTTTTGTCAAAGGATGAGAATTTAAATCAATGGCCAGAACAAAAGATGATCAGTATAATGAGGCGAATATTTTGGTATAATAATATTTTTTCGAGACTTGGATGTAATTATTGGATTTGTTCTACCTATACCCTAAATTTTTGGAAGGCTATTATTATTAAAAAAAAAATAAGAATTGTAGGGTACTCTGAAAAAAGGAATTGATTAGTGTGATGAAACACATATTTTGGTCTGAGTTATGCTACTCGGGGTATCTGGGGCATTTTCGTCATTTTGACCGCACCGGCGACTTTGACTGAAAATTTGATTAAGTAGAGAAGGAATTGAAGAATTTAAGTGTTACCAATGGATTCTATGAAATTTTTGGAGTTGAATGGTGAAATAAAAAATTTTTCTATTACAGACCCGATTTTGGCCATTTCTGAGGAAAATAGGAAAATGCGGTTGAAATTGGGATGGGTAGCTCCATGTGATTGGTGGCTAAGGATAAGTGTCAAATAGTAAGAGGATGCATGAAAGATTCATGCATGCAAGACTTCTTAAATAAGCTTTGCAAAATAAATGAAGAATAATGTGTAATTTTATTATTGGAACACATCACTTGTGGGCCCACTTGATTAAGGTCTTAAGCAATATAATTGGCTAATATTTAGACCAATAGAAGATGAATGAATGGCTGGAAATTAACCAAGAATTTCGTGGGCCATGCAAGGAAAAATAAAGGAAAATTTTGTGGAGGAAAAATGGTTGGTGTGTAAAAATCATATTGGAACACACTTAAAAATATCCACCATTCAATTAAAGCTAAACAAGAATGAAGGGCCAAGGTTTGAGGGGTGAATGGCAGTGGAAAAAGGCTAATAAACAGCCTGAATTTTGGAAGCCAAGAGAAGGAAAAACCAAGAGAAAAAAAGATCAAACAAGAGAAAACAAAAAGGCTAGCTAGTGTGTGTTCTTGGTGTACCAGGTGAAGCCTTGGTGTTCTTGGAGAAAATCACACCAAATAGCCTCAAATATAAGGTAAAATCCTACCTTGCTTGAATTAAAGTTATTTTTGGGTGAATGATGATTATGATGATGTGAATTTTAACATAAAAACATGACTTTCATGTATTGATTTCAGATCAAAGTTAGGGTTTGTGAACTTTTGTATATGAACTTTATATACGCTTGTATATGTGCCGACTGCCTAAGGGCCTTTGAATGATGTTTTTTGTGAGGAATAACTGAATAATTATGGTAGCTTGAAGGCTTATTTTTTGTTGAAAAGGTGATGATCAAAGTAGAGTAAAAATGGAATTTACTTGGTTGGGAAAAATTGTTCAAACTAGTTTTTGATTAGAAGAGATGAATTTATGTTGAATAAGTGTGACTTTTGTGAGCTATTGGTTATCTGAAAATTCTGAATTAAAGATGATTTGAAGGAGGATTTAATGAATTAATGGTTCTAAGATGCTAAAGACTAAAAGAAAACAAAGGAAAGCATGAAATTGGGACAAAACTACTAGGGCTATTTTTACCCAGTAGCATGTTACTAGAACAATAACTATGAAAACATCCTATAAATAATTAAATTTAAGAGTCTGATAGTCATTTTGCTATATCATAGAGCCAAATCGGAGTTGTATATTGAAAGCTATGTGCAAAACAAAATCATATGTCAATCTGTGAAATTTCAGAAAAATGAGTCCAAAAATGGATGAACTTAAGGATGATTAATTGTGTGATTTTGGATGAAGTGAATGGGAAATAAGAAGTGAATCCCTTGTTTATGAAGGGAGGAAGTATGTGGGAAAAGATAAATGAAAGAATTGATCAAACGATGAAAAAACGACATAAACAAAAGTTAAATGTTTTCTTTAACTGTCGACCCCGTCGGCTAAATGTCAGTTAGACGTTGGCTAACGTGTAGGCACGTCGGCTATTTTTCGGCCAAACACGAATTGACCTGAAAATGATGTTTGGTGTAGGTTTAATGACAAAAAGCCAACGGAACATAGAAAATGGTAGAAATAAATGTTAAACAGTTGTGAACGAAAAAAGTTGCTTAGGACACGAGGTGAGTCCTTTTGATTTCTAAAACTTTTTGAAAGCTTGTGTGCTTCACTTTTCCATGAAATTCTATGTTTTATACCATTTTGGAAATCCCTGAATATGTTAAAGGTTTATCTGAGCAAGAATTATTTTATGCCATTTTGAGCTCGATTGAATATCATAATTAGTTTGGAAACCTTATTGGATTATTAAAGCATGAATTTTGTGAATTCAGCCCTTTTTAGATTAAGTATTTAGGATTTTCGAAAAATGGTAAATTTTGGAATTGGATATTTATAAATTGATTGGAATGCCCTTATTGGAGCATTTTATGGAAATATGTTTGGAAACTTTGAATTTAATCCTCTTTTTGGATTAGAATTCCAGATTTCTTGAAATGAGTTCTTTTTGGAATAAAAAAATGATCAAAATGTCCTTATTGAAAAATTTTATGAAAACCTTTGGAACTCAAGTATTTGGTAAACGACCGAAATATTCTTATTGGAACTTTTGTAAATACTTTTCAAGTCGGGTAAGGGTAAAATGACCCGAATACCCTCAAAAAATCCTTTGGAATCGGGTATTGGTAAAATGACATGAATACCTTTAGAAATGTTTTTTTGTGATCGAGTATGAATAAAATGACCCGGATACTCTCGGAAACAATTTTCGATGTGTGAACAGAACTATTTATCTTCTTTCAATGATTTTGAAAATGATCTCTTCTGATGAGATTGACTTTTAGAAAATGACCTTTTGATCCCTAAAATTATTTTATTGGCCTGGTGTGCCATGGAATGAATTGATTGGCTCTACGGAGCCTATGTGAATGATGATTTGACTTGCAAGTCAGTGGGATCAAATTCTAAAAAATGTTGTTTTTTTCCCTAAAAATGTTTTTATTTGAAAATCCTGCGGGATCAGATAACCCTCTGGCCTGATCAGTCAGACGGGGTTGATATTATTAACGTTGATTACTCAAGAAAGACTTTGATCTTGGTACTAGCTTACGTTAGTGTAACACCCTGAAGGCTAGGCCCGCCGGGCCGGGGATATCGCCCCGTCCAAAGGACAAGGGGTCTTTATAACTAGGTCACACAAATAAATTTGCTGAAATAAAATAATACTTAACTTAAAAATTTATTACAACCCAATTTACTCCAAGAGTAAATCCATGAAATTCCAAAACAAAACCATAAATAAAATTATCCACTCTCGTCTCCCCAAAGCACTACATAAAATCAAAAGACACATTCTCTTCCAAAGCAGATATTAGTAGCCACTCAACTCCACAGCAGGATCATCCTGAAATCATGATAAAAAGGTGATGAGACAGAAATCTCAGTAAGTTTGTGTGTGCTTTGGGTGTTTAGTGAAACCAGTTCATGGATACAAAGTGTGAAACATTTACAAGAGAAACATCGGCAAGAACCAAACATTAGTCAAAGCAAGAGTGGCGTTTTGGCTTATCTAGCCGTACATAAGTAATGAAATCAACCACTTGAAAGAAAGGGAAATGGGTTACCACACATTGGGCCCCATAACTGATCAGAATGCCGACACTTTGCGTAGACTGACAAAAGTAGGTGATCGGCCTACTGGGCAAGATACTCCTCCTTCTCTATACCCAAACAACAACCGGGTGTCCATTCCGGCAAAACACAGTCACTTAACTGAAAACAAACTGCTAGCTCGGACCGGCACGACTCACTGGACTGATATCTTATCTGGGAAGGACTCACCCCTCAGAGGTGGCCACCTGCTAAGAGACTTACCCTAACCTTCAAAGACTAGTCCTAGTAGTCCACCCTTATTGAGTACTCAATGACGTTTCCCACTTGGGATAAAATGAACAAAGCATTGCTCTTCAGGAAAATAGTAATTTGAGGGTTTCTAAAGTTTTGGGAACAATCAGTTTTAGAAAGAGTTTTAAGTTTGGAAAATCTGCTCAGTAACTTTTAAATAATTTAAGTGTTGGAAATAAGAACAAATTCAACCCTCAATTGCCTTCAGATACACGAGTGTCCATACACTCCACATTTAGCTTGCCATAAGGAAAACATTTTCACATCGATAGGTTCTATGCAGGAGCTTACCTGATTCTTGCTCACAACAACAAGGTCTCGAACAGCTGACCTAATCCCACATAGGGAAATACAAATCTTAATCAATTTCAAGTCACAAACCACTTCCTCAATTTTAAATCAATTCAATTCACTACTACCATGATCCTAGTGTCCCAAGCTTTAAGATAAAATAATAACTAAATAGGTTTATAAGCTAAGTTTAATTTGTTATTTAAAATAATTAATGGTTTGGGAAATAAATTCTAATAAGTTGAAAGTTTAAACCTTGTTGGGAAAGATTTAGAGTTTATTTGATCAAGAGTCATAGATGGTACTAGGTAAAATAGTGATTTAATGATAGTTTAGTTGTTAGAAAATAATTGATAGTTAAAACTAGTTGAGATTAAATTTAATAAGCCTTTCTTGGAAAATATTAAGTAAATCCTTAAGGGTTTTGATTTAGTAAATATTTTACTAATTATGAATCATTCTCATAAAGCTTTAATTGATCTCTTTATTTTAAATAATATTTATTTATTTTCTAGCAAAATTATTATTTATTTGACTAAAATATCCTTTATATATATAATAATTCCAAATCTACCCTTCCTAGGGTTTTTCGAAAATACTGGCAATATTATTTTATTGACTATTTTATGCATAAAGTGAAAATTAGTTTTAGGGACAACTAGATCATGATCAAATTTCTATGGCCATCCTCAATCAAGAACATACACAATCCTTCAATTCATTAAATCATCCAAATCTTGTATATAGTCATATATCTAAATATATTAAGACGTGATTTAACCTTTACTAGCATAAACATGATCATGGCTTCAATATTCTAGTCATGCATATAACTCCTAGTCACCAAAGGTGACATAATCTCTAGCATACTTCATCACACATACTACCTATGACATGCATCAAACTCAATTCCACATACAACCAACCAATATAATCCTTCCATGCATAAATCCCATCTCATTCACAATCATACATGTACTCATGCTTCAATCATCAACAACACATACTCAATCCCATCACCATTCATCTTTTAACAACATCATCCTAGAGACATGATTCTAGAGTTTAAAAGAAGGATTGAAGGTACTTACTTGGTTGATGAATGCTTTGAAGGAGTTTAGAGTAGATCTCAACTCCTAAATGGCTAACCTTGTCCAAGGGAGATGGCGAGAGCAAGACTATGGGAGGAGAAATCATCCGGCCAAAGAAGAGTGATTTCGACTATGAGAGAGAGAGAGGGAGAGAGAGAGAGAGAAAGAGAGAAGAAGAGATCATTAGCATGGTTGTTCATATAGGTTCCCACTAGAGATCAAGTTTGAAGAGGATGAAGTTGATAGAGTGAATTTACCTTGAAGATGTTCTTGTTCTTCACAGAAATTTCTGCTTTTTATCCGAAGTAGCAAGGTGTTTTGAGGAGTTTAATGTTAATAATGGTGTTGATGGATTCACAACAATGAGTAGACTAAATCTGGAGATTTTCGTGAGGGTTTGAGATGGTTTGGAGGGGTATTAGGTGTAGAGAAGAAGTAGGTGTTCTTCGTGGCTGAAGGAAAAACAGAGAGAATAGATGTTGTAGTTGCCGAAATTCTGTGGAATTAGGGCTGTTGAAATTTTGTAGGGTTTAGGAGGACGTTTTCTCTAATTTGAGAGGGAAAAGGAAAGGTTAGTTGTTACAATCCTTGAAGAATATTTTTAGGAAGTGAATTTGGAAACTAAATATTCTAAGAATATCTTGATTGTTTGGACAGCTTTGAAGTCTCCTATGGCCGACTGGTTGTGTAGCTTTTCTAAGGAATTAAAGCTGGTTCAATAAGGCTTATGATGGTCGAAACTAAGGGGCACAATGATAAAGAAGAAGTCTGGTCAATTGAGCAAGATATCATGGAAGGTTGCTAAATAAGATGGCTGGAATTTAGGAAAGTAATCAAGCTAAATTGCAGGGATTTGTTGGAGAGATTTTCGGACAGCCATTGCTGCTTTTCGTCCAGAAGCTTGTGGGAACCAATAGTGCTCTGTTAATGGTGGTTTAAGGGAGGTTTTGACAGATTAGGGCTGGTGTTTTGTGCTGGAAATCTGGACTGCCCAGTTTTTTCGCTGCACAGTAATTTTCTGGGCAGAATTTTATCTGCCAGTTCCAACCGAGTTGCAGCAAGTTTGAAGGGGGGGTTTCAGGGGTATTCAAGGCTGGTTTCCATCCTTCTTCATGGAGGAAAAACACGGCTAAGGTGCTGCACAAAATCTGGAAGAAAACAGCTCGATTTTGAGCCTCCAAGGTAGCGATTTGCCCAGAATTTTTCACTAGTTTTGCTCAGTCTTTGTGCAGCCCGAAAATGGCAGAAATAATTCATGATTCAAACTGATCTTAAGGCCATTTTTCTGGCAGCATTTGGGAGGGAATGTTAGCTAAGAAGCTCGACAATTTGAAGGTACAACAAGCTGGAAAATTTCAGCTCATGCCATGAAGAAAGATGAGCTAGTCTAGAGTGAAATTTCAGCAAGCTTACTAGAGGGATTTTTCCTCTTGGAATTCCCCTCAACTCTTCCATATTTTCCAGACCATAAGAAGTCTTTTAACAAGACATTTTGATCCTAAAAGACCTCAAAACTTTACTAAATTTTCTGGAAAAAAAAAAGGCTAGAACATCTTGATCAAACTAAGGAGTTGAAAGCTAAGGAAAACCAAAGATCAAGGGAACAAGAATTCCCTTTGGGAATTTCGAGGAGGCAAAGGAGTGGAATGAGAATACTCCTAACATGTCTCTCCTAGGATATCATCACCACATTGATCTAGGCCCTTAAGGCCGAAACCATTCATTCCTAAGCAAAAATAAAATTTAATCAAGTTAAAGCTTCTATGATGGACTTTGAACCCAAGACCTCAAGAATTAATTCCAAAGCTCCAACTCCTAAACCACAACAACTCTTATTGCTATTTCCACTAGAAAAATTATTTCCTATTCAATCCACAATCTATCTCCCTATTTTCACCTCGGGCAAAAATTACCATTTTGCCCCTCTCACACAATACTCACCAACAAGACTTCAAGACAATAAAAATCAAATCTAAAGCACATTGAAATCATATATGAAAATATATTTATTTATGAAATAAAGTATGATATGCATCCCAACCCCCTTACTCTAAGGTTGGTTTTGACCGGGGTTTTACAGTTAGAGTTAGACGACCCTAGCAACTTGGCCTAGTTCTAGGGATTATCTTGCTCGAAATAGGGTGATAGGACATTGAGATGAGTCATCCTGGCTAGGCGTTTAGCACCTGGAAATTGCTGTATTTGCGGGCACTTCTAATGTTTGAGTCATTCACTGGATGCCAGGTAAGGACACTTGGCATGGTTGACTTCTTGCCGCCTCAATGGATGTTTATTGTGACAACAATGGAGCCATTGCACAAGCTAAGGAACAAAGATCATATCAGAAATCTAAACATATACTTAGACATTTTCAACTCATTTAAGAAATTGTTAACGGAGGAGATATAAAAGTATGCAAGGTATCAACTGATGATAATGTTGCAGATGTACTAACAAAGCTTCTCCCATCGTCTAAAAATGATAGTCAAACTAGATCAGTTGGATTACAGTATATGTCAAATTGGTCTTATTTCAAGCGGGAGATTGTTGGGGATATGACCAAAAATAATTTGTACTTATACTATTGTCGTTATGTATTTTGTAATAATGTAAGGCATTTCCTTCTATGAATAATGTATTTAGTTTTTATGGTCATCGAGTATGTGACTAGATAGTAAAACCCTATAACAAATAGAATGACTATTGTTAAAATTGTTCCTAATTGACTTTAATTAATTGAACAATAATAAATTAAAATTAGTATATTTGTGACTTGATGTCTATGTTTTACTAGTCATGGATATATGGGATATTAAGTTAAAAGATAAATAAATTTTAAAAAACATTGTATTAGACATGACCCACTATAAGAGTACTTCATGGGACATGTCATAAGTACATTCTAGCCATAATGATATCAGAAGTACTTCGATCTAAATTCATCTTAGTTTCCTACTTGATAAATTCTATATCTTAACATTGTCTAAAGTTGCCATTAACCAGATAATAAAATTAGACCATTGTTAGATATAGAATAAACCAGGGAGAGGAATATGATTGATAGTGAAGGAATTTATCTATCTCATTCTTGGAAGAAATGCCTATGGGCCACTTGAGAAGTTAGACGGTTAAAATGCATGGTCGTACTCAAATATATCAATTTGATATATTGGTATCATTTATTTGAACAATCAACTATGAGATCAAAATATAGTTGATTATGCTTAATAAGGATGACATGCTCCATGCCTTATACTTAATCTGGATATCATATGACAAAAGGACTAAATACAAAGTTATGATTTGGTTCAAAGAGATCACTAATCTTCATTTAATCTGGATAGTTATAATATTTTGCTACAAACCGCTTACAATTGGTAGGCCATTTAAATGTGATTTGGTCACACTGCCACTATTAAATGAACCTATAAGGTCACACATTAACCGAACATGTTAGGTTATTTTTCTGTAGACCAGGTTCGATGTATTTGGATATGTGTCTAAGTTCATCAAACCTACAAAAATTACTAGATACAATAAGTCTGGAAATATGTTCACATTCGATGTATCTGGAGAATGTCCAGATTATAACAATCTGACTCGGTAAATTAATTAGTTCAATTATCGAGATAATGGTAGAATCTTATCATATCTTTTTAAAATTTAATTTGAACTTAAAATAAGATATGGTAAGATATGATAAGAGTGGGACTCCAAGAAGTTCATGTGGTTTTAAAGAAAAACCCTAAACGTCTTCTTGTGGTACACTTCTCATAAAATTTTCATGTTTCCATATGTAGAAAATTTAGCTTCTCAAAAATGCTAGGTGCTAGCATTCTCAAGTAATGAACTGAGTTCGCCGTATGTATCCTATAGAGGACATTTGCGCATTGTAGTGTGTGGTGATTATCCGAAGTGTACATATGCTTAAAAATTTGAAGGCAGAAGTCTTACATCTGATAATACTGAGGTAATTCTGTAAACTCTTAATCGACCTAATCATTTGGCCTGGGTCATTGGAAGGGAATCGTGGATATTTTCCATATTTAAAAGTCCACGAAACCTAACACTTCTACCCCTACCCCTAAGTGAGGTGAGAGAAGTTCAAAAAAAAATAAAATCGGGACAATGAGAAAAAGAAGAGTGTGGTAGGAGACCTTCCAAAGAAAGAGAATGAGAAGGAAAATGATGAGAGAAAAGAAAGAGTGCAAAGGGAGACCTCAAAACAAGAGGGAGTCAATGAGGAGAATGAAAAGATGAGAGAAGTTGTGGATAAAATGAGAGTGACACTTTTGTGCCTAAAAAAAGAAAATAAAGAGGGAGAAGCTACACAAAAGAAAACTGAAGAAGAACGGAAGAATGCACTTTATATGGGGAATATAGGCTGACATTTTGTTTTTACAACAAAACTACTTGCTTGAAATCTTATGTAGGTGCTCATTCGAAGATAATTTTGCACAAAGATGGGGGAAATAATTGGAATCCATCCAAGCATTATGCCAAAGCTAAAGAGGGGGATAGAACTATATGCCGTACTTTATGCCCCATTAGAAGAATCTAAGACATTAAAGCTTACAAGGGAGAATTCAAGAAAAACCAACCAACAAGCCAAGGAACATGAAAAGTGTAAAGAGATGGGTGCCAAAGAGAGGGCCAAAGAATGTTGCATTTGCTTAACAATCTCTATGGAAGGCCGAATAAGCATAAGTGAAGGTTGCAGATAAGAAAATGAGATGGCTAATAAAGAACACTGTCGAACTAGTGCCAGCCTAGTAAGTTAAACCAACGCCAACCCTTCTCTGCCTGGTGGCCAATTTTTTCCAGATGAAAGCCAGCGCAAACTGCCTTATTCGGACCAGTGCCAACCCACTTTGGGCAAAGCCTAGTTTTGTTTATTTTTTTCCATTTCTTGTTCTGTTTTATTCCTAATTAAATTTCCATGATTTTTATTATGTAATATAGATATTTTGGACCTTTTAAAGGCTTGAATAGCTAAGATTTCATCTCACATTGGTTAGGTTTAGATGTCTATATATATAGCATTATAACATTTCAAATGTAAGTTGGATACCATTATTCAGATCAAAAGAAACTCTAGAGAGAGTTCTTTCAGGGTTCTTCCATGAAGGCCAAGTCCAATCTTAGGATTCTATTCCCTACCTTAGATTTGAGTCTATAAACTCTTAAGGATAGATCAAACTAACCTATCAAAATAGAATCTTAGTTTCTTGCCAATCTAAGGGTCTAGAGTACAGGTTATCTTTGGTTGCCTAGTTCATCTACTTCAAGTGTTCTTCGTTCCTTAGTTGGGTTGAGAGTTCTTGGGTATGAATTAGTTCACTTGATTCTTATTTCTAGAGTTCTAAGTTCTTCATTTTGGCTTAAAATCCTAGCATTTGAATTGGGTATCTTGTTTCTTCACTGATTTCATTATTTTGAGCTCTTAATTTGGTTTTTCATTTTACCCCAAATTTAGCCATGAAATTCATTGAGAAATTAGCCCCAAGATCATATCCCTTTAGAATTGATACCGTTGGAGAAATTGCTGAGATAGCTACTTCTCGAGGCATTGTTACTTAGCAGACCTTAAGCAATTGTGGTTATAAATACAATGTTTGAGAAAAAAGGTGGAAGAAGCCACATGAGGTGAGACTTCCTAGCAATCTTGAGCTACCTCCAAAGGATGATGAGCTTCAGGCTCCTTCACCTTGCCAGCATGTTGGTAGCAATTCCATTTCTCGTGCAACCTTTGATAATGAGATGCGTACCCAGTGACGAGATAACATAAAACGCATTTGAATTAAAAATTTCAAACAAATTTTTAGACAATATCTAGGAGATAATTGGATAAAAATCTATCCAAGCATCCAACCAAAGCTAAGGAAGAGGTATGGAGATTCAAGCCACATTCAACGATACCATGGAAAGGTTCAAATTGTGACTTTTTTTTAATGTAGGTTTCGAGTAAACCCAGCCACAAAGGTAAGGAATATGAAAATTGTGAAGAGGTGGGGTACTAAAATAAGGATTAGAAGCCCTTCTAGAAGATAAACTAAGGATAGATATCAAGAGAGTCATTAGGAATGTTGGATTAAAGAAGGGCCAAAAAGAACAAAGTTGGAACAACAACTTGTGTTGAAATCAAGAGATTAGGAAAACTAGCACTGTGAAGAACATAGTATAGCAGGCATCGGCTAAAGCTAAGTAACCAGTATCAAGTCAACATGAGAATAAAAAATGTTCCTTAGATAGAATATAGTCAGCTTCGGCTACTCTTGGCCAACCGATGTCGGCTCTATAACTCCCCACAATCATAGGGTCTGAATGACTATGGATGTCCCCATGTATAGTAGACATAAAGAGTCTATAGAACAAACTAAGTAAATAAATAACCATGACTTATAGGCAAACTGAATAAAATCTTACATGGCTTTGAATAATACATCAATCCTAAATAATGAAATAACATCTTAAAGTACTTCAACTACATTATTCTTCAAGACAATAATCATATAAGAAAATAATATCCGATATATTGAGATCAAATATGACAACTATGGACTTGTCCATTAGTAGGGGGCGAAATTCATTTATATTTTCTTAGTTATTTGAGGGTGTTTTGTGATACATTTGGTGTAATAACTAGCCATATTCTATTATATTTGATATTTTATCCTTTGAAAGGTGTTTTGGATTTTTATTGTAGAAAACAACAAAAAAACGAACAAATCATCACCGTTGCAGTGCATGGCCAGCACCAGCTGTGCGCGGGCCCTATTTTGGAAGTGAGTGAAAATTAAAAAAAAAAAAATAGATCGACGTGGAGCAAATGGAGAACAACCGGTGTCGGCTCTACACAGGACAGCCGGCACCGGCTCCATGATGCCTAATGTCGGCAAGCTTTCCAATTATGCGCAGATTTGGTAATTTCCCAATAGTTTTGGAATTTTCCAATCTCTGCTTAGCCTAGGACTCATAGGGAATAAAATTTAGCCTCTTTGGAGCTTATTTAAACACGAAAAACACAAGACAAATGTGTGATTTGAAGGATCCAAACTAGCTACTTATTGTTAGACAAAATTACCACTCAAAGGGGCATTGTTCAAATGAGATTTTCAAGAGAAGAAGAATGGCTTGTCTATGAGTAATATCTTTAATCATTTGTTTATAATTCTAGAACAATGATGTGCTTAATGTTTTGATTGTAATTGAATATTATTTTGGAGATTATGATTTTAAGTTAATTGGAATTTTTATTAATCTATTGTTGTCCTTGGTATTTGATTCTTTGTTATCATTGGTTATTGATGCATCTTTTCCTAATTAACTTGGGAAACGATGTTAGAAGTTTATTACAATAATTTTATATATTTTTTAGATCTTAATAGACTTGGGAAATGACATTCAAATTAAAGAACTAAAGTGATCAAAGATTGGTTGGTTTCAACTAGAGCATAGGATCATTGGCTAATTTCTTGTTTATAAGATATGAGTTTAATGCATCTTTTGATTTCTTTCATTTGATTGGGAAATCTACTAAATTAATCAAGGGATAGTGATTCCATGGATTGGGAAATAAGTGGAATATATATACGTGAGTTAATGACTTGGGAAATGATTAAATTTTACTTAAGTTCCTTCATGATGTCAATATGACAATTGATGGTGATAAATGCTAAGTAATTCAATATTATGTCTTGAAGATAATTATCTAGTTGCATGAATTTTCATTCTTGACTTATATATTTTTTTTTATCTTTATTTATTTTTCTTCTTATTCTCTTCTTATTTTATTTTCGAAAGAATAAAGATTTGGGTTAAGTAAAGTGGGAGCCTAAATTCTCATAGATTCGATACTTGCTAGTCCCTATACTATACGATGGGTATACTTGCTCGTATGTGTGCTTTTGGTGGTTGGAATTTTAATTAAGACTTGATTAATTTTGTAATTTGTTGGTAATTTTTTCTACACTAAAAAACATGCATCAAGTTTTTGGCGTTGTTGCTGGGGATGGGTACTATCGGAAACACTCAAATCTTGTTGATTTAGCTTTTGTCGTATTTGTAAATATCACTAACTTTTGTAATTTTTGAACCTTTCTAATTTGTGTTTTTTTCTCTTTTCTTTATTTTTCTTTTCGATTTGTTCTTTGATTTTTTCTTAAGAGCGAGGTTCAAATAATCACCATGGATAATCAATAATGGGGACATATGTGGCCATGGACATAAATTCAAATGAGTTATAATGATGTGGCATAAAAAAGCATTAATAAATTCTTTACAAGCATCAAATTCTTAATTATTTGTGTTCTTTAATGAGATGTCATTACAAGCATCAATAAATTCTTTTATTGGCAATTCAAATTCCTTTATTATGTGGCATAAAGAAGCTTCGCAACGTATTAGCCATCAAAGAACACAATTAGCCAAGTTAAGTGAAGATGCTATAAAGGCCCATATACTTGAACAAGAGGACCCCCAAGGAGATGAGAGAGGATATGAGGAACACTTACCAAATGTGGCAAGAAAGGTATTCGATTCTACTCTATGTGCTAATAATTCTAATCTCTCTTTGCCACACGATTTCAAAGGTTTTTCTCAATTCTTGGAGAACAATGGTCCAAATGATGATGTGTTAAGCTTAACATACCTCAAGGAGTTCGATCGTTCTTTAATGCATCATACAAAACCCTTGGAGGCTGTTGGTAAATTCTACCCTTCACCCCATCCAAAAAGAGGTAACTTAATTTTTGTAAACCATGTAATTAAAAGTAATGATTTCTTGATCCCATCATTAGGAACATAAATACTATATTTAAAGGGGAATTTTAATTGTGCAAATTCTTTCGAAGGGTTAATTGCTTATTTCAAAGTTCATGCATATGTTAGATACCATGTGCACCCATATATTGAAAATGATATTATTGTGTCTAAAGGAATGTTAGAGAGCTCATATTTTTTATGTTACTGAGAAAAATAATTTTCATAAACATGACCTTTTTCAACAACCTTATTTCTTTCTACATTCATTTTGCCTATTTTCTACTTTGAGCTTAAACTTCTTTGACAAAGGCTGGATGAGAAAGCATGATGAGTGTAAAGAGTTTGTATCATTGTTTTTATTTAGCTTTGTTAAGCATTTTGTTTCTCCTCTCCCAAATAAAGAAATTATTTTCCAGTTTAAGTGTAGGGGAGTGAGTCATGTCTTAATTTGATTTGTTAAGATTTTTATTAGTATTTCTCGTTAGTTTGTTATTTTTTATTTAAGTGTGTTTTTTTTAACTATTTTTCTTGGATTTTCTTGGACAAGCCCTTCTCTTTATTTTAAGTTCTAATATCTCTTGGAGCTTCATTGCACATGGGGAGATTACTTAACCTTCTACCTTTCTTATTATAATTGGTCTATTTGGAGATGCTTTGTTTTGTTTATTTTTTGCCAATGAGGACATTGTCAAATTTAAGTGTGGGAGAGTGGTTTGCTGATATTCTCTGTCCAAGTTTTTGTCAATATCTTGGTGTTTTCTTGGTATTCAGCTACTTTGGAAAAATTTTGAAATTTGAAAAACCATTTTGGAGAAAATTTTGAAAATTTGAGAAATTTAAAAATTTGGAAATTATGGAGCCGAATTGTTCTTATTTGTATTTTAGATTTAAAATTTGCATGGCTTTAAGTTGTGAATAAGAAATGTGAGGACAAAATTGAGTGAAAAGAAAAAAAAAATGAGAGTTGAAAAAAAACATGCCGTTTGAAAGAACAATATTTGCTTTCATCTTTTTTTTTTTTTTTTCAAAATAGAGAATACCTTTTTGCTGAAAAGGGGGTTAATGTGGAGATAAGTAGCAAGTATTGTTTGGTGCACACTTTTGAGGCTATCATGAAGGCAAGAAGGCAAAAAGGTAAGAAAGAAAAAAAAAAGAAAATTGTTGAAAGAACAATAATGACTATAAGGGGGCCAATACGGTGCCTGAAGAAAAATCAACTAACTTCAGGCTATCAATTTCCTAAGTCATTGAAAATTTTTTGAGAGGAAAAAAGGAGTAGAGTGTTTTCTTTATTATATTAACTTGAGCTGTGTAAATTTGAGTTTATAATGCTTGAATTACTTAAATGGCTTGATTCGTATGATTTATGTTATCTATGTTTTTGCATGGGGAGTAGGATAATTTTCTTGTACTAGATATAAGTTTGTTTAACTTAACTTTGATGGCCTTGGGATTATTTGATTTAATACATGAGTTTTAAAGGTTTTAAAAGCGTTGAATGAATAACAAGTTTGTATTTGAGGTTGGAAGAAGATTATTCCTTTATTATGGATGAATTTGCTAAGGATAAGTTGAAAAGTTGTTTTGTCTTAAGCTGTTTGCTTAACATCTAATTCTTGTTTGCTTGAGGATAGGCAAAAGTTCAAGTGTGGGGGTATGTGATAGGGACAAAATTCATCATTATTTTCCTAGTTATTTGAGGGTGTTTTGTGATACATTTGTTGTAATAACTAGGCATATTCCTTTATATTTGATATTTTACCATTAGAAAGGTGTTTCAAATTTTATTTCAGAAAATGATGAAAAAAAAGAACAAGTCATCACCATTGCAATTCACGGCCAGGCAAACAACGCACAACCAGTGCTGGCTCTACACAGGACAGCCGAGCCGGCTCCATGCTGTCCAATGTCAGCCAACTTTCCAATTAGGCATGAATTTGGTAATTTCCCAAGAGTTTTGGTATTTTTCAATTTCTACTTGGCCTAGGACTCTTAGGGAGCAAAATTTGGCCTTTTGGGAGCTTATTTAAACATGGAAAACACAAGACAAATTTTTGATTTTAAAGATCTAAACTAGCTACTTATTATCCGAAGATAAAATCACTAATCAAAGGGGCATTGTTCAAAAGAGGTTTTGAAGAGAAGAAGAAGGGCTTGTCTATGAGTTCTATCTTTAATCCTTTGTTTACTTTTCTAGAACAATGATTTGCTTAATGTTGTGATTCTAATTGGGTATTATTTTAGAGATTATGATTTTGAGTTAATTGGATTTTTTTTATCAATCTAATGTTGTCATTGGTATTGAGTTACTTGTTCTCATTGATTATTGATGCCTTCTCTTTTAAATTACTTCATGTTTATAAGGTATAAGTTTAAAGCATCTTTTGGTTGCTTCGGTTTGATTGGGATATCTACTAAATTAAGTAAGAGATAGTGATTCCATGGATTGAGAAAGAAGTGGAATCTATATAAGTGAGTTCATGACTTTGGAAATAATTGAATTTTACTTAAGTTCTTTCATGATGCAACGATGATAATTGATTGTGATAAATGCTAAGTAATTCAATTTATGTCTTCAAGATAATTATGTAGTTGCATGAATTTGTGTCATTGAGTTATATCTATTTTTATTTTTATTTACTTTCCATTTTATTCTCTTCTTATTTTATTTGCCAAACAATAGAGATTTAGGTAAAGTAAGGTGGGAGCCTATATTCTCGTGGATTCGATACTTGTGAGTCCCTATACTATACGATAGGTATACTTGATTGTATGTATGGTTTTAGTGGTTGGCATTTTAATTAAAACTTAATTAATTGTGTAATTTGTTGGTAATATTTTCTACACTAAAAAACATGCATCATCCATCATGTCTCTAAACATAATTTCCTATAAACCATGACTTAAAAGGTGTGAGATATAATCTTAATTAGTATCGTGTGTTCTCCATGAGATATTTCTGACGAAAAATATTTTCGTGATGCATGAGTTATTGTTCCAAAAACATATATGATTTTACATGTTATATTCTCAACAAATTGAATAATACATGTGAGGTCTATATTATTTCAATATCTTCATAAAAGAAATTATTTCTCGTTAACTACATTTGATCATAGTAAACACATCACCCATATTGAGCTTACCATCATGACCGTTTCTTATGATGACATATAACAATACACATTTTTGAATTCGTATTCTAAATATCACACATCAAATTTTAAATTTATACATATGCAATCTCAAATCAAATACTGACAAAATCTTATCCTATCAACAAAATTGGCCACAATTTCCTAGATTGGATTTACAACCCTTCCACCATAATAACTTGCTATCTAGCTCGAATTGGATATGTAATCCATTCGTCATAATAAATGGCTATCCAACATGAATAGGATAATCAATCTTACAGTCATAGTGCTATCCAACCCGGATATCCCACGTCCGTCCATCGTTTTTCCCATGAAAAATTTATTGCTAGATAAGCAGGACTAAATTACGTGTATTGTCGCCTTTGCTCAGAAAAGTCAACTATCCGGAGGTGGCCTCCTACTGGATTGCATCTTTAACTTCACAAAAGCTAGTACTAGAATAAAGTCAGTTTGAGTAATCAAGAACAACAACATAGAATCACACGTTTCGCCAGAAACGTGGCACAATGCCGAAATGAAAAGATCAGCGCAATGCGTTTTTGAATACAACTTAATACTTTTTTCAAAAATTTAACTAACATTTTTCAAAAATATTTATTTCACAAAAATTATTCACAATTTTAATTTCAAAGCTCAACTCAAAATTCTTTGTCCATCTCATAATCTCAAAATCATTTTAAAAGAGTTTATCCAATGCAAAATTCTATAAACATCTCCAAGATTTCATAAATATTTTGAAACTCCATAAATAAGTAGCTCCCAAATATATTAGGTATAGATCATGCTATATGAAACTAGTCATGCCGAAAATATGCTATGTACTCTACAATTTTTTAAAGCATGATCATTTACAATTCTATATGCTCAACAACTTTTAATCCATGCTTTCATATCCAAGATATCTTGAATATGCATTTTTTTGCAAAATAATGCATAAATAATTATTGCGTAAACCATAATTCACATTTGCTTCACAGTACAACAACATGCTCATAATATATAATTTATTGAACAAGATGCAAATATACATACATACATATATATATATATATATATATGTATGTATGTATACACACACACACACACACACACACATATATATATATATATATATGTATGTATGTATGTATACACACACACACACCTATTTGATCAAATATCACTTGAATAAATAAAGGATTTCATGACATAGTATTCCGTGAATAAATAAATCTTTTATTCCACAAATAATAAATTTGAAGATAAATATTTATGCAGTTGAAGAATTTAACAAGATTGAAATATTTCATATGCTTTCCTATATTTAGGAAATCAAAAAATGTGGGTACTTACAAGTTTTATGAAAAATATGAAGTGTAGAGACTTACCTTGAATCTTAGCAAAAGAAAATCCAAGAACAACTTCTAAATGGCAAGGTCTTCCCTCTCCCGTTTACTCAAAATCTAAATATAAATAAAGTATATGAATTAACTTCCTATCATAAATTAAATAACGGTATAGATTCCTCCAAATCAATCTTAGTCAACCTAATCAAAGTTCTTAATCATCCTAGAATCAAAATTTAATCTCACACCAAACCCCAACAATAAGTTTCCAAGACATACATCAAAGTTCAATCACAATATATATAAATTTAGCATGTAATTTCACTCAGCACTTTAGGAATTAAATAATTAATTAAGGTGTCAAGTTCTTTTTTGTGCTACCTAGTCACTTGTATAACTAGAAGGTATATAGCAAGTAGTAGTTAAGTTACATTAAGCACACAACTACAACATCACATCAATTAGAAATTAGCCTTCTTATATTAATATAAGGTCATTTCATAGTCATATGATGTAGCAAATATGGAAAAATAATAAGGTTTTGCGAATAGGATATGTGATTATCATAATAGTCTACATGAAGTAATGTTTCAAGCATTCAATGGTTTCTTGCTTTTAGCAATTATAAATGAACATCAAAATGCATCATCAAGCATTATATGTCACCCCTATATCAATATAAAATCATGTTATGTTTTTACAATTAAGAATTCAAAATAAAATCATAGCTTGCCTAACACATGTTCAAATCAGTAAATTAGGCTATAAAAGACAAAACAAGAAATAATTTAAATTAATTATATCACCAATCAAATATACTCCAAATTCAATAAAACTTTACATAATATCACTTTAATATGTAAGGAATTTACATTTAAATTTCATCCAAAAATAACATCTCTGCGCAGTTCAAAAAATTATACAAAGTAAGTCTACAATTACAATAACTCTAAAAACCTAATTGAGCAGTATTTTTGCGAAAATCATTAAAAATAAAATACAAGTCCAAATCCCATGATTCCAAGTTATAATGACTCCTATATGGGTATACTTTGTTAAAAATGTAGATTCAAATTCAAAGGGGAAGGGCTTCGCTTGAAGACTCAAAATTAGAGAGAAATCAAGTCGCGGAAGTCTAAGAATGGGCTAAATTCAAAAAATCATATAAAATAAACCACAAGTCCAATTTGCATGATTCCCACGGGGTTTGACTCCCAAGATACAATCTGATGGAATTATGTTTGATCAAAATCCCCAAAGTATATTTCCTCAGAAAGTTATGGGATTACTAAATTTTGCACATAAATCAACTTCCAAACACAATTTTCACCATCAAATCTCCTTCCAAACACATCAAACCACCCAAATTCAATCACTGAACACCATTACTACAAGTTAAAACCAATATTTCAGCATTCCACTACCATTAGAATCATCAAAATCAAGTTTTACACAAAAATTCCAAGTCTATCCACAATCGACTTCACATCTAAATCACCATTAATAAAAAGAAAATAAGATAAGATATGTTACCTTCTTGCAAAATTAGCTTGAATACCTGAAATTACTATGTTTAATGGCTTTCAAATTAGTGTTCTATGGCTAGGGTTCTATGTATTCCTGAGAGAAAGTAAAGAGATGGAGAGAGAGGAGATAAATACCAAGAACACCATGTAATGTGTGAGAGAGAGTGTGTGCATGTGGTGTGTGAAATGAGGGAGAGAGACTGGGTGTTAGGTATTTTATTTGTTGAATAATTGTTTTGTTTAATAAAAGAAAAGAGTTAAATTAATTAAATAGTATTTAGAAATTATTTTAATGGTAAAACTGTATTAAAATTTGTGAGTAAGATAAAAATACATCAATGGTTAGGATTGGGCTGCTATAAAAAGGGATATGATAGTCATTAACATATTTAGGGCTTCTAGGATTTATTGGAATAGAATAAATCAAAAATAAATTAATTTGGGATAAAAATAAATACAATATCGAAATTAGTCTTGCATCAATAAAATAAATAACAATATAACAAATTTTAAATAATTAAAAGAGCAGAAGAGGGTTTTTATTTAATAAAAATCAACTTGGGTCCTCAACAAAATCTATTTTCCACATTAGCCACAAAAACAATGATAAATACAGTAAACACTTATTAATAATTAATTTTCTATTCAAAACATGAAATTTATCATAAATAAGTATCAAACAATATTCACATAAGTAAATACAACTTTCTTATACAAATATTTCACCCATAAATAATTGTTACAAAAATAAGTCGTACAATTTATGTACATAAATACTTAATAAATATTCCCTAAATGTCATGCACTCAAATTCTTTCTCACTTCTCTATTTATGCATGAAAATGGTATATGAAAAATAGTGTATGAAAATTATGTATAAAAATGTTAGTTGTTACATCATTCCCCACTTAAAAGAATTTCATCCTCGAAATTTTCTGTTGTCATACTTTATAACAATTTGGATATTTCTCCTTTACCCATTCTCCGTTTCCTTTTATCGCATCTTGGATTCCATGATATTCCATGACACTTTGACCATAAGATTCTTCTTCTATCTGAATTCCGTAGTACTACGTTCTAAAATCTTTACCAACCTTTTTTCATAGCTAAGATTCAGATATAACAGTAGTGGTTCATCATTTAGCATGTGTTCTGGGTCCAAAGTATGATTCTTTAGTTGAGATATATAAAGCCCATCATGAATTCCAGTTATACCATTAGGAAGTTCCAGTCTATCTGCTATGGGTGAAACCCTCTCAATACGAAATGTTTGATATAGTGTGAACTTAACTTTCTATCTTTTGAAATCTCTTTATTTCCCTATTTGGAGTCAGCTTCCGAAACACCAAATTTACTTGAAATTCCAATCGTCTTATCCCATTATAGGTGTAGCTATTTCTGTTGACTTTGGGTAACTTTCAATTGATCTTGCACTAATCTCACTTTCTTTTCTGCTAAAGGATAAGTAAATGTTGCAATATTCTAACTGGTCTCTTATGTGTAGCTCCAGGTATCTAGTTATTTATGAATTCTACATCTCACGGAGGATGTAAAGTTACCAAAAACATTCGGATATTCCTTCAACACTATCATGTTCTCCAAACAATGATCTTTTGGCGTGTCAACAAAATATATTAAATATCCTTTACATCATTTCTTGAGAAACTTATGAGCTTTAATTTTCAAATATCAAATACTTCAACACCTCCATCTAGCTTCCTTTAAATGCTAATACATCTTTTATGGGTCTCACAATTTGTACCACCTTATTCTTACAATCAAATCAAGTGTGATACTCAGATAACTAATCCATGTCTAAAATAAGATTGTAACCTTCAAAAGGCATGATTATCAAGTCTCCAAATAATTTCTCCGTTCCTATGTCAATCGGATATATGAGTACATACTTTCTTGCCTCAACCAATTTTTCCAGAGGTTTATTCAGCAATAAAGTACATGGTAATTCTAATATATCCCTTCCCGAATGGTATGCACAATCATTATTTATGAAGAAGTGAGTAGAATCAAGATAAACTAATATATTTACTTTATAGTCCTAGACAGTGTGCGTACTTTTACCTTTAGCAGGAACTGCTTGCAAATTATTTTGGTTTACTGCGAACACCTTCGCCCCCACTTGTGGTTTTGGACAATTTCTATCACTGACTTTACTATTTTCTTCGTTCAATTTGTTTCCCAATGGATTGGGATTTTTTTAAGCAATATGTTGATGTTTCAGACACATATCCCTTATACGGGTCGGATCTCCACAATTGGAGCACCTCTTGTAGTTATGCTTATACTAACAATCCTTCTTTATATGTCCATACTTCTTACATTTAAAAAAAATTGTTTCTCTCGTGGCAGTCCTACTTAGAGTAAATCAAGCTTTTTTTCATTTGTTGTTCCTCTGTTGCTCAGACGGCCTCTTAGCAGGAAATTGCTTGGTAGGATGTACAACGTTATATATGAACTAATTCTTATCTTGATTCTCTATTCTTGCCGCCGCATTTACCACAGTGGAGTTGTTAGTCGGTGGAAAGGGAGCTCGAGCTCTCCTCAAATCTGGTCTTAAACCTTTCACACATTATCAAGTGCAATTCAGCCTTGTGTTGAGCGAGTGACAACATTACTTTAACAAGCAGTTAAACTATGCAACATACTGAGCCACTGTCATATCTCTTTGTTTCCAATTCTGAAACTCATCTTCGCATTTCTCAACCACCTACTACGGTATATATTTTGCTCGTAAGAGCATGACAAAAGTATCCCAACTTCATTCCATTCTGCGCTATTTCCATGCCTCTTAGACTCTTGCCCAGCAATCTCAAGCTAAGGTTCGCAAGCTAAAGGCTGTGAACTTAACCATTCTCTCCTCGGGGTATTACAAAGTTCAAAAGATATCTTCCAGACTTTCAAGCCATGACTCAGCCTTTTGGTCTTGTTTAGCTTCTCCCTAGAAAATTAAATGTTGTAACTTTAAAAATCTTTCCAATGCTTCTTCCTTACTTGTGGTCCTCTCTTTTCAACCAAACTTTGCAAAATTTCCGTTATATTTCCAAAGGCTTAAGCCATAATAACTCTCTTAGCTCTATCAGCTTCAACCACTTCATCTTCAATATATCCACTTAGGGTATATGCCATAAGGTTAGCTCCACGTGTTGATTGCTCCACTGTTGAAGCTCCGTTGTTGTGAGTAGCACAATATGCCTTGAGAGGCATCTTCCTATTACAGAACAAGATAACCCCAGCAACTATATGACTTAGACGCCTTATGTGTACATACTATATGTGCTCCTCACATAATAATTGCAAGATGAACATATATGCAAGTATTTATAAAAAAACATCCCAGGTGTATTATCAAACACAATTTTTATTTGTATATTATCACTACAACTCATAAAATATCAACATAAAAGTTATTCATATTCATCAGAGCAAAATAAACACATAAAGACTAATATTATCACTACAACTCGTACATAGCATCTTCATTTCATAGGGATTCCATCACTCAATACCTATTATCAAGCGACATTGATGTATTTCTCAATCCTAAAAATAAAATTGTAGGAATGCTATGTACTATGAATAAATAATGCATATATAATATACTAAGATTATATCATACCCTAGGTTTAGATTATGCCTACATGTGAATTAAAAACTTAAGGATAGAATAAATTAGGCTTAAATCTGGATTAGTGCAAGTTTGAAGCAAACTTGGATTTGGATCCTAATAAAAAATTTCTTTTTCTAAGCTATTCTTGACTTAATTGATGATTTATTTTGGTAAGCCTTTTAGGACTAAGCAAATGACAATTATTATTGCATGGCAAAGATGTTGCGCACTGCCCGTAAGACTATGAACCGGTACCATTGGCAACTATGACCAACAGCGATTGTAGATGCTGACTCTTCAGATTCCTCTGCGTCGGAATTCGAAGAGAAGGATGTAACCAAGATCTTAGACGTATTCTGAGAGTGAAGGTGAGGTGGCTGCTCAACCTGAGATGGAGCTCGCTGAGGAACACCACAACATCAGGGAGCAATGGTCCTGGAGAAATGGAATACAAGGGGCTAAGATTGGAGGTTGAAGAAGACTCTGAGAATAGTAAGCCCATGAAGAGAACTTGGATTTAAGAGGACTCTAAGGCTAAGGAGGGTGCTGATAGTGACTTTGAGGAGTAATAGGCTACTGACTAGAAAGAAAATTAGAAGATAGGAGACTAATGCATTTTGTGATGCAGAAAACACCTATTTTTGGATTCCTAATTTATGCGTTTAATTGCTAACCTGACTAGATAGGAACTTACTTACTATAGGCTTTTTAAGTATTTTGAACACCACTGCTCTTTTGGTAAATTTATATGGAATGTATGACCACATTCTTGCTGGTGGTCAATTATGAAATTATGATGGTTTCTGGGCTCATTTATTTGTTGTATTATAATAATTTTATGCATATCATATCAAGCATGCACTGCCCTTAACCATATAAATTTTTGCAGCCCCTCTAACAACAATATTTGCAAAATAAAGCGCTATTATGCCACTATAACGGAAACTAATGTTACATTTTGTGGGTGATGCATCTAGAGGACCACAAGCTCATGGTAACAACATTGTTCCAAACCCCCTATCGTGCAAAAAAAAAATGAAGGACTAAATGCCACGTCCCATGCCGATGTACCCAGGAAAGCGACGATGGGCCTGGCAGCACCAACAGTCAACTACTCGGTAGGCATTCTTGCTAGGCCAAAATGATATCTCAAACTAATAATGGATATTTAGCCCCATCGTTATATATCATTTATACTTTTTATCCCAATCCCTTATATTCACCCCTCTTTTAGGCTCAGGCTTCCTCATTGGGCCTATACTTTATGGGCTAATCCCAGGAGTAACTATGTGGCATAAGATTCTAGAGATGGCTTCTACCCCGTATGGTGTAGCACATAATTCCTATATCGGGGGATGGTTACCTTTTTTTATAACAAATGTCACGCCCCATGCCCATAAACTCAGGAGCACGATTATGGCCCTGGCAGCACCTACGGTCAACTACTTAGTCGTCGTCCTCACTAAGCAAAAATAGATATTTCAAGTTGACAATGGTTACTTAGGTCTATTCTTATATATCATTCACATTTCTCATCCCAATCCGATATGAGATTAGGTTATCATAGCCTAGGTTTTGAGTAGATAGCCCGGTTTTGAACATTTCAATTTTTTTCTTTATTTTATTATTAATGAAATTCCAACAATTTTTATATTGTTATATGGACATTTCAGGCTTAATTAAGGGTCATTGGCTAAGAGTTGATTTCTCATTTGTTAGGTTTAGATAGCAGTATATATATGCTGTTGTAATAGTTCATTTTTAAATTTTAGATATTGAGCTGAATTCAAGAGATTTTTTTGAGAGCCTTTTAGAGGTGGTTCGTCTTAGGTATTTCTCATGATTATCGTTAACATTCTTAGGACCTAGTCCTACCCTTTGAATTTAGTTTATAAACTTAGATAGATTAATTAGCTTGCTAAGTTGGGTCCTAAATTCATGTTAGTATAAGATTCTTGTTAGAAGTCATGTTGGTTGCCTCAGTCATTTTTATAAGTGTTCTTGGTCACTTTGTTGAACCAAGGCTCTTTGACTATGATTTAGAAGACTTGATTCTTATTTCTAGTGTTCTAAATTCTCTATTTGGCCTAGGGTCCTAGTATTTGAATTAAGTTTGCTTGTTCTTCAGTAAATTCTCTATTTTGGGTCATAAATTTGGTTTTAAAAATTTCTCTAAAAATAGCTATGAAATTCACCTACAAATTAATCACAAGAAGCTCACATTAAAGTGGTATTAGAGTAAGAAGAGCTTGTTAGTGTTGTGCCCTAGAGGCAATCACTTATATCATGTATATTGCATATTAAATTAATAAGAGGCATTCTTTATCTTTCAGTTTGATTGTTATATCTAAATATGTGTACAAACCGTTAGATAAAGACCCTAGTACAACACAGTGTTAAGGAAATCATGATAGAGATCATGATGTGAGATTCCTACTATACTATGCAGTGTTTGTACTTAAATAATCCCCAGTCATAGTATTAATAAGATGGGATATTATTAATACGCCAAGACTGGCACATGTTATATCTCTTGATTGGATCAAGCAGTAGTTCTCATATCCGTGGGTATTGGGATACTCAGGATTAACGTGTGGATGCTTGTTTTGAAATAAGTTTATTAGATGACCTAGCTACGAGATAATCACTTGGATAACTATTTACTGCCAGTGATAGAATCTCATTATAGCAAGTGTGCAAATATTCTTAGACTTGAGATTTCCAAGGTACTTTGTTTATCGAGCGTTGTACTTTGATTCTAATCTTTGGAGTCTTATCTAGGACCGCCTATGGGATGGATATTGGGTACAACGTAAGGTAAACAAAAGTAGTTGAGAGGGTCAATAAAGGATTCACCACTCCTAATAGTAGGAGAGTATATCTCAAGGCTACTTGTAGAAATCATTACTCATAAAGTCCTTAGCCAAGGCGACTATGTGATGGAAATGGTTCCAATTGATACACATATCGAGTAATGGATTTCTTGAACAAGTACTAAAATATTCGGGCCAGAATTAATAATATTCTGGAGGGAGTTGGCACTAATTCCATGATCTAGACCGAATGAGATATTGTATATTGAAAGGAGTTTATTGCACTGATAATTTGCTATTGAAAGGTTCATGTCAAGCCACTTGACTTTCTGGACTTTTGGGTGGTCAAGAGTCATTGCTAGATGTCGCTCTTAATATGCTAAATATGAATTTATTAATTAGGGAATTAATAAATTTAATCCTTTATTTTATTAAGGATTATTAATTCTAATATTGTTAGAATTAATTCATATTATGCTACTAATAAGACCAGGAAACCTAATGGGTCACATACAATAAAGCTTTGAATGCTCAAATATATTATTTGATAATATTGTGGGGTTAATTAAGAGAGGGGAATATATTTATAGGTGGATTATAAGTTTGTTATAATTCATGGGACCTAATTGTAATTAAGTAAACTTCAAGGACCAATTTGTTGACAATTGGACGTTGAAGGACTAAGTTGCAATTTATGGTAATTATAAATCTATAAATATAAGGAAACGGTTTCCTTAGGGTTTGAGACAGACTATGCACGCAATAACAGAGAAACCGTTTCTCTACCTCTCTCTTGATCAAACCCTAGCCGTCTCTCTTCTTGATCAAAACCCTAGCCTCCCGAATTCTACTAGCATAGAATTGTGAGATTGTGAGCATTCAACCTTGTGTGGATTATCATTAGAGGGAGTTCTTTCTTGGACTTCAGTTGAGCTGCAGTGAACGATTTTGGATAATCTGGATCGCGCCTGCGTTCTTGTTTCTAATTTTTTGAATTCCGGCTTCACGAGGTAATAGACGTATTCTTCTTCATTTTCGAGTTTCTATTGCAAACCCATGATCCATGGCTTGGATTTCTTGTTGTTTTCCGCTGCGCTTAATCTGATTATGCATGATAGAAATCCTACAGTGGTATCAGAGCCAACAGGTTTGTGTTTTAATGGGATGTTTTATTGCTTTGAATTGTTCAAGCATGTAAATTGCATGATTACAGCATGTTAATTGTATGATCATGTCTGCTGGTTTGTATGTAATCGTCTAGGTTTTATTTTGAATAATCTGGGTTGCAGAAATCGGTTCTACGTTGTGGGTTTTATGCTTTTCAAAATATTGCAGAATGGTTCTGCGTCTGTGTTCAGGTTTTGGCTTCAGTTGATGTTCATCCTGTAATTAAGCATTTCGTTTAACAATTTGGATTATTAAATTGATTGTGAGAATGATCACAATGGTTTGTTAATAAAGATTAACAAAGGTCAACGTCAAAAACTGGTTTTGATTGATCTTGGAACGGCCCCGAATTGAATAAAAAAAAAATTTCCAGTGATATTGTAGCTGCACGCGGTGGTTACTGTTCGGTTTTTTTTTTTTTAAAAAAAGGTTCTGGAATAGAATTTTGAAAGGGAAAATCTCATTTGATAAGAGGTGGTAAAATAAAAAATTTTCCACGGGGGCGCTGCCCCCTAACCCCCACCCGTTGACCAGCCAGCGGGACCGCCGTTATCGTTGCGTGACGGGACCCAGAAGCATTTTCTCAAAATTAGTTTTGAGACAATCAATTTTATTTTTCAAAATAGTGATTTTGAAAATTTAAAATTAATGTATTTTTCTTAAATGTTGATTTTAGAATTTGATTTATTTTCCCAAAATACTGATTTTGGAATAATAAAAGTATATGTTTATTTTGTTTAAGCATAGTTAATGGCATAGTGGATGGTTATGGACTAAAACAAATTATATTTGTTCATGCATTTTTTTTACCGCTTTGTTTTAATGAAATAGGACCTGTTGTCCTGCCTTCTCTCAAATTCTTATGTAATTCTCTTCTCATTTAACTCCCCTCGAATGTAACTCGAGGTTTCTCCTTTTAGCAAATTAGGTAATTAGATTTTATAGGTTAGATTGAGGTAGAATTTTATTTTCAAGATTTTGAAGATGGCGTTCAAAATAAGGCGAGATGGTAAGACCCTCTACCTATATCATGCATGAACACATAGGGTTGACCATATTAATTTCCTTGGTGGCTCGAGGAAATTAATTTAGAAAGTCCATAACCATGCCACGTAATTGTTTATTACCATGTTTATCAATTTATGCTGCTTATTGATAAATTGTATGCATGCCTAACAATGAGACCACTAAAAGGAATAAATCCCTCAAATAATATTAAATCTAATGCTTTCCATTAATATGGTGAGAACGAGAGCTCTTTTTCGAGACCAGGTTGTTGGGCAAATCCAAGCCTACTTGACATCGAGTATGTTCAAGATATAGAATTTAAATTCATGTTAATGGGTTGGATTTAACTAATTTCTTTATCCCAGTTGGGCTAACCCAAGCATAAAGAAAATTAGAGGCAAAGTTGGGCTAGTATTTGATACTTTAAGGATTAAAAGATGTTAATCACCTAATGATTCAGTAGTTACTTTTTGATGTAATTGGTATTGGATACCTACCACTGAACTTAAGAGTGGCTTGTTGGGCTAACCCAAGGTTATTCTTAAGGAATTTGGATACTGATCCACTAAGAAAGTTTCCAACGGGCTTTCCCCAGTCAATAGTGAGGGCTATTGGTTTGAGTAAAATAGTGGAATAATTATATGCTTAATTAAAGACCTAATTAATTGCATTGCATTTGCATATACATGTTCTAATAATTCTATCTTTACATCTAGGTCATTTGCATCATGTCGACAAACCTAAACTTGCGTAGCATCTTGGAAACAAACAAGCTCACTGAATCAAACTATTTGGACTGGTATAGAAACTTGAGAATTGTTCTCAAGTCGGAAAAGTTGCTCTACGTGTTAGAAGCTCCTATTTCGCCACCTCCAGCTCAAGATGCTCCTGCTGAAGAGCATGCTGCCCACAAGAAGCACAAAGAAGATAGCGACACAACATCTTGTATCATGCTGGCGTCAATGTCTCCTGAGCTGCAAAAACAGCATGAGCATATGGATGCTCAATCAATGATCCTCCATCTTAGAGAGCTGTTTGATAAACAAGCTAGAACAGAGAGATATGAGATCTCTAAACAACTGTTCCGTGCTAAGATGGTTGAGGGTGCTTCAGTGGCCACTCATGGGCTACAGATGTTGGGCTACATTGAAAAACTTGGGTCTCTTGGGTTCGTAATGGATCATGACTTAAGTATTGACTTAATTCTACAATCATTACCAAGTAGCTTTTCGCAGTTTGTGATCAACTACCACATGAATAATGTTGAGACCACAATACCTAAGCTAATCAATCTGCTTAAGACTGCTGAGTCCTCTATGAAAAAGGATGATAAGGCAATCTTGTTAGTAAGTTCTTCATCTTCTAAGAAAAAGGTTTCTAAGAAGAAGAAGAAGAACACTCCTACTATGCCCAAAGGAGGTGTCAAGAAGAAGGAGGTTGCCCCTAAAGGCCCATGTCATCATTGTGGCAAAATGGGCCATTGGAGGCGTAACTGCAAGGCCTACTTGGAGACTGTGAAGGAAAGGAAGGAGAAGGAGAAGCTTGCAAGCACTTCTACTTCTAATCCTGGTATGTTTATGATTGAGATTAATACTGCCTTTAATAATGAGATATGGGTATTGGATACCGGTTGTGGATCTCATTTATGCAATAATTTGCAGGGACTAAAGGATAGTAGAAGGTTAGAGAAAGGTGACGTGGACCTACGAGCTGCAAATGGAGCAAAAGTTGCTGCTCTAGCTGTGGGGACTTATCATCTCAATCTACCTTCTGAATTAGTTTTAGAACTACAAAACTGTTATTTTGTACCGGTTTTGTTGAAAAATATTATCTCAGTTGCTTGTTTAGACTTATTCGGATTTCATTTAAGTTTTAAGAATAAATGTTGTTCTTTCTCATTAAATGATATTCATTATGGTTCTGCAACTTTGATCAATGGTTTATATGTTTTGGACATGTATAATCCAATTCTCAATATAAGTAAAAAGAAACATAAAAAGGATAACTTAATCTCATCTTACTTATGGCATTGTCGTTTAGGCCATGTAAATGAAAAACGTGTGCCTAAGTTATACAAATTAGGTGACTTAGGGTCATTTGATTACGAATCATATGACACATGCGAATCTTGTTTACTTGGAAAAATGGCTAAAACTTCTTTTTCAAGAAAAGAAGAAAGGGCAAAAGAGTTATTAGAACTCGTACATTCAGATGTATGTGGTCCAATGTCAATACAGGCAAGAGGAGGTTATCAATACTTCATTACCTTTATTGATGATTATTCTCGATATAGGTATTTGTATTTGATTAAATACAAATCTGAAGCCTTTGACCGTTTCAAAGACTTCAAGAATGAAGTAGAGAAATAACTTGGCAAAAGTATTAAAGCTCTTAGATCCGATCGAGGAGGTGAATACTAAAGTCAAGAGTTTCTAAGTTATCTAAAAGATAACGGAATATTATCTCAATGGACTCCACCATATACACCTCAACATAACGGTGTATCTGAGAGAAGGAATCGAACCTTTCTAGACATGGTAAGGACCATGATGGCTTTTGCAGACCTACCAAAATCATTTTGGGGGTACGCACTGGAGACTGCTGTTTACATTTTAAACAAAGTTCGGTAAAAAATGGTTGATACCAATCCTTATGAGTTATTCTTTGGTAAGAGACCAAAGTTATCTTATTTAAGGATTTGGGGTTGCCCTGTTTTTGTTAAAAAGGTAATGTCAGACAAACTTGAAAGTAAGTCTGACAAATGTTTGTTTGTTGGATATCCAAAAGAATCGTTTGGATATTACTTCTATCCTCCTTCTGAAAATAAAGTTTTTATTTCAAAACATGCTGTTTTCTTAGAGAAGGAGCACATGTTCAAAGAAGATAGTGGGAGCAAGCTTGAACTTAGTGAAGTTCAAGAAGAGCAAACAAATATTGATCAACCTTCTTAACCTGTATCTATTTAAATAGATGAACCTTCTAACACACAAGAGCTTCGTAGGTCAAGTAGGATACGAGTGGCACCTGAAAGATATGCATTTCTCATAAGTGACCATAATGACGTATTGCTCATAGATGACGATGAGCCTACTACTTACAAGGATGTTCTGAATAGTTCAGAATCTGACAAATGGCTCGAAGCTATGAAGTCAGAGATGGATTCCATGTATGACAACCAAGTATGGACTTTGGTTGATCCACCTAAAGGAATCAAGCCTATAGGGTGTAAATGGGTTTTCAAAAAGAAAATTGACATGGATGGTAATGTGGTTACCTATAAGGCTCGCTTGGTAGCAAAAGGTTATCGTCAACGACAAGGTATTGACTATGACGAAACTTTTTCACCAGTTGCGATGTTAAAATCCATAAGAATACTCCTAGCCATTGCCGCTCATTACGATTATGAGGTCTGGCAAATGGATGTGAAAACAGCTTTCCTTAATGGAAACCTGATTGAGGAAGTGTATATGACACAGCCTAAAGGTTTCATATCCGAAGATGGCACAAAGGTGTGCAAGTTGCAAAGGTCTATTTATGGACTTAAGCAAGCATCTAGGAGTTGGAATATCCATTTTGATGAGACAATTAAAGAATTTGGTTTCATTCAAAACATGGATGAACCTTGTGTGTACAAGAAGGCTAGTGCGAGTAAAGTTGTTTTCCTATTGCTTTATGTAGATGACATATTGCTTATAGGAAATGATGTTTCCACTCTTCAATCAGTGAAGATTTGGTTGTCCAAGATGTTCTCCATGAAAGACCTTGGAGAAGTAACATATATTCTGGGAATAAAGATCTATAGAGATAGATCTAGAAGGTTGCTAGGTCTTTCACAGTCTACATACATAGACAAAGTGCTGAAAAGGTTCAGCATGGATCAATCCAAAAGAGGATTCTTACCTATGACACATGGTGTAAGCCTTTCAAAGTCAATGTCTCCAAAGACATAAGTTGAAAGGGATCACATGAGTAGAATTCCATATGTTTCGGCAATTGGGTCTATCATGTATGCAATGATATGTACTAGGCCTGATATATCGTGTGCTCTTAGTTTGACGAGCAGATACCAATCTGATCCTGGAGAGGGTCACTGGGCGGCTGTAAAGAATATCCTTAAGTACTTACGAAGGACTAAGGATGCATTCTTGATATATGGAGATGGTGATTTACAAGTAAGAGGGTATACTGATGCCAGCTTTCAGTCCGATAAGGACGACTTCAAATCACAATCTGGCTACATATTTACATTAGGTGGTGGGGCAGTTAGTTGGAAGAGCTCCAAACAAGAGACTACTGCCGATTCGACTACTGAAGCAGAGTACATAGCATCTTTTGAAGCAGCTAAAGAAGCAGTATGGATCAAGAAGTTCATCGCTGAACTTGGAGTGGTGCCCAGTATTGTTGATTCGATACCTTTGTATTGTGACAATAATGGAGCCATTGCACAGGCAAAGAAACTAAGATCTCATCAACGATCCAAGCATGTACTTAGACGCTATCATCTGATTAGAGAAATCATAGATAGAGGAGATGTAAAGATAGAGAGAATTCCCATGGATCAGAACATAGCTGATCCACTCACTAAACCTTTTTCCCAGAAGAAACATGATAAATATGTTGAGTCATTTGGTATTCAATACATGAATGATTGGGTCTAGTGCAAGTGGGAGTTTGTTAGTGTTGTGCCCTAGAGGCAATCACTTGTACCATGTATATTGCATATTAAATTAATAAGAGGCATTCTTTATCTTTCAGTTTGATTGTTATATCTAAATATGTGTACAAACCGTTAGATAAAGTCCCCAATACAACACAGTGTTAAGGAAATCACGATACAGATCATGATGTGAGATTCCTACTACACTATGCAGTGTTTGTACTTAAATAATCCCCAGTCATAGTATTAATAAGATGGGACATTATTAATACGCCAAGACTGGCACATGTTATATCTCTTGATTGGATCAAGCAGTGGTTCTCATATCCGTGGGTATTGGGATACTCAGGATTAACGTGTGGATGCTTGTTTTGAAACAAGTTTATTGGATGATCTAGCTACGAGATAATCACTTGGATAACTATTTACTGTCAGTGATAGAATCTCATTATAGCAAGTGTGCAAATATTCTTAGAGTTGAGATTTCCAAGGTACTTTGTTTATCGAGCGTTGTACTTTGATTCTAATCTTTGGAGTCTTATCTAGGACCGCCTATGGGATGGATATTGGGTACAACGTAAGGTAAACAAAAGTAGTTGAGAGGGTCAATAAAGGATTCACCACTCCTAATAGTAGGAGAGTATATCTCAAGGCCACTTGTAGAAATCATTACTCATGAAGTCCTTAGCCAAGGCGACTATGTGATGGAAATGGTTCCAATTGATACACATATCGAGTAATGGATTTCTTGAACAAGTACTAAAATATTCGGGCCGGAATTAATAATATTCTGGAGGGAGTTGGCACTAATTCCATGATCTAGACCGAATGAGATATTGTATGTTGAAAGGAGTTTATTGCACTGATAATTTGCTATTGATAGGTTCATGTCAAGCCACTTGACTTTCTGGACTTTTGGGTGATCAAGAGTCATTGCTAGATGTCGCTCTTGATATGCTAAATATGAATTTATTAATTAGAGAATTAATAAATTTAATCCTTTATTTTATTAAGGATTATTAATTCTAATATTGTTAGAATTAATTCATATTATGCTACCAATAAGACCAGGAAACCTAATGGGTCACACACAATAAAACTTTGAATGCTCAAATATATTATTTGATAATATTGTGGAGTTAATTAAGAGAAGGGAATATATTTATAGGTGGATTATAAGTTTGTTATAATTCATGGGACCTAATTGTAATTAAGTAAACTTCAAGGACCAATTTGTTGATAATTGGACGTTGAAGGACTATGTTGCAATTTATGGTAATTATAAATCTATAAATATAAGGAAACGGTTTCCTTAGGGTTGGAGACAGACTATGCACGCAATAACAGAGAAATCGTTTCTCTGCCTCTCTCTTGATAAACCCTGGCCGTCTCTCTTCTTGATCAAAACCCTAGCCTCCCGAATAATACTAGCATAGAATTGTGAGATTGTGAGCATTCAACCTTGTGTGGATTATCATTAGAGGGAGTTCTTTCTTGGACTTCAGTTGAGCTGCAATGAACGGCTTTGGATAATCTGGATCGCGCCTGTGTTCTTATTTCTGAAATTTTTGAATTCCGGCTTCACGAGGTAATAGACGCAATCTTCTTCTTTTTCCCGTTTCTATTGCAAACCCATGATCCATGGCTTGGATTTCTTATTGTTTTCCACTGCGCTTAATCTGATTATGCATGATAGAAATCCTATAGAGCTTTGATCGTCATTAAAGCTTGGTTCTTCAAGAAAAAATGCTTCAAAGTTTGAAGAGAAATAGGGGAAAACAAGTCACTCAAAAGACACCCAAAAAAGGTTACGTTATCTTTGAGTTTTCTTGAATTTCTCTTGTGAAACTTGTTTCTTGTTATGAGGTTAATGCTTGACTAGATATTTGAAGCTTAAAATTGCAGAAATCTTGGGGTTATTTTGGTGTATTTGCTGCAAACTTGTTGAACTCAAAAAGGAACTTCTACAAAACTTATGTTTAGACATCTACTCTATCCTTTTATGATAATTTTGTGAACTACAAAACTTAAGTTTATACATCTACTCGCTGAGCAATTGTTCCTTGATGTTAGTGCAATCATTGGGGGATTAATTTTTCGTGAGACTCTAGAGTTTTTTTTTTTTGTTGTAACAATTGTAAAAAATTTGAATATCGTTGAGTTGAGAGATTGCACACTATGTTTTTGATAATTTACTTAAGTAAACTTGGCGTTTTGAAATTGGGACCCAGTCTTTTGCGAATACTTTCCATTATTGATAAACTCTTGAATACACTTATTTTGGAGAATTGCATATCCGAATTGAGCCATCTTCGTAGTGAGTTATTGCTCTTATCTATTAGCGAGTGCTTCAAGAAATTCTATACCAGTAATGCATTATGTTTAATGCTATGTTCTTTAAACTTCTAGTGCTTCATTGAAATAATTTTCTTAGTTGTGTCCAATTACCCCACCCCTTAGCTAAATTGAAGTTGTTGGGCTTTCTTGAATTTATTGAATCTTACTTTATTACTATAAACTCCTTGAGGCTCATTATTTTTGATCAAACTTCTATCTAAGTCCATTTTGCTATCCTTAGAGGGTTAATAGAATTTCCAAAGTTGGGCTAATTCCTAAGCAATTGGGTAGACTTTTTGTGGGAAGAACTTGTTGAGCAGTTGAGTGAATTGAAAAAGACAAAAAGGTGAGCTTATTTTTGTAAAAAACCAAAAAAAAAAAAAAAAAGTTAACCACAAAAGTTGTGTGGAAATTTTTGAGTGGATACATATGAGAGAGTAATTGTGAAGAATTACTATGTATTTCTATCCAAACTTTTCCAAATTCATGCCTCTTTAAAATTTTTCTAACACCATGTCCCAGAGAGATTCATTTGACATTAAATCCAACTTTGAAACTTTCAAAGATGAAATCGATGACATGAGGATGCACAATATAGGATTAAAATCTAACAAGGCTGAGCGTCAACAGATGCTAAAAGGAGAGATAGCCCTAAAATAAGCATTGAGTACAAATCCCCACCACTATTTATGACCAACTGATAAAGGGTTGGGAAAAACATTCTCTCGAGGGCTACCGAAATTTTCTAATGAATAAAAGAGGTAAGGAAGGTTTAGGGTTAGACAAAGGAGGATATAAAAGTAAAAATTTTAGAGGTGCAAGAACAAGAACCTATCCTAAGGAGAAAATATACACTAATTGTATATTTTATCCTTCACCAAGTAAAAAGAATAGGTCACCAAGATAGTCAACAAAGGCAATCACAAAGCTTAGAAATAAAGAAAGTGCTGACAAAAAGCTTGAAGCTGGAAAGGTTTTTCTTTTGATTAGTGTTGCTAGAAAGATTAAGGGTGCACATGTTGTTGAGAAAGCGGAGAATTCACAAAAGAGCAATATCTTTTACTCACGGTGCCTAGTCCAACAAAAGTCTTGTATTGTGATCAGCGACAGAGTAAGTTGCACTAATGTAATAAGTGATACCTTAGTAGAGGACTTGGAACTAGAAAATATGATACATCCTAAACTATACACACTCCAATAGTTATGTGATGGTGGTGAAGTAATGGGAAACAAACAAGTAAATATTGAGTTTGATATGGGGGCCTATAATGATGTAGTGTTATATTATGTGTTTCTAATGCAAGTAGGGCATATTTTGTTGGAAATGCCATGGATGTTCGATAGTAATGTGTTGCACAAAGGGAGGAAGAATAAATACAATTTAAAGAAAGGTGGAAAGAAAATTACTCTTCTTCCATTATCTCTTAGTGAGGTGCATAAATATCAAAACATCATAAGGAAGAACACAACAAGAGAAAAGAGTTGGGAAAGAAGTAAAAATAAGAGAAGGAAGATGGAGAGCTCAAAAAGAGTACAAAAATGGTAGAAATTTCTTTAGAGTTGAAAGATGAAACTAAAGAGAATATGCAACAAAAAAAGAGTGGAGATAAAATAAGAGAGAATTTCATGAACTTCTAAAATGAAAATGATGAGGGAATAGCTACCAAAAAGGGGTAGAGATGTGGGAGAATATTAGACAAGAATTGTTTTGCATTTTTTATCTTCACAAAACAATTCTTGTCTAATATCTTATATAGGTGTGCATCCGATGACAAATCCACACAAAGAAGTGAGAAATGATAGGAATCCATCCAAGCATCAAGCCAAAGCTAAAGAAGGGCGATGGAGATTCAAGTCACACTCAATGATATGAAGGAAAGGTTTAAATTATGAAGGTGTTTAACAGATGTTTGAAGCAAACCAAGCCACCAACCTAAGGAATATGAAAAATACAAAGTGCTGGGTGCCAAAAGGAGGATTGGAAGACCTTGATGGATGGTTTTTACGTCATTGGAAATAGTGTAAACAGTCTACAAAAATTAAAATTTACAATTAAAATGCTACATACTAAAATCACGCATATAGGCAAGTACACCTATCATGTAGTATAGAGAATAGCAAGTGTCGTATGTATAGGAACTTATCAATTATTACTACTTTGCTCTAATCTTATTATCCAGCCAAAATAAATAAAAAGATAAGGTAAATAAAACTAACTACACTAAACCAAACAACTACCCTAGAGAGCACTTCGGACCTACACTAAAAAAGTCACAAGGATCGTTAAGGAGTAAGAATACAGAAAAGGCCATGTATAAGAAGAAATTCTCTCAAAACAAGTCTAGTACAGAGATCATCACTATGTTTGTCAAATCCCGACTTGAGCATTGGTATCATTTTTCAAGAATAAACCTCAGCCTCTCTCAAGTTAAGCGATTTCTTTTCTAAGGCTCAATTAATCGGTTTCTCTACATATCTAACTTAACCCAATGAAGCATTACACTCACTCATCACCTAAAAGGTACCTGGAAGCCTTAATATCCCTATCTCTAGGCAATATTGAAAATTCATTAACTACTAAGTTCTAATCCTTCAACCTCTGTCTTGAGTAAATCAAAAGAAAATAAATAATGGACTAATAAATTTGGTGTTCTACTCCTAGCCCCATCACTCAAAATCATTAAGACTGAACTAATCAATTGAATAACCAATCAAGCCCAAACAATCAATCCAACATAATTGATATGATCTTGAGTGGGCTTTTTCTTGGTGTTATGGGTAGTTTAGTTGGTTATGAGTTCAGCTCAACCAATGGGTCCAAACACAAAGATTTTTCTTAAGACAAAAAGGAGAAAATGAAACTAACAACCTATCTTCTATCTAACCCTTGAAGAACTAGGCTTCAAAGACCCTCAAGAATAGTAGAAAGTTCTACTATAATCTCACCCTAATATCCTTGAAGCAACAAAGGTAAACAAGAACAAAAGAATAGAGAAAATAGGTACCCAAATAATAGAATTAAACAAATCTTAGAAGAGCAAAGCAACTAAGACCCATTTAAATAAATCACATTGGATTGTCCAAAAGATTTATAGACTCATTCATAAGGAGGACTAAGCCTTAAGCATGGTTTTGAACAAGATGAACAAGGAGGGTAGGGCCTCTCAAGATTCTCTCTTCAAATTTGAATAAAGTGTGTGAATTATGTTGTTAAATCAGTAAAGGTGTATTTATACTACTCTAACCCTAGCTAAGTAATCCCTGAGGTTCTAATACAATTTAGGGTCTTAATAAGTCTTTACAAAACATTTAAAAATGGGGAAAATATAAAAAACGTGGGGCAGCCGTCGACTACCTAGGCTGGAGCTGGTGTTGGCTAGGGCACTTGAGCTGGCACCGGTTGTGCGCTGCTTTGGGCCGCCATTGGTGCAAGTTAAAGCCGGTGCCGGTTCAAATGCTTGGGCTAGCACTGGATGTCCGCTGGAAGGTCACATTTAGTCAAGTGTCGTTCGTCTTTATTGCCGGCTTGAGTTCTTTTTTGGGTCCTTCTTCGATAGTCATCAAAATAAGCTATTGGCAAGCTTCCTCAACCTTCCAACCCTCTGCTATCCTCAAGCATGGTTTTATGAGCAATTGAAACTCATCTTGAAGTTTCTTGGCCCTAGATGTTGTCATTTGTCATTGTCCTTGCACGGTCACGCCTCCCCCTCCTTAATCTTCACCTCCATGATGAAGTGGAGTCTAATCAACAATGATGCCTAAGAAGTCAAATACATGAATTGGAATTTAATAAATCATAATAACAACTCAGTACAAGAACTTCAGTTAGGGTTCATCCCTGAAATAATATTAAAATCATATAAATCTCAACATTAGTAAAGTGTAATACAAAGGAAACAGAAGAACATCACTCAAAGATAAGGTCTTGAACTTCTTATTTTGTGAATTTTCTTCAATAGTCCCTTTTTCTTCTTTTTGCTTCTCCAAGATCCTCCCTTTCTTAGTGAATCTCTGAGTTCCCTAAGGGATTTTGTGGTTGCTAGCCAACCAAGAATGTGTTTCTACGATTTATAATAGTGTATATATATAGTGTACAAGTAAGAAAACTCAAATCAATTATAGAAATATACGATTTTGGGCAAGTGGGGAGCCTACAGAATTTTCTAGTGACCGAGGTACCTGGCTAAGTGCAGTGAAGAAATGCAGTAGGTAGCCTGTGGAAGTGAAAGCTACCTACGCAACAACTTAAAAACACAGTACATATATACTTTCAACTAGGCAGCCAAAAGAGCTTGAACTTCCCTTAGCCACCCCTAAAGGTGTACCTATATATTTACGATGAAGCAAGTGACCAAGTGGCCACCTATTTTCTAGACATACATGAGAAAAATATTTGCTAGGCAGCCTAGGGAACTTGAGGTTCCCTTGGCTGTAGTGTTTCTTGCTCTAGGCCACCTTCTTCTTACTCTAGGTGGCCTAGGGAAGTACTTCTTCCCCTAGTCTGCCTACGTCTTGTGTAATTCTTTGATGGTTCTTCATTTTGGCTCCATTTTACTATTTTTCATCCTTATCATCGTGAATTGGCATTTTCATCATTTCCTACAAAAAGAAGACGAAAATGGTTTGGTGAGTGGTAATTTAAATAATGATTTACAATAATTAAAGCATAAAGACACTCAAAAATATGTATGTGATAAGCCCTCATCACACATCCCCCTACTTAAACCTTTGCTTGTTCTAAAACAAACCACAATTATTCACAAACAAACAATTAACTAATATACAAATCCAGCACCTTATATTTATTCACAAGTTGCCTTATGTACAAATCAAGAAAAATATACACTTATTCCTAGGGACAAAGAATAGTTAACTAACAAGTACAAAGAAAATATTCTACATAGCATTCTAAGTGACTTATCAAGAACAACTTAGCATATATGTAGTAAGGTCAAAATGGTAAAGAGATTATTTCTTCCTCCACTTTAGAGTTCATCTCAACACCAATCTATCCAAGTTAATCCCATGTATACTCTTATATTAGATTTGACACAACCAAGAAGCTCAAAGTAAAATAAATGTAATTCACTGTACTTCTCCAATCAAGATTTTAAACAAAGTGATTCATATAAGACAAGATCAAACAACTCACTCAAATCTCGTGGCATAGCACAGGTACATATATTGCAAATGTTGCATTACACTAACAACAAAACCTCACACTTTGGTACAACAATACAACAATATATTTCAATTTGAATTGGCAAAGTTGGAGCCTCTTAATTTTCATCGTTTTTCTTTCTTTTCACAAGGGAATTTATTTATAGTGATTTTAACTTAAATGCTCTTTTTGCGTCCCTTGCATTTTATTTATTTATTTATTTTTTGCTTTTCTTTTTTTTCTTTTTCTTACTTTTTCATTGCACTTTTTTTTTTTTTTTTTTTTTTGGTCATAGGACATGCATTATGCATTTCTACAACCTTTTCTATCCTCACTTCGATAGGTGCATTTAGCAACCTACCTTTTGCTCCTACTTAACTTTTTATTTTAAAATACAATAATTTATTGAAAAATTTTCTATAATACAATGTACAATCTACAAATGAATGAATGAATGAATGGAATTGCCATGAAACTAGAGATTAGCCTACAACCCGTACTCTGTATTTCATCACTAAGTGTGCATCCACTCTTAAAGAATTAAGTTTCACAATATTTTCAAAGGCATAAACAAGCTTAAGTCACTTATCCAAACTTAGTCCATGTTATGCTCACAATCTAAGTGTACATAAAATAACTTTCCTAGAAAAGTCTTAAGTAGAATCCCAAGCTGAATGATAAATAATATCTTCACCAAATGAACACATATCAACATACACACCAACAAGCCCTAAAAACTAACCCAACAATGCTCAAAAGTCGAAACAATTGTAGGCAAATTACAAAAACAATAAATTTAACCCCCAAACAAATGTAATATAAACAATACAAAATAGTAAAGAAAATATTATTTCACCTCTCCCCAACTCTTAAATTGTATAATATCCTCATTGGTCACAAATCAAACAACATAAGCATTTTTTTTAAGATAAAAAGAAGTAAAAGAGATAAGAAGGTAAAACAATACCCCCCCCCCCCCCCCCAAGAATCTTGAAGCTCAATAGCTTATATGAGGGAGAGGAGAAAGATGATTATCCAAAAAAAGAAAATCTTTAATCCTAACAAAATAATGAAAAATACAATGGTATACCATGTCTAAGGAAATAGTAATGTCAAGAATACAAAAAATAATAGACAAACAAAATAATTCAAAAGCAAATATAATTAAAAAGAATAGATAGAGTTGCTACAAAAAATATATTAGTATCAATACTAAGAACAAATAATCCATCATATACTAATATATACACACACAAATATTATTAACAAACCATAAAAATCAACTAATATAAATAATATTGATATATATATATATATATATATATATATATATATTGTACCACGAACTACTAATTCCACAAAGCAAATGGACAATCCATTATTTTCACTACAAATATAGTAACTCAATATATATATATATATATATATATATATATATATATATATACACGTGCCAATGTATTCTCATCAATACCTAAATCATATACACAATAAAACTCTAATACACAAAGAATAAGAATTAGTATACGACACCTAACCACTATAAACTCAATGAAGTCTAAGGAAACGTGAAAGGGGCAAGGATTTAGTGGTTTTATTGAAAATAAATTCAAAAGTTTGTCACCTCTAGAACCACCAATCATTTAGTATTTTGACCAACCAATAAGAAAAGGTCTCCCAAACAATAATCAAAAGTCCGCAAAAACACAACACCAATCTTACAAAGTAATCACTCCTCAATTTATTCACCCCTACTACAAATGAATTCCTAACCTCCACAATGTGTACTACAACAACAACCAAAACTGCCAATAATACTCTTATTCTGAAAACAACACTCAAATTCCCAACACTTCAGTACTATTATAAAAACAACGAAACCAATCCTATTATACAACAATCAACTACAATAATTGCCATGCACTAGCATCTCATCAACAACTAGAACAATAGCCAATTACAATAGCATTCCTGTCCTATAAATACAAACATAAATACAAATACAAAATTCCCCAACAACAAAAATAGTAGTCCACAACAAGATTAAATGAAAAGGAAAAATTAAATCCCAAGAATCCACTATATATATAATTTCCCAATATAGCAATATACAACAACAACAACAACAACAACAACAACAACAACAACAACAACAACAACAACAACAACAACAACAACAACAACAATAATAATAATAATAATAATAATAATAATAATAATAATAATAATAATAATAGGACAACAAACATAGTTATACAACACATTAGAACCTTATACAATTTATTTATCTCATTGACAAAAGATAAAGAATCAAAACAACAAATAGATAAGGTATAAAAAGGAAAAGAAGTCCATATACAAGTAATTGTTTGTATTATGCAAAAATATAGAAACAAATATTTACATAAAAGAATTAGTAATATTTAAAAATATATACAAAGCTAAATCAACAAGACTCAAGTGTTCCATGATATTGCCAACCCTCGGTAATGGCACCAAAAGCTTTATGGGAGTGTTCTGCATATAAGAAAATCCAAGTCGTTGTGCCCCACAAACACACAAGTTTTAACAATTAAAATGCCAATTAGAATTACACAATACACACATATAGGCAAGTGCACCTATCGTGTAATTTATTATTGTTGGCAAGTATTGAAGAACCTTATAGAGTAGGGATAGAAATCCTATTTCTTTCTCTTATCATTGTTTAGCCAAAAGTAATTGTATGATATAATACTAACTACAATAAGAGACAGGTTATGTTCTTCTACATAAGAGAGAGTCACAATTTTTGCAAGAAATAAGAAAGAGAATAACCCATGTAACAAGAGGAAGCCCACCACTCAAGCCCTAGGAAATGAGTAGCATTGGACCAATAATTCATAATTCTAGGCACTACAATGAGTCAAATATCAATCTCACACTCTCTTGAGTTATGAGATTTCTACCCCTAAATTCGATTAATCAATATCTTTACCTAACCAACCAAAACAAAAGGTGCATTAATAATTATTCACAAACCCAAACCATCCAGAGGCTACAAAATCCCTATTTCTAGGAAATTTCATAAACCCTTTGGTTATTAGCTCTAATTCCCAACTATCTTTTCAGGTTAATTGAAAATGGCAAATGTTAACCTAGTCAAGTAGGTGTCCTATCCTCAACCCTATGTCCTGAAATTATTAAGAAAGAACAATTAATTAAAATAAATCTATCAAAATCTAATCAACTAAGATAACAAAATAAGTTCAAATAACCAAATACCTATTAGTGTTGTGTCGTAGAGGCAATCACTTGTACATTGTATATGACACATTTTATTTTAATAAAAGGCATTATTTATCTTACAGTTTATTTTATTTACTTTTAACTAATATAACTGTTTGATAAAGTCCCTAGTACGAAATTGTGTTAAGGAAATCATGATAGAGATCATGATATGAGATTCCTACTACACTGTATAGTGTTTGTACTTAAATAGTCCCTAGTCATGTATTAATGAGATAAGACATCATTAATGCGTTAAGACTAGCATGTGTTAGACTTCCTGATTTGATCAAGCGGTGGTTCTCATATCCGTGAGTATTGAAATACTCAAAGTTAACACATGCATGCTTGTTAATGGAACAAGTTCATTGGATGACCTAGCTATGAGATAATCACATGGATAACTATTTAGTTCCAGTGATATAATCTCAATATAGCAAACGTGCAAGTATCCATAGGCTTGAGATCTCCAAGGTACTTTGTTTGCTGAGCATTCTACTTTGATTCCAATTATTGGAGCTTGATTGAGGGCCTCCTATGGGATGGATATTGGGTACATTGTGACTTAAACAAAAATAGTTAATAGGGTCAATAAAGGATTCACCACTCCTAATAGTATGGGCGAATATCTCACGACCACTTGTAGGAATTACTACTCGAGAAGTCCTTGGCCAAGGTGATTATGTATTAGAAATAGTTTCAATTGATATACATCTAGAGTAGTGGATTTCTAGTACAAGTACTATTGTATTTGGGCCAGAATTAATTCTGGAAAGAGTTGGCACTAATTCTGTACTCCAAATTGAATAAGATATTGTATGGTGAAAGGAGGTAATTGCACTGTAGTTTGCTATTGAAGGGTTCATGTCAAGCCACTTGACTTCTTGGACTCTTGGGTGGTTATGATGTGTTGCTAGATACCGCTCATGATATGGGAATATGGGTTTATTAATTGATGAATTAATAAACCAATCCTGATTAGAATTAATAGGATTAATTCTAATTAATTATGAATTATTACTGTAAAAAACGTTTAGATTAATTCATGTTCACTACTAATTGACTGGGAAACCTAATAGGTCACACACAATAGAGGATTATATACTCAAGATGTTATTTGATAACATAATAGAGTTAATTGCGAGAAAGAGAAGTTGTTGTAGCCAAATTATAATCAGTTATAATTAATTATCCAAATTGTAACTGTGAGAACTTAATGTTTCCAATTACAATTAGGGAATTCTAACTGTTTTAGAATTATGAGATTGGAGTATATTTTGAGCAGGATTTTTCATGTGATATAGAGATACACTCGAAACCCTAACTGATTTTGTGAAAGACATGAAAATAACTCCAAACACTAAAGCACACGATTTCTCTCTTCTCTCTCTCTCATGATTGTTCTTGAGGAACCCTAGCTACCATCATTTTCTGCTAGCACAGGAAATTTTGGTGCTTGAGTATTCTTCTGTGTTGATTACTATTAGAGATAATCACACACTATAATTATAGTGGTTGGACGTTCAACTCTCATGGAGTTTGATCAAGAGGATTGCTGGATTGCTCCTCGACTTGTAACACTTTATTTTGCCACGACTATGTTTTTGTAAGTAAAAGTTTTTTTAACTACAGATTTAAAAATAGTGTGGGTAACAATTACTTTTTGCCATAGAAATTTAAAATTGTTGGTAAAGAAAGTTAATTACCCATAGTTTTTCTAAATTGTAGAAAAAGAATACTTTTTCTTCTTTTATCAAATATTAAAAATTGTTAACACAAAATGAAAGCTACCATTAGGCACTATGGTTGAGATAATCAATTACATTCAAGTGATTATGTGTCCAAATCTTTTTATTTACTATTTTATTCATATATATATAATTTTTTGGACTAACTACCTATGTACACTCTTTACCTTACTTCATTTATTTAGAACAAAATAAACTTTCTACAAACAAAAAAAGAGAAATAAAAATAGAAAGTGGAAGTACATAAACTATACTATACACTATTTTGTGATTGTGGTCTTGCGACCATGGTATAAGGAAGAATGTTTTTGTTACATTTTAAATTTGCTAAATAAATTATACATTTTTTAAGGGTTCAGTGGGTTTAGATAGGTGAAAATATTATTTTATATTTGTTCAATTTTATTACTTTTAGAAAAATAACTAAGAGAGGAGGAATAAATAAGATGTGTGTGTGTGTGTGTGTGTGTGTGTGTCGAATATGCATACTATTAGGCCTAAGAGCTTTCTCCTCTGTTTTGACTTATGACAAACATTGATATAAATTAACTTGGGTAATCTATGTGATAGGACATGTTCGACTTCTGTTCTTCTAAGGCATTCATATATAATTGTTAGGCAACTCTTCAGCAAATGAATTCAAGTATGGAAGATAAAAAAGAAGATCAAAGTATATGGAGTTGCATACTAAAAAGTCCTTACAAGAAGAACTTTAGACTAGGAAGTGTTATTAAGGTATTTCTATTAATTCCTATGTCTTTTTACCTTTTGATTCAATTAGTTTTTACCTTGAAGCACATAAAGAAGAAGATTTCAAAGTTTTTGAAAATCTCAGAATTTTGAATTGAGTAGTTTAGATGTTTCTGCATCCAAAAGATTTGTCCAAAATCCTGTAAACTGTCCTCAAATGTTTCTGTCTGAAAATGTGCCATTTTGGACTTACCTTTTGGATGCATAGTCATCCGAAACTTGAGTCCAAAACACAGATAAAATTAATAGAAAATTGTAGCTATTTTATAGCCGTTGCCACTTTACCTGTTGGCTCTATAAATAACCTCTAAGCAAGAATAGACAGAAGATTTTTGAAACATTATTCTAAGAAACACTATTGCTCAACATTTTAAAGAATCTCCTTTTATCAAAGTGCGTCAAAGTGAATTCATATTGTGTCAAAGGTAAAAGTGTTTATGCTTTGTACCTTGGTGAACATCTGCTCCAATAAGTGAGCTTTTACTATTCTATTAATATTCAATCTCTTTTGTACTACAAGGCTATGGTGTAAAACCCATTGGGGGTGAACTTTATTGTGATTGTTTGTTTGAGAGGTTTTGGAAAACCTTGTGTGGTGATCAACTCTTTTATGTGGTTTTATTTGATTTCATTAAGTGGAGTAAATGAAAGCTAGTTAAAAATCCTTAAGTGTGAGCATAAGGTAGTGGACGTAGATCATGGTAGATCGAACCACTATACATGTTGTGTCTTATTTTTTTTACATCATTAACTGCATTACATTTCTATCTTTAGTTTGAATCTGAATATATATCAAAGTTTTCTTGGATAGCTCTCTTTGTTACCATAAAGTTGGTCCAAGAATCTTGATGATCATTGTTATTCTACATATCAGACGATTTGAGAATTTTTAGTTTGCCAGAAACCTTATTCACTCCCCTCCCCCTCTAATGTTTTTTATTTGGTATCAAAGCTTAGTCTACGTATTCTTGGTTTAACAGCCTTGTTGAAAAGATCTTCATGGCAAGCTCATCCTCTCTTCCATATGTTGAAGGATTTTCAACAAATTATCCTCCTTTGTTTAATGGAAACAACTATAAATTCTGGAAAAATAGAATGAAAATTTATGTGTGTTCTATCAACTTTGAGTTATGGAATCTGATAGAAAATGGTCCCTTTATTCCATCAAAAAATGTTGATGACATAAAATTACCTAAATTGAATGATGAGTTTAGTATGGAAGACAATGCTAAAATGACTTTAAATTTTCAAGCTATAAACATTTTATGTTGTGCCTTAGATGCGACTGAATACAACTGAGTTATTTGTTGTGATTTAGCTCATGAAATGTGGAGATTGCTTGAGGTCACGCATGAGGGGGGACAAACTAAGTTAAAGAATCAAAACTGGGGCTTCTAATTCATGACTATGAATTATTCACAGTGAAGGCGAATGAAAATATCACTGATATGTTCATGGGATTCACTAATATCTCAAATGCTCTCAAAGCCTACGGGAAAGTTTATTCCCTTAGAGAACAAAATCAAAAAATTTTAGATACCTTACCAAAAAGCTAGCAACCTAAAATCTTACTATAGAAGAATCCAAGGATTTAACATTCGTACCAACTGAAGAGCTGATCGGATCTCTTCTAACTCATTAGATGAAACTTAAAAGATTTCATGAATCTGATGATCATGATAGAGAAAAAAATGGGATAGCATTAAAATTTGAAAATGAAGATGAAGAATAAGTCTATTGGAAAGCAGTGAGGGCATGGAAATAGATAATGAAGATTTGGCTATGATAGTAAAAAAATTCAGAAGAATGATTAACAAAGGGAACAACAAAAAAGGAAAGAAGTTCCTGAGAAAGAAAGGACAAACCCAGGGTTCAAACCACAATGGTATGAATGTAAAAGTATTGATCACTTCATTGCCGACTATCCTATTGCAAAAGGTAAGGAAGGAAGAATGTTTAAAAAGAAGAAAGATTTGAAGGCAAAGAACGGTAAATGATTGATAGGAACTTGGGACTTGAATGAAACTGAGTTTGAAGATGGAGATTCTGAAGATGAAAATGCCAACATATGCTTCATGGCCTTGGAAAACGAGGTAAACTCTTCTACATCTAATTTCGTGTCTAATTTGCTTATATTTATAACTGAAAAGCATGATGATCTGAATGAGTTGTTAAGTGATATGTTTCATGAATTAAAAAAACTGCCCAGAAAAAATAAAGAAATGAAGTTGAAGATTAAATGTTTGATGGAAGAGAACGAAATATTACTAATTGATAATAAAATATCTTTTGAGTCACGTATGAGTACTATTATTGAGAAAGATTTGATCATGACAACTTTGCAATATGCATCTCTGGAAAACAAAAATTTGTGTGATAAAATTCAAACTCTTGAAAGTATGGTTAGCACATATAATGACATGAAAAATAGAGTCAATGATCTTACCACTTGTATTCAGAAATTCACAAATGGTAAAAGCAATCTTGAAAAGTTACTTGGAACTTAACATCAAGTTGGAAATCGAAATGGTTTAGGATATAGACATGAGAATAAGGACAAAATTTACAAGCCTAGATTTGTTTATGCTGGAAATCAAAATGGCTTAGGATATGAACATGAGAATAAGAACAAAAATAATAAGTCTCAATATGTTAAAATTGCCTTATATCATAGAACACATAAAACTTGCACATATTGTGAAAAATCGAGACATATAGTTTGAAGATGTCTTATTAAAAGAAAAATTGAATCGGGTGGGAAAACATTCTGGAAAATTAAAGGAAATGTTACTAACCTTCATGGGCCCAAGAAAGTATGGGTACCAAAAATCATTCCTCATTCTTATGTATAAGCATAGTTTTTGAGCTTCACCAAGTGGTTCTTGGACAGCGAATGTTCATGACACATGATTGGAAACCTAGCTTTATTAGAGGATATACAAACCACAAATGAAGGATTTGTTATATTCGGAGACAAGAAGAAAGGAAAGATTCTTGGCATTGGTAATATTAGTAAAAGTTCCTTAACCATTATAAAGCAAGTTTTACTTATTGATGATTTGAAATATAACTTGCTTAACATTAGCCAACTATGTTATAATGGCTACAAAGTCATCTTTGAAAAGGATTCTTGTTCTATAATTGACAGCGCAAATCTTAAAACAATCTTTACTGCCAAACGTATTGGAAATGTATATGTGTTTTATCTAAATGACCTTATAGCTAATGGTATTAGATGCCTATATGTACACGACAATGATGGTCATCATTGGCATAGAAGATTGGGTCATGTGTCTTTTGATTTGCAAAATAAACTATCTTCAAAAGAACTTGTTAGGGGACTGCCAAAAATGGAGTTTGATAAAAATAAAATTTGTGATGCATGACAGTTTGGGAAACAAATCAGAAACCTCTTTTAAATCGAAGAAAATGATTTCAACCTCAAAACCACTCGAATTATTTCATATGGATTTGTTTGGACTAATAAGGATTGTTAGTCTTGGAGGTAAGAAGTATGCATATGTACTTGTTGATGATTTTTCTAGATTCACTTGGAGTTTATTTCTTGGACAAAAGGATGAAGCCTTTTTTAAATTTTCAAAACTGATTAAACACATCCAAAACTCTATTGGATGCAACTGATTTCTATTAAAATGATAATGGCAAAAATTTTGCAACAGTGAATTTACTCACTTCTGTAATGAAAATGGAGTCTTTAACAATTTTTCAACAGCAAAAACCCCTCAACAAAATGATGTTGTTGAAAGGAAAAATCGCACTTTACAAGAAATGGCTAGATCAATGCTTTGTGAAAATGCCTTTCCAAAATATTTTTGGGCGGAAGATGTTAATACAACTTGTTATATAATAAACTGAGTTATGCTAAGACTGTTTTTGAGAAAAACTCCTTTTGAACTTAGGTTTGACAAAACACCATCTATCTCTTATTTTAAGATGTTTGGATGTAAATGTTTTATCCTAAATACCCGAGATAATCTTGGAAAATTTGACAGCAGATCCAATGAGGCCATATTTCTTGGTTCCTCTTCAAACAAAAAGGCATATAGAGTGTACAACAAAAGAACTCTTTATGTGGAAGAATCCGCGCATGTTGTGTTTGATGAATCTAACACTTATACTTCAAAAAGAAATGATGATGATGTAGGAAGTTCAAAGGAAGTCAAGTTAGATCAACTCAAAGTTCCACCACTAAATACTCATGCAAAAGAAGAAGAAATTGATGAGCTGCAAGCTGAACAAGAAAAAGAACAAACTAAAGATTCTACGAATCAACAATTGCCAAAAGATTAGAAATATAAAATAGGCCATCACAAAGAACAAATCATTGGGGATCCAAACTATGGAGTTAAAACTAGGCGGTATTTCATTGACAACTATGCTCTTCTTTCAAATATTAAACCTAGCTGTATTAATATCGCATTGCATAATGAATTTTGGATTATTGTTATGCAAGAAAAATTAAATCAATTCGAAAGAAATCAAGTTTGGAAACTTATCCCTAGACCACTTGATCGCCTTTAATGGTACAAAATGGGTATTTAGAAATAACTTGATGAAAACGGGGTAGTGATTAGAAATAAAGATAGATTAGTCACCCAAGAATTTAATCAAGAAGAAGGTATTGATTATGATGAGACATTCGCTCCTGTTACTAGACTAGAATCCATACGAATGTTTTTTTCCTTTTCATCCTTAAAAAATTTCATACTCTATCAAATGGATGTCAAGAGTGCATTTCTAAATGGTTTTATTAAGGAGAAAGTATATGTTGAACAACCTCCTGGTTTTATTCATGAGCACTTTTCAAATCACGTTTTCAAACTTTCTAAAGCTCTTTATAGATTAAAACAAGCTCCAAAAGATTGGTATGAAAGACTTAATGGTTTCTTAATTTCAAAAGGTTTTTCTAGAGGCTTGATTGATATCACCTTGTTCATCAAATCTGATATATCTGGTGATTTACTAATTGTTCAAATCTATGTTGATGATATCAGTTTTGGGGCTACTAATGACTCTTTGTGTAAGATGTTAGCTAACACTATGTAGCAAGAATTTGAAATGAGTATGATAGGAGAACTAAACTTCTTCATCGGACTACAAATTAAGTAAACAAAGGATGGGATCTTCATAAATCAAGCTAAGTATGCTAAGGAGCTGCTCAAAAGGTCTAGAATAAATGAAGCAAAAGAAATCGGCACACCTATGAGTACTTCTATAAAACTTGATCAAGATGAAAAAGGTAAGAAAGTAGATGAACATAAGTATAGAGGTATGATTGGAAGTCTACTCTATCTTACTGCTAGCCAACCGGACATTATATTTTCAGTATGTCTTTGTGGTCGCTTTAAATCCTATCCAAAGGAATCACATATATATGCAATAAAATGCATACTCCAATATCAAATCGGCACATATGATTATGGCTTATGGTATCCTCACACTAACACATTTGATCTTATAGGATACATTGATGCAGATTATGTAGGCTATAAAGTTGAAAGAAAAAGTACTAGTGGCCATTGTCAATTTTTTGGAAACTCTATTGTGTCATGGCATAGTAAAAAGTAGGCATGTGTATCCTTATCCACCACTGAGGCTGAATACATTCCAGCCAACAGTTGTTGTGCTCAAATTTTGTGGATGAAAAATACATTGCTAGATTTTAGTCATAACTTTAAATGCATACCTATTTTATGTGACAATACAAGTGCTATCAATCTAACAAAAAATCCTATACAACATTCTAGGACAAAGCATATAGAAGTTAAACGTCATTTCATCCGAGATCTTGTGCTCAAAGGCGATGTGTGTGTTGAGTATATTTCAATAGATGACCAACTTGCAGATATCTTCACTAAACCTTTAGCTAAAGAAAGGTTCAACAATCTAAGAAGAGGTTTGGGAATTTCAAAATTCTGATAACTAACCATTTGGCATAAGTCTTCTTTATTTTGCATGATTTGTAACGAAAATGGTTTTGGAAATAGTGTTTGTATCCGAAACGCATAAAAAATTGTTTGGACACAGTATTTAAATCCAAATCCCGCATCCAAAATACATTTCAGAAAAGACTAGTTTGGATGTTAATTTCGGTTTGGGTCTAGCTCCAAAACACTCTTATATATATATATATATATATATATATATATATATATATATATATGTATATAATCTATATTTTCCCTTATTCTAATTTTTTAATTCTAAAAAGTTGGTTTGCGTGTTTCTCTAAACTTCTGTGAAAATTTTATCTTTTCAATGCACTTTATATCACATTACTCCAGACATTCAAAGCACTCTGATTTTTCTCAAAACCCTTGTAATCGATTCTTCCAAAAACTATTTGTGTTCTTCTTCTCCAAAGAAAAATCACCAGTCCAAAAAGAAAACGCCCTAATCTTACTAATGGCAAAGACGAAATCTTCTACTCCAAAACCAAAGAAGGAGCACAAAACATCTCCGAAGATGAAGTAAAATAGTTAAACATCAAGCAAAACGAAAGGGAAAGAAGTTTCTCCTCAACCGGACTTCTCGACGTCTCACTACGATTCATCAAAGTCTTCTTCAGAACAAATGAGTTCTAGAAATCAGGTGCTCTATTTCATAGACTCTAAATGCAAAACTGATTATAATGACTGGGTGTTAAGGAACAGAACGGTTATTTCTGGTTACCGTGCCAATCCTTTGACCTTTCAAAATCTTTCAAATATTCTAGATATGTTTGAACACATTAGATGGGGTAGTTTACTTTTTGTCACTGAGAAATTATTTACTCCTCTTGTCTGGGAATTTTATGCCAATTTAAGAAAATGTCGTCTTGAGAAAACTGAGAGAAGTTTCATGATTTGTTGGTATGTATCAAGAGTCAAGGGAAAAGACATTGAGTTTGCTCACCATCTATTAAATAGGATATATGATGTGAGGGATGCTAGAATTCAGTACTTTGAGTTGAACAAATTTCTTGAGGGAAATGATATATTTGTTTTGAAGAATTTTAAAGAAATATTCACTGCAGGGAAGAGTTTTGGGAACTCTGGTAACAGAAGTATGAACTGGCTTAATGGTGTTGGTAGGATTTTGCACCATATGGTGTCCACTATGGTGGTTCCGAGCTATGGACATAAGACCTCCATAAGCATTCTGCAAATGGTAATCATGTTGGCCCTGGCAAAGGGTAGGCAAATAAACTTTGGATTTTTTGCTACAAAATTGATGTTGCCGCCAAGGAATATAACAAGCAAATCTCTGCCGTATGGAAATTTGTTATCTAGAGTGTTTAGTTATTATCAGGTTGAATTAAATTCGGTTACTAGTGATCCAACAAAGATGAATGTTTATAGTTTTGAGTCCTTTGAGAGAACGGGTTATGTGAGAATAGGTAATAAATGGAAGCTGGTGAGAGACATTAAGGGTAAAGAAAGAGAAAATTTGATGAAAATTAAAGAAAAAGGAAAGTTTGTTCCTATTGCAAGAACAAAAAGAAAATTTGATGATCCTCAGATAGAATCCTCTACTAAGGAGAATGAAAAGGATGAGAGATTATCTGTGAATATATTGGATGCCATCAACTTACTGGTTGCAAAGTTCGGTAATCTCAATTCTGAACTTCAAAGTCTTGGTAACAGATTGTCGAAAAAACTGCAAAGATTGATGCACCGGTGCCTTCCCCAACATTGTCTGCTCAAGAAAAGGAACAACCTGTTTTTGAAAAAAAACCTGATCTGCCTGTTGCAGAGAAAAACATGCTATTAATCAAACTCAGAGAACATCTCTGATTAAGGAAACTGTAGTAACCTCTGCATCCTCTAGACCACAATCATCTGGAAAAAGACAAAAGCACGTTGTGGCAAAGAGAAAGTCCAATTAAATAGCTAGTCAATACTCTAAGGATGGTGTCGGTTCGAAAGATGAAACCATTAACATCTCCTAAGAAGATCAGTTTGCAGAATGATGTTCAGATGATATCTCTTAAACAATTTACTTTTGGAAAATTGAACAAATAACTTTTCTGTTTTTAGATTATACATTAGGATAATTGCTTATTTTCTACATATTGCTTAAATTATGACTATTTCCTATATGTCTATGTTTTATTTTTGCTTTCTTTCTACTATTACTCTTTTTTATTGATGACAAAGGGGGAGAAATGAATAGACTATAGACTGTACAGTATGAATAACTGGGATATGACTGATATGAACTATTGTGATGCATTTTGAACTGATATGAACTAATCTGAACTACATGAATGACTTGTGATATTGGTTAAGATATAAAGGGTGATATGAACTGATATTAGAATGATATAGACTATAGACTATAAAGGGGAAGAAATGAATAGACTATAGACTATATTGTATGAATAATTGGGACATGACTGATATGAACTGTTGTGATGCATTTTGAACTGATATGAACTAATTTGAACTGCATGAATAACTTGTGATATTGGTTAAGACATAAAGGGTGATATGAACTGATATTAGAATGATATAATCTAATATGATACTATTTTGGAAGCTGTTTGCTCTACTAGATAGAATTGCTGACAAATGATATAAACCTCTATTTATAATACCTTATGGTTGATTTGATGAATTGCTTGATATTCAGTTTATGGTCACTCAAATATTTTTATCCAAAAGTATTCTCTTTATAATAAAGGTATCTTTGAGACTAATATAGCGAGATGAGGATATGATTCTGTGACTAAATCAAAATTTCAATCAGATGGATTGTTTAAACATTCCTTGGAAAACTAAAAAAATACATTATTTTGTGCATTGTGTCGGGGGGAGTTTTGGACTCGTATTTTCTTGATCCAAACAATCTTCTCCTAAGAGTCATACTACTTTGAGAACACATCTTTTGGACATCCAAAATCCGCATCTAAAATGCATTTCTAAAAAATTCTCGTCTTATACTTAATTTCAAAAATGTTTTGGACATACGTTTTGGACATACAAAATGTGATTTCTGTTTTCCGTCTCAGTTTGAAATATTCATATAAGCAATTATTAAGGGAGAGCATCTTATCATATAACTTGCCTATTATATTTCTTTTATTTACTAAATCATTTTGAATATTCACAAAGATATAGAGATAGGATAGGCCTTAGGCTCTTCGAGTCATGCTTACGAACAAATGCATTAAAATCATCCATCCTAAACTAATAAGCTCTCTTTCAGACCTATAATGAGAGATTTCATTTCAATAAAAAATTATTCGTTTCTCTATCGATCAACATGTTCACCATGTACAGAGTATTGTTCTACACACACATACACACACACACACATACATACATATATAGCATTTCTTTTATCATGTTTGTCATTACTCAAAAAGGGGGAGATTATTAGCTCTAAGGGCTTTCTCCTATATTTCAACTTATGACAAACGTTGATATAAATTAACTTGTGTAATCTATGTGATAGGATATGTTTGACCTTTGTTCTTCTAAGACATTTAGATATAATTGTTAGGCAACTCTTCAGCAATTGAATTCATGTATGGAAGATAAAAATAAGGATTAAAGTATATGGAGTTGCATACCAAGAAGTCCTTATAAGAAGAACTTTATACTAGAAAGTGTTATTAAGGTATTTCTATTAATTCCTATGCCTCTTTATCTTTTGATGCAATTGATTTTTACCTTGAAGCATATAAAGAAGAAGATTTTAAAGTTTTTGAAAATCTCAGAATTTTGGATTGAGTAGTTTGGATGTTTCTACATCTAAAAGATTCGTCCAAAATCCTATAAACTATCTTGAAATGTTTCTACCTGAAAAAGTACCATTTTGGACTTACCTTTTGGATGCATCATTGTCTGAAACCTGAGTCCAAAACATGGATAAAATTAATAGAAAATTATAGCCGTTTTATAGCGATTGGCACTGCCCCTTTTGGCTCTATAAATAGCCTCTAAGCAAGATTAGACATAAGATTTTTGAAACATTCTTCTAAGAAACACTATTGCTCATCATTTTCAAAAATCTCCTTTTATCAATGTGCTTCAAAGTGAATTCATATTGTGTCAAAGATAAAAGTGTTTATGCTTTGTACCTTGGTGAACATTTGCTCAAATAGGTGAGCTTTTACTATTCTACTGATATTCAATCTCTTTTGTAGTGCAATGTTGTGGTGTGAAACCCATTTGGGGTGAACTTTGTTGTGATTGTTTGTTTGATTGCTTTTGGAAAACCTTGTGCGGTGATTCTCTCTAGTATATGGTTCTGTTTGATTTCATTAAGTTGAGTAAATGAAGTCTGGTTGAAAATCCTTAAGTGTGAGTTTAAGGTAGTGGACGTAGATCTTAGTAGATCGAACCATTATACATGCTGTGTCTCAATTTTATTTTTTTTTACATCATTAACTGCATTACATTTCTATCTTTAGTCTGAATCTGAATATATATCAAAGTATTCTTGGACAGCTTTCTTTGTTACCATAAAGTTGGTCCAAGAATCTTGATGATCGTTGTTATTCTGTATATCCGACGATTTGAGAATTTTTATTTTGCCAAAAAACTTATTCACCCCCCCCCCCTCCCACCTCCTCTAAGGTTTTTCATCTACAACAAAATTCATCAATAAAATTTAAATTGTATTCGATTACTTTCAATTTTGGTCATAATACTTTTTTTAGAGATTTTAACAAATCTAACTGTTAGATCGTTAATTTGATATGCTTATATTTATGAAAGCATGAGATTTTGGCCAGTTATATAGAGGTTATGGTAGATTATACAATAAAATTTATCTGATTATTTTCAAATTTTATCATCATACTTTTTTAATAATTTCAATGAATCTAATAGTTGGATCATTAATTTGATGCACTTATCTTTATAAATGTACTAGGTTACGGGCTTTAACATAGTGAATATACTAGATTATATGGAAAAATAGGTCTGATTACCTTTAAATTTAGCCATAACACTTTTCTTTTTGCAATTTTAACAAATCTAAGGGTTAGATCATTAATTTGATATGGTTATGTTTTAAAATGTGTTAGGTTATGATTTTTTTTTTATATATAGAGATTAAGCTAGATTATGTGGCAAAATATATCAGATTACCTTTAAATTTGGAAATAATATTTTTTTTAGCAATTTTAACAATTCTAACAGTTGGATCATTAATTGATGCGCTTATCTTTGTAAATGTGTTAGACTATAGATTTTTATATAGAGATTGTACTAGATTATATGGCAAAATATATCCGATTACCTTCAAATTTGGTCATTAGACTTTTGTTAGAGATTTTAACAAATTTAACAGTTGGATCGTTACTTTGATATACTTATGTTTAAAATTGTATTACTTTTGGGTTTTTATATAGATATTATACTAGATTATATGGCAAAACATATTTGATTACCTTCAAATATGGTCATAATACTTTATTTTTTTAGTAATTGTAACAAATCTAACGGTTGGATCATTAATTTGATATGCTTAAGATAAAAATGTGTTAGGTTTTAGGGCTTTTATATAGAGATTATGCATGATTATGTGGCAAAATATATCCAATTACTTTCAAATTTGACCATAATATATATATATATATATATTTACTAATTTTAACAAATCTAATGATTAGATCGTTAATTTGATATGGTTATCTTTGTAAATGTGTTAGCTTATGGGAATTTTATATGAAGATTATGCTAGATTATGTGCGAAAATATATTCAATTTACCATCAAACTTGGTCATAATACTTTCTTTAGTATTTTTTAACAAATATAACAGTTGGATCATTAATTTGATATAATTACATTTATGAATGTACTATGGGTTCTAACTACTGTGTTGATATATATATATATATATATATATATATATATATATATATTTATTTATTTATATATATTTATATATTTATATGCATGTATATGTTAGTATATATATGCACACATGCACAAATTTATGTAAATATTTGTCGAGTGGAGTCACTATAACTAAAAATGATTTTTTGTGATATAGTTTTAATGACATATATTTTTAAATATTAAAATAAACATTTATTATGATATTTACTTTACAACACATATTACAAATATAGCTAATTATTGTAGTTTTGCGAGAATTTAAAGTTAATTGCAACAATTCATATATTTAATAATATTTATTATATGTTATAATATATTCATAACTTAAATGTAATTTCACTAAAAGAAGCTAAGTATAATCTTATGTAGAAGAATAAAATAAAATATAACAAAATTAACTCTCATTTTATTAATTTAAAAAAATGAAAATTGAAAACTGCCAAAATAGTTGCTAAAAAGAGGACAAAATTTTTCCCCAAAATATTTTTGCATCAAATTAAACATTCCCTTTCATTTCCCAACTTCGTCATTCCCTTCTTCTAATCTTAAAATTCAAGCCTAAAGTTGTAGGAATTTATTGTTATCTCTTAGTTACAGTCATAGTTGAGTGAAGACAGATAATGCTTTGAGTCAAAGTCACAGTTGATTGAAGTTTGATAATCTGAGTGCAAATTAAACATTGTCCAGGATTTTTTGATTCTTGATTCTCCTCGACTGCACAATCAATCCTTGGCAGTTCTTTACAATTCATTTTCACCATAAAACCCCACAAATCACCGAGTTTCATTCTATTGGATGATTTCACTATTAAATCTTCCTAATCCTTCTTAGTGAAATGTAGTAAGTAGTTGAGGAGTATGCTGGGCAGTAGTGGAACTGACATGACGAAATTAGAAGTTCATAGGTTTATTGCAGGAGTTTTCGGGGCTTCCATAGGGGAGCCTTGGTTGGCCACTCATTGTGATCAGGCAAGGTAAACTTTTTATTGAATCCATAATGTAACAATAGATTCATTCTCAATTTTCTCTTATAGATTGAAGGGAGGATTTAGTCCATTTTGGTTCTGATTGCATAATTTCTTTTGTTTAATATATATATTCGTTGCATTTGTAGCTTGGATGAGTGGGCGAAATCAATTTATATGCTATCCACAGTTAAACTAGATAAGAATTAATTGATATCTTCATTGCTCCAACTTGTTTTCGCATGCAAAGTTGACTTTTTTTTATCCATTATTCTGGTTGTTAAAACCTAAATGACTAGTCACTTTCTTCTTCCTTCAGGCTAGTGAACATAGTTTTCCTTTAAATTTAACCTATTTTTAGGCATGGGAAAAAATATCCAATTGTTTGAAAGCTTTTGCAATTACAAGTACTTCAAACTTATTTTAGTACATATTTAACCAAACTAAAATGATAGAATAATATAAATCTATTATCGCTTTGCTAATTTCACTCTTCTAGCATGGTAATATCTTAACCTATATATAGCATTTTCTATTTATTGAGAGTTTGTTGTGTATGGATTGGTGGATACTTGTTTTGTATAATATAGAACTGATTTACACTTAATTTGTTATAGGGTTGCATTAGTGAATTTTATAGTACAATATGCATAACACTTTATCCTATGATTGTGGTATCAAAAATTGTATGAAGAAAAGAATTGGGGAGTTTAAGGGCATATGGTAGAATTAGTGATGGATAATTCTCTGTTTGGATGTAGCATTAAAGGTCTAAAAATGTAAAGGCATTGGGTAACAGTGAACAATCAGGTATTTCTCTAAATAAATGAATAATCCGTATTAATAGTTTTTATTTCATTTTTATTGTAATTTTTCATCAAAACCATACTTTAGTAAGTAAAAGAAATTATCTTCTGAAATTATTTGCAGTCATAAGTCATTGAAGAATTGAAACGAGGAGGATAGGAAAATAAAAGGAAGAAAAAGAGTTACAGAAGCCTTCATATGTGTCAAGGAACTCAGTATTAGTATGACCAAATTCTTGTTGGGATGTATGCCCTCTTAGACTAGGTTTTTGATGTAATTTTGTTTGCATTAATAAAAGTTTTATTCTCAGAAATCATTTATGAATTCTTCTTTACTTTTGTGCACAATTTTTGTTAGAAAAGACTTATTGTATTTCAGTAAATGGTTCATGTGAATGGTGGTGTTTCATAGTAATGTATGAACCATGAGTTACTTAACACATAAACTATTGTTCATTAGCAAATGATGAGAATGGCAATCTCATCATGGTAAGGTTATTGTGCTATAAATTCTATATATGGAATGACTTACCTTTAGGTAATGAGTAGTCTTCTTATTTCACAACACCAACGTATTTTGAAAATGTAGAATTGGACCTGTAGTAGTAGTTTCTAAAAGTACTAAATAGTAGAAGGATTACTATTTCGTTAAAACTTTGAGATCATATCATGGTAGAGAGTACCTTCTCAGTGAGTTTAAGGATTACTGGGTACATCACGTTATAATATCTCAGTAAACTGCTCCCGGGACTCCCTAGTAGAATAGAGTAGTTGAGAGAAGAAATAAGACTTTGATGGAAATGGTCAAAAGCATGATAAGTCATGCGTCTTTTGCTATTTCTTTTTGGGAGTATGCCTTAGAAACAATGGAATATATTTTGAACTTGGTGCCTTCCAAATCAATGCCTAGGATACTGAATGAGATGTGGATTGGACGAAAGCCCAGTTTAAACCATCTCAAGATATGGGGTTATCTAACTTATGTGCTGACAAAATGAAGTAAGCTAGAACCGAGATCAAAGTTATGCTACTTCGTTGGGTACCCAAAAGGAACAAGATGTGGATATATCTATCATCCTCAAGAGCATAAAGTACTTGTTAGTATTAATGCTGGATACTTAGAGGATGAATAAGTTACTTCCACCACGAGTTTAAGTAGAATAGAGTTAGAAGAGAAGTTGGTCACTGATTCAACTTCAAGGACTTCTAACACCCCAATGGACCAGGTGCCAGGTCCACTTTACCCAGAGGCGGATTTGTGCAATTTTGTCCAATAAAAGGGAGAGCACTACTGAAGTTCTGTACCTCAATTTTTCCTTGATGTAATCATGTTTTAAAACCATTGTATGAGGTTAATTTTCTGCAATAGTTTTGTTTATCTATAGATGAATAATTTGCATGAAAATAAGTAGTAAATTATGGAACCACCTTTGGATTAAACAAGATCATTAATTTTTAATTGATGATGTTTAATCCATTGTTTGGTCGCTTAAAATAAATGAATAGTTTGAGCATGAAAATGTTACTTTTGTTATCATTCTTATTTCATTTTTGTGATCAAAATTTGCAAGTTCTTGTGAGACCAAAGTCTCATTAGATGGAACGGTTTTTTATAAAACGTTTTAATCTATGATACTTTAAAAATAAAAGAGTTCATGGTTTATTTTCTTAAAGGATATAATCACTGACATGGAGAATAATGCTAAACTTATGGTTATTTAATAAAGTTTTACTTGGTTATTAACTTAGAATAGTGAAATAAAATCATAGTTTATTATCTCAAAGGATTTAATCCTTCACTTAGATAATAATATTGAATTTTAGTTTTTTTTACTGAAGTTAATGGAACCATAAAATTATAGAAAACGTTTTTGGGCCAGAAACTCTATTTTTCAATAAAAGATTAAGTGGGAGGGGGGTTCCAACAATCCCATGGCTTCTATCACAACTCTCATTAGAGATAGTAGAGTTTTTCGTGTCATTTTAGGCATTACCCCTTATAGGATGGATTTCCACAATTATCTAGAACTAATGGAAAAATAAAATTAAAAGCCTAGGGTATTTGCTACGTTCGACCAACCTACGTTGGAGGTTTTTGGCATTAGATTGCCCGTAAGTGGTGTGGATCAATGGCCAGCCAATTGGTGAAACTTTTTCTAGACCATTACCTATTTAGGAAGTTCTGATTCGTGATTATTATACACTTAACATAGAAAGCTATTAATCTTCCTACAAAGCTCTGTTAGCTTTTCTAAGAGCCAAACTATTTATATTATTGATAATGGTTTTAAGAGTTATCTATTACCAAAGAAATAATATAAAGAATGTGCATTTTTATTTCTTGCAAACTAAATGAATGTTTTTTCGTAATATTTCAGAAATGTCTAGTTTCAGTCCATTGTCAGTCATTCTCAAGAAGAATAAGTTGACAGGGCCAAATTATGTGGAATGGAAGAGGAACCTAAACATTGTACTCACTACTGAGAAGTACAAGTATGTTCTTGCAGATCCCTGCCCTAATAATTGGGGAAGAATTCGCTGATCAGGAGCGAGAGGCTGAGAAGGCATGGAAGAAAGTCGATAATCTGGCTAAGTGGTATATGTTGGCTTCCATATCTAGTATGCTCCATTCTAAGGATGAGCAATGGCCGTTACGTACGACATAGATTTGTCATTGCGTACCATATTAGCTTACAGGAATCGGCCCACAAGGCAGAAAGCTCTTTGGGCAATCATGAACACTAGGATGGCTGTGGAGACATTGGTTCGAGTCCATATGCTAAAGATGATTACCTACTTTGAAGAGGCTGAGGTTCTAGGTGCAATGATAGATCCTAAGAGCCAAATTGACATGGTTCTTGAAACTTTGCCTAATTTATATTCTCAGTTCAAGTTGAACAACAACATGAACAAGTTGGATATGAATCTCATGAAGCTTAAGAAAGAGCTCCAAGTAGCAGAGAATATCATGAAGCCCGTGTTAAAGGTTTTGGTTTCTCATTCTGCTTCTTTTTCTTGAATTAAGGTAAAGCCTAAGAAATTCAAGAAAAGGAAAGTCCAGAACAATGTAGGGGCCTAGCCTAAAGCATCTGGCCAGGCTAAGCCCAATAGGAAGACCAAAAGCAAATGCTTTAAGTGTGGCAAGAAGGGGCATTAGTGGAAAGATTGTTCGGACTTCTTAGCTAGGTCTACTTCAGACATTGCTCTATACCTAGAGTCTATTTTGATGGTTGAATTAACATCTTCCTGGATACTTGATTTTGGAGCCACTAACCATGTCTATAACTCTTTGTAGGGGTTTAGAAGGCCAATAAGGTGTTAGTGTTGTGCCTTAAAGGCAATCACTTGTACATTGTATATGACACATTTTATTTTAACAAAAGACGTTATTTATCTTACAGTTTCTTCTGTTTACTTTTAAGTAATATAACTGTTCGATAAAGTCCCTAATACAACACTGTGCTAAGGAAATCATGATAGAGAACATGATATGAGATTCCTACTATAATGTATAGCGTTAGTACTTAAATAATCCCTAGTCATAGTATTAATGAGACAAAACATCATTAATGCGTTAAGACTAGATGTGTTAGACTTCCTAATTTGATCAGGTGATGGTTCATATATCCGTGAGTATTAAGATACTCAAAGTTAACACATGGATGCTTGTTAATGGAGCAAGTTCATTGGATGACCTAATTTTGCGATAATCACACGGATAGCTATTTAGTGCCAGTGATATAATCTCAATATAGCAAACGTACAAGTATCCTTAAACTTGAGATCTCTAAGGTACTTTGTTTGATGAGCATTGTACTTTGATTCCAATCTTCAGAGCTCAATTGAGGGCCACATATGGGATAGATATTGGGTACATTGTAAGGTAAATGAAAGTAGTTGAGAGGGTCAATAAAGGATTCACCATTCCTAATAGTAGGGGCGAATATCTCTCGGCCACTTGTAGGAATTACTACTCAAGAAGTCCTTGACGAAGGCTATTGTGTATTAGAAATAGTTCTAATTGATACACATCTAGAGTAGTGGGTTCCTGGTACAAGTGCTATTGTATTCGGGCCAGAATTAATTCTAGAGGGAATTGCACTAATTCTGTACTCCAAACCGAATGAGATATTATATGGTGAAATGAGTTAATTGCACTGAAGTTTGTTGTTGAAGGGTTCATGTCAAGCCACTTGACTTCTTGTACTCTTGGGTGGTCATGATGTGTTGCTAGATACCGCTCATGATACGGTAATATAGGTTTATTAATTGATGAGTTAATAAACCAATCCTGATTAGAATTAATAGGATTAATTCTAATTAATTATGGATTATTATTGTCAAAGACGATTGGATTAATTTATTTTCACTACCAATTGACTAGAAAACCGAATAGGTCACACACAATAGAGGATTATATACTTAAGATGTTATTGGATAACATAGTGGGGTAAATTGAGAGAAAGAGAAGTTGTTGTGGATAAATTATAATTAGTTATAATTTGTAGTGTAAATTATAATTGTGAGAACTTGATATTTCCAATTACAATTAGGGATTTCTAACTGTTTTAGAATTCTTGGATGGAGGATTTTTCAGCAAGTATTTCGTGTAATATATAGAAGGGACACAAAACCCTAGCTGACACACAGCATAAAAAATCTCCAATTCTAGACACAACCAACATTATTCTCTCTCTTTCTCGTTTTGCTGAAAATGTGAAACAGCCCTAGCCACCACTTTTTTCTGCTAGCACAGGAAATTTTGGTGCTCGAGTATTCTTCTGTATGGATTACTATTAGAGATAATCACACACTATGATTATAGTGGTTAGACATTCCACTCTCGTGAAGTTAGATCTAGAGGATTGCTGGATTGCGCCTCAACTTGAAGAAGAAATTTTTGTTCTTCGGACGATCAAACAAAGGTAAAAAGCTACTACCTTTATTATCTTTATGTCTTCTTTTCCACACATAGGTAGGTTCTGGGATGCTATCTCGTTTTATTTTCCACTATGCCGTATAGGATACGTGCCTGAGAGACCCAACAGTGGTATCAAAGCCATGCTTTGTGTGGTGTATGGACATTGTTTTGGCATGAAAAACTGTTTTCATGTATTCGTGTTTATCTTTATTCGCTGTGAAAATCGTTTTCACTCGAGTCGAAATCGTTTCGAGCTTTGTGGGTTGGGTCCGTAGCACAATATGATTGTGTAAAAGTTATAGTATATTTCGAAAGGTGCTTTCTTTATGTGCTGAAAATTTTATGTAGAAAAATGTTTTCTTAAACATGGTTGTTGCCCTCTGTTTCACCTTGTGAATTTGATTTTCTTTTTTTTTTAAATAATAAATTGGTTGTTGTTTTGAACTTCAAAACAGAAAATTCTACTGACAATTGTTCTCACCGATCTATTGCAGAAGATTAGGGCACCAGAAACTGTTTCTGGAAAATTTTTCTAAGAAATCGCCACCACTTCTTGACTACAGTCGGCGCCGGCTCTGGCCTCCAAAACAACAACGGTTCCATTCTGTTCACAATGTCCAGAAATCATTTTTGGAAGAGACAAATTTTTTTAAAAACCAGAACAGAGCCGGTGTCGACTCTGGCCTTCAAACCAGCACCGTTTTTGCTCTATTTGCAACGTTCCAGCTATTTAAATTTTTTTTTTCTAGAATAGAATTTTGAAAGGCAAAATCTCATTTGATGAGAGGCAGTAAAATAAAAATTTTTCCACGGGGGCACTGCCCCTGACCCCCGCCCGCTGATCGGCCAACGCGACCATCGTTTTCGTTACTAGAAACGAGACCCAAAAGCATTTTCTCAAAATTAGTTTTGAGACAAACAATTTTATTTTTCAAAATAGTGCTTTTGAAAATTTAAAATTAATGTATTTTTCTAAAATATTGATTTTAAAATTTGTTTTATTTTTCTGAAATAGTGATTTTGGAATAATGAAATGTATATGTTTATTTTGTTTAAGCATAGTCAATGGCATGATGGAAGGTAATGGACTAAAACCAATTATATATGTTCATGCATTTTACAGTTTTGGTTTTTTATGAAATAGGGCCTGCGTGTCCTGTCTTCTCTAGAATTCTTGTGTAATTCTCTCCTCATTTAACTCCACTCGAATGTAACTTGAGGTTTTTTCTCTTTAGAAGATTATGTAATTAGTTTATATAGGTTAGATAGGAGTAGAATTATTTTTAATTTTGGAGATAGAAACCAAAACAAGGTGAGAAGGTATGACCTTCTACTTAAATCATGCATGAACACATAGGGTTAACTATATTAATTTCTTTTATGGCTCAATGAAATTAATTTAGGGTAAAGTCTATAACCATGCCACGTAATCGCTTTATTACCATCAATTGTGTGATTTATTGATTTTTATGCATGTCATTCAATGAAATTACTGAAAGGAACAAATTCTTCAATTAATATGAAACCTAATTTCTTCCATTAATATAGTAAGAACGAGAGTCCTTTTTCGAATCCAGGTTGTTGGGCAAACCCAAGCCTACTTGACATCAGGCATGTTCAAGCTATGGAGTTAAATTCCTTTGGAATTAAATTCCTAATTAACGGGTCGGGTTTAACTAAATTCTTTATCTTGGTTGGGTAAACTCAAGCGTAAAGAAATTTAGAGAAAAGGTGAGGTAGCCCAAAAGGCTTTAAGATTAAAAGCTGTTAATCACCCAATGATCCGGTAGTTACAGATGATGTAATTGGTATTGGAAACCTAACAATGAACTTAAGGGCGGCTTGTTGGGCAAACCCAAGGTTATTCTTAAGGAATTTGGATACTGGTCCACTAGGAAAGCTTCCAACGGGCTTTCCTGAATCAGTAGTGGGGGCTATTGATTTGAGTAAAATAGTGGAGTAAAAATGCGTTTAATTAAAGTCTTAATTATTTGCATATCATGTGCATAAACAAGTAGCTAATGCTTTCTATCTTTACATCTATGTCACTTGCATCATGTTAATAAACTTGAACTTACGTAGCATCTTGGAAACCAACAAGTTTACTGAATCAAACTATCTCGACTGGTATAGAAATTTGAGAATCGTTCTCAAATCGAAAAAGTTGCTCTGCGTGCTAGATGCTCCTATTCCACCACCACTAGCTCAAGATGCTCATGCTGATGAGCATCTATTCACAAGAGGCATAAGGAGGATAGTGATACAACATTATATATTATGCTGGCATCCATGACTCTCAGTTGTGCAGCACGAGTATATGGATGCTCAATTGATTATACTACATCTTCGAGAGCTGTTTGATGCCTAAGCCAAAATTAAGAGATATGAGATCTCGAAGTAACTATTTTGTTGTAAATGGCAGAGGGTTCTTTTGTGGCAACTCATGGGCTGAAGATACTGGGCTTGATAGAGACGCTTGGATCTCTCAGGTTTGCAATGGATCATGACTTAAATGTTCACTTAATTCTATAATCATTGCCTAATAGTTTCTCACAATTTGTGATTAACTATTAGATGAACAAGATTGAGTCCACCATTCCTGAGTTGATCAATCTTCTCAAAATTGTGGAGTCCTCCATGAAGAAGGATTCCAATGCAGTTTTAATGGTAGAATTTCCATTTCTAAGAAGAAAGTTCAAAAGAAGAAGAAGAAGTCTCCCATAAGCCCAAAGGTGGTGTGAACAAGAAGAACATAGTTACCAAGGGCCCATGCCATCATTGTGGGAAGATGGGCCACTAGAGGCTTAGCTGCAAAGCCTACTTAGAGGTCATTAAGGACAAAAAGCAGAAGGAGAAGCTTATAATCACTTCTACTTCTTCTCTAGGTATGTTTATGATTGAGATAAATATTGCCTTTAGAAATGAGATATGGGTATTAGATATCGGATGTGGATCTCATTTGTGCAATAACTTGCAGGGACTAAAGAGCAGTAGAAGGCTAGAGAAAGATGATGTGAACCTACGTACTGCAAATAGGGCAAAGGTTGTTGCATTTATTGCGGGGACATACGAGCTGAACCTGCCTTCGGGATTAATTCTAGGAATACAAAACTGTTATTATGTACCAGTTTTAATGAAAAATATTATCTCATTTGCATGTTTAAACTTATGTGAATTTCATTTAATATTTAAGAATAAATGTTGTTCTTTTTTCTTTGAATGATATTCACTACGGCTCAGCAACTTTGGTTAATGGTTTATATGTTCTAAATTTGGATAATCCAGTTTTCAATATAAACAATAAGAAACCTAAAATGGATAACTCTAACACCTCTTACTTATAGCATTTTCGTTTGGGCTATGTAAACGAAAATCATGTTTCTAAGTTACACAAGCTTAGTGACTTAGGGTCATTTGATTATGAATCATATGGCACATGCGACTCTTGTTTACTAGGTAAAATGACTAAAACTTCTTTTCCAGGAAAAGGAGAACAAGCCAAGGAGTTATTAGAACTTATACATTCTGATGTATGTAGCCTAATGTCAATATAAACAGGAGGAGGTTTTAACAATTTGATAACCTTTATCAATGATTTCTCACGATACGGATATTTTTATTTAATGAAATATAAATATGAGGCCTTTGAAATGTTTAAAGACTTCAAGAATGAAATAGAGAAATAATTTGGCAAAAGTATTAAGACTCTAAGATCTTATCGAGGAGGAGAATACTTGAGCCAAGAGTTTCTTAGTTATCTTAGAGATAATGAGATATTATCTCAATAGACTCTACCACATACACCTCAACATAACGGTGTATCTGAGAAAAGGAATCGAACCCGTCTAGATATGGTACGGACCATGATAGCTTTTGCAGACTTGCCAAAATTATTTTGGGGGTATGCACTAGAGACTTCTGTTTATATACTAAACAGAGTTTTGACAAAATCGATTGATACTACCCTATTCGAGATGTTCTTTGGTAAGAAACCAAAGTTATCTCACTAGCGAGTATGGAGTTGTCCTGCCTTTGTCAAAAGGCCACAGTCAGACAAACTTGATAGTAAGTCTGACAAGTGTTTGTTTGTGAGATACCCGAAAAAATCTTTCGAATATTACTTTTACCTACCCTTCGAAAATAAATTATTTGTTTCAAAGCATGCCGTCTTCTTAGAGAAGGAGCACATGCTCCGAGGGGACAGTGGGAGTAAGATTGAACTTAGTAAGGTTCATAAAGATCAAACAAATGAGGATCAACCGTCTAACCTACATCTATTGAGAGAATAGATAAACCTTATAATACACAAGAACCTCGTAGATCTAGTTGGATACGTGTGGCACCTGAGAGATATTGATTTCTCATTAGTAACCACAATGACGTATTGCTCATAGATGAAGATGAGCCTACTAACTACAAGGATATTTTGATCAGTTCAGAATTTGGCAAATGGCTTGAGGCCATGAAGTCAGAGATGGATTCCATGTACGACAACTAAGTATGGACTTTGGTTGATCCACCCAAAGGAATTAAATCTATTGGGTGCAAGTGGGTTTTCAAGAAGAAAATGGACATGGATGGTAACTTAATTACCCATAAAGTATGTCTAGTGGCAAAAGGTTATCGTCAACAACATGGTATTGACTATGACGAAACTTTCTTGCCAGTAGCCATGTTAAAATCCATCAAGGTTCTTCTAGCCATTATTGCTCATTATGATTATGAGATTTGGCAAATGGAAGTGAAAACAGCTTTCCTAAATAGAAATCTAACTGAGAAAGTGTATATGACACAACTTGAGGGTTTTACATCGAGTGATGGCACAAAGGTGTGTAAGCTGCAAAGGTCCATTTATAGATTTAAGCAAGCTTCTAGGAGTTGGAACATCCATTTTGATGAGGCAATCAAAAAGTTTGGTTTCATTCAAAACATGGATATGCCTTGTGTATACAAGAAGGTTAGTAGGAGTGCAATCATTTTCTTATTACTTTATGTAGATGACATATTACTAATAGAAAATGATATACCTGTCTTGCAAATGGTTAAAATTTGGTTGTCCAAACAATTCTCCATGAAAGACATTGGATAAGCAACCCATATACCCGAAATAAGAATTTATAGAGATAGATCCAAAAGGTTGCTAGGTCTTTTGCAGTCTACATACAAAGATAAAGTGCTAAAGAGGTTTAGCATGGATCAATTTAAAAAGGAATTCTTACCCATGTCACATGGTGTAAGCCTTTCAAAGTCGATGTCTCCCAAGACACAAGTTGAAAGGGATCACATGAGTAAGATTCCATATGCCTTGGCAGTTGGATCTATCATGGATGCTATAATATGTTTTAGGCCCGATGTATCTTATACTCTCAATTTGACGAGCAGATACCAATCTGACCTTGGTAAGGGTCATTGGGCGACTACAAAGAACATTCTTAAGTACTTATGAAGGACTAAGGATATGTTCTTAATATATAGAGAATGTAATTTGAAAAAAAATAGGTATACTAATGCCAGTTTTCAATCTGACAAAGATGATTTCAAATCACAATCTAACTATGTGTTTACATTATATGGTGGGGCAATAAGTTGGAAAAGCTCCAAACAAGAGACTATTGCCGACTCTACGACAGAAGCTGAGTACATAGTTGCTTCTGAAGTAGCTAAGGAGGCTATTTGGATCAAGAAGTTAGTGACGGAACTGTGTGTGGTTCCAAGTACTATTGGTCCAATAACTTTGTATTGTGATAACAATGAAGCCATAGCACAAGCAAAAGAGCCACGGTCTCACAAACGATCCAAACACATACTGCGACGCTATCTTTTGATTCGGGAGATCACAGATAGGAATGATATAAAAATAGAGATTGTTCCCATGAATGAGAATATAGCTAACGTGCTTACAAAAGCACTATCACAAAAGAAACATGATTATCATATAGAGTTATTCGGTATTAGATACATGAATGATTGGCTCTAGAGCAAGTGGGAGTTTATTAGTGTTGTGCCCTAGAGGCAATCACTTGTACATTGTATATGACACATTTTATTTTAAAAAATGGCATTATTTATCTTACAGTTTCTTTTGTTTACTTTTAAGTAACATAACTGTTCGATAAAGTCCCTAGTACAACACTATGTTAAGGAAATCAGGATAGAGATCATGAAATGAGATTCCTACTACACTGTATAGTTTTAGTACTTAAATAATCCCTAGTCATAGTATTAATGAGACAAAACATCATTAATGCGTTAAGACTAGCATGAGTGAGACTTACTGATTTGATCAGGTGGTGGTTCTCATATCCGTGAGTATTGAGATACTCAAAGTTAACACATGGATGCTTGTCAATAGAACAAGTTCATTAGATGACCTAACTTTGAGATAATCACATGGATAACTATTTAGTGCCAATGACATAATCTTAATATAGCAAAAGTGCAAGTATCTTTAGACTTGAGATCTCCAAGGTACTTTGTTTGCTGAGCATTATATTTTGATTCCAATCTTCAGAGCTCAATCGAGGGCCACCTATGGGATGGATACTGGGTACATTGTAAGGTAAAGGAAAGTAGTTGAGAGAGTCAATAAAGGATTCACCACTCCTAATAGTAGAGGCGAATATCTCATGGCCACTTGTAGGAATTATTACTCGAAAAGTCCTTGGCCAAGGCTATTGTGCATTGGAAATAGTTTCAATTGATACACATCTAGAGTAGTGGGTTCCTAGTACAAGTACTATTATCTTCGGGCCAGAATTAATTCTAGAGGGAATTGCACTAATTTTTTACTCCAAACTAAATGAGATATTGCATGCTGAAAGAAGTTAATTGCACTAAAGTTTGTTATTAAAGGGTTCATGTTAAGCCATTTGACTTCTTGGACTTTTGGGTAGTCATGATGTGTTGCTAGATACTGCTCATGATCTGGTAATATGGGTTTATTAATTAATGAATTAATAAACTAATCCTGATTAGAATTAATAGGTTTAATTCTAATTAATTATGGATTATTAATCTTAATGACGTTTGGATTAATTCATGTTCTGTACCAATTGATTGCGAAACCTAATAGGCCATACACAATAGAGGATTATATACTTAAGATGTTGTTGGATAATATAGTGTGGTTAATTGAGCAAAAGAGAAGTTGTTGTGGACAAATTAAAATTAGTTATAATTTGTGGTCTAAATTGTAATTGTGAGAATTTGATGTTTTCAATTACAATTAGGGAATTCTAACAATTATAGAATTCAGTGATGGAGGATTTTTCAGCAAGTATTTCGTGTAACATATAGAAGGGATACGAAACCTTAGCTGACACACAACATACGAAATCTCCAATCCTAGACACACAACCAACGTTCTTCTCTCTCTTTCTTGTTTTGCTGAAAATGTGAAATAGCCCTGGCCACCACTTTTTTCTACTAGCACAAGAAATTTTGTTGCTTGAGTATTCCTCTGTGTGGATTATTGTTAGAGATAATCACACATTGTTTGTATAGTGGTTAGACGTTCCACTGTTGTGAAGTTGTATTTTTCGCTGCGCCATATAGGTTACGAGCTAGAGATACCCAACAAGAGGCTCAATAGGGGTGAGGTTGGACTTCAAGTAGGCAATGGAGCAAGAATATAGACTGAAGAAGCAGGAGATCTTGAGTTTATTTTTTATCATAATATGAAGTTAATTTTAAAAGATATTTTATATGTTTCTTGTTTTAAACATAATTTGATTTTAGATTTTAAATTAATAAATCAAGGATATTCTGTTTCTTTGTATTCTGATGTTTCTATTAGTAGTGATGGAAATTTAATTGGTACAGGAAATATGTTTTGAAATCTCATTTATATACATCCTACTAGAAATCAAGTAAACAATATTCAAACTAAACTTGATAATAAAAAGAGAAAAGTCATATCAAATGACTTGCATTTGTGCCATTTAAGATTTGGACGTATAAATCCCAATCGAATTTTGAGGCTAACCTATGATAGGCCTTTAGGTTCATTGAGATTGGAAAAATGGGCTCCATGTGTATCTTGCCCTAAAGGTAAAATAACTAAAGGGTCCTTCGCCAAAAAGGCACATAAATCCATGAAAAAATAAGCACTAGTTCATATAGATGTTTGTGGTTTGATGACTACATCAGCTAGGGGAAGCTACGAGTACTTTATTACTTTCACAGATGATTACACTCATTTTAGTTATATTTATCTGATAAGGTGCAAGTCTGACTATTTTGATAAATTCAACGAGCTTAAGGCTAAAGTGGAGCGTCAAACAGGTAAATTAATTAAAACTTTGAGATCAGATTGTGATGGAGAGTACCTGTTCGGTGAGTTTAAGAATTACTTGGTAATCACGAAATAGTATCTTAGTTAACTGCATCTGGGACACTCTAACAGAATGGAGTAGTGGAGAGAAAAAATAGAACTTTGATAGAAATGGTCAGAAGCATGATAAGTTATACATCTCTTCCTATTTCTTTTTGGGGGAATACCTTAGAAACATCAACATATATTTTGAACTTCGTGCCTACCAAATCTGTACCTAGGATACCCTATGAGATGTAGAATGGATGAAAGCCTAGTTTGAACTATCTTAAGATATGGGGTTGTCCAGCATATATGCTGACAAAAGGAAGTAACCTAGAATGAAGATCAGAGTTATGCTACTTCGTTGGGTACCCAAAAGGAATAAAAAATGGATATTTCTATCATTCTCAAGAGCATAAAGTACTTGTTAGTACTAATGATAGATACTTAGAGGATGAACAAGTTACTTCCACCACAGGTTCAAGTAGAATAGAGTTAGAAGAGAAGTTGGTCATTGATTTAACTTCAGGTACTTCTAACACCTCGATCGAGGAACCAAGAAAAACATTGCCAGGTGTTCCTATACAAATTGAGCCTCGTCATAGTGGGAGGATTACAAAAGTTCTAGAAAGATGGACCAGAGATATCTAGATCTAGTCTATGATAATCAGGAACAATATCTCACTAGATACGAAGATGTCGTTGTTGATTTTGACGTACATAAATTGTAGGTAGGCATTGTTGGGTATCTCACACGCATATCGTATATGGCACAGCGGAAGAATAAAGCGAGATACTATCTTAGGACCCACATATGTGTGGAAAAAAAGACATAAAGATAACAATGGTAATAACTTTTACCTTTCTTTGGTTGTCCGAAGAACAAAATTTTCTTCTTCAAGTCAAGGTGCGATCCATCAATCCTCCTGATCAAACTCCACGAGAGTTGAACGTCTAACCACTATAGTCACAGTATGTGATTATCTCCAATAGTAATCCACACAGAAGAATACTCAAGCACCAAAATTTCCTGTGCTAGTAGAAAATAGTGGCGGCTAAAGCTGTTTCACGTTTTCAGCAAAACAAGAAAGAGAGAGAAAAACGTTGGTTGTATGTCTAGGGCTAGAGGTTTCGTATGTTGTGTGTCAGCTAGGGTTTCGTGTCCCTTCTATATGTTACACGAAATACTTCCTGAAAAATCCTCCATCCCAGAATTCTAAAACTGTTAGAATTCCCTAATTGTAATTGGAAACATCAAGTTCTCACAATTACAATTTGTACCACAAATTATAACTAATTACAATTTGTCCACAACAACTTCTCTTTCACTCAATTAACCCCACTATGTTATCCAATAATATCTTAAGTATATAATCCTCTATTGTGTGTGACCTATTAGGTTTCCCAGTCAATTGGTAGAGAACATGAATTAATCCAAACGTCTTTGAGATTAATAATCTATAATTAATTAGAATTGATCATATTAATTCTAACCAGGATTGGTTTATTAATTCATCAATTAATAAACCTATATTCCCAGATCATGAGCGGTATCTAGCAACACATCATGACTACCTAAGAGTCCACGAAGTTAAGTAGCTTGACATGAACCTTTCAATAACAAACTTCAGTGAAATTAACTCATTTCACTATATAATATGTCATTCGGTTTAGAGTACGGAATTAGTGTCAACACCCTCCAGAATTAATTCTGGCCCGAATACAATAGTACTTGTACCAGGAACCTACTACTCTAGATGTGTATCAATTAGAACTATTTCCAATACAAAGTCGCCTTGGCTAAGGACTTCTTGAGTAGTAATTCCTACAAGTAGTCGTGCCCCTACTATTAGGAGTGGTGAATCCTTTATTGACTCTCTCAACTACTTTAGTTTACCTCACAATGTACCCAATATCCATCCGATAGGCAGCCCTCAATCGAGCTGCAGAGATGGGAATCAAAGTTCAATGCTTAGCAAATAAAGTACCTTGGAAATCTTAAGTCTAAGGATACTTGCACGTTTGCTATATTGAGATTATATCATCGGCACTAAATAGTTATCCATGTGATTATCTTATAGCTAGGTCATCCAATGAACTTATTCCATTAACAAGCATTCATGTGTTAACTTTGAGTATCTCAATACTCCCCCTGATCAAATCAGGAAGTCTAACGCATGCTAGTCTTAACTCATTAATGATGTCCTGTCTCATTAATACTATGACTAGGGACTATTTAAGTACTAACACTATATAGTGTAGTAGGAATGTCATATCATAATCTCTATGATAATTTTCTTAACACAGTGTTGTACTAGTGACTTTATCGAACAGTTATATTACTTAAAAGTAAAGAAAAGAAACTGTAAGATAACTAACACCTTTTATTAAAATAAAATGGGTCATATAATGTACAAGTGATTGTCTCTAGGGCACAACACTAACAACCATGAATGCCGAGATTGAGTCCATGTACCTCAATTAAGTCTAGGATCTCATCACTGCATCTGATGGGATAAAACCCATTGGGTGTAAATGGGTATACAAGAGAAAGAGAGGTGGGAATGGAAAGGTTGAAACCTATAAAATAAGGTTGGTTGCTTAAGGTTATACTTAGAAAGAAGGAATCGATTACGAGAAAACCTTTTCACCAGTAGCCAAGCTTATGTTTATTTGAATTCTCTTAGCCATCGCATGTCATTATGACTACGAGATATGGTAAATAGATGTCAATATGGCTTTCTTAAATGGCTATCTTAGAGAAGACATCTATATGTCCTAACCAGAAGGTTTTGTTGATAGAGGTTAAGAACAAATGGTCTTTAAGCTTAAGAATTCTATCTAAGGACTTAAGCAAGCATTACTAGTATGGAACATACATTTTGATGAAACTATGAAAGCTTATGGTTTTGTTCAAAATGCGGATGAACCATGTGTGTATAGGAAATCAGACAGTGGAAAAATGTTTTTCTTGGTATTTTATGTAAATGACATTCTATTGAGTAGAGACATTATCATCCATTAAGGTTTAGCTGTCTAGTCAATTTAGTATGAAAGATATGGGAGAAGCTAGCAATATTCTATGTATTAAGATCCTTAGAGATTGGAAATAGAGAATATTGTGTTTATCCCAGTCTACTTATATTGGCAAGATATTGGTCAAGTACAACATGGATCAATGTAAAGGGACTATTATACCCTTTAGACATGGATTATCATTATCTTCCAAGCAGTGTCCTCAGATACATGAAGAGAAGCATAAAATGAATAGGATCCCTTATGCTTTGGTTGTAGGAAGTCTCATGTATTCTATGCTTTATACTAGGCCAGATATCTACTTTGTAATAGGCATGATTAGTAGATATCAATTAAACCCAGGGAAAGCTCACTGGCAAGCCGTAAAGCATATACTCAAATATCTCAAGAAAACGAGATAATATATGCTTATATATCGTGCTGATGATTAGGTTCCTACAGGTTATATAGACTCAACTTTCAGGCAAATAAAGATGAAAGAAAATCCACTAGCGGATATGTCTTTACTTTGTCTAGAGAAGTTATTTCATGCAGAAGTATCAAACAATCTTGCATTGCTTATTCAACCAAGGAAGTTGAGCACGTTGCTGATGCGAATTTATTTGGGTATAAAAATTATATAAAAATAAGCTCATTCTCAATCAAGTTTAAATTAACACGTTAACCCTAAATTACATATATGAGTAAGCGTACTTATTATTAACATAGCATAGGGTTCAAACGAGTATCAATCCTCAAGGAACAAGTATGCATTAATCACTTTTCTTTCATTGTTTAATCAACTCAATAAAGTGAAAAAGAATAAAAAGAAAAAATAAAATAAAATAATATAATATATACATGTCAAGAATGGAGAATTATATAACTTAAATTAATGCTTTGACAAACATGATCTTAAAGTACCTAACCATTATCATAATTAATCATTCTTTAGGTATCATGAAAGATTAAGATAAATTCACTTCTTTGGTCAATCCATGAATTCACTATATTCTATATAAATTAGCATCACTTGGTCTGTCTCAACTAATTCATCCAAAAGACGTATTAGGCACACTCCTTGATTAAATTTCCTTAGTTTGGCAAAATTTAAAACATAAAATTAATCATTGAATCCTTGGTCTAGCAGGCATCAATTAACATTTAATTACCCAATCCTGAACAATTAACTCCCATGGTCTAGTAAGTTAATAGCCAAAAAATATGAAATCAATAAATTGAAACCACCATCAAACCCTATGGTCTAGTAAGTTAATGGAAAGAAGCAACCAATTAATCTCGTAATAAGCATAAATAATTAAATACCAAGAAGAACAATCAATTAATCAAAAGATCAAATAACTCTAAAAATCATGAATACCGAAAACAATGTCAAATTATAATAAAACATTAATACATCATTGTTCAAGAAAAAGAAAATAAGTAAAAGAAAGCACTCACAAACAAGCCTCATTCTTCATTCTTTGCAGACCTTATTGCACAATCCTCCTTGATTTGGTAGAATTCCTCTTTGATTTGAGTGATTTTCTATCATGATCCATGAATTCCCCCCATTGTCTAGTGTTTTTCCTTTATTTATAGGCTTTCCAAGTGCCTTAATTCATTGGTGTAGGGTTCTTGGTTGACTGGAAGTAGGAAAATACTAAAACTCTGCAAATTATAAAAAATCACGTACGGAAATCGAGGAACCGCCATAAGATCAGGGCATAGCCGGCGCTGCCTACAACCTCATAGCCGGCACCGGTTGTGATCTATTTTTTTGTCCGTTCGCCGATTTTTCTTGATTTTTGCTCCAATCTTTCCATAGTGCAGCCAGCACCTCATCTAGCGTCCAAGCTGATGCTGGCTTAGTTCTGTTTAGCTCTGTTCAAAAGATTTTTCCTTCGCCTTGATGTGTGTGTTAGCAGCACATGGCCGACGCCAGTTCCTCTATCCTGGCTGCAGCTGCCTCTGTCCTGTTTTACGATGCTTTTGTCTTATTTTACCTCTAAAATCTGAAATAACGCACAAAATACATTTCCATAAATAAAATCTCAAATATGAAGAAATATGACTAGTTATTGAACAAAATATATCATAAAATAACCTCAAATAACTAGTAAAAATATGACTAATTTAGGCCCTTCCAGTTGCTGCTTCAAAAGCTTTTATATAAACTGTGTGGCTCCAGAAGTTCCTCTCAGAACTTGGAGTAGTACCACACATGGATAGGCTTGTCATGATTTAATGTGACAACATTGGAGCGGTGTCACAATACAAGGAATCTTGAACACCATTGGAAGGGAAAGTATATAGAGAGGAAGTATCACCTCATCCGGGAGTTCATCTCGAAACGAGAGGTTATGGTCTATCAGATTTCATCTATCAACAATCTGACAGATCCTTTTACCAAGCCTTTTACAGGAAAGGTGTTTTGAAGACACTTAGATGTCATAGAGGTAGGCACTTATGGACTTTTTTATTTTTTGTACTGCAAATCAGAGATTGTTGGAAAGTATACCCTCAAAGACTATGTATTCTGTGTAAATATATTGTAATAAAATATTTATTAATTCAATTTACTTTGTTTCTTATATTATTGCACATTTAAGGCCCAAGTATGATAAGTAATAGTAAGTCAATGGAAAGAATGAACCAATTAATCTCATAATAAGCACAAATAATTAAATACCCAGAAGAACGATCAATTAATCAAAAGATGAAGTAACTCTAAAAATCATGAATACTTAAAATAATGTCAAATTACAATAAAATAATAAATAATCATTCTTCAAGAAAAAAAAACAAAGTAAAAGAAAGCACTTATAGACAAGCCTCCTTCTTCATACTTTGCAAACCCTCTTGCACAATCCTTCTTGATTTGGTAGAATTCCTCCTTACTTTTAGTGATTTTCTTTTATGATTCATGAATTCCCCCTAATTCTCTTGTGTTTTTCTTGTATTTATAGGTTTTCCAAGTGCCTAAATTCGTTGGTGTAGGGTTCCTGGCCGACTAGAAGTAGAAAAATACTAAAACTCTGCAAATTACCAAAAATCGGATGTGGAAATTGAGGCACCGCCTCAACATTAGTGCACAGCTGGTGTCGCCTACAGCCTCACAGCCGACGCCGGTTGTGATCTGTTTCTTTGTCTATTCGCCAATTTTCTTGATTTTCGCTCCAATCTTTCTAGAGTGCAGCAGGCGCCGCCTCTAGTCTCCCAGCTGGCACCAGTTTTATTCTGTTTAGCTCTGTTCAAATGATTTTTCCATTGCCTCGAAGTGTGTGAGAGCAGCACGTGGCCGGCACCGATTCCTCTGTCCTGGCCGGTGCCACCTCCGTTCTGTTTTGTGACGTTTTTGTCTTATTTTACCCTTATAATCTGAAAATAATGCGCAAAATACATTTCCAATGGTAAAATATCAAATATGAAGGAATATAACTAGTTATTGAACAAAATATATCACAAAATAGCCTTAAATAACTAGTAAAAATATAACTAATTTAGGCCTTATCATACTTCCCCACACTTAGGTCTTTGCTTGTCCTCAAGCAAAGTATCAAAGAAAAGTAGGAAAAACACAAGTTTTGATAAAATCACTCCATCAATTTCAAAATAGTATTTGAATGTTTTCTTCATTTAAGCTAACAAAACATATGCTACTACATATTTCATAACAAATGTAAGACTTGTGTAAGTAAAAATTGACTAGTAGAACCATCTCAACACTTTAACATCATTCTCAAACTATTGGAAGGAATTTAGTTCAAGAAAAATATGCATTCCATATGCTTACTTTTCATACACTCTCCCCACTAATCCGAGACATATCATGATTATACTTAGGTTAAGTAGGACTTTTAAGCTTGTAATGTACGGTTAAATGCTTGTAATGTAGTTTGTCAAATGAAGGATATAGGAAAATCAAATATCAAAGAAGATGAGAGTTTTCAAGAAAAGGATAAACACAATGTACCAAGAAATTCCAAACTCTTCTTGTTCTCTTATCCCAAAATTAGTCAAAACCCGTAAGCATGTGTAGCAATTACAGTACAGTTCAAGTAAATGTTGCATTTTCATCAACCATTCTCAATTCATCAATAATTTTTTCATAAGTTCATGCAATAAGTTCAGCAATGGTGACCAGCACTTGATGTGAACTCAAGTTTTTCAGAAATACCTACAGCTCAACCACCATTCCTCTTGTGATCTTTCATTTCTTTCTCTCTGTTTCAATTTTTTTTTTCTTTCTTTAGCTCTTCTGTTTTCAAATGTTGCTGTTGTTTATCTCTCAATTGTTTTCTTTCAATATTTTCCCGCAAATTTTTGTTCACTCTTTCTTTTTCTTCCTCTTCTCTCCTCTTTTTTTTTTTTTTTTCTTAATGTCATCTCAACGCATGATGCATGGCTGGAAATAATAAGTCATGACCTTTACACAAGAACATTCCCTCAACATTCTCCTACATGTACTTTTATCCATTCAGAGCAGTCAAAGATTTGGAAGATAAATCAAACTCTCAGAAAAAAGTAATGGATAAAGTATGATAACGGCTTTTAAGAAAGAAATTAACAATTTAGGCTCCAAATAGGCACTAAGGATAGTATAAAATAGGTAGGCTTGAAAAGCTCAAACTATCCAAAGAAGGCCTATTGCCGTAATCCCTAAGTTAAACCATGAATGTTTTTCTTATTTCACCTTGAGAGATATTCAAGTAGGTTCTTGAATGCTCACTGAATTTTAGCGAAAATACAGGTTTAAGAATAATGTAAAACATTTGATCAAGAACTACTTAGTCCAAGTGCAAGCAAAAAGTTATGCATAAGTCACAAATGATATAGAACATATGCTCTATGATCTAGCACAAAGACATGCATTAAAAATACATCTTGAAATTTAAACAAAAATTCGAAAAAAATTTCTCACAAGGTTCAAAGGATTTGAAGAAGAATGAAGTATAGAAGAATTCCCAATCTAGCCAGTTCTCCACACTTAAACTGGACATTGTCCTCAATGGCCAAACAAATAGAACAAGAAAATAGCACCATAGGACCAAAAATAAAAAAGGAAAAGATAAGAAAGAAAATACTTCCATATTTTGTGCTCAAAATAAAATTGAGAATAAAATTATTTCTCAATTTCAAAATATTTCAAAGTAGCTCAATACTAAGAAAACACCAAGATAATTGATAAAAACTTGAACAAATTATATTAGCAAACCACTCCCCCGCGCTTAAATTGGATAATGTCCCCATTGGCAAAAAATAAACACAAGAAAGCATCTCCAAAGGGACTAAAAATAATAATGGGTTAGAATGTTTATGTAATTCTTCCCAAGTGCAATAATACTCCAATAGATATCCAAACATGAGGTAAAGAGATGGGCTTGTCCAAGATGACTTTATTCCTAGAAAACAAAACACAAATAAAAGCACAAGAAAAATAATAATAAAATAAAACATACCTAAATAAAAGAAAATAAACAAAAGAAACAAACTAAAATAAAAATAATAAAAATGAAACAAAAACTCTTTACACTCACCATGCTTCCTCATCAACCCTTTTGAAAAGAACTTAAAGCGCAAAATAGAAGATAGGCATGATGAATATCGAATGAAGAGAGGTTTTTCGAAAAATAGAAGGTTTATGAAAATAATTTTTCTTACTAAAGCAAAACACATAAACCTCTTTCTCTAACATTTCTTTAGACACACAAATACTTTTGTCAACATATAAGTTCACATGGTTTCAAAAGAATGCATCAAGCTTGAAATCACCCTTTGACTCTTCAAAAGAATGTTCATCATTGAAATTCCCCTTTAAACTTAGTATTTGAGTTCTCAAAGATGAAATCAAGAAAAATACTTACTTTTCAAGGCATGGTCTAAAAAAATTAAGTTACCTCCCTGAAATTGGGGTGAAGGGTAAAAATTACTACCATTCTCCAAAGCCTTCTTATACTAGAGCGTTGAAAGATCTAATTCCTTAAGGCATGGTGAGCTCAACACATCATCAATTGGACCCTTGTTCTCCAAGAATTGAGAGGAACCTAAAAAATCATGTCATAAAGAGAGATTATAATTATTAGCATGTAGAGTAGAATTGAATAACTCCCTTTCCACATTAGACAATTAGTCCTTATATCCTTTTTCCTTTCCTTGGAGATTCTCTTGTTCAAGCTTATGGACCTCTATGGCATCCACAACCATCTTAGCTAGTTGTGTTCTTTGATAGCTTAATCGTTGGAATACTTCTTTATGCCGCTTAATGGAGGAATTTGAATTGGCAACAAAAGACTGAATTGACACTTCATACGGAGAGATTAGAATTATTAGCACGTAGAGTAGAATTGAATACCTTCCTTTCCACATTGGACAATTAGTCCTCATATCCTCTTTCCTTTCCTTGGATATTCTCTTGTTCAAGCTTATAGGCCTGTATGGCATCCACAACCATCTTGGCTAGTTGTGTTCTTTGATAGCTCAATCGTTGGAATACTTCTTTATGCCACTTAATGGAGGAATTTGAATTGGCAACAAAAGATTGAATTGAGGTTTGAAGTGACATCTCATAAAAAGTATCGATCCGTGATTGCAACTTTGCCAAATTCTCATCAATGTAACTCCTTTAATCTTCTGCCCAAAAGTAGTTGTCCATGATGATGTCAATCCCGCACTCAAAGAAAAACAAAAATCAAATCGAAAATAAAAACAAAAACAACAATAAAAAAATTAAAGAAAAGAAAGAAAAACAAAAGGTGGAAACAAATAATATAAAAATAAAGAAAAGAAAAACAAACACATTCCCAAACTATTTAATACAAAAGTTAGTGGTATTTACAGTACAACATGAAGTCTGTTAGTCAATTTAAATATTAGTCAAAGTTAGTAAATTAGATTTCAAAGATACACAAGATGTAATACCCCACCCAAAATTACCTTTGACTATGGGGAAAAAAGTCATGCATTGCATAGCATTTCGCATTTCATGTGCTATCTTAAAATTATTCTTGCATGGGTACATGTGATTTTCAAAGTTGCTCTTGCATTTGATTTATTTGGTGAGAAATAATTGTGTTGTTGCATTATTTGAGAGTTGTTTAAGTGAGGTTTAGCAGAGCAGATGGAAGGAGGAGAATTAGGGTGGAAAGAATTTCTTAGAGATATTAGCATTGGAGTTGAATTGGAGTAGCAGGTAGGTTGGCCCTTCTCTTGAGCAATATTTTGGCCAGCATAGGAGAACAAGTCCAGAATATTTTCCCCTCATAAACCCTCCTAAATTTGGCAGCAACAACGTGCACAACAAGCTGCACTTCTCCCCCTTGCTGTCCAAGAGATCTAAAGCCATTAGGAGTCTTTCTTAGCACCACCATCTAACCCTAAACCAATCTTCTCTAACCCTAAATCAAAGGTAAGCAAAAACCATCCTAACCTCTTGATTCCTTCATTCCATCAATTCTTCTATTTTCCTTCCCTTGAATCACGCCACCTAAAGGTTGATTTCATCCTCTTTAGCTACTCTCGGCCAAAAGGAAGGAAAGAAGGTAGCTTTTCTCTTCTTCTAAAACGAACTCGGGACGATCACCATAGGAGCATTGAGATCTTGTTAACCCGATTGTAGCAAGGTAAGGGAATCCTACCCTTGCTGTCGGAACTAAGGTTAATATGATTGATGATGTCTATTAGCATGATGAATGGGTATTTTGAGGCAAGTAATTAAGTAGGGTGTTCGATGGATGGCAATGTAATATTTTTTATCGTAATGATGATAGATATGGATTGTGTTGGTTAAGTAAAGACCTTTTTAATATATCATACATGTCCTTGATGGATATATGGCCATAGTGTATGAACTTTGAGGATTGGATAATTTATTTGGAGTTAGATGATGGATTAAGAATTGTTATGGGAATAAATGAGTTTAGAGCATGTTAGAATTGATTGACATGCGAAACCCCAGTCAAGACCAACCTTAGAGTAAGGGGGTTGGGATGCATATCATACCTTATTTCATGATTTAATATATTTTTATATGATTTTTATGTGCTTTGGATTGAGTTTTATTGTCTTGAAGCCTTGTTGGTGAGTATTGAGTGAGAATGGCAAAATGGTAATTTTTGCATTAGGTGAAAATAGGAAGATAGCTTGAGGATTAAATAGGAATTAATTTTCTAGTGGAAATAACAACAAGAGTTGTTGTGGCTTAGTGGTTAGAGCTTTGGAATCAATTCTTGAGGTCTTGGGTTCAAATTCCATCATAGAAGCTTTAGCTTGATTAAATTTTATTTTTGCTTGGGGAAGAATAATTTTGGCCTTATGAGCTTGGAGTAAGGTAGGGATGATGTCCTAAGAGAAACATGTTAGGAGTAACTTCATTCTACTCCCTTACCCTACTCGAATTTCCTAAAGGGAATTCATTTTCCCTTGATCTTCCATTTTCCTTATTTTTTAACTCATTAGTTTGATAAAGTTGTTCTAGCCATTTTCTTTCCAGAAATTTCAGTAAAGTGCGGTGGTCTTGTAGGCTTAAAATGTCTTAGTAAAAGACTTTTATAGTCTAAAAAATGTGGAAGAGTTGTGGGAAATTCCAAGAGGAAAAATCCCTCTAGTGAGTTTGCTAAAAATTCACTCTAGCTAGTTCATCTTCCTCCTTAGAACGAGCTGAAATTTTCCAGCTTGTCATGCCTTCAAAATGTCGAGTTTCTTAGCTAACATTCCATCCCAAATGCTGCCAGAATAATGGTCTTTAGGATCAATTTGCAATCTGGATTTCTTGGCCATTTTCGGACTGCTCAAAGCTGGAGCAACAACAGGAAAAATTCCTGTGCAAATTGCCATTTTGAGAGTCTAAAACCAAGCTGTTTTCTTCCAGATTTTGTGCAGAACCTTAGCCATGTTTTTCCTCCATGAAGAAGGCAGGAAACCAACCTCGAAAGCCCCTAAAATTACCCTTCAAACTCTCTGCAAGATGGCTGAAAAATGGCAGCCGAAAAAGCTGTCCAGGAATTTCAGCATGGCAAAATTCTGGGCAGTCCAAATTCAAGCTTTGTTTCCTATTTCTCTTCCAGCCGAAACACTAACCTTGTTCTGCAGGAACCTTCCTTAAACCTCCAGTAACAAAGCTCCATTGTTTTCCTTAAGCTTCTGCACGAATTTCAGCAATGTCTGTCCGAAAATCTCTCCAACAAATCCCTGCAATTATGCTTAATTGATTTCCAAAATTCCAGCCACCTTTGTTTAGCAACTTTCTATAATGCATTCCCCAAATAACCAGACTTCCTCTTCACCATTAAGCACCCTACTTTAGGCCACCATAAGCTTCCATAAACTAGCATTAATCCCACCGAAATTCTACCCAAACAATCGGCCATGGCAGACTTCCAAAACTCTCTAACAATCAAGATATTCTTTGAATATTTAGTTTCCAAATTCACTTCCTAAAAATATTCTTCCAGGATTGTAACAACTAACCTTTCCTTTTCCCTTCCAAATTAGAGAAACAACTTCCTAATCCCTACAGAAATTCGGCTAGCCCTAGCTTTAACAGAATTTCGGCAGCTACACAAATCCAATCTGTCGAATTCTTTCAACCTCCAAGAACACACACACTACACCAAGAACACCAACCTCTTTCCTTCACCTAATACCCCTCCAAACCATCTCAAATCCTCTCTAAAACTTCCATATTTGACCTACTCACTGCCGTGAGTCCATCAACCCCATTCTTAACATCAAACTCCACAAATCACCCTGCTACTTCGGATCAAAACCAGAAATTTCTATGAAGGACAAGAAAACCTTCAAGGTAAATTTATTCTAACAACTTCATCACCTCCAATCTTGATCTCAAATGAGAACCTATGTGTATAAGCATGCTAATGGTTTCTTTTTCTCTCTCTTTCTCTCTCTCTCTCATGGCCGAAACCTCCCTCTCTTGGTCGGATGGCTCCTTTTCCCCATGTCCATGTTTTCACCATCTCCCTTGGACAAAGTTAGGCATCAAGGAGTTGAGATCTATTCTAAACTCCATCAAATCAATCATCGATCAAGTAAGTCCCTTCAATCCTTCTTTTAAACTCTAGAATCATGTCTCTAGGATGATGTTGATAGTGGGTGGATGGTGATAGGATTTGAGTATGTATTATTGAGATTGAAGCATGAATATGTGTATGATTGTGAAGGAGATGGGATTTATGCATGGAAGGATGTCTTGGTTAATTGTGTGATGATTTGAGGTTTGATGCATGAAGTATTTGAGATAAAGCATGCTAGAGATTATGTCACCTTTGGTGAATAGGATTTATATGCATGTTAGATTATTGAAGCCATGATCATATTTATGCTAGTAGAGGTTAGATCATGTCTTAATAAATTTAGATCTATGCTTATGTGCATGATTTGGATGATTTGATGAATGGAAGGATTGCATATGTTCTTGATTGTGATTAGCCATTGAAATTTGACCATGATCTAGTTGTCCCTAAACTAATTTTATTTCATGAATAAAATATTTAATGATATAAAATTTTCCTAGTAAATGTCGAAAAAACCCTAGGAAGGTAGATTTGGATGATTATATACATAAAGGATATTTTGGTCAAATAAATAATAATTTTGCTAGAAAATAAAATAAATAAATATTATTTAAAATAAAGAAATCAATTGAAGCCTTTTATGGAAATAATTATAATTAGTAAAATATTTATTAAATCAAATCCCTTTTTAAAAGTTTACTTATTATTTTCCAAGCAAGACTCATTAAATTTAATCTTAACTAGTTTTAGCAACCAATTTTTTTCTAACAACTAAACTATTAGTAAATCATTATTTTACTTATTGCTACCTAGGACTCTTAAGCAAATAAACTCTAAATTTTCCCTAGCAAGATTTAAACTTTCTACTTATTAGAAATTATTTCCCAAACCATTAATTATTTTAAGTATCAAATTAGGCTCAACCTACAAGCCTATTTATGTATTATTTGGCCTTAAAGCTTGGGACACTAGGATCATGGTAGTAGTAACAGGAGTTGATTTAAAATTGAGGAAGTGGATTGTAGCTTGGAATTGATTGTGATTTGTATTTGCCCATATGGGGTTAGGTCAGCTGTTGGAGACCTTGTTGTTGTGAGCAAGAATCAGGTATGCTCTTGCATAGAACCTGATTGTTGAAAAATGTTTAATTATGACAAGCTAAAAGTAGAGTGCATGGTCACTCATTTTTGTGAAGACAATTGAGGGTTGTCTCCTGTTTTATTTTCGTCAAATGAGTTATTTGAAATTTATCAAGCAGATTTACTCAAACTCAAAACTCTTTCTGAAAATGTTTTTGACAAAGATTTTGGAAACCCTTTATTTGCCATGTTCAGGTGGAACTGTGTTTGTTCATTTTTCCCAAGTGGGATACGTTACGTTAAGTACTCAATAAAGGTGGACTACTAGGACTAGACTTTGAGGGGTTAGGGTAAGTCTCTCAGTAGGTGGCCACCTCTGAGGGGTGAGTCCTTCCCGGATAGGACGTCAGTCCCGTAGGTCATTCCGATCCGAGTTAGCAGTGTTCTCTTAAGTCAAGTGATTGTGTTATGCCGGAATGGACACCCGGTTGTTGTTTGGCTATAGAGAATGAGGAGTATCTTGCCCAGTAGGCCGATCTCCTACTTTTGTCAGTCTGCACAAAGTGTGGCATTCTCACTGGCGGTATGCACAAAGTGTGGCATGCTGACCGTTCGGTTATGGGGCCCAACGTGTGGTAACCCATAATCCTTTCTTTCGATTGGTTGATTTAATAAATTATGTATGGCTGGAAATGCCAAAACACCACTCTTATTTTTTTTGGATGTTTATTGCTTACCACTGATCTCTTATAAAGAATTTTATACTTTGCATTCGCGAAATGTTTTCACCTGACACATAAACACACACGGACTTACTGAGATTTCTGTCTCACCACCTTTTTACCATGTTTTCAGGTCGGTCCTGCTGTGGGGACGAGTAGCTAGATTATGCCTGCTTTGGAAGATTTATGATGATTTATGTTTGTGTAAAGTTATGGAGAGATGAGAGTGGATGAATTTTTATTATGGTTTTGTTTTTGGTATTCTCGGATTTATTTTGGATAGATGTTTATTTTGGGATATAATAAATATTTAAGTTCAAGTATCATTTATTTCCACTATTTTATTTGTATGACCTTGTTATAAAAACCCCTTATCCTTTGGACGGGGCGACATCCCCGGCCTTGGCGAGCCTAGGTGGCGGGGTGTTACAAGTGGTATCAGAGACTAGGTTATAGGCAAATATTGATGATATATATTCTATTGATTTAAGTTTAAATCTTCATCTAACCTATCTTGTTGATGCTGTAGGATGGTTAGACTGCTTAGGACCGCCAGAAAAGGGCAGCAGTGGCACCCGCCTTACTATCTAGACCCGGAGGACCTTCTAGTTGCCCAGCCTACTCGTCAGCCAGTTGTCCCTATGGTGGATAACAGTAATAATGAGATTAACCCTATTGAGGATAGCAGTGAGGACGAGATCCAGATCATTGAGCCACCCCCGATTCCAGTGATAGACATAAGCTCTGATAGTGAGGATGAGATGATGATAGTGGAGCCTGGACCCCACCCTCCTAATCCCGAGGTGGACTTAGCAGCAGATAGCGATGACTCGGGGGAGATAGACTATGAGTCTCTGCCTAGGTCTTTTTTCATCCTTCTTCCAGCCGAAGGGAACTCGGGGAGAGTTCTAGGTGCCCTGGGAAGGAGCCCATGGAGGGATTTACTAGTAGGGATGGGGTAGATTTTTCCAAGAACACTGGGGGTTGGTTCTATGAGGCTGATGATGAGGGTTCTGATGAGGATTAGAGAGTTAGGAGTTATTTTGTTTTGGATGATTATTTATTTGTTGTCTTTCGAGAACTAGTTTGTCAAAGATTTCCAATTCTATGTTTTGTTCACACCTTTGGATTTATGCAAGTCAATTTTTGAAATCGAATTTTTTGAGCAATCCTTTAAATAAGTTGCATCTGATTTCTTCCTACTCATACTTGGCCATGTATACATGCACCACTAAAATGGTTTAATATTGGAATGCATACACTTAACATTTGGGGTATGGTATAGAATGGCACCCAAGCGACGTGCAGCTTCTTCAGCCAGAAGGATTCCGGAGGTAGACCCCGTAGCACCGGAAGTTGAAACTGAACAGATGCAATCACCCAATCCGGGTAATGGACAAAGTGATCCAGAAATGGGAATGGGGTCCGATGCCCCAGTTGATGTGTCAATGGGCCAGGCACTTAGTAAGATGACCGAGATTCTTCAGATGCTGACCGAGCGAAGGAAACCTAGAGGGGAAGATGAGGCCTTAGAGAGGTTTTTGAAATTTCAACCGCCCGTCTTTATGGGAGAAGTCGAACAAGATCAGAAGGCTGAACAATAGGTTGAGCAAATGGAGGACATTTTCGCAACGCTCCAGTATGCTGAGGAGTGGATGGTGAAGTTTGCAGCTTTTCGATTGAGAGGACCAGCTCGGGCATGGTGGTAGCGGGTCCAAGATGACTGGGAGATGGATGAGCAAGAATGGACGTGGTCTAGTTTCGTTGAAGCCTTCAGGACGGAGTACATCCCTCAGTGGATTGTGGAAAAGCAAGAGGATGAATTTCAGAATCTGAGACAGGGAAGCACGTCAGTGGCTCAATATGCGGCGCGATTCATTCAATTGTCGAAATACTGTCGAAGATTGGTCGACACCGAGCAGAACATGACGAGGTAGTTCGTCAAAGGGCTGAGACCGGAACTGAGGAGAGCATTGGCACCTACTCCACCGACAACTTATTCGGGGGCTGTGGACGCAGCTATTCGCACGGACCACAGCAGGATGGCGGCCAAGCCTTTCCAGCTGCCAAGGCTTTTGCAGGGACATTTCCCGAGACCGCAACTACACAAGCGCCCCGCCAATCATCAATGGCAGAACCGGGGAAAGCAAGTCCAGACAGCACTAAGTGGACCTGCCCCGAATCTCCCATCATGCAGATAGTGTGGAAGAAAAGGCCGCAGCGAGAGAAATTGTTGGTCTAAGGGTGGTGAAAAGAAATGCTGTCACTGTGGCGACCCGAACCACCTGAGGAACACCTACCCCAAATTGCACCGCGTCGGGCAAGGAAACCCGGCTCAGAACCCGGGACACAACCGAGCCAACACCACGGGAGCATCCGGCAGTGGAGCACCGAAGCCGCAAGTGAAGGCCAAGGTGTTCGCCCTCAACAGAAAGGAAGTTGGGGCCGATACAGCGGTGGTAGAAGGTACGTTCACTATTCAAGGACGTTCCGTTAATGCTTTGATTGATCCTGGCTCTACTTATTCCTATGTAAACAAGTTGTGTGCATGTCATTTGGGTTGGGATGGAGTGGAGCTACCTTTCGTTTTAGAAGTAAGCACACCTTTGGGGAAGATGGCGCAAGCGGATCGGTATGTGAAGGATTGTAAGATTAATGTAGGGAGAGAAAACCTGGAGGGAGATTTGATTGTGTTAGACATTGAGGATTATGACTTGATTCTGGGAATGGACTGGTTAGCCAAGCATAGCAGTAGGGTAGACTGTAAAAATAAGTCAGTCCAATTCATCAGGCCGGGTTGTGATGTATTGGAATTCAATGGCAAAAGGGTGAAAGAACTGAAGTACTTGATTGCGGGGGCTATGGCCGGAAATTATTGAGGTAAGAATGTCAGGGTTATCTGGCTTACGTGATGAACAAACCGAAGGACCAGTGCACTCTGGAAGACATGGAAGTGGTAAAAGATTTTCCCGATGTGTTTCCGGCAGAGCTTGATTCTCTACCTCCTAGTTGAGAAGTGGAATTCACCATAGACTTAGTTCCCGAGCAGAACCAGTATCGCGGACGCTGTACCGGATGGCACCGGCAGAGTTGAAAGAGTTGAAAGAGCAGCTAGATGAACTAGTTGGTCAAGGCTATATTAGACCGACCACGTCGCCGTGGGGAGTTCCTGTGCTATTTGTAAAGAAGAAGGACAGAACCCTGAGGATATGTATAAACTACTAAGGGCTGAACAATTTGACGAATAAGAACAAGTACCCCCTACCCCTGATTGACGAGCTATTTGATCAGCTACAGGGATCCAGATTGCTATTCCAAGTTAGATCTGAGACAAGGATATTACCAAGTGCGGATAAGAGAGGAAGATAGCCCTAAGACAGCCTTCAACACCAGATATGGACATTACGAGTCTGTGGTAATGTCGTTCGGGGTCACCAATGCCCCAGCAGTATTTACGAACTTGAAGCCCCGAGTATTCCGACCCTATCTAGACAAGTTTGTGGTGGTCTTTATCGACGACATTTTGATTTACTCCAAGAGTCCGGAGGAGCATGCGGAGCATCTGAGGCTCATGCTGGAGAAACTGCGGGAGCACAAGCTATACGCGAAGTTTAGCAAGTGCGAATTCTGGCTAGACAGTGTGGCATTCCTTGGTCATGTGGTAACCAAGGATGGTATCAAGGTAGATCTGGCAAAGGTTGAAGCAGCCAGGGAATATTATCGAGATCCGGAGTTTCTTGGGTTTGGCTGGATACTACTGAAGGTTTATCAAGGAATTTTCGACGCTCGCATCGCCAATGACCCGTTTGTTGAGAAAGGATGTTCTGTTTGTATGGAACGAAAGACGTGAGAAAAGTTTCCAAGAATTGAAGGAGAGACTGATGACAGCACCGGTATTGAGTCTACCGGAGGAAGGCAAACCTTACGCGTTGTACACCGACACTTCGAAAGAGGGACAGGGAGCAGTGTTGATGCAAGACAAAAAAGTGATTGCTTATGCATCTCGGAAGTTACGACCTCATGAGGTGAATTACCCTACTCATGATCTACAGCTAGCAGCTATAGTGTTCGCCCTAAAGAAATGGCGACACAACTTTTATGGAGTCGAATATGAGGTGTTTACCGACCATAAGAGTCTGAAGTATATCTTCACTTAAAAGGATTTGAACTTGAGGCAGTGAAGGTGGATGGAGTTCTTGGAGGAATACCGTTGCCCAATCAATTACCATCCCGGGAAGGCCAACGTTGTTGCAGACGCCCTGAGCAAAAAAGTTGGAATGGCCAGACTGAAGGTGCAAGAGATGCAAGCAGTTCAGGATGTGTTAGACAGAAGGGTGGAAGTGCAAGATCAAAGAATTATTATCAGCAATTTGAGATTGGCGCCGGATTTGAAGGGAGAAATTGTAGAAGCTTAACGAAACAACACCGAATTTCAACTCTTCAAGGATAAGGAGCTTAGGTGGCCAGACGGTGAATTTCGTCAGGATGAAGCGGGAGATTTTCGTTTTAGAGATCGATTGTGTGTGCCAGGAGAGCAGCAATTGAAGGACAGAATTTTGGAAGAGGCGCACAAGAGCAAGTACATCATTCATCCGGGGGAAGTCAAGATGTATCAGGATTTGAAGAGAGCATATTGGTGGCCCGAACTGAAGCAGGATGTGGTCAAGTATGTATCGACCTATCTTACCTACCAGAAAGTTAAAGCGGAGCACAAGAAGTCAGCAGGACTATTGCAGCCACTGCCAATACCGGAATGGAAGTGGAAGGAGGTGACTATGGACTTTGTCACTGGACTCCCCATGTCAAAGACCCAGAAGGACGGCATATGGGTAGTGGTGGATCGGCTGACCAAGTCGGCCCATTTTATATCAGTAAATGTGAGGGACTCCATGGAGAAGCTGGCCCAGACTTATGTTCCAGAAGTAGTCCGACTTCATGGAGTACCTTCGAGCATAGTGTTGGACCGAGACCCGAGGTTTACATCTCGTTTTTGGGGAAAGTTCCAGGAGGCAATGAGGTCAAATTTAAAATTCAGTACAACGGCGCATCCGCAGACCGATAGGCAGTCAGAGAGGGTAATTCAAATATTGGAAGATATGTTGAGGGCCTGTGTCCTGAATTTCGGGGATAAGTGGATCGAGTGTGTGCCATATGCCGAGTTATCTTATAATAATAGCTACCAAGCCTCATTTAGGATGGCACCATACGAGGCTTTGTATGGTCGCAAGTGTCAAGTACCGTTGTATTGGAGCTAGGCGGAAGATGGTCGCGTGAGCAAAACCGGAGAGATTTGTGTCCAAGAAATGTTGGATAAAGTGAAACTGATTCGGGAAAGGTTACAGGCGGCTCAGAGTCGACAGAAGAGCTATGCGGACAACTGGAGAAGAGAATTAGAGTTTCAAGTCGGGGACCGTGTATTCCTGAAGCTAACACCGAATAGAGGAATTTTGAAGCATTCGAATGGCGAAAAGCTGAATTCGAGATATTTGGGGCCATTTCTGATTAAGGAAAGAATTGGACCGGTAGCTTACCGATTGGACCTACCGGATGGGCTGACAGGTATCCATGATGTGTCTCATGTGTCGCAATTGAAGAAGTATAACGCGGATCCCGGTCATGTGTTGAATGATGAACCATTGGTGTTGCAGCCAGACCCAAGCTACGTGGAGAAGCCTGTGCGGATATTAGACCGCAGTGTCAAAACTCTCCAGAATAAATATATACTAATGGTTCAGATTTAGTGGGAGCACCATGGCAAGCAGGATGCCACATGGGAGTCGGAAGAATGGGTTAAGCGGAAGTATCCCGAGCTGAAATAGAGGTATGCCTGAATTTCGGGACGAAATTCTTCTAAGGAGGGGAGGATGTGAAACCCCAGTCAAGACCAACCTTAGAGTAAGGGGGTTGGGATGCATATCATACCTTATTTCATGATTTAATATATTTTTATATGATTTTTATGTGCTTTGGATTGTGTTTTATTGTCTTGAAGCCTTGTTGGTGAGTATTGAGTGAGAATGGCAAATTGGTAATTTTTGCATGAGGTGAAAATAGGAAGATAGCTTGAGGATTAAATAGGAATTAATTTTATAGTGGAAATAACAACAAAAGTTGTTGTGGTTTAGTGGTTAGAGCTTTGGAATCAATTCTTGAGGTCTTGGGTTCAAATTTCATCATAGAAGCTTTAGCTAGATTAAATTTTATTTTCGCTTGGGGAAGAATAATTTCGGCCTTATGAGCTTGGAATAAGGTAGGGATGATGTCCTAAGAGAGACATGTTAGGAGTAACTTCATTCTACTCCCTTACCCTATTCGAATTTCCTAAAGGGAATTCATTTTCCCTCGATCTTTGATTTTCCTTATTTCTCAACTTATTAGTTTGATAAAGTTGTTCTAGCCATTTTCTTTCCAGAAATTTCAGTAAAGTGATGTGGTCTTGTAGGCTCAAAATGTCTTAGTAAAAGACTTCTTATAGTCTGAAAAATGTGGAAGAGTTGTGGGAAATTCCAAGAGAAAAAATGCCTCTAGTGAGCTTGCTGAAAATTCACTCTAGCTAGTTCATCTTCCTCCTTGGAACGAGCTGAAATTTTCCAGTTTGTTGTGCCTTCAAAATGCCGAGTTTCTTAGCTAACATTCCCTCCCAAATGTTTCCGGAAAAATGGTCTTTAGGATCAGTTTGCAATCTAGAATTCTTGGCCATTTTCGGACTGCTCAAAGCTGGAGCAACAACAGGAAAAATTCCTGTGCAAATCGCCACTTTGAGAGTCTAAAACTAAGCTGTTTTCTTCCAGATTTTGTGCAGAACCTTAGCCATGTTTTTCCTCCACGAAGAAGGCAGGAAACCAGCCTCGAAAGCCCCTAAAATTCCCCTTCAAACACTCTGCAAGATGGCTGAAAAATGGCAGCCGAAAAAGCTGTCCAAGAATTTCAGCTTGGCGAAATTCTGGGCAGTCCAAAGTCCAGCTATGTTTCATATTTCTCTTCCAGCCGAAACACCAATCTTGTTCTGCAGGAACCTTCCTTAAACCTCCAGTAACAGAGCTCCATTGTTTTCCTTAAGCTTCTGCATGAATTTCAGCAATGGCTGTCCGAAAATCTCTCCAACAAATCCCTGCAATTATGCTTGATTGATTTCCAAAATTCCAGCCACCTTTGTTTAGCAACTTTCTATAATGCATTCCCCAAATAACCAGTCTTCCTATTCACCATTAAGCACCCTAATTTCGGCCACCGTAAGCTTCCATAAACCAGCATTAATCCCACCGAAATTCTGTCCAAACAATCGGCCATGGCAGACGTCCAAAACTCTCCAACAATCAAGATATTCTTGGAATATTTAGTTTCCAAATTCACTTCCTAAAAATATTCTTCCAGGATTGTAACAACTAACCTTTCCTTTTCCCTTCCAAATTAGAGAAACAACTTCCTAAACCCTGCAGAAATTCGGCCAGCCCTAGCTCTCACAGAATTTCGACAGCTACACAAATCCAATCTCTCGAATTCTTTCAACCTCCAAGAATACACACACTACACCAAGAACACCTACCTCTTTCCTTCACCTAATACCGCTCCAAACCATCTCAAATCCTCTCTAAAACTTCCATATTTTACCTACTCACTGTCATGAGTCCATCAAACCCATTCTTAACGTCAAACTCCACAAATCATCCTGCTACTTCGGATCAAAACCAGAAATTTCTGTGAAGGACAAGAAAACCTTCAAGGTAAATTTATTCTAACAACGTCATCTCCTCCAATTTTCATCTCTAGTGTGAACCTATGTGTATAAGCATGCTAATGGTTTCTTTTTCTCTCTCTTTCTCTCTCTCTCTCATGGCCGAAACCTCCCTCTCTTGGTCGGATGGCTCCTTTTCCCCATGTCCATGTTTTCACCATCTCCCTTGGACAAAGTTAGGCATCAAGGAGTTGAGATCTATTCTAAACTCCATCAAATCAATCATTGATCAAGTAAGTCCCTTCAATCCTTCTTTTAAACTCTAGAATCATGTCTCTAGGATGATGTTGATAGTGGGTGGATGGTGATAGGATTTGAGTATGTATTATTGAGATTGAAGCATGAATATGTGTATGATTGTGAAGGAGATGGGATTTATGCATGGAAGGATTGTCTTGGTTAATTGTGTGATGATTTGAGGTTTGATGCATGAAGTATTTGAGATAAAGCATGCTAGAGATTATGTCACCTTTGGTGAATAGGATTTATATGCATGTTAGATTATTGAAGCCATGATCATATTTATGCTAGTAGAGGTTAGATCATGTCTTAATAAATTTAGATCTATGCTTATGTGCATGATTTGGATGATTTGATGAATGGAAGGATTGCATATGTTCTTGATTGTGATTAGCCATTGAAATTTGACCATGATCTAGTTGTCCCTAAACTAATTTTATTTCATGAATAAAATATTTAATGATATAAAATTTTCCTAGTAAATGTCGAAAAAACCCTAGGAAGGTAGATTTGGATGATTATATACATAAAGGATATTTTGGTCAAATAAATAATAATTTTGCTAGAAAATAAAATAAATAAATATTATTTAAAATAAAGAAATCAATTGAAGCCTTTTATGGAAATAATTATAATTAGTAAAATATTTATTAAATCAAATCCCTTTTTAAAATTTTACTTATTATTTTCCAAGCAAGACTCATTAAATTTAATCTCAACTAGTTTTAGCAACCAATTATTTTCTAACAACTAAACTATTATTAAATCATTATTTTACTTATTACTACCTAGGACTCTTGAGCAAATAAACTCTAAATTTTCCCTAGCAAGATTTAAAGTTTCAACTTATTAGAAATTATTTCCCAAACCATTAATTATTTTAAATATCAAATTAAGCTCAACCTACAAACCTATTTATGTATTATTTGGCCTTAAAGCTTGGGACACTAGGATCATGGTAGTAGTAACAGGAGTTGATTTAAAATTGAGGAAGTGGATTGTAGCTTGGAATTGATTGTGATTTGTATTTGCCCATGTGGGGTTAGGTCAGCTGTTGGAAACCTTGTTGTTGTGAGCAAGAATCAGGTAAGCTCTTGCTTAAAACCTAATTGTCGAAAAATGTTTAATTATGGCAAGCCAAATGTAGAGTGCATGGACACTCATTTTTGTAAAGACAATTGAGGGTTGTCTCCTATTTTCTTTCCGTCAAATGATTTATTTAAAATTTGTCAAGCAGATTTACTCAAACTCAGAACTCTTTTTGAAACTGTTTTTGACAAAGATTTTGGAAACCCTTTATTTGCCATGTTCAGGTGGAACTGTGTTTGTTCATTTTTCCCAAGTGGGATACGTTACGTTGAGTACTCAATAAAGGTGGACCACTAGGACTAGTCTTTGAGGGGTTAGGGTAAATCTCTCAATAGGTGGCCACCTCTGAGGGGTGAGTCCTTCCCGGATAAGACGTCAGTCCAGTAGGTCGTGCCGATCCGAGCTAGTAGTGTTCTCTTCAGTCAAGTGACCGTGTTATGCCGGAATGGACACCTTGATTTTGCCCTGCATAATATCACCACATTCTCTTTTGAAATGAGTGGATAGTATAGCTATTAACTGATCATGCACCTAAGTATACTCTTTTTCCCTTGGTAACTATTTGACTTTGAGTGAATATGATCAAAGGTGGCACCAAGACACAGAACAGTCGTACGTAGCAGAACTGTGCAGGAAAGTGCATCCTCCACTCTGGAATTTGAGCAGATGCATCGTTCCACACCCGACGTGGAAATGCACTTGCCACGAGAATAGGAGTTAGCTTCGGAAAGATCATGAGATGTGACCATGGGTCAATCTTTCAACAAGATAGCCTCGATCCTGCAGAACCTAACAGAGAAAGTGGATAAGGTGGCCAGGAAACCACTGCGGGGAGAGGATGAGGCCCTGGAGAGTTTCCTGAAGTTCCAACCTCCTACATTCCAGGGGGAGGTGGAGCAGGATGAGAAGGCTGAGCAGTGGATTGAACAGATGGAGGATATTTTTGCTACCTTACAGTATTCAGAAGAGAGGATGGTGAACCTACCGAGCAGTGGACATGGGACGACTTTACGGAAGCTTTTCGTGCCGAGTACATTCCTCGATGGGTAGCTGAGAAGAGGGAGGATGAGTTCCAAACCATCAAGTAGGGAGGCATGTCCGTTGTTCAGTATGCAGCCCGGTTCATGCAGTTGTCCAAGTACTGCAAGTGCTTGGTCAACACGGAGCAAAAGCGCACCCAGCAGTTCATGAAGGGACTGACGCCAGATTTAAGAAAGGCATTGGCTCTATCACCGCCAACGTCATACACCGCTGCCGTAGACGCAGCATCCCGGACGGAGAATAAGGATCAGCATCGGCCGATGAACAGACCTTTCTAAACTAATCGTCCGCCAATGAGGCCTTCGAGTAACAAGCGACCTGCGGGCTCTATGCCGTGGGGAAATCAGGGTAAGCACCCTCGAGTGCTTATGGCCGGATCAATGCAAAGCAACCTGAATTGCTGACTCTGTGGAAATCGGAGCCACACTAAGAGGAATTATTAGGGCAACGGGAGTGTAAAGAGGTGCTTCAATTGTGGAGACCCAAGTCATCTGAGGAATGCCTGCCCTAAACCTTTAAGGATTGGACACACTGCCCCAGCCCAGCCAATGGGAGTCAATAGAGGTACTGCTACTGGACCAGCTGGAATGGGAGGCTAGAATCCTTAGGTGAAGGCCAAGGTCTTTGCCCTAAACAGAGAGGAAGTCGGAATAGATGCGACCATAATTGAAGGTAACCTTTCTATTTAAGGTCATATTGTTAATGTTTTGATAGATCCAAGATCCACACTGGCTTACGTAAGCAAAGTATGTGCATCACATTTGGGTTGGGAAGGAAAGGAATTACCCAATACCCTAGTAGTAAGCTCACCCTTGGGAAAGGGTGGTAGAAGCGGGTAAGAAAATGGGGAATTGTGGAGTTGAGGTAGGAAAGGAAATTTTGGAAGCAGATCTCATAATTCTACCTATAGACGATTATGACCTGATCTTGGGGATGGATTGGTTGTCGAAGCACGGAGCTCGAGTGGACCGTAAGATCAAAACAGTGCAGTTTGTGAGACCTGGCCGGGATGTAATTGAATTCAACAGTAAGCGAGAGAAGGAATTGAAATTTCTGATTACTGGTGCTAAGGCCTAGAAGTTAAGCAGGTGAGGATGTATGGGATATTTAGCATATCTCCTAAACAAACCTAAGGATCAGTGTCCCTTAGAGAGTACGGAGGTGGTAAAAGACTTTCTAGACATTTTCCCTATTCAGCTCACTTCTCTACCCCCTGAACGGGAAGTTGAGTTTACCGTGGACCTCATTCCTGGAGCAGAACCGGTGTCAAGAACCCCCTACTGGATGGCACCGACGGAGCTGAAAGAGTTAAAGGAGCAATTGGAAGAGTTGATGAGGCAAGGCTATATCCGACCGAGTACATCACCGTGGGGAGCCCCGGTGTTGTTTGTTAGGAAGAAAGATGGTACCTTGAGGCTATGCATTGACTACCGGGGACTGAACAACTTAACAATCAAGAATAAATACCCTCTACCTTTGATCGATGAGTTGTTCGATCAACTACAAGGCGCCGCTTGCTTTTCGAAGTTGGACCTGCAGCAAGGATACAACCAGGTAAGGATTAAGAAAGAAGACATCCCTAAGACTGCTTTCAATACGCGGTATAGCCACTACGGATTTGTGGTAATGCCGTTCGGTGTAACCAATGCACGACAGTTTTCATGGATTTGATGCATCGTGTTTTCCAACCATATTTGGACAAGTTTGTGGTTATCTTCATCGATGATACCTTAATCTACTCCAAGAATCCGGAGGATCACGCGGAGCACTTAAGATTGGTCTTAGAGAAGCTGAGGGAATTCAAACTTTTCGCCAAGTTCAGTAAATGTGAGTTTTGGTTAAGCTCGGTGTCTTTCCTCAGCCATATGATATCTAAGGAAGGGATCAAGGTGGACCCTGCCCAGGTGGAAGCCGTAGCTAACTGGAAACAACCGGAGAACGTTATGGAGATACGAAGTTTCCTTGGGTTAGCTGGGTACTATCAGCGTTTCATTAAGAATTTATCTACTCTAGCTTCACTGATGACGCGATTATTAAAAAAGGATGTCGCCTTTGTTTAGAGCGAGAAGAGCTTACAAGAGTTTAAGAGGAGGTTGATTACAGCACCTGTGCTGAGCCTACCCGAGGCTGACAAGTCCTATGCACTCTATACGGACACATCCAATGAAGGTCTAGGAGCTGTGCTAATGCAGGAAGGGAAAGTCATAGCTTATGCTTCTAGGAAGCTAAAGCCGCATGAAGCTAATTATCCAACGCATGACTTGGAGTTTGCAGCTACAGTATTTGTCTTGAAAATGTGGCGACATTATCTGTATGGAGCTCAATATGAAGTCTTCACTGACCATAAGAGTTTGAAGTACATCTTCACATAGAAGGACTTGAATCTTCGATAGCGTAGGTGGATGGAGTTTCTAGAGGAATATAAGTGTCTTATTAATTATCACCCGGGCAAAGCGAATGTGGTAGCTGACACATTGAGTCGAAAGTGAAGATAGCCCACTTGAGAATGCAAGAGGTATCGGCAGTCTAGGAAATCTTGGAGCAAGAGGCGAAAGATATGCGTGAGCAACTTAGCCCTAAAACCTGATCTGGATCAGGAAATTGTATCAGCCCAACAGGACAGTATGGAATTTCAGACCTTCAAGGAGAAAGACATCGTAAGGGGAGGAAGCGATTTTCGGACAGATGAGAAGGGGGTACTGTATTTTTAGGACTGGATTTGTGTGCCTGACATCCAATACTTGAGGAAGAGGATACTGGTCGAAGCTCACAAGAACAAGTGTACCATACACCCTAAGGAAGTAAAGATGTACCATGACCTAAAGAAGAAGTATTAGTGGGCTGGAATGAAGAGAGATGTGGTTCAACATGTGTCAACCTGCCTGACGTGCTAAAAGGTTAAAGTGGAGCATAAGAAGTCTGCAGGCTTATTGCAACCGTTACTGATCCTTGAGTGGAAATGGGTGGAGGTGACTATAGATTTTGTGACTGGTCTTCCGATGACAAAGTCACATAAGTATGCAATTTGGGTGGTAGTGGACCGATTGACCAAGACAGTGCATTTTATACCAGTGAACGTAAGGGATTCGATGGAAAAGTTGGCTCAGACGTATACTCGGGAAATGGTAAGGTTGCATGGTGTACCGTCAAGCATTGTGTTGGATAGGGACCCTAGGTTCACTTCGAGATTCTAGAGCAAGTTTCAAGAGTCTTTGGGTACCATATTAAAATTCAAGACCTCTGCTCATCCGCAGACCGACGGTCAATCCGAGAGAATTATCTAGATACTAGAGGACATGCTCCAAGCATGTATTTTGGACTTTAGAGACAAGTGGATGGAGTGTTTACCACATGCAGAATTGGCATATAACAACAGTTATCAGGCATCGATTGGGATGGTACCGTAAGAAGCATTATATGGGCGAAATGTCAAGTACCGATATACTGGGGATGGACGGAAGAGGGGAACATTAGAAGGACTGGTGAGGTATGCATTCAGGAAATGACAGACAAGGTCAAGGTTAGTCGAGAAAGGCTAAGGGCAGCGCAAAGCCGCCAGAAAAGCTACACAGATTCTAGAAGAAAGGAGCTGGAGTTCCAAGTGGGTGATTGCGCATTCTTCAAGTTGACTCCTAGTAGATGAATCCTGAGGCATCCGAGAGGAGGAAAGCTGAGTCCTAGGTATTTAGGACCGTTTCTGATATCGGAGAAAGTTAGGCCGGTTGCCTATAGATTGGACCTACCTGATGGCCTAGCTGGGATGCATGATGTTTTCCATGTATCTCAGTTGAAGAAGTACAACCCTGATCCGAGTCTTGTACTTAATAAGGAACCGTTGGAGTTGCAACCGAATTTGAGCTATGTGAAGAGACCAGTCAAGATCTTGGAGCGGAGTATCAAGACTCTTCCAAACAAGCAGATACCTATGGTGAAGATACTCTGGGATCATCATGGAGTACAAGATGCAATGTGGGAAATTGAGGAATGGTTACGGCGGAAGTATCCGTATATGCTCTAAGGGTAACGCCTCTGAATTTCGGGATGAAATTCTCTTGATGGGGAGAGGATGTAATACCCCGCCCAAAACCACCTTTGACTATGGGGAAAAAAGTCATGCATTGCATAGCATTTCACATTTCATGTGCTATCTTAAAATTATTCTTGCATGGGTGCATGTGATTTTCAAAGTTGCTCTTGCATTTGATTTATTTGGTAAGAAATAATTGTGTTGTTGCATTATTTAAGAGTTGTTTAAGTGAAGTTTAGTAGAGGAGATGGAAGGAGGAGAATTAGGGTGGAAAGAATTTCTTAGAGATATTAGCATTGGAGTTGAATTAGAGTAGCGGGTAGGTTTGCGATTTCCCTTGGTGACCCGAGCTCGAATCTTACCTCTTGCGAATCCTAGTTTTTCTTTTTGAAAATTATTTTTCCTAGACTCCTCCATGTTTTGGCTGAAAAAACCCTAACTATCCTAGTGAATTTTCAGCGCCATCTTCAAGGGAGATAAGTCTCAATATTTATCTCCTAAATTCACGGACTTTTGATAAGGATAAGGTTTAATTTTATTTTCAGCTTTTGTTCTCTTTGATTTTCGAAAAACCCTAGCTGAATAAATAAATTCCAGCTTGATTTTAACTTACTAGATTTTGTAATGGATAGTTGGAATTAAAGTGTTATTTTTCTAGTTGGATACCTTGTTGATTTTGAAACTAGAACCTTAGCTAAAAATCTAGAAAAATTTTCCAGCTACGTGCCGCCACTTTTGAAGGAGTTTTAGCTCAACTGAAACTCTTCCAATACTAGAAAATCTTATCTTAAATCCTTTAGCAAATCAAATTTTATTTCAATCCTACTTCAACTAGGTTTTTGCTCCCCTCTCCAGCAGAATTTCGGCAGCCTTGTACAAGCACAAGCTGCCCGAAATTCCTGCACACCTAGGTGCAGTCCAACTCTTCAAACCCTAGCTCAAAACACCTAGAACACTCGTCATCAATTCAGATTACCTTAGCCACACAAAAACCAGATTTTACTCACTAAAATTCCAAAATTTTGGCCAGCTTTTTACAGGAAATTTTGGCCAGCTTTGCAGTCCAAATCAAACGAAAATTCTGCACACCAAAACATACCAAAACCCTCACCATTTCTCTGTGAGTTGCGGCAAAACAACAACTAAAACAGTCCAGAATTTCTCCCCTTTGGTTCAGTGATTTTCTCATAGCACTTATGCCATTCTTGTACAGAATTTTAGTTGTCAAAACCTACTCAAACTCTTCCTTATTTTGGCAAAAAACTCTGAACACACATAGCCCTTCTCTTGAGCAATATTTCAGCCAGCATAGGAGAACAAGTCCAGAATATTTTCCCCTCATAAACCCTCCCAAATTCGGCAGCAACAACGTGCACAGCAAGCTGCACTTCTCGCCCTTACTATCCAAGAGATCTAAAGCCATTAGGAGTCCTTCTTAGCACCACCATCTAACCCTAAATCACAGTAGCTGACTACTCTCTCCATTCTACGCGAAAATTCTAGCAAGAATCTCTCTGCAATTTTCGAAAATCACAAGAACAATTCCTAGCAGGAAATCAATCACGCTCTAAAGTAAGCAAAAACCATCCTAACCTCTTGATTTCTTCCTTCCATCAATTCTTCTATTTTCCTTCCCTTGAATTATGCCACCTAAAGGTTGATTTTATCCTCTTTCGCTACTCTCAGCCAAAAGAAAGGAAAGAAGGCAGCTTTTCTATTCTTCTCAAACGAACTCGGGACGATCACCATAGGAGCATCGAGATCTTGTTAACCCGGTGGTTGCAAGGTAAGGGAATCCTACCCTTGATGTTGGAACTAAGGTTTAATATGATTGATGATGTCTATTAGCATGATGAATGGGTATTTTGAGGCAAGTAATTAAGTAGGGTGTTCGATGGATGGCAATGTTATATTTTATCGTAATAATGATAGATTGGATTGTGTTGGTCAAGTCAAGACCTTTTTAATATATTATTCATGTCCTTGATGGATATATGGTCATAGTGTATGAACTTTGAGGATTGGATAATTTATTTGGAGTTAGATGATGGATTGTGAATTGTTATGGGAATAAATGAGTTTAGAGCATGTTTGAATCAATTGAGACCCTGATCATGACATTATATTATTTTAGATTAGGAGGATATTTGAAGGAAGCAAGCTGTGATTTTATCTTGTTTATCTAAGGCATATCAAGTAAGTCCTTGCATAAACTCTTTTGTTAAATGTTGTGATTGCAAGTCTATGTTGTAAAGCTTTGTGAAACTATTGTTAAACTATGTTTACATGGGTTTTAAACGTGGATATTTATTATTTAAACGATTTTGTCAAACTAACGATTTTATCAAGAAAACTATTATTTCTCCAAAATTTTTAGAAAACTCTTTTAAAGAAAACCACGTTTTACAAAACCAAGGTATGGAAATTTTGAATCAGGAATTGACGGATATGTTCGTTGAGTACTTAATAGTGGTAGGCTAACAATACTAGTCTTGGAGGGCTAGAGTAAGTCTTCTGGCAGGAGGCCACCTCCAGAAGATGAGCTCTGCTTAAAAGGCGATAGTATTGGTTGGTTAGGCCGGTCTGAGCTAGCATTTGTACCTGGTAAGGTATTATTTATTTTCTCGGCATGGACACCCGGATGGTTTTGTTGGGTGTAGAGAATGAGGAGTATCTCACCTGGTGAGCTGTACACTCACCTTGATCAGAACGCCCAACGTATGGCAATCTGGTCCCGGCAAGGTGCACAAAGTGTGGTGCCTTGTCCTCATGAAGCCCAACGTGTGGTTACATGACCTTGATTCGAGTGGAGGATTTCTTTTGTATAAAGTGCGATTATGTGAAAATCCCACTCCTTGCAAAAGGAAAATTATTTATGACTTGCCAAATATTTCTGCAAATATTTTTCTCTATGCATACACGAACTGTTTAGAATACCATGTGCACACATAGGACTTACTGATATTTAATCTCACACTGTTTTATATCATGTTTTCAGGAGATAGACTATGCTGAGCAAGTGAGGCACGTGATAGTTGAAGCTTTTGCTATTTTTCTATTTTGGTTCTAGGAGATAATTGTTGTTTAAGCTTCTGAATGATATTTGTTTTATTTCGTATTGCTCCAATTTGAGCCTGATGTAATAAGATTTTTCTCTATTTATCTATGTTTGATTCTTTTAGGGTTTGCCTTTATATTTTATACCTCGTTTTAAAGATCCCTTGTCCTCCAGGACGGGGCGACATCCCCACCCTTTTAGCATACGTAGTAGTGGGGTGTTACACAATATACAAAAGATGGCACCTTAGTGCGTAAAGAACAATTTTACAAATTTACATATTTACATATTTATATATTTACATATTCACATAGTAAAATCAACAAAATCCAAGCTTTCATGATATTGTTTCCCGGCAACGGCGCAAAAAACTTGATGCATATTTATTTGGGCATAAAAGTAATATAAAAATAAGCACAATCCCAACCCCAAATTATACATTTGAGCAAGCGTATTCATCATTAACATAGCATAGGGATCAAACGAGTATCGATCCTTAAGAAATAAGTATACATTAATCACTTTTCTTTTATTATTTAACCGACTCAATAAAGTGAAAAAATAAAATAAAGTAATATAATATATACATGTCAATGATGGAGAATTATATAACTTAAACCATTGCTTTGACAAACATAATCTTAAAGTACCTAACCATTATCATAATTAATCATTCTCATGGCATCATAAAGGATTAAGATAGATTCACTTCTTTGGTCAATCCATGAATTCATTATCTTCTAGATAAATTAGCATCAATTGGTCTGTCTCTCAACTAATTCATCCAAAATACGTAATAAGCACACTCTTTGATTAAATTTCCTTGGTCTGGCAAATTTAAAACATGAAATTAATCAATGAATCCTTGGTCTATCCGACATCAATTAACCTTTAATTATCCAACCCTCAACAATTAACCCCTTTGGTTTAGTAAGTTAATAGCCAATAAATATGAAATCAAAATATTAAAACCACTATCAACCCCTTTGGTCTAGTAAGTTAATGGAATGAAGCAACCAATTAATCTCATAATAAACACAAATAATTAAATACCAAGAAGAACATTCAATTAATCAAAAGATCAAATAACACTAAAAATTATGAATACCGAAAACAATGTCAAATTACAATAAAACAATAATACATCATTGTTCAAAAAAAGGAAAACAAAGTAAAAGAAAGCACTCACAGATAAGCCTCATTCTTCATCCTTTGCAGACCCTCTTACACAATCCTCCTTGATTTGGTAGAATTCCTCCTTGCTTTGAGTGATTTTCTGTCATGATCCACGAATTCCCCCTTTCTCTTGTATTTTTCCTTTATTTATAGGCTTTCCAAGTGCCTAAATTCATTGGTGTAGGGTTTTTAGTCGACTAGAAGTAGGAAAATACTAAAACACTGCAAATTACCAAAAATTGCATGCGGAAATTGAGGTACTGCCTCAGCATCATGGCACAGCCGGCGTCGCCTACAGCCTCACAGCTACACCGGTTGTGATCTGTTTCTTTGTCTGTTTGCCGATTTTTCTTTATTTTTGCTCCAATCTTTCTAGAGTGTAGCCGGCACCGCCTCTAGCCTCCAATCTTTCCAGAGTGCAGCCAGTGCCGCTTCTAGCCTCCAAGACGGTGCTAGTTTTGTTCTGTTTAGCTCTGTTCAAACAAATTTTCCATCGCCCTGAAGTGTGTGTCAGTAGCATGTGACCGGTGCCGATTCCTCTGTCCTGGCTATAGCAGCCTCTATTCTGTTTTGCGACGTTTTTGTCTTATTTTACCCCTAAAATAAAAAATAATGCACAAAATACATTTCCATGGATAAAATCTCAAATATGAAGGAATATGACCAGTTATTGAACAAAATGTATCACAAAATATCCTTAAATAACTAGTAAAAATATGACTAATTTAGCCACTATCAGTTGCTGCTTCAGAAGCTTCTATATAAGCTGTGTGGCTCCAGAAGTTCCTCTCAGAACTTGGAATAGTGACGCACATGGATAGGCTTGTCATGATTTAATGTGATAACACTGGAGTGGTGTCACAATACAAGGAATCTCGAAACCATAGGAAGCGAAAGCATATAGAGAGGACGTATCACCTCATCCGGGAGTTCATCAAAAAACGGGAGATTATGGTCTATCAGATTTTATCTGTCAACAATCTGGTGGATCCTTTTACCAAGACTTTTACAGGAAAGGTGTTTTGAAGACACTTAGATGTCATAGGGGTCGGCACTTATGGACTTTCTTAGTTTTTGTACTGCAAATCGGAGATTATTGTAAAGTATACCCTCAAAGACTATGTATTCTGCATAAATATATTTTAATAAAATATTTATTAATTCAATGTACTTTGTTTCTTATATTATTGCACATTTATGGCCCAAGTATGATAAGTAATAATCTATGTGTTGGGTCGTTCTTTATAGTAAGGTATAGACCATGGGTATAAAATCCCACCTAAACCTCCCTAGAGTAAGGAGGATGGGATGCCTATCATGTCCTCATGCACAAAATATATCTCTTAAATGATTTTTGTGTACCATAGAATTGTGGTTTATAAGATATATGATTTATTAGTGCTTGTTTATTAGAAAGGGTAAAATGGTAATTTTGCTTGAGGTCAAAATAGGAAGATGGCTTAAGGTTTAGATAAGAAGAATATTTTCTTGAGAAAATAACAACAAGATTTATGGTTTTGTAGTTAGAGCTTTGTGTCTAATCTCTAAGGTATTGAGTTTAAATCCTATCACTTAAGTTTTATTCATATTTATTTTAACTCGTGTTTGAATATTCTTATTTTTTACATTCCTTAAAGCTAGGAATGTTGTCTTAAGGAAGACACAATGGTAATGTCTTAACCATGCTATCTTGTCCTAAAAAGAATTCTAGAAGAATTGTTGTCTCCATTATTATTGCAAGCCTTGTCCTAACCTCTTTAAATTTAAACTATTCCTAAAACTTTAATTTATTTTTATATCCATAAAATTCTTAGATAATTCCTTGCTAGGAATTTAAAAAATCCCAGCTCTTGTGGGATAGGGGTGGCCAAAAATGAGGAGGGGAAATAGGTTGATGTTTCAATTGAAACCCCATACCTATTTCTTTAAGAACATCATCTTCTTCTTGTTCTTGGCTTGGTCAAAAATCTAGAAAATTTTCCAGATTTCCTTCAAGGCTGTTTTTCAAAAATTGCAGTGTGCTTCCCTACCCAATTCTTGCAAGAAACCAACCATCTTGTGTGAGGATGAGGGTTGGAATTCCTTGAATTTTCGCAGCTTCACAAACAATGCCAAATCAAAAATTTTTTCCAGCAAACTAGTAACATTGAACATGAACTTGAAGCCATTTGTGGGAACATATGAACTACTAGAACTTTCTTTGTTCTTCTTCATGATGAATGCTGGAAAACTACCATTAATGGACCTTCAAACACCCTTAAAATCCAGCTGCAAAATTGTTCCAAAGTGGACCAAATATTCTGCACCAAAACCATTTCAATTCCAAGTGTTCTTGAGCTTTAATTCCAGAAAATTTTGTCCAACTTTGCCTATTCATGCTATGGCTGAAATTCATCAGCACACTTCACCAAATTTCGGCCCTTGTACAGCCATGAACTGAACCTCTTGGCTTCTTCACCAACCTTGATTAATAGAACTCCATTATCATACCTTAAAATTCTCCTATCTTCACTCTATCCAAACTTCTTCAAACTTCAAATTAAAAATTCCAAATTTTGTTCCATTAAAACACTCATATAGCTAGTTGATAAAACCAAAAAATCCTCTGCCATTCCATAGCTAATTTTGGCCAGCCTAAGCCTGAAACAACTCTCCATTCCTTAGCAAAAACATAGCTACTTTAGCTATACACCATTGAAGGATAAGAAACCTTTTAAGAGCAAACACCATTACCCAATCCTATACCCTAAACAACTCCACTTTTTTCTCAATTTGATTTTTGAAAAATCTGAAATTCTATCTCTCATTCAAGGATAATCGAAAGCTCCCCCTAGGCTACGCTATTCGGCCATCACTCACACTAGCACACACGAAATTCCTTTCCTCTCAAACTCTCTCAAGAATACTAAGAACACCAAGAACACACACTTCACATCTGCAAGCCTAAATCACTTCTAAACATCTCCAATCACTCCAAAACTCTCTAAACCATTAGTATTCAACTTGTATTCTTCATTGGTGCACTCTACAACACCAAAACACATAAGGTTGAACCTTCGAACGGATCAAACCACATTTTTTTTGTTGAAGATTTGAAGAACACCAAAAAGGTAAAGTAAGAACAACCTTCTTCTATTCTTCTTTAATTCAACTTCTATTCTTCTCTTCTACTCTCATTCATTCCTCTCTCACTCTGTCCCTCTCTCTTGGCCGAAATGTTGATGAACCACCATGGGCTATTTTCGGATCACTAAAAGCCATCAAGTACTCAAGGACCTCCACTAAGCAAGATGAAACCTTCATTAAACGTTTGTCAAATTAAGTATTTCTCTCTTGATCTCCTCTTTAAATTTTCAAATCAAGACTCTTAGATGATGATAGGTTGATTGAATAATGTAAGGGTTGAAGATATGTAAGTGGGAAAAGGGAGTGGATTTAAGACATCAGAATGGGAATGGATGATGTGATTTATGGATTATGCTTAGAATCACTATATGTTCACTATGATTAAGAGCTTTATGGATGTTTTGATCCATGTTAGACATTATGCCACCAATATTGATTAGGCCTTCATGATATTATTTTTCAGTAAAGCCATAGATAATGTTATGCCTAGTAGAATATCATTCTTGTTGTAGTATATGTTAATTCAAGTCTATGTTCTTAGATCGATTAACATGTTATTTGTTGAATCCATGTATGTATGAGTATGTGTATGGATTTTCTCTAGCAATAAAAATTATTGTATGAACTACTTTTATTATTTTTAGAATTATTCTTACTATTATTATTAGTAGTAGTATAGTTAATATTATTATTTTATTTAATTTACAAAATTAAAAAAATATGAGGTACATTCAAAATAGAAGATGATTTAAAATATTATTATTTTATTGGTTAAATAAATAAAATATTTTTATTAACTATAAGTAATAAAGTATTGGAAATAATTAATATCAAATGACTTTTAAAATCATAATATTATTAGAGAGCCTTACTAAAACTTTTATATACACTCATAACTATAATTTATATTAAAATAATTTATTTATTATTAATTTTATTTGTTAGTTATTATTTCTTATTTTATAATTAAAATTAAGTATAATTTATTAGTATTTATACTAATACTATTTAAATATTATTTATTACCAATATTATTTAGGATTTATTATTACCCATTATTTATTACTAATTTTATTTATTCTCAATATTACTCATTATTTATTATTTGGTAATAAATAGTTAAAACTATAATTTATTATTTATTTGTTATTTATAACACATATTTGTTTTAACTTATCAGACTAATTTTATTTTATAAAATACTTTATCAACTAGTATTAAAGCTTAAGGCATTACTGTCATAGTTAGACATTGTTGTGCCTAGTTGGCCAAGAATTATTTATTTATGGCAAGTATTGTCTGGATGTTTGTCTTATACCTTGTATTTATCCCAAGCGGGGTTAGGTTGACCTGAATTACCTTGGATGACTTTTGTATCCAAGAAGAGCAAAAGATCAGCTAAGCTCCTGCATAAAGCTATTTTTGAAGACCAAAGTTACCTTGGCAAGTCAAACTTGATATATACAAGTATTTGTACTATAAACACAATTATGGAAAAATTTCCTTTCCTTTTTAGTCAAGCAAACCATTTAATGTTAAACTAGCAATTTTATACAAAATGCCAAAATTTTCCTAAAAACTTAACTTTGACATGAATTTTGGAAACCATGATTGCTGTTTTAAAGATAATCAATGTATAATCTTTCTTTTCTCAAGTGGGATGAACACAACGTTGAGTACTCAATAAGGGTAGACTACTAGGACTAGTCTTTGAAGGGTTAGGGTAAGTCTCCCAGTAGGTGGCCACCTCTGAGGGATGAGTCCTTCATGGATAGGATGCCAGTCTTGTAGGTCATACATGTCCGAGATAGCAAGTTCAGTCAAGTAGACTATGTATTTTTGGAATCGACAACCGGTAAGTTTGAGTATAGAGATGGAAGAGTATCTCACCCGGTAGACAGTACACATACCTTGTGTCCATATGCACAAAGCGTGGCATCCTGAACGTTATATTGTCATGGTGCACAAAGTGTGTTTCCATGATTACCTCTTTTAAGTGGTTGTATTTATTATATATATATGTATGATTTGAAAGGAAAACACCGCTCTACATTTGTGAAATTTATTTGAAATTGGCCAGCACTTTCTTTTATGAAAATTTAACAACTTGCATACAAGAATAGTTTTACCTAAAACACTCAAAGCATACACGAGCTTACTGAAATTGTTGTCTTACCACATTTTATACCATTCTTTCAGGTCAGTCCTGCTGTGAAGGTTATTAATTAAAGATTGCCTTTAGTTGAAGACTTATTTCTTCCCTGTGTATTTCATTTGAGAGATTTTGGTATACTTGTGTTTATTTTTGGAACTTGTTCATGTATTGCTTCAGTTGTAATAAGTTTAATTTTAAATTATTTCTTTCATTTTTGTTGTTTGTCATAGTTATAAAGACCCTTTTTCTATGGATGGGGCAACATCCCCAGCCCTAATATGGGCGTAGGTAGTGGGGTGTTACAATGGGTACTTATCATACAAGTAAAATTGAGTTCTTAGTCGTTTGATGGAACTAGGCATTTCATCAAGGCAAGACTATTATGCTATAAATTCCAATGAGGAATGGTTTACCTTAAATCAATGAGTAGTTCACTCACATCATAGGTATAAGCGTATGTCGAATACGTAGAACAGGACCTGTAGTAGAGATCTCTCTTAAAGTACTATAATTATAGAGACCAGACTATTACTGTTGCAGCATGAATAGATACCTTCATACTTGAGTGTGAGTTGGTGGTTTGGCGAAGCCAGCATTTTATACTTTGATGTATGTTGGGTGAGATTTCTTTTGTGAGATTAATAGCCATGTATGATGGGTGTGTTAGTCTAGTTAGTTAAAACGGACTCAAGCAACAGAGTTTCTATGCTTCGCTTAGTGAATTTAAGTCATTCGTTGTGATTGTTAGGGATAATCTAATGATCCAAGGCCCTGGGAAAGTAACTCTAGAATGTGTGCTTTTAGGTAACTTTCAATGATGAGCATGTACATTCAAATGAGTCATGGAATATCAAATTAGAGATCTAAGAATGGTAGATGTCTTTGAGATGGGTATTAGTACATTTATCCAGTCTCATTGATAGGTGTTACATAGAGGGGTATTGCTGTCATTTCACCTATAGGTCGGAGGCATTGCTTTAGCAGTATTATTCTTGGGGTCAATATTTTCATATTGTGATAAATGAAAATATTTAAAATGGTAAAACACAGTCATTTAATAGTAAGGGCATTTTGGTCATTTTAGTAGCCATGAATAATATGTCTGTTGGTCCTCAGAGTAGCTCAAGTTACCTTAGTATTGTTCATAAACAATCTAGGCTGAATAGATAATTATTTGGAAGCGAAATTAAATTTATTCTAAGAGTCCAATTAGAATTAATTAATTAGTCTTGGGTATTTAATAATGTCTAGAAAAGGTGATTAATTAATTAAGAGAATTGGACTAGAATAAATTAATTAATTGGGCGGTTACATGTTGACATACAATAAGAGTCTAATTAGAATTAATTAATTAGTCTTGGATATTTAATGAAGTCTAAAAAAGTTAATTAATTAATTAAAAGGTTTGGGTCTGTCTTGGACTAATTTATGAGCACAACGCCAAGCCCATTAGGGCTTCGTGATTTCAACCATTAGGGCTTGAGGAAACCTAAAGGCTGGCTGAAAAATATGAGGGAAAAAAAAGAAAAAAAATGATAATTTTCTTTCTCTCTCTGGTGTGCCGTCTCTTCCTCTGTCTCTATTCCATGTTATTCTCTTCTTTGTCTCTTGGAAAGTATCTTGATTATCCAAAAAAGGAGCTTTCACCAAATTAACCCAAGAACAAGGTAGAGTCATACTCCGAAAGATGAAGAGAGAAAGCTTGGAGACGCTTAATGTGTAGGAGTAGAAGATTGGCGGGAATACTAGTCCAACTGCAGATGCCTTTTTCTCCCCTTCCAACGCAAGTTCTAGTGCAACCCGGTCCCTCATTGGTTAATCCCCGACAAATAACAAAAAAGTAAGTACTCTCTCCTAGATGTGGCTCAAAAAATTAAAAAAAAAAATTCGTTGTACTTTCTTTGATGTTTTCCGTTTTGATCCTTCAGCAGTCACTATTGTGACAGGTTTTGGGGCAGGTGCAGGTGCCCCGCACGTGTCATGGTCCATGGACTTTTCCATGGGCCATGATTCGGTGTGGCGGGTCTGCAACATCGGAATATATATATATATATATATATATATATATATTTCGCTTGAAACTCTTATGTAATTTCATTTTTGTTTTTGGTCCCATACCAGATGAAGTTATTATTTTTGCAATAGTTAATATTCTTTGGATATTTTGCATAAAAAATAATTGTAAAGGATTTTTTGGATTAAACAAAACCATTAACTAATTTAATTAATTTGTTTAATTCTTTTCTTTGGATACTTAGGTTTAAAAATAGAAAAACATGAAAACATTTGTTGTTTTCTAGCATGCTATTTATTTTAATTCTTATGTGCATGTTTTCTCAAAGACCAAAGTCATTGGAAATTTTTATTTGGCAAGGAAAAATATTTTTCTTAAATGAAAAGATTAATTTTAACATAAACAGAAATTACTCGTTGGTTATTTTATGAAAGGTTTTTTATTCTTGACATAGAAAATATTTTGGATTTAGAAATTTTTATAAGTTAAAATAGAAAGACATTTTAATTTATTTTCCCAGAGGAAAATTATTTTTCTCAAATAAAAACTTGAGATCAAGATCTCTAGAATGTTTTAATGGAAAATTTTTGAAATTATTAACTTTTTAAGTTAAATAAAATTAATCAAGGGGAAAATTTCTTAAATGGTATAAACCTTGACATATAAAATTTTGTGGGTTTAGATATTTTATTTTTGAGTTAAAAGAAAACTTAATGGAATTTTTCAAAAGATATTTTTTCACGAAAACCCTTATATAAAAATAAAAACTAAGTGGGAGAAGGGTTCTAATGGCCCCACGGCTTCCTTCACGATCCTTATTAGAGATCATGGCTCTCCTAGTGTAACCCTGGGGGTGAACTCATAAAGGATGGAGATACCATAAGGATTTAGAACTAATGAAAGGATGCAATTAAAAATCCGAGACATAGCTAGAAAGAAAATTACCTAGAAGGAAAATTAATTTGTAGCAGTTAACACACATAGCTTAGGAAACTATTAATCTTCCTAAGAAGTTATGACAGTTTTCCTAAGATGTAAAATTAATCATGTTAAAGATAATAGTGACGGGGTTTACTATTATCAATTTAATATGAAGATAAAGTGCAAAATAATCATTTTGTTTTTCACAAAATTGAAAATTTCATTTATTTTCAAATTTCTCATAAATGGTTGATGGAGGTTGTTTCAGTCCCTTAGTCATTATTCTACGTGAGAAAAACGTAACAGGTCCCAACTATGTGGACTGGAAAAGGAACTTGGCCATAATACTCATAGTTGAGAAGAATAAGTATGTGATCTATGAAACTGGCCCTGTTATCGAGGAGAGTTCTACTGATAAGGAGCGAGAAGCTGAGAAAGTATGGAAGAAGGCTGATGAGATAGCATGATGTTATATGTTAGCCTATATGTGTAATGTGCTTCAATCCAAACATAAGCACATGGCAACTGCGTAAGATAATAGTACATCATTAGCAATGATGTTCATAGACAAGAGCCGTCTTGTAAGGCAGGAGGCTCTTTAAATAATCATAAACCCCAAGACGGCTAAAGGAGCATTAGTAAGGGAGCATATACTCAAAATAATTGCTACTTTTGACGAAGCAGAAGTTTTAGGGTTGTCATTGACCTCGAGAAACAAGTGGACATGGTTCTCGAATCTTTGTCGTGTTCTTTTACTCTATTCAAGTATAACTACAACATGAACAAGTTAAACATGAGTTTAATAGAGTTAATGAAAGAGCTTGAGATGGCGTAGAAGGTTATAAAGCCACAAGGAAAGGCTATGATGGCTTCTTCTTCAAGAACATGGCCAAAGCCAAGAAAGTTCAAGAAGAAAAAGGGTAATGGAGTACACAAGCTTAAGTTCCAACCCAAAAATAAACTTAAGGCCAAATACTTCAAATGTGGGAAGAAGGGACACTGGAAAATGGAGTGTCCAGTTCTTCAAGCCAAGAAAAATACCACAGGTAATACTTTCTATCTTGATTCTATATCAATAGTTGGAACAACTTCCACTTGGATTGTTGATTCACAAGCCATTAATCACATCTGTAACTCCTTGCAGGGGTTTAGAAAGATTAGAAGACTCTAGAAGAGTATGCATGGAAAATGGAGCACAAGTTTGAGCCATTACAGTGGGAGAACTGGAACTTTTTTTTAATGTAATACAGTAGTAATATTGAAGGATATTTTATTTGTTGTTGGTTTTAGATTGAATTTGGTTTCTGTTGCAAAACTAATAAATCAAGGATATTATGTTTCTTTCCATTTTGGTAAAACTATCTATAGAAATGGAAAAGTTTTATATATTGGGCACGTGTATGGAAACCTATTCTTCGTTAATTATATTAACAATCAATTAAACAACACTCAATCTAAACCTTTAAATTGGAAAAGAAAGGCCAATGTTAATGACTCATATCTTTCGCATCCATGGTTAGGTCACATTAACTTAATTAGGATTTAGAGGTTAAACAATAACGGGCCTTTGAGCTTATTATGATTAGAAAGTTAGCCTCGGTATAAATCGTGTCTTATGAGAAAAATGACCAAAAGTTCCTTTACCTAAAAAGCAGATAAAGCCAAGGAGATATTGAGTCTTGTTCACACTGATATGTGTGATCCTTTGTCTACACCAGCAAAGGAGGGGAGAGGGTTTAAGTACATCATCACCTTCACGGATGATTGTTCTAGGTATGGTTATGTTTACCTGATGCAACGTAAGTCTAAGTCTTTTGACAAGTTTAAAGAGTTTAAGATTAAAGTAGAGCGTCGAACAGGTAAACTAATCAAGACATTACGATCAAATTATGGTGGAGAGTACCTCCTTGGTGAGTTCAAGAACTACATCGTACATCACGGGATAGTATCCTAGTTCTCTGTGCTGAGAACACCCCCGCAGAATGGAGTAGTTGAGAGAAGGAGTAGGGCATTGATGGAAATGGTTCAAAAAATGATGTCTCATGCTACTCTTCCAGTGTCCTTTTGGGGATTTACCCCGAAAACAACAGCATATATTATGAACTTGGTGCCTTTAAAGTCAGTACCTAAGTCACCCTATAAGATATGGACTAGGCATAAGCCAAGTCCAAATCATATAAGATATAGAGTTGTCCAACTTATTTACTGATCAAGCTAGACAAGTTAGAACCAATATCAGAAAATACTATGTTATTGGATATCCAAAAGGTACAAAGGATGGTTACTTTTATCATCCCAATGAGCAAAAGGTACTCATGAGTACTAGTGCTAGATACTTGGAGAATGATCAAACCACATCCACTAAAGGTTCTGTAATGTTACAACTTGAGGAGAAGTTATCTTCTGAATCAACTTCTTCTAACTCGATTACAGAACAAGAAGAGGCACAGACTTAGGAACCTATACAAACGAAGCCTCGTCGTAGTGTATTGGTATCTAGGGTTCCAAAAAGATGGACTGAACTGGCATTTGACTTAGTTTCCAACTATCAGGCCCAAGATCCCACTAGAAGCACGGGGGGTATTACTAATACCGATACAAACTTATGATATGAAGTAATGAAATTCGAGATTGAGTCTATGCATTTCAATCAGGTTTGGGATCTTATAGCTTCACTTGAAGGGAAAAAATCCATTAGGTGTAAGTGGGTATACAAGAGGAAGAGGGGAGCGGATAGAAATGTGGAAACCTTCAAAGCTAAGCTTGTGGCAAAAGGATATACTCGGAAAGAATGTATTGATTATGAGAAACAATTTTCCCCAGTAGCCATACTTAAGTCCGTCGATATCCTCCTTGCCATCACGTGTCATTTTGACTACGAGAAATGGCATATGGATGTCAAGACAACATATCTAAATGGCCATCTTAGTGAGGACATTTATATGTCCTAACCAAAAGGCTTCTTTGCTGAAGGCCAGGAGCATATGGTTTGTAAACTTAAGAAATCCATTTATAGACTAAAGCAAGCATCTCGAGCATAGAACATTCATTTCGATGAGACTGTAAAATTTTATGGTTTCATTCAAAACGTGGATGAACTATGTGCATACAGGAAAATTGAAGGCATAAACGTAGTTTTTCTTGTACTATATATGGATGGCATTCTACTCATTAGGAATGATATAGGGACACTATCATCTATTAAGGTTGGCCATCTAGTCAATTTAGTAAGAAGGACTTGGGAGAAGCTAATTATATTCTAAGGCTAAAGCTTTTTCGAAATAGGAAGCAAAGAATATTTGGGTTAATCTATGCTATATATATTAATAAGTTGTTGACCAAGTTCAGCATAGACTCATTCAAAGGAGCATTAATCCCTTGCAGAAATAGGTTGTCATATTTTTCAAAGGACTGCCAAAATCTCAAGAAGAAAAACATAGAATGAGTAGGATTTTCAATGCTTCAGCTGTAGGAAGTCTCTTGTATGCTATGTTGTATACTACACCAGATATCTACTTTTTCGTAGGCCGAGTTAGCAGATATCAGTCTAACCCTGGAAAGGTTCATTGGCAGGCAGTAAAGCATATTCTTAAGTACCTTAAGTATACGAAAGATTATATGCAGGTTTATAGGCCTGATGACTTGGTTTCTATAGGATACACAGACTCAGACTTCCATATGAATAAGGATGAGAGAAAATTCACTAGTGGATATGTCTTTACTTTGTTTGGAGGAGCTATTTCATAGAGGAGTATCAAGTAATCTTGCATTGCTGACTCAACCATAGAAGCTGAGTATGTGGTAACTTCAAAGGAATCCAAGAAAGCAGTTTGCCTTTGGATGTTTCTTTTAGAACGTGGAGTCATGCCACAGATGAACAGGCCAGTTGTGATGTATTATGACAATATTAGCGCGGTCTCACAATTCAATGAACCCAGTACCACCTGATCTAGAATTTTATCCAGAGACAAGATGTCATGGTGGAACAGATAACATCAAAGAACAATCTAACAGATCCATTCACTTAGCTTTTGGCTGAGAGAAGGTCTTTAGAAGACACTTAGATGCCATAGGGATGGGCAACTATAGACTTACTTAGTCAAAGAGTACAAGTGGGAGATTGTTAGGATGTATGCCCTCTTAGACCAAGTTTCTGATGTAATTTTGATTTGTAATAATAGATGTTTTATTCTTAGAAATCATTTGTGAATTCTTCGTTACTTTTGTGCACAATTTTTGCTAGAAAGACCTGCTGTGTTTAAGTAGATGATTCATGAGAATGGTGGTCTTTTACAGTAAAGTATAGACCATGGGTTGCTCATATAAGCTATTGTTCTTAACAGAATGATGAGAATGGGAATCTCATCATAGTAAGGTTGTTGTGTTATGAATTCTAAGTATCAAATGGCTTACCTTTAGCTAATGAGTAGTCTTTTCATTTTATAATACAAGCATATTTCGAATACATAAAACTGAACTTGTAGTATAGTTTCTAAAATAACTAAATAGTAGAAACCTAGACTACTATTGCTACAATGCTAACTTGTACTTTATAGCTTGAGTATGAGTGGGTAGTCTGATGAAGCTGGATGTGTATGTTTTAATGTACTATAGTTAAATTTCTTTGGTAGGATCAACATACATGTATATTAGGTATATATAACTAGTCAAGTAAGATAGACTTGTATAAGATAACTTCTATATTATATCGCCTCTTGTGGTTGTCCGAATGATCTCAATATCAAAGGCCCTGGGAATATGTCTTGGATATTTGGAAAGAGAAAATATTTGAAGAAGTAGTGGATCATTAGATTAGAAGCTAAAGGATGGTAGAAGCCTTTTAGAGAGGTGTTAGTACGCTTTTTGCTCTGAAAATGCATGGCGATGCGTAGCAGGATATTTTAGTTATTTCACCTATAGATCGGAGACATAGCTAATACAACATTGTCCTTGGAGTCAATATTTTCTTATGGTAATATTTAAAAGTATTTAAAATACAAAATAGTACTATTTTTATAACAGGGGTATTTTAGTACTTTTAGTAGCCAAGGCAATATGTCTTTTTAGTCCTCGAAGTAGCCCATAAAACTGGCTGGACCTGTAGTAGTAGTTTCTAAAAGCACTAAATAGTAGAAACCTTGACTACTACCACTACAACCTAGACTTGCACTCTGTAGCTTGAGTATAAGTTGGTGGTTTAATGAAGGTGGAAGCGTATGTTTTGATGTACTATAGTTGTGGTTCTTTTGTAGAACTAAAATAATTTTACGTTAGGTATATATAACTAGTTTGTTAAGTCAAACTTGTACATGATAACTTCTATACTATATCATCCTTGTGGTTGTCTGAATGATCTAAAAATACAGGGTCCTAAGGGACATGACTTAGATATTTACTTTAGAGTAGCTCTCCTGGAACGTGAAAATATTCCATAAAGTCGTGAATCATTGGACTAGAAGCCTAAATATGATAGATATCCTTCAAAGATGTGTTAGTACAATTTTTCCTCTCTAAATGAACGACGATGTATAGAGGGGTATTTAGTCATTTCACCAGTAGGTCGGAGACATAGGTAACACAACATTGTCTTTGGGGTCAATATTTCTTTATGGTGATATTAGAAAATATTTAAAATACAAAATATAACTATTTATATAAAAGGGGTATTTTGATCATTTTAGTTGCTAAGACGAAGTATCTTTTTGGTTCTCAGAATAGCTGTAAGTCCTAATTAATTTTGGGGCAAGGAACCGGTCTTGGTTAAAAAGGAGTTTTATTTTATTTAGGAAGTCTAATTTATTATTGGACTGGAATAAAATAAAAGAACGAGAAAAACTAAATTAAATTTAATTTTTGATTTAATTGGTTGATTAATTATTTAGGGCCAAAGATCAGATTGAATAATTAAAAAATTAACCTGGGCCTAAACTAGATAACAAGGGTTAAATATTTATTTTAGTTTATTTTGGCTAATTAATTATTTGTTGGGTTATTTTTCTAGGTCAAAAAAATAAATAATTAATGTGTATTATTTTTAGGCTTACTGGGTCCAAGGAAAATAATAAAAATAATTAATGGCCTAATAGCCTGGACCAATTTTTTTTTTTTTTTTAATTTACGGAACTGGAGAGTTTAAGCCAAATGTCTTCTGTTGACAACTTCAGGGTGTTTTAGAAATTCAAAACCCCGGTGTTATGTTATCAAGGATTTAGGCCGTGTAATTTTCAATCTTCACAAAGACATACGTCTGTGAACATGAGCAAGAAAAAACCCTCCCAGAAGCCTTCCCTTTCCTTCTCCCATTTTTCCTTTCTTAATTATCTTAATTTTGCTACCAAATAGCAAAGAGTCAAGAAGCTTTGAGACTATGATTTTCCCCGCCTGACTTGTGTTACCAATGTGCATTAGGTGGTGGAATATTTTGAGTTCTCAAGAAGCTGTGCATTCATGCAAGCGAGACGTAGTAGAAGGATTGTGGGATTTGAATCAAAATCGTTATCACATCATGAAGCTATTCCTTTGGTCCAATAAGCTCCTGCATAGCCAAAGAAAATAATAAAGCACAGAGGTATTAAAATTTATCCCTTTCGTCTTGTTCTGTGATGAGTTATGCCTTTGTTTGTCTTCTACGCATGCATAGCTTTCTGTTCTTCTAGCCTCAATTCTCATGAATGACACTGCTATTCCATAATGAGTAAAAGAGCTTCATTAATAACATACCAAGAGGTTAGCTTAAGGTTGCCTAGAAGTAACTCTCAATTGCTGATATCTTAGTTATCTTAAGGTTTAAGGTATTATGTCCAATTGGACACTTTTATTTGCATGTTGTATCTTTTTATAACAACCTTCTAATCCATTAGTGGCTGAAGATTCATGGCAGAAGTCCTGCTTTATGATTCCAGATATCATTCCTACTTCTCAGGCATCCATTTAGCAACATTGCATTACACTCATCATTTCTACTTCTCATAATCCACTTGGGTTGTATAGAGCATTGCACTACACTCAACATACAATACATAAGTAGTTGAACAATATATAATACACTCATTAAGAATATGTAGATATAAACTTCCCTAATAATTTCTATTTTTTTCTATGTGCAAGAACTTGGGAATAACCCTATGAACAGGGGAAGGGGTACTTGAAAGCCCATAAATCTTGTAGAAAGAGAAACTATTTATGTTGTATTTAATGAGCTTATATAGCCAATTCGACCTACTACATCTATTTTCATTCAATGAGTGCAAGTACTACTTCATCCCAAATATGAATTTGCTTTCCCAACCACAGAAGGCAATGATGGTTTGAGGATTAACTTAGTCATAGAAGATAATATATTTTTCATTTTTTTTGGTCTAATTACATATATGAATTTGCTTTACTAACCCCAAAAGTCAACGATGGTAGCGATTAGTGTCCAGGAGGCTTTCTAGAAGAGATGTTTTAACACTCTTGAATACAAAGCCTGTGATTCATTAGCAGTTTTGAGTAATCATTGTGTATTAGCAGCAAATTCAATACATCTTTATGTAGCATTTAGCTAACATTTCCTTCTTTTCTTCTTAATAACTGTTGTTCATTTTGTAGGTTGTTTGTTAACCCTTTCTCATTTCATCTCTTTGAATGTAAATGCAGTGCACACACTCCATTACATTACTTATTACTTCTCTATATTTCAGACTTTCAAGCCACAAAATCCGTAATGTTTACAGCATGTCCATTTATTTGTATTTTGACTCATATTTATAAGATCTAGAGGATGGCAAACTGCTTATGTGATTGAGGTGCCAAAGTTAAGGGAACTAGTTAGTGGCGAGAAATTGTGCTATGTGGCCATCTAAAGATCCTGCCTTGTTTTGATATGTAATGCTTGATTTGGTGCTTGTGAGTCTAGTGAAAATTTCTTTCCCTTGTTTATGAACATCAAATAGTGTATAAGCCTTTGTTCCTTTTTGCCACCATAGGTAGAGTAGTTAGAAGAAAGATGAAATGATCTATTAACATAAGTTTGTGACCGATTTATATTTAGCCTTCCATATTTGAAGTTTTATTCCGTAGCCTTTAAACCTAGAAAATGGTCTATGGAACATGCTTTCGCATGAACAATATTTTGGCTGAAAGATTAGCACATTGCTTTTCTCTTGTGATCTTCAGCAAACTTATTTGTAGGTATTATAGGAGAGAAAATTGCCAGCAGGTTGAAGCATTTTGCTACTACTGCTTCTCATATGTCCCTTGCTTTTTGACTAAATTCATGTGTTTTTATGATTGTTTGATATTTAGATATGTAATTATTCCAATAGCTCTTTTTTTAGATTGTGTTCTCAAGGCCTACAGCATATCATCCAAAAGTTCTTGGGGAAATAGATGAGAAGTTTGATTCATCCAAAAGTGTGATTAATTTTTATCATTTTGGATGCAGCTCCCTCTTTGTTCTCACATAAACGGCAACATATTTTTCAGTTCTACTAGAAGTAGGGTACTTGAGGATTTAAAATAATCTTTTCTTGCTGATTATGTAACACCCCGCGACCAAAGCCCACCAGGGCCGGGGATGTCGCCCCGTCCGAAGGATAAGGGGTCTTTATAACTATGTCACACAAATAAAATAGTGGAATAAAAATAATAATTTAACTTAAAATTTATTACAACCCAAGAATAAATGCAAGAATATCATAAACAAATCCATAATAAAATTTATCCACTTTCATCTCCCCAAAGCATTACACAAAATAAATTTATCAGAAAGTCTTCCAAGGCAAGCAATATCTAGCTATTCATCCCCACAGTAGGATCAACCTGAAATCATGATAAAAATGGTGGTGAGACAGAAATCTAAGTAAGTCCGTATGTGCTTTGAGTGTCTAGTGGAAATAGTTCGTGAATGCAAAGTATAAAACCTTTATAAGAGAACACTGGCAAGCAATAAACATTAATCAAAATCAAGAGTCGTATTTTGGCTTTTCCAACCATACATAATCAATAAAATCAACCACTCAAAAAGGTGGTCATGGGTTACCACACGTTGGGCCCCATAACCGGTCAGAATGCTGACACTTTGTGCAGACTGACAAAAGATAGGTGATCGGCCTACCGGTCAAGATATTCCTCCTTCTCTATACCCAAACAACAACCGGGTGTCTATTTCGTCAAAACACCGTCACTTAACTGAACAATAAACTGCTAGCTCAAACCGGCACAACCTACTGGACTGACATCTTATCCGGGAAGGACTTACCCCATAGAGGTGGCCATCTACTGAAAGACTTACCCTAACCCTTCGGAGACTAGCCCTAGCAGTCTACCCTTATTGAGTACTCAACGACGTTTCCCACTTGGGAGAAAATGAACAAAACACCATTCCACATGAAAATGGCAATTAAGGGTTTCAAAAGTCTTTGTCAAAATCAGTTTTGGAAAAAGTTTTGAATTTGAGTAAATCTGCTTATTGATTTTCAAATAGTTTGTTTATCTGACATAAGAAAGAAGTTAATCCTCAATTGCCTTTGCAGAACTGAGTGTCCATGCATTCTACATTTGGCTTGCCATAATAAACATTTTACATCAATCGGGCTTTATGTAGGAGCTTACCTGATCCTTAGCTTGAATAAAATAAAGATCTTCAACAGTTGTCCTAACCCCGCCTAGGGTCAATATAAACCACAATCAATCTCAAGCCAAAATCCACTTTCACAAATAAGACTAGTTTAATTCACTACTACCGTGATCCTAGTGTCCCAAGTTTTAAGGCTAAATAATAAATAAAATAGATTTATAAGCTATGTCTAGTTTGATATTTAAATAATTAGTGTTCTGGGAAATAGGTAATAATAAGTTGAAGGTTCAAATCTTGCTAAGAAAAATTTAGAGTTTATTTGATGAAGAGTCCTAGGTGGTATTAGGTAAAATAATGATTTATTAATAATTTAGTTGTTAGAAAATAATTGATAACTAAAATTAGTTGAAAATAAATTTTAATGAGTCTTGCTTGAAAAGTAATAAATAAATTTTAATAGGTTTTGATTAAAAGATAATAATTAAATTTTAATAATAAATATTTTACTTATTATGATTATTTCCATAAAAGGCTTTATTTGATCATATAATACCTATATATTTTATTTCTTTCAAAACCACTATTTAATTGATTAAAATATCCTTATTATATATATAATAGTCTAAATCTACCTTCTTAGGGTTTTTTCGAATTTACTAGAAAAATTATAATATTAAATATTTTATTGATGAAATAAAATTAGCTTTGGGACAACTAGATCATGATTATATTTCTATTGCAAACTACAATATGAACATATGCATCCCTTCAATTCATCAAATCATCCAAATCTTGCGTAATAGCATAGATCTAAATTTATCAAGACATGATCTAATCTCTACTAGCATAAATATAATCATGGCTTCAATAATCCAACATGAATATAAATCATATTCATGAAAGGTGACATAATCTCTAGCATACTTGATCACAAATACTACCTATGACATGGAGGCATGCATTAAACCCTAAAAATACCATACAATCAACCAAGATAATCAACTCATACATAGATCCTATCTCCATCATAAACACACATTTATTAATGCTTCAATCTCAACTCATCACAACAATACATGCTCAAGCCCTATTCATAATCCATCTTCTACTAATATCATCCTAGAGACAAGAATCAAGAATTTAAAAAGAGGGTTAAAAAGGCTTACTTGCTTGGTCAATACCTTGAAGGAGTTTCGAATGGATCTCAACTCCTAGATGTCTAAATCCGTCCAAGGAAGATGAAGAAAGCATAGCCATGGTTGATGAAATCATTCGGCCAAGAGGGAGAGTGGTTCGGCTAAGAGAGAGAGAGAGAGAGAGAGAGAGAGAGAGAGAGAGAGAGAGAGAGAGAGAGAGAGAGAGAGAGAGAGAGAGGAGAGAGAGAGAGAGAGAAGAGAAGGAGAGAGTCCATTAGCATGCCAATTCATATGTATATTCATTAAAGATCAAATATTAGAGAAGATGAAGTTGTTTTAACAAACCTACCTTGAAGGTGTTCTTGAGCCTTCACAAATTTTTTTTGTTTTTGATCCAAATGAGCAAGTTGGATTTTGGAATGTGATGTTAAAACTGGTATGGATGGACTCCTAGTAGTGTATAGATGAAATCTAAAATTTTTAGAAGAAGTTTGAAGTGATTTGGAGAGGTATTAGGCGAAAGGAAGGAGTATGTGTTCTTGGTGCGCTATGTGTTCTTGAAGGTTGAAGAGAGTAGAGAGGTTTTGTTCAAGGCTGGCCGAATTTCTGAAGGGATTAGGGTTGGCTGACTGCTTGTAGGGTTTTGATAGATGATTTTCTGGTTTTTGGAAGGGAAAAGGAAAGGCTAGCTGTTGAGATCCTTAAAGAATATTTTTGGAAAGCAAATTTGGAAACTAAATATAACAAGAATAGTTTTGATTATTGCAGAGCTTTTGGGAAGCTGCCATGGCCGACAGGTTGTGCAGTATTTCGTCTGGATGAAAGCTGGTGGCCAAAATTAAGAAGTATAATGGTGAAGGAAAAGTCTGGTTATTTGAGGGATATTTTATGGAAGGTTGCTAAATTATGGTGGCTGGAATTTTGGTATCCAATCAAGATATGATTGCAGTAATTTTTTTAGAAATCTTTTAGGGCAGCCATGATTGGATTTCCATGCAGAAGCTTGGGGAGGACAATGGAGTTCAGTTCATGGCTGTTTAAGGGTGGTTTGTGTAGAAGAATGGTGGAGCTTTGGCTAGGGCTGAATTAGGAAACAAGCTGGAAAAAAAATTCTGCACAGGATTTTTGCAAGGGCTGGAATTTTTCTAGTCAGATTTAGCTGCCATTTTCCAGCTGATTTGCAGAGGATTTAAAGGCCATTTCAGAGGTCTTTCAAGTTTTGTTTCTAGCCTTCTTTATGGAGGAAAAACATGGCTAACATGCTGAACAAAAACTGAAAGAAAATAACTTGGTTTTGGATCTCCAAAGCTGCGAATTTGCCCAGGGATTTTTTTGGTTTTGCACAGCCTTTGTGCAGTCCGAAAATGGCCAGAAAAATTCAGGTTTTAAGCTGATCAAAATGGCCATTTTCTGGCAGCATTTGGGAGGGAATAATGGCTAAGAATTTTGACACCTTGAAGGCACAAGAAGCTGGAAAAATTCCAGTTCAATACATGAAAGAAAATGAACATAGCTAGAGTGAAGTTTTAGAAAGTTCACTAGGGAAATTAATTCACTTGGAATCCTTCCCCCTCTTCCATGGTTTCGGTCCATAAGATGTCTTTTACTAAGACATTTTGAACCTCCAAAGCCACAGCACATTGTTGGAATTTTTCTAGAATAAAACTGGCTTGAACAAATTGAACAAACTAATGAATTGAGAAATAGGAAAAATTAAGGATCAAGAGGAAATGAATTCCCCTTAAGAATTTTGTGTAGGGTAAAAGAGTAGGATTAGGATACTCCTATCATGCCTCCCTTAGGATAACACCTCTACCCTATTCTAAAATACCTAAGGCCGAAAATATCACTTCCCAAGCAAAAATAAAATTCAATCATGCTATAGCTCTAATGATGGAATTTGAACTCAAGACCTCAAGAATTAATTCCAAAGCTCTAACCACTAAACCACAACAACTCTTGTTTTTATTTTCTCCCTAAAATATTTTTCCTATTTAATTCTCAAGCTATCTCCCCATTTTCACCTCAAGCAAAAATTACCATTTTGCCCTTCTCACTCGATACTCACAATCAAGCCTTCGAGACAATAAAACATAAATCCAAAGCATATAAAATCATATAAAATATATTTAAACATGCAAAAAAATATGATATGCATCCCAACTCCCTTACTCTAAGGTTGGTTTTGACAGGGGTTTCACAGATTATGATGAGACTTCTTGTCCTATGAAAGCTTGCTTCTTTAGTGTAAGCTTGCTCCTTTTTTCACATATTGAATGGAATAGTCTCGGAAATGCTAAGTAGTGATGTGTTGGGTTGCTTTTATTAGAATTAGTTAGCCTCTAAATTTTTAGGGTGCTATGAAAAGGATGCAAATAGTGTTTGGCACTGAATGCTGTATCCATTAGGTGTTTTGGGGGAAACCTGGCTATATGAGATGAAATTAACTATATCTTAGATGTTATGCACTTGTGTAATTTAAGAATCAAGTATAAAACCCAACTGGCTAAGCCATTTTTTGTGTAAACTAATAAATTAAGAACAAAATGATCGAATTTAAGTTAAACAAGTCTATGTTCATTGAAGGTGTTTCCATTTTAATTCTTTGGGTTTTGAAAGCAAGTGGCGTGATTTATATAAGCTAGTCCTAATATATAAATTCTAAGTTCTACGATCTCTCAGCCACTGTATTCTAAACAGGAAAATGTAGGATAGGTCTATAAGCTCAGTTTATTCTTTTAATTCTTTTTTGTTCTTATAGTAAGTGTAACACCCCTCTACCTAGGCCCGCCAAGGCTGGGGATGTCGCCCCGTCCAAAGGACAAAGGGTCTTTATAATTAGGTCACACAAATAAAATAGCAGAATAAAAATGGTACTTGAACTTAAAATTTATTACATCCCAAAAAATATATATAATAATAAATCCAAGAATACCTAAAACAAATTCATAATAAAATTCATCTGCTCTCATCTCCCCCAAACATTACACAAAATAAATTATCAGAAAATTCTCCCAAAGCAGGCAATATCTAGCTACTCATGCCCACAGCAGGATCGACCTGAAATCATGGTAAAAATCGTGATGAGACAGAAATCTCAGTAAGTCCGTGTGTGCTTATGTGTCGGGAGAAAGCAGTTCATGAATGCAAAGTATAAAATTCTTTATAAGAGATCACTGGCAAGCAATAAACATTAGTCAAAAGCAAGAGTGATGTTTTGGCATTTCCAGCCATACATAATTTATAAAATCAACCACTTGAAAGAAAGGATTACGGGTTACCACACGTTGGGCCCCATAATCGGTTGGTCAGCATGCCACACTTTGTGCATACCACCGGTCAGAATACCACACTTTGTGCAGACTGACAAAAGTAGGTGATCGGCCTACTGGGCAAGATACTCCTCATTCTCTATATCTAAACAACAACCGGGTGTCCATTCCAGCAAAACACAGTCACTTGACTGAAAAAGAACACTGCTAGCTCAGACCGGCACGACTTACTTGACTGTCGTGTTATCCGGGGAGGACTCACCCCTCAGAGGTGTCCACCTACTGAGAGACTTACCCTAACCCCTCAAAGACTAGCCCAGTAGTCTACCCTTATTGAGTACTCAACGTAACATATCCCACTTGGGGGGGGGGAAGAACAAAACATAGTTCCACTTGAACATGGCAATTAAGGGTTTTCCAAAGTCTTTGTTAAAATCAGTTTTAGAAAGAGTTTTGAGTTTGAATAAATCTACTTATTGGTTTTCAAATAATTTGTTTGACAGAAATAAGACATGAGACAATCCTCAATTGCCTTTACAAAGATGAGTGTCCATGCACTCTACATTTGGCTTGCCATAATTGAACACTTTTCATCAATCAGGTTTTATGCAGGAGCTTACTTGATTCTTGCTCACAATAAAAGGTCTCCAACAGCTGACCTAACCCCGCATGGGCAAATACAAATCACAATCAATTTCGAGCCACAATCCACTTCCTCAATTTTAAATCAACTCAACTTACTACTACCATGATCCTAGTGTACCAAGCTCTAAGGCCAAACAATAAATAAATAGGTTTATAAGTTGAGCCTAATTTGATATTTAAAACAATTAATGGTTTGGGAAATAAATTCTAATAAGTTGAAAGTTTAAATCTTGCTAAGAAAAATTTGGAGTTTATTTGATGAAGAGTCCTAGATAGTATTAAATAAAATAATGATTTATTAATAATTTAGTTGTTAGAAAATAATTGATAGCTAAAATTAGTTGAAAATAGATTTAATGAGTCTTGCTTGAACAATAATAAATAAATTCTTAATGGGTTTTGATTAAAAGATAATAATTAAAATTTTAGTAATAAATATTTTACTAATTATAATTATTTCCATAAAAGGCTTTATTTGATTTCATTATTTTAAGTAATATATATATATATATATATATATATTATTTTTCTAGCAAAAGCTATTATTTATTTGACTAAAATATCCTTATTATATATAATAATCCAGATCTACCATTCCTAGGGTTTTTTCGAAATTACTAGTAAAATTATATTATTAAATATTTTATTCATGAAATAAAAATTAACTTAGGAACAACTAGATTATGATCAAATTTCTATGGCTAACCACAATCAAGAACATATACAATCCTTCAATTCATCCAAATCATGCATATAAGCATTGATCTAAATTTATCAAGACATGATCTAACCTCTACTTGCATAAATATGATCATGGCTTCAATAATCCAACATGAATATAAATCCTATTCACCAAAGGTGACATAATCTCTAGCATACTTCATCACAAATACTACCATGACATGGAAACATGCATCAAATCCCAAATCATCATTCAATCAACCAAGATAAACCTTCCATGCATAAATCCCATCTCCTTCACAATCATACATATATTCATGCTTCAATCTCAACAATACATACTCAAATCCTATCACAATCCACATACTATCAACATCATCCTAGAGACATGAATCTAGAATTTAAAAGAAAGATTGAAGGCACTTACTTGGTTTAGGAATACCTTGAAGGAGTTTAGAATGGATCTCAACTTCTAGATGCCTAGCTTCGTCCAAGGAAGATGGAGAAAGGATGGCCATGGGAGAAGAGGCCATCCGGCCAAGAGAAGAGAGTTTCGGCCGCAGAGAGAGAGAGAGAGAGAGAGAGAGAGAGACCATTAGCATGTTTATTCATATATATTTTCACTAGAGATCAAGATTGGAGAAGATGAAGTTGTTAGAACAAACCTACCTTGAAGGTGTTCTTGAACCTTCACAGAATTTTCTAGTTTTTTATCCAAACTAGCAAGTTGGTTTGTGGAGTTTGATGCTAAGAATAATGTTGATGGACTCACGGTAGTGAGTAGGTTAAATCTAGAAATTTTAGAGAAGGTTTGAAGTGGTTTGGAGGGGTATTAGGTGAAAGGAAGGAGTAGGTGTTCTTGGTGTGTTGTGTGTGTTCTTGAAGGATCAAGGGATTTGAGAGATTTTGTTTTGCAGCTGCCGAAATTCTGTGAGGACTAGGGCTGCCGAATTTTTTGTAGGTTTTAGGAAGATGGTTCTCTGGTTTGGAAGCGAAAAGGAAAGGCTAGTTTTTAAAATTCTTGAAGAATATTTTAGGAAGTAAATTTGAAAACTAAATATTCAAGAATATCTTGATTATTAGAGAGCTTTGGAAGTCTGCCGTGGCTGACTGTTTTGAGCAGTATTTTGGTTGATTGAAAGCTGGTTTAAGGAGGCTTATGGTGGCCGAAAACAAGGAGCATAATGGTGAAGAAAAAGTCTGGTTATTTGAGGGATACTTTATGGAAGGTTGCTAAACCAAGGTGACTGGAATTTTGGTAATCAATCAAGCATGATTGCTGGGATTTGTTGGAGAGATTTTTGGGCAGCCATGTCTGAATTTCGTGCAGAAGCTTAAGAGAGATAATGGAGCTTTGTTACTGAAGGTTTAAGGGAAGTTTATGCAGAACATGGATGGGGTTTCGGCTGGGAGAGAATTAGGAAACAAAGTTGGACAGTTAGACTGCACAGGATTTTTGCTAGGCTGGAATTCCTGTACAGTTTTTCGACTACCATTTTCCAGCCAGCTTGCAGAGATTTTGAAGGGGAATTTTAGAGGCTTTCAAGGCTGGTTTCCAGCCTTCTTCATGGAGAAAAAACATGGCTAAGGTGCTGAACAAAATCTGGAAGAAAACGGCTTGGTTTTGGATCTCAAAAGCTGTGATTTGCACAGGAATTTTTCTAGTTTTGCACCACTTTTGTGCAGTCCGAAAATAGCCAGAAAAATCCAGATTCTAGGCTGAAAAAAAAGGGTCTTTTTCTGGTAGCATTTGGGAGGGAATAATGGTTAAGAATTTCGACACCTTGAAGGCACACAAAGCTGGAAAATTTCAGTTCTATGCATGAAGGGAAATGAACATAGCTAGAGTGAATTTTTAGCACGTTCACTAGAGGGATTTATCCTCCTGGAATCTCCCACAACTCTTCCACATTTTCAGACCATAAGATGTCTTTTACTAAGACATTTTGATCCTACAAAACCACAGTACTTTACTGAAATTTCTGGAAAGGAAATGGCTAGAACAACTTGATCAAACTAATGAGTTGAGAAATAAGGAAAATCAAAGATCAAGGGGAAATGAATTCCCCTGAGGAAATTCGTGTAGGGCAAAGGAGTAGAGTGAGGATACTCCTAACATGTCTCTCTTAGGACAACTTCTCTACCCTACTCCAAGCACATAAAGCTGAAATTATTACTTCCCATGCAAAAATAAAATTTAACCAAGCTAAAGCTCCTATGATGGAATTTGAACCCAAGACCTCAAGAACAAATTCTTAGGCTCTAACCACTACACCACAACAACTCTTGTTCTTATTTCCCCTCTAAAAAAATATATATATTTTTTCTATTCAATCCTCAAGTTATCTCCCTTTTTTTCACCTCAAGCAAAATTACCATTTTGCCCTTCTTAAGCAATACCCACAACCAAGCCTTCAAGACAACAAATCTCAAATCCAAAACACAGAAAATCATATAAAAATATATTTAAACATGCAATAAAGTATGATATGCATCCCAACCCCCTTACTCCAAGACTGGTTTTGACTGGGGTTTCACAATAAGGTAATGTAAAAGCCTAATAAAGATGTGTAATAATGATTCTTCAATTTTTGAATTACCTTACTCCAAAAAAATTTCTATTTTCTTATGGTTTAGACAAGGTAATACAAAAGCCTAGTAAATATATCAATAAGGATTTTTTAACTTTTGCACTACCTTGCCTTATTCTCTCGTTGTTTTACCTCAATTCACATTTATATACCCATAATAAAGTCAAGTTGAGCAATCATAGAATTAAGATTCACCTAATGTTCCATACTTATATTTCATCACAACCACTACACCAAGAAATAATATGGTGTCAGTTTTACTAAATCCTAAACATGGTTAATTTTAATTGTAAAGATCTAACCATTTCATTCCTAATATACAAGTTTACCCAAAAACAAACTTATCAAATAGGTTTTAGATTCAATTCTCATGCCAAAAGGGGAACAACAGCACCACCATCAAGGCCTAACAAAGTCAAAAAAATAAATAAATAAATAAAAATCGGCCGAGTCACATAACACCTCAAAATCAAGAAAAATTAGCCCAATTCATACATAACACCTCAAAATCAAGATATATTGCACAATCATAATAAAAGCTTGGAGAGAATATTAACAAGAACCTTCCCCCACACTTAAAGTAGACAATGTCCTCATTAGCACAAATGTAACAACAACCACATCTAAATTGGACAAAAATGAAAAAAAAAAAAAGGAAAGAAGGTTAGTAATACTCCCCAATTATGAGAAGAAGAATGAAAGAAAACTACTAAAAATGGGTTGAATTTAGTAAATATTAACTGTAAGAAATAATAATCTACTCAGTTAAAAATAAAATAGAATTATATTGTATCAAATGTGCACAAAATTGAGTGTAAAAAAAAAAAAATACAAAGGAAAGGAAGTGAAAAAAAAGTCCCCAAAAATAGTTGCCTTTTTCTAGAAGTTGATTGTCTCGTTATTCCATATGGCCACCAATTCCAAGATACAACATCCCAAATATTATCCAAGTGTTGTTGTTGCATTTATTGGATGTCATCAAGGGAACCCCAAACAGTGCTTTGGTCCATCTAGAGTTGGTCTATTTAATCTCTAAGACAAGTGAATGACTCATACTACAGTTGCAGCTACTGCTCTTGGCCCAATTTCTATTACTGGTCATGTTGTGAAACCCCAACTAAAACCAATCATATAGTAAGGGGGTTGGGATGCATATCATATTTTCTTGCATGCATAAATATATTTTTGTATGATTTTATGCACCTTGGATATGTGATTTGTAGCCTAGATGGCTCGATTGTGGTTGTTGAGTTAGAAGGGCAAAATGGTAATTTTGCTTAAGGAGGAATTAGGGAGATAGCTTGAGGATTAAATAGAAAAAATATTTGGGAGAAAAAATAAGAACAAGAGTTGTTGTGGTTTAGTGGTTAGAGCTTTGGAATAAATCCTTGAGATCTTGAGTTTAAATTCTATCAATTGAGTTTTAGCATGATTAAATTTTATTTTTGTTTAGGAATGCTATATTTCAGCCTTGCATGCTTTAGGGAAGAGTAGGAGTGTTTTCATTGGGGGGACATGAAAGGAATGTCCAAATCCTACTCTTTTGCCCTACGAAAATTTCTAAGGAATTCATACCTTTCTTGATCTTTAGCTTTCCTTACTTCTTAATAAATTAGGTTATTCCATTTATCTAAGCCATTTTTTTTCCAGAAAATTTCCAGCTTGGAGTGTCGAAAATGTCTATGTGAGGATGTCTCCCCGACCGAAAATGGGGAGGAGTTGTGGAAGGTTCCCAAGAGAATTAATCTCCACGGTTAAACCTTCAAACTCCAAACTATATGTGTTCATCTTCTTCATGTAGTAAACTGGAAATTTTTCCAGCTTGTTGATCAGTCCAATAGCCAAAATTTTCAGCCATCATTCCCTCTCAAATGCTGCAAGAAAAATGACCATTTCATTTAGCATGAAGTCTGAAATTGCAAGGCCAAATCTGAGCTGCACAAAAGTTGTGCAAACCAGAAAATTTTTTGGACAGCTTTTGTAGCAAAGCAGTCCGAAAAACCCAGTTGTTCTTCCACCTTTTTAACCAGCAATTCAACCTTGTTTTACATCCATAAAGAAGGCTGGAAACCAGCCTTAAAGGACCCTCCAATGGCCCTTCAAACCTTCTGCAAGCTGACTAAAATATGGCAGAAGAATCTGCCCAGAAATTCCAACAAGCCTTGCGGAAAAAACTGAACAGAATTTCCAGCTTTGTTCTTTCTTCACCCTTGTCCGAAACTTCCTCCATTTTCTGTACAAACACACCTTGATTAGCCATGAACTGAACTCCAGCATCCTCACCATTGTTCTGTATAAAAAAAGCTCCATGGCTACTCCTAAAATCTCTCCATCAATTACTCCAATCAAGCCATCAATGGGAGTCCAAAATTTCAGCAAGATATTTCAGCGAACTACCATAGATTAACCCTCAAACAACTAGAAAATTCCTTCACCATTGTACACCATATTTTCGGCCACTCTAAAGCTCCTTCAAACATCATTCATCTCAGCAGAAATCACAGCCAAGCAGCCGGCCATTGAAGCTTCCAAAAGCTCTCCATTAACCAAGACCTTCTTACCATATTTGTTTCCAAAATTGATTTCCTAAAATATTCTTTTTGGATTTCAAAACAACCAGCTTTCATTTTCCTCGCAAATCAGAAAATTCAATTACCAAAACCCTCCCAAACAGTCAGCCACTCCTTCCCAAGCCGAATTTCGGCCAGCTCTCTCTCTATTCTCTCCATTCTCTCCAAACCAAGAACACCAAGAACACCTACTAACATTCTCATGCCTAAGACCACTCTAAACCTCTCCAATCTTCTCCAAAAACTCTAGATCACACCTGCTCAACCCCTTGAAACCACTTTTGCAATTTTTAATATCAAACACTAAAATCGAAGTCTCAATTTTGGATCAAAGACCAAAATTTTCTTGAAGGCTTAAGAACACCTTTAAGGTAAGCATGAACAATCATCTCTATCTACTTCCCTCTTTGACCTTGATGAGTATGTACTAATGAACTCTCTTTCTCTCTCTCTCTCTCTCTCTCTCTCTCTCTCTCTCTCTCTCTCTCTCTCATAGCCAAATGGTTACTTCCACCATGGCCATTTTTCTTCTTCTCCTTAGGCGAATCAAGCATTCCTAGCGAGAGGATTCTCTTGAATCAACTTCAAGGTAGTCATCATTCAAGTAAGCTTCTTCCATCTTCTCTTTAGATCCTAGATTCATGTCTCTTGGATGTAGTTGGATGAGGATGTAATATATATGGAGATTGAGTATGTGTTTATATGATGGAGTTGAGATTGAAGCATCAATGAATGTGTGCATATGATGGAGTTGGGATTGATGCATGAGTTGATTGTCTTAGTTGAATGTATGGTGTCTTAGGTCTTGTTGCATGTCTTCATGTCGTGAGTTGTATGAATGATCAAGCATGTTAGAGATTATGTCACCTTTGGTGAATAGGGTTTACGTTCTTGTATTATTGTTAAGGCCATGCATATGATTATATTTAGTGGAGTTGAGATCATGTGTTGGTAAATTTAGATCTATGCTTGTATTCATAGTTTGGATGTTTTGATGATTGGTATAGAGTGAATGTTCATGATTAGGGTTAGCAATAGAAATTATGTTCATGACCTTGTTGTCCCTAAGCTAATTAAGTTAATCAATTTTATTTCATCAAAAAAATGATTAATACTATAATTTCTTCTAGTAATTTCCAAAACCCTATGAAAATGTGGATTTGGATTCTTATATAAAATAATGATATTTTAGTGAAATAATTGATAGCTTTTATTAAAGAAATAAAATATATAGATATTATATAAAATAATAACATTGAATAAAGCCTTTTATATAAATAATCATAATAGGTAAAATATTAATTGTGTAAGTCTTATATTCATAAATACTATTAAAATCTATTCATTATCATTTAATCAAATGCATTAAAATTTATTTACTATTAATTTTATTTATTTGCCAATTATTTTCTAACAATTAACTATTAATAGATTATTATTTTAAATAATTTCATCTAGGTCTTAGGACCCTTCATCAAATAAACTCTAATTTATTTATAGCAAGTTTTAAACCTACAACTTAGTAGTATCTAATTCACAAACCCTAGTTATTTTAATATCAAGCAAGATTAATCTTACGAACCTTTTATTTATTATCTAGCCTTAAAGCTTGGGACATTAGGGTCATGATTGTAGTAAGTTGAGCTAGGTTATTTGTGAAAGTGAATTTTGGCTTGAATTTAATTATAGCTTATGTTTACCACAGGTAGGGTTAGGTCAGCTTTTGAGGATCTTTATTTTATCTCAAGCAAAGGATCAAGTAAGCTCCTTCATAAAACTTGTTTGTTGTAAAAGGTTTCTATGGCAAGCAAAACCCGAAGTATGTGAACACTGATTGGTAAAGGTAATTAAGGATAGTTTCCTTTATTATTTCAATCAAACCAATTATTTGAAAATCAACAAGCAGTTTTGCTCAAACACTAAACTATTTCTCAAACTAATTTTTGATAAGGACTTTAGAAACCCTTGATTTCCATTTTAAAGTAAAGCTATATTTTACCAATTTTCTCCCAAGTAGGACAATCATCGTTGAGTACTCAATAAGGGTAGGCTAGTAGTACTAGTTTTGAAGAGCAAGAGTGAGTCTTCTGGCAGGAGGCCACCTCTAGAAGATTAACTCAACTTTCAGAAATGTCAGTACTACTTAGTCATACTGGTCCGAGCTAGCAGTTTTCAGTCATGTGGACTGTGTGTTGTCAGAATGGACAACCGGTTTTGTTTGGGTGTAGAGAAGGAGGTGAATCTTACCTGATAGGCCAATCACCTACTTTTTTTTGTCAGTCTACACAAAGTGTGGCATTCTGACCGTTGTTTGGTTATAGGGCCCAATATGTGGTATCCCATAGCCGCATTTTGAGTGGTTGATTTTATTATTCATGTATGGTTGGAAAAGCCAAAATGCCACTCTTGTTTTTAACATTGTTTATTGCTTGCCAGTATTTTTCTTATGAAGTTCTTACTCCTTGCATTCATGAACTGTTTTCACTGGACACTTAAAGCACACAGGGACTTACTGAGATTTTTATCTCATCACCCTTTTTACCATGATTTCAGGTCGATCCTACTATGGGGATGAGTAGCTAGTTGTTGCCTGCTTGGAAGATATTCTGGTTTATTTTTTGTAATGCTTTGGGAGTTGAGAGTGAACAATTTTATTTCGGATTTGTTCTTGAATTTTTAGGTTGTAATAAGTTTTAATTTCAAATTATTGTTTTATTTTTATTTGTGTGTCCTAGTTATAAAGACTCGTTGTCCTTTAGACAGGGCAACATCACCGGCCCTGTTAGGCCTAGGTGGTGGGGTGTTACACATGTTCCATATAAGCATATTGTGGGGCAAACCATTCATCGTATTGTGTCTAGGTGGCTCTTATTTCGTCTTGTTCATTTCTCAGGTGGGCCATCTCTATTTGTATTTGCACAAAGTAGTCCTTATGTCTACTTAAAAATCATCCAAACTAGAATGTCTAAAAGCTCAGGATGTCGAAGCCCTTGGAGATTCATCGTCTTCTTCTTCTATATCTTAGGCTTTCCTTGGTGTTGGCCACCTTTTTTCATTTTTATTGAAAGAATAACCAAAATTCTCCCTAGTTTGATCTGAGATTATATTGTTTGTATGCATGATAATAGCTATTTCACCCGAAAAATTGACACCAACATGAATAAGCACCTGGGTGATGACCAAGAGAAGCACAAAGGTATTTGAGGATGCCATAAGTGGTCACCTCACACATAGATGAGATGACAAGGGGAACTAAGGGTATTGGCTCAGAATGTAGCATCTTGGGAGCATAGAATATATTAACCAACCTTGCTTCATTGATGGCACTCACTTTTGGATTGATATTCCACCCTAATAGATAATCAATTAGAAATTACTTGGGGGATCCGTTTGTATCTTAACCCTAACTCATCCTTTGCCGTATTGAATTTCCAAGGCTCGTCTGAGTTGACCTTCTTATTAAACAAGTCTACAATAGCCCACTTGCCTTCATCCGAAACATTGAGGACATGTGCTATGGCTTCCCTTGTGAGATGGATGGGGACCTCTTTGACAGCGGTGTTAATGTGCGTGAAATGGCCTTGTTTCTTGTCACGCATATTCTCATAAAATCCCTACGCCAAGTCCGTAGAATAAGGTCTCTCGAGTTGAAGGATAGGCTTCCAAACTATCTTATGATAGAGTTGAGAAATTTTTAGAAATATGTCTAACTCTTGTTCGATAGTCTTCTTATCGACAATCTTGTTAGATACTCTACGAGCATACCAAGTAGCACAGGATTCATCAACAAAGTATTGACATGGATTGCAATTTTGCAAAAGAGGCACGTGGAGAGGAGGCTTCACCTTTCTTTCTTTGGGGGAGGGGGGGTTATTTTTGGTTCGAGGCATTATGTTTCAGAATGTTGTGAAAATTTGGCAATCAAGAAAAGGTACAAAGTCCAAAAGTAGCTAATAGCTACTAAGCATATTTCTCAACCACACCAACTCACAGGAAAAACACTTTTTCTAAGCTAAAAATGTATTCCTACAAAAACTCCCTTTCACCATTTTGCACACACAATTCGAGCTCCACTTCAACAAAACTGTACAATTATTAAAACAACACCCTAAATGCAATCATCAAGTGGAAAAGGTAAGAGCTAAAGTGGAATGTTTTGTTAAGTAGTAAGAGTAAGAAATGGATAGGATGAAGAAAAGTGCAACGAGAATGAATGAATAAATGAAGTCGATGTATGAAAGTAAATAAAAATGTTAGTGAATGACTAAATGAATTTATATATGCAATATATGGGAAATGAAGTGAAAGAAATAAGTGTCTCACGTGAATGAAAAACATAAAGCTGTGAATGTGAGAAAAATAGAGAATTGACTGTTCAAAAAAAGGCATAAGGATGCCTGACAGAAAGCTAAGACAACCCGTGTGAGTGGTGTATACTGCAGCAAAACAAGGACACAAGAACATACAAGTTACAATCGGTCAAAGCAATTGAATAAAATATATACAAGGACAAAAGAATAAAAGTAATGAAATGACAAATAAAGAAGTGAATAAGATTGAATTGTGTATGCTGTAAATAGTGTGTGCGGTAAATGAAAAGAAGGATGAAACAAATGTATGAAAAGTGCAGCGTAAAGAAACACAAAATATTATGTAGATGAAATACATAGAACAAATGTAGTGTGTGTGATGAACAAGAAAAGTAAAAGCAAAGAATGGAATAAATAGAAGAAATCGAACAAGAAGATGCAAGAAATAAGACCCAATCAACCAAGAAGAAAAAGGGAATGAATAGATAACAAGTAATAGAAATAGCAGATGACAAATGTAAGAAAATTGCAGTCAAAAGAAAAGAAGAGATGCAAGAACATTCTATATGTGCAGTATATGTGGTGAACAGGAGAATGAAAGCATGGCATGGTATAAGAAGAAACAAATGAATAAGTATTGAACAAAAAGAAGAAGACAACAAGAAAAAGAAAAGAAGAAAGGACAAGAACTTCATGAAGAAGAAAATCCACAAACAAAGGAAATGCTCTGGGTTGAAATGCGTGACAAGATGAAGAAGAAGACAAATTACTACACAATTCATAAGATGAAGAAAAAGACAAGACAAAAAAGACAAGAAGAAAAACATGGATGAAGAGGAAAATTGTGAAAGAAGTGAACATTATCAGTATACTAGGCCACCTAGGAAGGCCTGGAATTATTAATAAAAACTATTATTTTTTATAAAATAAAATACAAACAAATACATAAATAAGTAAAAATCAGTTTCAGCTAGGAACTCCCATAAAAATAGAAAAATGAACAAAAATTAGTTCTATGAAGGGAAGTTAAAATACCATAAAATAAAGTATAATAATAGTGTATTAAAATTTCCCAAGCTAACCATTCTCTAGCACTTCAACAAAATGTATAATTGAAGCATACGAGAATTTTAAAAACATCCTAGAAGTAGCAAGAAGGAAAAATAAAGTAGAAAAAGAAAAATAGAAATTGTCTAACCTTGCTAGCCCTAAAAAGAGAAATCATTGCTTTTCACACTTATCGTGGGGTTGTTCTTAGTTTTTTTCGGGAGTGATCCACTTTATCTTGCCGAGATGAACTTGGAGAGTTGCCCAATTTTGTATGGCAAGTTGTAAATAGAGGCTTCTTGATTCTTATGGATGCTTCAATTCCTTGGAACCTTGTATCCATTAAGAAGACCAATTTGCCAACTAAATCTTCAAGAGAAAGCTTTGTAGGATAAGGAAAAGGGGTACGATAGGAGGAAGCTTAAGATCGTGCCATTGGGTAGGCTTGAGGGGTAGCAAGGGGCATTACTTGATTCGAATTGCTCAAAGAAATACTTGAATGGTTCTTCCATCTGGTCTTATACGTGTTATTGTAGGGGTTATTTTCTTACCTAGCATTCCCCATAAAAATACACTTGCTCCAATGTTTACTTACTAGATAACTCCAAATTTTAGCATTCATGATTTGGGCAGCTTCTTCCATAAAATTTGCACTATATCACTTGAGCTTGCACTTGAGTGGGGGTATGCAGCTTCTCCATCTTTTTTGAAAGGGCTTCAAATTTAGCTTACATAGCTGCCATGACATCCATATTATGTATCCCTTATGCCTATGCCTTAGCCCTTGGACTGCTACATTAATAGCTATTCATAGCTATGTTCTCAATAAGATCCCTCAACTCCTTCAGGGTCATAGTGGCTAGAGTGCCCCCGGATACTACGTCCAAAAGCTATTTCATGGAAAAATTCAAACTATTATCGAAAGTTAGCATTTGGAATCCTAAGTCTTACCTGTGATGTAGCACTCCCTCAAAAGTTCCTTCAATCTTTTCAATCTATCATAAAGTGTCTCTCATTCGATTTGGCTGAAAGAAAAGATGTCATTTCTCAACTTTATAGTCTTTAAGAGAGGTAAGTACTTTGCAAGAAACTTTTTTGCTAATTCGGACCAAGTAGGTTAGAGCCTGGATGGAGTGATTTCAGCCATGATTTTGTTGTTTCTCTCAAGGAAAATGGAAATAGGCTAAGTCTAATCGCATTCTCGGATACTTCGTTTAGCTTCAAGGTGTCACAAATTTTGAGAAAGCTGGAAATATGTGAATTTCAATCCTTCTCTAGATGTCTATCAAATTTCACCGTTTGTTGTATTATTTCGATAAAAGTCAATTTTATCTCGAAGTTGTTAGCCTCCACTCGTGGCCTTAATATGCTCAACTCCATCCCCTGATGCAATGGTCTTGCATTGTCTCCTATTGTCCTCTTTTCCTATCCAGTTTTGTTTCTCATTCCATTTCCAACTTGAGCTTCCTCTGCATGAATTCCATCACGGCCACTAAGATTTCCCATATCTCATAATTCTTCAAAGTGAACACCTCTTTGTGTAGTGTGCCTTTGTTACCTAAACCTTCTCAAAGTTCTCTCAAGTTTTGGATCAAAACCTACAATATTTCTATGAATTCTTCTGCTCATGTACAATGGAAACTCTCCTTCAAGAGAACACAGAAAAAATCAATAACCTCAAAAATATTCATTGACCTCAAAATTGTAAGCGAAAAACAAATTCCATGAAAAAGTAGTAACTCTTAAACTCCAAAAGATGGATAAAATAAAATTTGAGTCTAAAATACCTATTCATTTCATAGACAAATAAAAAAAAAATTATTGCTCCCTAAATAACTACTAGTAAAAAATTAGCAGACATAATTCATAAGAGAGCTAAAAATTTTCAACTTCAAAAAGAATGGACAAAGATGAATTGTAAACCGAAGAAGTGTTCCCAAAAGTCCAATTAATCCAACTAAACCATATGCCACATATCCACCTTCAAAATTCTAATTTCAGGAAAAATGAATACAACCTCGGTCACACCAATCCAATTTCCAATTCCCATCCTAAGAAATCTAACAAATAAAATCCACACCATAAATATCCAATTTCAACAAATTACACAATATCATCCTCAAAAAATCAAAGAACAAGATATAAATGAGTGAATAAATGAACAAAATTAAAATTTCTTTGAATCCCAAAAAAATAGATTTTACAACCATAATATAACAATATTCTCGAATACAATTTTGGCCAAAATGAAGTACAATCACAACACATATACAACAGCTATTCACAACAAGTCAGTTATATATGAACGTGTATATACAAATATAAGGCTAAATCAACAAGAATTAATGTTTTTAAAATGTAGCCAAAGTCGTTCCCTATTGGTGGAAAAAACATGATGGGTGGTTTTTGCGTGTATTCGAAATAGTGTAAACAATCCACAAAAATCAAATTTTAAAATTAAAATGCTAAGCACTAAAACCACACATGTGGGCAAGTATATCTATTGCATAGCATAGGGAATAGCAAGTATCGAATCCACAGAAACATAGCAATTTCCACTACTGTGCTCTAATCTCGTTGTCTAGACAAAATAAATTATAAGATAAGGAAATAAATCTAACGATACTAAACCAAACTGCTACCATGGAGCACTTCGGATTCACACTAAAAAAGTCACAAGGATCATCAAGGAGTAATAATACGAGAAAGGCCATATACAAGAAAAAATCAACCCAAAACATGTCAAGTAAAGAGATCATCATTAAGTTCATCAAATCTCAACTGGGGCACAGGTATAAGTTTTTAAGAATACATTTCACTCTCTCTCAAGTTATGAGATTTCTTAAAAAAGTTGAATTAATTGATATCTCTACTTGACTAACCTAACCTAAAAATGTATTACACTCACTTATCACCTAACAGATACCTAGAAACCCCAATATCCCTATCTCTAAGTAATATTAAAAACCCATTGCCTGCCAAGTACTAATCCTTCAATCTCTCTCCCAAGTTAATCAAAGAAAATCAAACATTGGACCGATTAATTTGGTGTTCAAATCCTAACCTCATCTCTTGAAATCATTAAGAGTGAACCAATCAATTGAATAAACCAATCAAGCCCAAACAATCAATCCAACATATTAATGTCCGAGTAGTCAAATTTAAGAATACAAATTCAATAAATCATAATAACAACTCAACACATGAATATAAGTTAGGGTTCATCCATTTAATACAATTACAATCATATAAATCTCAACTTTGATAAAATGTAATACAAAAAAAAAAAAAAAGGAAGAACTTAACTTATGGGCAGAATGTCGAACTTTTTCTTCCGTTGATTTATTGCAACAACCCCCTCTTCTTCTCCTTACTTCTCCAAGAACCTCTATTTCTTGGTAAATCCTTGAGCTCCCTAAGGGATATCTTGGTTTCTAGCCAATAAAGATGTGTTTCTAGGGCTTATAATAGTGTATATATAGTGTATAATCAAGAAAAATTGAAAAAATTGTAGAAATGCATGATCATGCGCATATGAGCGGCCTAAGGAAGAACTTTCCTAGACCGCCTAGTTTTCCAGAGACCAAGTGGCCCAGGAAAGTAGCTTTCCAGGCCACCAAGTACCTAGCTAAGCACAACAAATAAATGGAGTTGGCAACCTAGGAAAGTGAATGATAGTGTTATGTCCTAGAGGCAATCAAATGTATTGTGTATATTATGCATTTATTGAATAAGACAAGATAATCTTTTTCTTTCTTTAATTTATTTATGATTTTGTGTAAAATAACTGTTAGATAAAGTCTAAAGTGCAATATTGTATTAAGGAAATCTTGATAGAGATCATGATGTAAGGTTCCTACTACGTTGTATAGTGTTTGTACTTAAATTATCCCTAGTTATAATATTAATAAGATAGGACATCATTAATACGTTAAGACTAGCACATGTTATACTTCCTAATTTTATCAGGCAGTGGTTCTCATATTTGTGAGTATAGTGATACTCAAAATTAACATGTGAATGCTTGTTACTTGAACAAGTACATTAGATGACCTAGCTATGAGATAATCATATAGATAACTATTTACTACTAGAGATAGAATCTCATCATTGCAATGTACAAGTATCCTTAGACTTAAGATCTTCAAAGCACTTTGTTTGTTGAGCGTTGCACTTTGATTCCAATCTCTGGAGTCCTGAGAAGACCGCCTATCCGATAGATTTTGGGTACAACATGAAGCAAACAAAATTAGTTGAGAAGAACAATAAATGATTCACCACTCCAAATAGTAGGGGTGAATATTTCACGGTCACTTGTAAGAATCACTACTCAAGAAGTCCTTGTCTAAGGGGACTGTGTATAGGAAATATTTTAATTAATACACATGTTGAATAGTGTATTCCGGGAACAGGTACTAAAATATTCAGGCTAGAATTAATTAATATTTTGGAGGGAATTGGAACTAATTCCATACTCCAAACCGAATGGGATATTATATGGTGAAAGGAGTTTATTACATTATTGTTTGCTATTAAAAGGTTCGTGTTGAGTAGTGGTATTCTTTATGGATTTTGATAACATAACACGAAGGTATTTTTTATATGGCATGCCAGATTTTGGATTATCATATTAACAAAAGAAAAATTATTTTTTCTCATGGTGTAGTATTCTCTTCTTCTTCTTCTTCTTCTTCTTCTTCTGTTGTACACACGAACCCTAGTTGCCGAAAATATTCTACTAGCAGAGAATCCCGGTGAGACACGAGTAAAATCCTTGTGTGGATTACTGCTAGAGGGAGCCCTACGCTTAGACTCCAGTGTCTTGTCATGGACGATTGTGGTAAGACTTGTTTCGAACAAGAAATTAGACACTTGTTGGATCGCGCATTAAGAGTAGCACAAAAGAAGGAAAATTTGAAACTACAGTGATGATGCATAAATGTATCATTCTTTCTTTTCTTCCATCCGTTCTTTGCATATGAGTGATCTTTAGGAGGTTTTCTTAGTTTTATTTTTTTTGTGCAATTTAATTGCATGGTTGAGATAACCTACAGTGAAAACTTCCTAGGCCACCACTTGAAAACCCAAAACATATATGCATTCAACTAGGCAACCAAGGGAGCTTGACCTTCCCTTGGCCGTCACCTAAGGCTATGCCTATATATTTACAATGAAGTCGGGGGCTTTTAAGTTCCCTAGCCAGCCATCTTTCTGGATATGTACAACAAAAATATATACTACTTAAAATTACATTTCTTGTTCTAGGTGTAGGATTTCTATCATGCATAATCAGATTAAGCGCAGCGGAAAACAACAAGAAATCCAAGCCATGGATCATGGGTTTGCAATAGAAACGGGGAAAAGGAGAAGATTGCGTCTATTACATCGTGAAGCCGGAATTCAAAATTTTAGAAACAAGAACGCAGGCGCGATCCAGATTATCCAAAACCGTTCACTGCAGCTCAACTGAAGTCCAAGAAAGAACTCCCTCTAATGATAATCCACACAAGGTTGAATGCTCACAATCTCACAATTCTATGCTAGTAGAATTCGGGAGGCTAGGATTTTGATCAAGAAGAGAGACGGCTAGGGTTTGATCAAGAGAGAGGCAGAGAAACGGTTTCTCTGTTATTGCGTGAATAGTCTGTCTCAAACCCTAAGGAAACCGTTTCCTTATATTTATAGATTTATAATTACCATAAATTGCAACTTAGTCCTTCAACGTCCAATTATTAACAAATTGGTCCTTGAAGTTTACTCAATTACAATTAGGTCCCATGAATTATAACAAACTTATAATTCACCTATAAATATATTCCCTTCTCTTAATTAACCCCACAATATTAACAAATAATATATTTGAGCATTCAAACCTTTATTGTGTGTGACCCATTAGGTTTCCTGGTCTTATTGGTAGCATAATATGAATTAATTCTAACAATATTAGAATTAATAATCCTTAATAAAATAAAGGATTAAATTTATTAATTCTCTAATTAATAAATTCATATTTAGCATATCAAGAGCGACATCTAGCAATGACTCTTAACCACACAAAAGTCCAGAAAGTCAAGTGGCTTGACATGAACCTTTCAATAGCAAATTATCAGTGCAATAAACTCCTTTCAACAGACAATATCTCATTCGGTCTAGAGCATGGAATTAGTGCCAACTCCCTCCGAATATTATTAATTCGGCCCGAATATTTTAGTACTTGTTCAAGAAATCCATTACTCGATATGTGTATCAATTGGAACCATTTCCATCACATAGTCGCCTTGGCTAAGGACTTCATGAGTAATGATTTCTACAAGTGGCCTTGAGATATACTCTCCTACTATTAGGAGTGGTGAATCCTTTATTGACCCTCTCAACTACTTTCGTTTACTTTACGTTGTACCCAATATCCATCCCATAGGCGGTCCTAGATAAGACTCCAAAGATTAGAATCAAAGTACAACGCTCGATAAACAAAGTACCTTGGAGATCTCAAGTCTAAGGATACTTGCACACTTGCTATAATGAGATTCTATCACTGGCACTAAATAGTTATCCAAGTGATTATCTCGTAGTTAGGTCATCCAATGAACTTGTTTCAAAACAAGCATCCACACGTTAATCTTGAGTATCCCAATACCCACGGATATGAGAACCACCGCTTGATCCAATTAAGAGATATAACATGTGCCAGTCTTGGTGTATTAATAATGTCCCATCTTATTAATACTATGACTGGGGATTATTTAAGTACAAACACTGCATAGTGTAGTAGGAATCTCACATCATGATCTCTATCATGATTTCCTAAACACTGTGTTGTACTAGGGACTTTATCTAACGGTTTGTACACATATTTAGATATAACAATCAAACTGAAATATAAAGAATGCCTCTTATTAATTTAATATGCAATATACATGGTACAAGTGATTGCCTCTAGGGCACAACATTAACACTAGGCAGCTTAGGGAAGTACTACTTCCCCTAGGCTTCCTAGGTTTTGTGTGATTCTTCAATGGATCTTTATTTTTGCTGCATATTACTCATTTTCATCTTTATCATCTTGAATTGTCATTTTATTCATTTCCTAAAAAAAAAAGAAGATAAAAAAGATTTAGTGAGTGGTGATTGACACCATGATTACCATAATTAATGCACAAAAACACTCAAAAATTTGTACTTAATGAGCCCTCATCAGACCTTCAAGAAGTTAAATTAAGGATCAAGACAAAGAGAGTTGGCAAGCAAAGAGGATCAAAAAAGGGCCAAGAAAACTAAAGCTTGAACAACAACTTGTGTGGAGAGCAAGAGATTGAGAAAATTGGCAATGTGAGGAGCAAAGTACAGCCGGCACCGGCTACACCAAAACAACCTGTGTCGGCTTTGCACGAGAACAAAATTGTTCCTTAGATAGAATATAGTCGGCGCTGGCTGCCCTAGGCCAACTGGCGTCAGCTCACTTCGGTCAGATTGCCCTATTTTGGGCATTTCACTTGTTTTTCTTTATTTTATTAATAATTAAATTCCCTCAAATTCTATATTATAAAACGGCATTTTAGCCTTAGTTAAGAATGAATGGTTGAAATTTCATATGGCATTTTTAAAGTTTATGCAGCTATATGTATACCATTTTGACCCTTTATTCGGAAATTTTATATCTTAAATTGAATCAAAAAGTCTCTTTGGGAGCCTTTAAGTGGTGATCCCTTTTGGGTATGTCCCATAATCATCAAAACCATTCCTAAGGCCTAGTTCTACCTCTTGAATCCAATCAATAAACCCTTCACGATAGATCAATTAGCTTGCTAAGTTAGGTCTTAGATTCATATTAATCTCAAGTTCTTTTTAAAAGTTAAGTTAGTTGTCTAAGTGTTTTTTGTAAGTATTCTTGGTCTCTTTGTTGGACCAAGGGTCTTTGGTTGTGATTTTGAAATCTTAATTCTTAATTCTAGTATTCTAGGTTCCCTATTCGCCCAAATGTCCTGGTATTTGAATTGGGTTAGCTTGTTCTTCATTAAATTTTCTGTTTTAGGTCATATATTAGGTCTTAAAAACTTTAATAAAAATAGCTGCGAAATTCACCTAAAAATCAACCCTAGGAGCTCACATCATGCTTACTTTTTTTATGTAAATATCAAATTATCGACAGTAAAGTCGGGTCAGACAAGACCTCTTTATGCTAATTACTCTAGCTTGGTGCCTCTTGATTTATAACATACACTTGTTCTGCAGGAATTCTATCCAAGAGATTACTATGCATTAAACACACTCAAAAAATGCCATATTTTGGTCTTCCAAAGTATTCTCATAGCTATTTCAAACTCTCAACTGATGAGAGTAGAAAGTTAGAACAAGAAAAGGAAGAGCGTGGAAGAACCAGAGATAAAGAATGGTGGCACACACAATAGGAAAAACTAGGATTTTTTTTTTCGAATAGTTGCAGTTGCACTGTCTTAATTTTTAAAGAAAATCTCTCTAAACCATTTACCTCTATCTCTCACTCTTAACAGCTAGCTACACTAGGGCTTTTAAGCCCTAATGGCCACCTCATTTATTCCTTGGTGGGCCAGGGTTCTCACTGTTAGTGTTTTTTCCCTAGAGGTAATCACATGTATTTTGTATATTGTGCATTATTAAATAAAGTAAGGCATTCTTTATCTTTCAATTTGTTTTATTTATGCATTTATGTAAAATAGCTATTAGATAAAGTCATAAATACGACACTGTGTAAAGGAAATTATGATAGAGATCATGATTTGGGGTTCCTATTACACTGGATAATGCTCATACATAAATTATCCCTAGTCGTACTATTAATGAGATATGACAAGATTAATGTGTTAAGACTAGCACATATTATACTTCCTAATTTGATAAGGCGGTAGTTCTCACATTCGTGAGTATTGTGATACTTAAAGTTAATATGTGGATGTTTGTTACTTGAACAAGTATTTTGGATGACCTTACTATGGAATAATCACATAGATAACTATTTAGTGCTAGTGATATGAGTTATAGCAAATGCACAAGTATCCTTAGACTTGAGATCTCTAAGGTACTTTATTTCCTAAGTGTTTGACTTAGATTCCAATCTCCAAAGTCCTAGTAAGACTATCTATAGGATGGATATTGGGTACAACATGAGGCAAATAAAAGTTGTTGGGAGGATTAATAAAGGATTCAACACTCATAATAATATGAGCAAATAACTCACGGCCACTTGTGGGAATCACTACTCGAGAAGTCTTTGGCCAGGGCAATTGTTTATTGGAAATGGTTCTAATTGATACAAATGATGAGTAGTAGATTTCGGGAACAAATAGTAAAATGTGCAGAGCAAAATTAATTTATTGTTTTGGAAGGGGTTGGCACTAATTCTGTGCTCCAAACCAAACGAGATATTGTAAGGTGAAATGAGTTTATTGCACTTGACTTTCTAGATTTTTGGGTGGTCATGATGTGTTGCTAGATATTGCTCATGATCTACTGAATATGGATTTATTAATTAAAGAATAAATAAATCAATCTTTATTAGAATTAATAAGTTAATTCTAAAATTATTTAGGATTATTAATCTTAAAGATGTTTAGATTAATTCATATTTTGCTACCAATAGGCCAATAAACCTAATAGGTCAGACACAATAAAGTCTTGAGCACTCAATATGTATTATTTGATAATATTATGGGGATAAATTATGGGAAGAGAATAACTTTATAGATGAATTATAAGTTTGTTATAATTCAAGGGCTTAATTACAATTATAAGAACTTTAAGGACTTAATCACAATTAATTAAACTTGGAGTACTTAATGGTAATTATTAAACGTCCTAATACGTATAAGAAAATGGAAATCATTCTCTTTATTTCGGGGAGAAGCTTAGAAACAAGACGTTGTATTTCTTGTGATTGTCTTCTTCTTCTCTTTCATGAAAAACTACCCTAGCCGCAATTAACCCTTATAGAAAAGGCTTTGGTATTACTTGAGCGATCGGGCTTGTGTGGATTTCTGTTGGAGAAATCTCTATTCTTGAGATTTTGGACAAAAAATATTATTCTCAGATTGCATGTATTGCTGGATCACACCATAAAATTGAACAGAAGAAAAAAATTTTGTTTACATAAAAGGCGGCATAAGGTAATTTTTCATGCATTTTTTTTTTACCTCTTTTGATGCATAAATATGATCCTCGACATGGAATTCTTGTTTTTTCCATTGCGCAACAATAATTTTACCTATGAGTTTTGGTTATATTAGCTTGATTGACAAAACTGTTAATATGAATCAAAATATAGTGATTCCATGGACTGACAAACGAAGTGGAATTTATCTAAGTAGATTCATGACTTGAGAAACGATTGAATTTTATTTTATATTCTTTCATGATACGAAGATTACAATTGATTGTGATGAATGCTAAGTGATTCAATATTATGTTTTCAAGATAATTGTCTAGTTACATGAATTCGCATTGTTAAGTTATATTTATTTTTATCTTTATTTATTCTCCTTTTTAGTCTCTTCTTATTTTATTGGCTAAACAATGAAGATTTTGCTAAAGTAAAGTGGGAGCCCAAGTTCTCATGGATTCGATACTTACTGTTCCCTATACTATACGTGTAACACCCCGCTACCTAGGCCCGCCAGGGCCAGGGATGTTGCCCCGTCCAAAGGACAAGGCGTCTTTATAACTAGGACACACAAATATAATAGCGAAAATAAAATGATACTTCAACTTAAAATTTATTACAACCCAAAAGAAATAATAATAGATATAAGAATACTCAAAACAAATCCATAATAAAAATTCATCTGCTCTCAGCTCTCCCTACATTACACAAAATAAATCCTCAGAAAATTCTTCCAAAGCAGACAATATATAGCTACTCATGCCCACAACAAGATGGACTTGAAATCATGATAAAATGGTGGTGAGACATAAATCTCAGTAAGTCCGTGTGTGCTTCAGGTGTTTAGTGAAAATAGTTCGTGGATGCAAAGTGTGAAACCTTTATAAGAGAAATATTGGCAAGCAATAACATTAGTAAAAAAAAAGAGTGGCGTTTTGGCTTTTCCAGCCATACATAAGTAATAAAATCAACCATTCGAAAGAAAGGGATATGGGTTACCACACGTTGGGCCCCATAACCGGTCAGAATGCCGACACCTTGTGCAGACTGAAAAAGCAGTAGGTGATCGGCCTACTGGGCAAGATACTCCTCCTTCTCTATACCCAAACAACAACCGCGTGTCCATTTCGGCAAACCACAGTTACTTGACTGAAAACAAACTGCTAGCTCGGACCGGCATGACTCACTAGACTGACATCTTATCCGGGAAGGACTCACCCCTCAAAGGTGGCCACCTACTAAGAGACTTACCCTAACCCTTCAAAGACTAGTCCTAGTAGTCCACCCTTATTGAGTACTCAACGACGTTTCCCACTTGGGATAAAATGAACAAAACACTATTCCACATGAAAATGGCAATTTATGGGTTTTCCAAAGTCTTTAACCAAATCAGTTTTAGAAAGAGTTTGAGTTTGAGTAAATCTACTCATTGGCTTTTAAATAATTCGAATGTTTGAAATAAGAAAGGATTTAACCCTCAATTGCCTTTACATAAATGAGTGTCCATGCACTCTACACTTGGCTTCCCATAATAAATATTTTGCATCAATCAGGTTTTATGCAGGAGCTTACCTGATTCTTGCTCACAATAACAAGGTCTCCAACGGCAAACCTAACCCCACATGGGCAAATACAAATCACAATCAATTTCAAGCCACAAACTACTTCCTTAATTTTAAATCGACTCAACTTACTACTACCATGATCCTAGTGTCCCAAGCTTTAAGGTTAAACAATAAGTAAATAGGTTTAAGAGTTGACCCTAGCACAATTATTTAAAATAATTAATGGTTTGGGAAATAAATTTAATAAGTTGAAAGCTTAAATCTTGTTAGGGAAAATTTAGAGTTTATTTGATCAAGAGTTCTAAGTAGTATTAAATAAAATATTGATTTATTAATAATTTAGTTGTTAGAAAATAATTGGTAGCTAAAATTAGTTGAAAATAAATTTAATGAGTCTCACTTGAACAATATTAAATAAATTCTTAAGGTGTTTTGATTAGAAGATAATAGTTAAATTTTTTGTAATATATATTCTACTAATTGTAATTATTTTCATAAAGGCTTTAATTGATCTCATTATATTAAGTAATATATACATACATACATATATATATATATATTATTTTTCTAGCAAAAATCATTATTTGTTTGACTAAAATATTCTTTATATATATGACAATCCAAATCTACCCTTCCTAGGGTTTTTTTTTTTTTCGAAAATACTAAGAGAAATTATTTTATTGAATATTTTATTCATGAAGTAAAAATTTGTTTGGGGACAACTAGATCATGATCAAATTCCTATGGCTAATCACAATCAATACATACACAATCATTTAATTCATCAAATCATCCAAATCATGCATACAAGCATAGATCTCAATTTATCAACACATGATCTAACCCCTACTAGCATAAATATGATCATGGCTTTAATATTAATCCATCATGAATATAAACCCTATTCACCAAAGGTGACATAATCTCTAGCATACTTCATCACATATACTACTTATGACATGCATCAACCTCAAATCATCATATAATCATCCAAGACAATCATTCCATGCATAAATCCCATCTCTTTCACAATCATACATATGTTCATACTTCAATCTCAACAATATATATATAAATATATATATATATATATATATATATATATATACTCAAATCCTATCACCATCCACCTATTGTCATTATCACCCTAAAGACATGCTTCTAGAGTTTAAAAGAAGGATTGATGGTACTTACTTGATTGATGAATGCCTTGAAGGAGTTTAGAGTAGATCTCAACTCCTAGGTGTCTAACTTTGTCCAAAGGAGATGGCGAGAGCGTGATTATGGAGAAGAAGTCATCCGGCCAAGGAAGAGGAGTTTCGGCCGTGAGAGAGAGTGAGGGAGAGAGAGAGAGAGAAGAAGAGATCCTTAATATGTTTATTCACATAGGTTCTCACTAGAGATCATGTTTGGAGAAGATGAAGTTGATAGAGTAAATTTACCTTGAAGATGTTATTGTCCTTCACAGAAAAATCTGCTTTTGATCCGAAGTAGCATGATGATTTGAGGAATTTGATGTTAATAATGGTGTTGATGGACTCATAACAGTGAGTAGGTCAAATCTGGAAGTTTTTGAGATGGTTTGGAGGGTATTAAGTGTAGGGAAGAGGTAGGTGTTCTTGGTGTAGTGTGTGTGTTCTTCGAGATTGAGAGATTTCGAGAGGTGGTTCTTGTGCAGCTGCCGAATTTTTGTAGGGTTTAGGGAGTTGTTTCTCTGATTTGGAAGATAAAAGGAAGGTTTAGTTGTCACAATCCTTGGAGAATATTTTTAGGAAGTGAATTTGGAAACTAAATATTCTAGGATATCTTGATAATTTGGAGAGCTTAGAAGGTCTCCTATGGCCGACTGGTTGAGCAGCTTTTCTGAGGAATTAAAGCTGATTCAAGGTGGCTTATGGTGGCTGAAACTAAGGTGCACAATTATGTAGAAGATGTCTGGTCATTTGAGTAAGATATTATGGAAGGTTGCTAAACAAGGATGGCTGGAATTTTGGAAACCAATCAAGCTAAATTCAGGGATTTGTTGGAGAGATTTTCGGACAGCCATTGCTGAATTTCATGCAGAAGCTTGTGGGAAACAATGGAGCTCTATTAATGGAGGTTTAAGAAAGGTTTTGACAGATTAAGGTTGGTGTTTCGGCTAGAAGAAAAATAGGAAACCAAGCTGGAAATTTGGACTGCCCAGTATTTCGCTGAACAGGAATTTTTCTGGGCAGATTTTCGGCTGCCACTTCCAGCCAATTTGAAACGAGTTTTGAAGGGAATTTCAGAGGTATTCAAGGCTGGTTTCTGGCCTTCTTCATGAAGGAAAATCATGTCTAAGGTACTGAACAAGATCTTGAAGAAAATAGCTTGGTTTTGGACTCTCAAAACTGTTTTTCGTATAGGAATTATTTCCTATTTTGCTCCAGCTTTGAGCAGTCCGAAATTGGTCAAGAATTTTCAGGTTTCAAACTGATCCTAAAGATCATTTTTCTGGCAGCATTTGGGAGGGAATTTTAGCTAAAAATTTCGACATTTTGAAGGTACAACAAGCTGGAAAATTTCAGCTCATGCCATGAAGGAAGATGAACTAGTCTAAAGTGAAATTTTAGCAAGCTTACTAGAGGGATTTTTCCCCTTGGAATTTCCCACCATTCTTCCACATTTTTCAGACCATGAGAAGCCTTTTACTAGGGCATTTTCATCCCACAAGATCACAGCATTTTACTGAAATTTCTAGAAAGAAAATGGATATAACATCTTGATCAAACTAAGAAGTTGAAACCTAAGGAAAACCAAAGATCAAGGGAAAAAGAATTCCCTTTAGGAAATTCGAGTAGGGCAAAAGAGTGGAATGAGAATACTCCTAGCATGTCTCTCGTAGGACATCATCCCTACCTTACTCTAAGCTCCTAAGACCAAAATTTCCTCTACTAAGCAAAAATAAAATTTAATCTAGCTAAAGCTTCTATGAAGGAATTTGAACCCAAAACCTCAAGAATTAATTCCAAAGCTCTAACCACTAAACCACAACAACTCTTGTTGATATTTTCACTAGAAAATTATTTTCTATTCAATCTACAGGCAATCTCCCTATTTTCACCTCGGGCAAAAATTAGCATCTTGCCCCTCTCATACAATACTCACCAACAAGACTTCAAGACAATAAAATTCGAATCCAAAACACATAAAAATCATATGAAAATATATTTAACCATAAAATAAAATATGATATGCATCCCACCCCCTTACTCTAAGGTTGGTTTTGACTGGGGTTTCACAATACGATATATATACTTGCTCGTATGTATGGTTTTATTGGTTGACATTTTAATTAAACTTAACTGATTGTGTAATTTGTTGGTAATATGGTTTACACTAAAAAACATGCATCAAGTTTTTGGTGCCGTTGCCGAGGATAGGCACTAGCAGAAACACTCGAGTCTTGTTGATTTAGCCTTTTTTGTATTTTTAGATATCACTAACTTTTGTGTTTAGGTAATTTGTGAATATTTCTAATTTGTGTATTTTTCTTTTCTTTGTTTTTCTATTATGTTTGGTTTGTTTTTATTTTTATTTTTATTCGATTTCTTTTTTATTTTACTGTGAGCACGAGATTGACATCGCCATGGACAATTATTTTGGGCACAAGAACAAATGAGCTATAATGATGATAGATTGGCAAATTTGCAAGCTCAGATTGATGCTTTTTGTGAGACGTCACTTGAAGCCTCAATGCTTTCTTTTGTTGCCAATACAAATTTAGCTGTTATGTGGCATGAAGAAGCATCCTAACTGATGAGCCATCAAGAACACAACTAGCCAAGTTGGTTGAAAATACCATAAAGGCCCATACGATTGACGAAGAGGATCCCCAAGGAAATGAGAGAGGATACGAGGAACAAGTGCACAATGTAGAAAGGGAGGTATTTGATTCTAGTCTATTTGCTAATAACTCTAATCTCCCTTTGTCACATAATTTATTAGGTTCCTCGGAATCCTTGGAGCACAATGGTCCAAAAGATGTTGTTTCAGTTTAACATACCTCAAGGAGTTGGATCTTTCAATGCTACATCATAAGAAGTCCTTGGAGTATGGTGGTATTTTCTACCATTCACCCCATCTAAAGGGAGGTAATTTAGTATTTGTAGATGTATTGAAAAGTAAGGATTTCTTGATCCCATCTTTAAGAACTCAAATACTAAGTTTAATGGGGAACTCTAAATATGAAAATTATTTTGAAGGAAAAAATGACGATTTCAAATTTGATGCATTCTTTAGATTCCATGCACATTCATATGTTGAAAAAGTTATTTGTGGGTCTAAAGGAATGTTATAGAATAAGGTTCATGTGTTTTGTTTTACTGAGAAAAATTATTTTCATGACCATGGTTCTTTTCAAAAACCTCCATTCTTTCTACACTCATCTTGCCTATTTTCTGATTTGAGCTTAAACGTCTTTGACAAGCGTTTGATGAGGAAGCATGGTGGGTGGAAAGAGTTTGTATCTTTGTATGTTGTTAGGAGTTGTTAGGTGTTATTGGTTGGGTATCTCAAGCTCATATCATATATGGCGCAACAGAAGAATAAAACGAGATACCATCCTAGGACTCGCATATGTGTGGAAAACAAGACATAAATAGATCAAAGATAACAGCTTTTTATCTTTGTTTGATCGTCTGAAGAACAAAAGCTTTCTTCTGCAAGTTGAGGCACGATCTAGCAATCCCCTTGATCAAACTCCACGAGATTTGAACGTCTAACCACTATAATCACAGTATGTGATTATCTTTAACAGAAATCCACACAGAGTATACAATCAAGCAACAAAATATTTCTGTGCTAGCAGAAAAATATGGTGGCTAGGGTTCTTCATGTTTTCAGCAAAAGGAGAGAGAGAGAGAGAGAAGAAAAAGAGAATGTCATGTATTGACTAGGGTTTCCATTTTTTCAAAACCTCAGCTAGGGTTTCCAATATGTCACACATATAAACTGAAAAAACCCTGCTAAAATTGAGAATTCTAATCTTATTAGAATTCCCTAATTGTAATTGCTAACATCAAATTCTCACAATTACAATTCGGACCATAAATTATAAGTAATTATAATTTGTCCACAATAACTTCTCTTTATCTGAATTAATCCCACTATGTTATCAAATAACATCTTGAGTATATAAAATCCTCTATTGTGTGTGACTTATTAGGTTTCCCAGTCAATTGGTAGCGAATATGAATTAATCTAAACGTCTTTGAGATTAATAATCCATAATTAATTAGAATTAATCATATTAATTCTGATCAGGATTGGTTTATTAATTCATCAATTAATACCAATATCATGAGCGGTATATAGCAATACATTATGACCACCCAAGAGTCCAGGAAGTCATGTGGCTTGACATGAACCCTTCAATAACAAACTTCAGTGCAATTAACTCCTTTCACCATACAATATCTCATTCGGTTTGGAGTACGAAATTAGTGCCAACTCTCTCCAGATTTAATTCTGGCCCGAATACAATAGTACGTGTACCCGAAACCCACTACTCTAGATGTGTATCAATTGGAACTATTTCCAATACACAATTGCCATGGCCAAGGACTTCTTGAGTAGTACTTCCTACAAGTGGACGTGAGACATTCGCCCCTACTTTTAGGAGTGGTGAATCTTTTATTGACCTTCTCAATTATTTTTATTTACCTCACAATGTAGCAATATCCATCCCATAGGTGGCCCTCGATCGAGCCCAGAGATTGGAATCAAACTTCAATGCTCAACAAACAAATTACCTTGGACATCTCAAGTCTAAGGATACTTGCACGTTTGCTATATTGAGATTATATCACTGGCATTAAATAGTTATCCATGTGATTATCTCATAGCAAGGTCATCCAATAAACTTGTTCCATTAACAAGCATCTATGTGTTAACTTTGAGTATCTCAACACTCATGGATATGAGAACCACCACCTGATCAAATCAGGAAGTCTAACATATGTTAGTCTTAACACATTAATGATGTCATGTCTCATTAATACTATGACTAGGGACTATTTAAGTACTAACACTATATAGTGTAGTAAGAATCTCATATTATGATCTCTATCATGATTTCCTTAACACGGTGTTGCACTAGGGACTTTATCGAAGAGTTATATTACATAAAAGTAAACAAAAGAAACTATAAGATAAATAATGTCTTTTATTAAAATAAAATGTGTCATATACAATGTACACGTGATTGCCTCTAGGGCACAAAACTAACAAACTCCCATTTGCACTATAGCCAATCATTCATGTATCTAGTATCGAATGACTCAACATGACAATCATGTTTCTTTTGGGATAGTGCTTTTGTAAGCGGGTCAGCAAAATTCTTATCCATGGGAACTCTCTCTATTTTTATTTCCTTACCTGCTTCAGAAGTGGCTATGTACTCAGCTTCTGTTGTAGAGTTTGCAAAAATCTCTTATTTGGAACTTTTCCAACTTACTACCCCTCTGCACAATGTAAACATGTTGCTGGATTATAATTTGAGATCATCTTAGTCAGATTGAAAACTGGCATCGGTATACCTGTTTATATTCAAATCATCTTCTCCATATACTAAGAACATATCCTTACTCATTCGTAAGTACTTCAGGATGTTCTTTACAGCCACCCAATGACCCTTACCAGGTTCAGATTGGTATTTGCTTGTCAAACTGAGAGCACAAGATACATCAGGTCTAGTACATATCATAACGTACATGATAGATCTAACTGCCGAGGCATATGGAATCTTAGTCATGTGATACCTTTTAACTTGTGTCTAGGGTGACATCGGTTTTGAAAGGCTTACGCAATATGACATGGGTAAGAATCCCTTTTTGGATTGATCCATGTTAAACCTCTTTAGTATTATGTATGTATGTAGATTGCGAAAGACCTAGTAACCTTTTGGATCTATCTCTATAGATCCTTATTCCGAGAATATAGGTTACTTCTCTAAGGTCTTTCATGTAGAATTGTTTGGACAACCAAACTTTAACCATTTCCAAGACAAGTATATCGTTTCCCATTACCAATATGTCATCTACATAAAGCAATAAGAAAATGATTGCACTCCCCCTAACTTTCTTGTATACATAAGGCTCATCCATGTTTTGAATGAAACCAAACACTTTGATTATTTCATCAAAATAGATGTTCCAACTCCTAGAAGCTTGCTCAAGTCCATAAATGGACCTTTATTGCTTACACACCTTTGTGCCATCACTGGATGTGAAACTCTCAGGTTGTGTCATATACACTTCCTCAGTCAGATTTCCGTTTTGGAAAGCTATTTTCACTTCCATTTGCCAAATCTCATAATCATAATGAGTAGCAATGGCTAGGAGTATTCTGATGAATTTTAACATGGCTACTGGAGAGAAAGTTTCGTCATAGTCAATCCATGTTGTTGACGGTAACCCATCGCCACTAGACGTGCTTTATAGGTAACTAAGTTACCATCCATGTCCGTTTTCTTCTTGAAAATTCTCTTGCACCCAATAGGTTTAATTCATTTGGGTAGATCAACCAAAGTCCATACTTGGTTGTCGTACATGGAATCCATCTCTGACTTCATCGCCTCAAGCTATTTTCTAGATTCTGAACTGTTTAGAACACACTTGTAGATAGTAGGCTCATCTTCATCTATGAGCAATATGTCATTGTGGTCACTAATAAGAAATGTATATCTCTCAGGTGCCACACGTATCCTACTAGATCTACAAGGTTCCTGTGTATTAGAAGGTTCATCTATTCTCTCAATAGATGTGGGTTAGAAGGCTTATCTTCGTTTGTTTGATCTTCATGAATTTCACTTAGTTCAATCTTACTCCCACTGTCCCCTTTGAGCATGTGCTCATTCTCTAAGAAGACAGCATGCTTCGATACAAATAATTTATTTTTAGAGGGTATGTAGAGGTAATATTCGAATGATTCTTCCGGATATCGCACAAATAAACACTTGTCAAACTTACTATTACGTTTTTCTGACTGTGGTCTTTTAACAAAGGCAGGACAATCACATACTCGCAAGGGAGATAACTTTAGTTTCTTACCAAAGAACATCTCAAATGGGGTAGAATCAACCATTTTTGTCGGAACTCTGTTTAGTATATAAACAAAAGTTTCTAGTGCATGCCCCTAAAACGATTTTGGTAGGTCTGCAGAAGCCATCATGGTTCGTACCATGTCTAGAAGGGTTCGATTCTTTCTCTCAGATACACTGTTATGTTGAGGTGTATGTGGTGGAGTCCATTGAGATAATATCCCATTATCTCTAAGATAATTCAGGCACTCTTGGCTCAAGTATTCTCTTCCTCGATCAGATCTTAGAGTCTAAATACTTTTGCTAAGTTGTTTTTCTATTTCATTCTTGAAATCTTTGAACCTTTCAAAGACCTTAGATTTGTATTTCATTAAATACAAATACTCGTATCATGAGAAATCATCGATAAACGTTATGAAATAGTTATAACCTCATCTTACTTTTATTGATATTGGGCCATATACATCAGAATGAATGAGTTCTAATAACTCCTTAGCTCGTTCTCCTTTTCCTAGAAAATGAGTTTTAGTCATTTTGCCTAGTAAACAAGATTCGCATGTGCCATATAATTCATAATCAAATGACCCAAAGTCACCAAGCTCGTGTAACTTAGAAACACGATTTTCGTTTACATGGCCCAAACAACAATACCACAAGTAAGAGGTGTTAGAGTTATTCATTTCGGGTTTCTTATTGTTTATATTGAGAACTGGATTATCCAAGTCTAGAACCATTAACCAGAGTTGCTAAACCATAATGAATATCATTTAATGAAAAAGAACAGTATTTATTCTTAAATATAAAATGAAATCCATTTAAGTCTAAACACGCAAATGAGATAATATTTTTCAATAAAACTGGTACATAATAATAGTTTTGCAGTTCAAGAATTAATCCCGAAGGCAGGTTGGGCTCGTATGTCCCCACAGCAAGTGTAGCAACCTTTGCCCCATTTGCAGTACGTAAGTCCACATCTCCTTTCTCTAGCCTTCTACTACTCTTTAGTCCCTGCAAGTTATTGCACAAAGGAGATCCATATCTGGTATTTAATACCCATATCTCATTTTTAAAGGCAGTATTTATCTCAATCATAAACATACCTGGAGAAGAAGTAGAAGTGCTTGTAAGCTTCTCCTTCTGCTTCTTGTCCTTAATGGTCTCCAAGTAGGCTTTGCAGTTGCGCCTCTAGTGGCCCATCTTCCCATAATAATGGCATGGGCCTTTGGTAGCTACGTCCTTCTTCTTCACACCACATTTGGGCTTCATAAGAGGTTTCTTCTTCTTTTGAACTTTCTTCTTAGAAGAAGATTCTACCATTAAAACTGTATTGGAATCCTTCTTCATGGAGGACCCCACAGTTTTGAGAAGATTGATCAACTCAGGAATGGTGGACTCAATCTTGTTTATCTAATAGTTAATTATAAATTGTGAGAAACTATTAGGCAAAGACTGTAGAATTAAGTCAACACTTAAGTCATGATCCATTGCAAACCCAAGAGATCCAAGCTTCTCAATTAAGCCCAACATCTTCAGCCCATGAGTGCCCATAGAAGAACCCTCTGCCATTTTCCAACAGAATAGTTGCTTCAAGATCTCATATCTCTCTATTCTGGCTTGGCCGACAAATAGCTCTCGAATATGTAGTATAATCGATTGAGCATCCATATGCTCGTACTGTTTTTGCAACTCGGGAGTCATGGATGCCAACATAATACATGATGTTGTATCACTATCCTTCTTATGCCTTCTGTGGATAACATGCTCATCAGCATGAGCATCTTAAGCTGGTGGTGGCGGAATAGGAGCATCTAGCACGTAGAACAACTTTTTCAATTTGAGAATGATTCACAATTTTCTATACCAGTCGAGATAGTTTGATTTGGTTAACTTGTTGGGTTCTAGTATGCTACGTAGGTTTAAGTTTGTAGACATGATGCAAGTGACCTTGACGTAAAGATAGAGATCATTAGTTACTTGTATATGCACATGATATGCAAATAATTAGGACTTTAATTAAACGCATATTTACTCCATTATTTTACTCAAACCAATTCCCCTACTACTGATTCGAAAAAGCTCGTTGGAAGCTTTCCTAGTGGACCGGTATCCAAATTCCTCAAGAATAACCTTGGGTTTACCCAACAAGCCACCATTGAGTTCATTGGTAGGTATCCAATACCAATTACATTGTATGTAACTACTGGATCATTGGCTGATTAACAGCTTTTAATCTTAAAGCCTTTTGGGCTACCTTAATTTTTTCTCTAAATTTCTTTATGCTTGAGTTTGCCCAATCGGGATAAAGAATTTAGTTAAACTCAACCAATTAATCAGGAATTTAATTTCGAAGGAATTTAACTCCATAGCTTGAACATGCCCAATGTCAAGTAGGCTTGGGTTTGCACAACAACATGGACTTGAAAAAGGACTCTCATTCTTATTATATTAATGGAAGGAATTATGTTTAATATTAATTGAGGGATTTGTTCCTTTTAGTGATTTCGTTGAATGACATGCAAAAAAAATCAATAAATCACATAATTGATAATCATGGTAATAAAGCGATTACATGGTATGGTTATGTACTTTGCCTAAATTAATTTTTTTGAGCCATAAAAGAAATTAATGTAGTTAACCCTATGTGTTCATGCATGATTTAATTAAAAGGTCTTACCTTCTCGCCTTGTTTTGGTTGCCATCTTGAAAATTATCAATTTCATCAAGTAATTATGGTTGCATTCTCATGCATCCGGTTGTGAAAATCAAAGCATGAAGTCGTTTTCAATTGTTAAACCCTTGGAATGGATTTATGATGTGAAATCTATTTTTGGGAAAGGCATTATTTTGGGAAAATGATATAGGTCATTGAAAAAATGCATTAATCTCTGGCATTGTGCTATATGATTCTTGAGTACTCAAAGGGTCTATACATTTATACTAACTTGCCTGGGTTTGAGAATGCTGTCCAATTGGTGGCCACCTTTGGACTATGATCTCTTTCTGCATAAGGTGCAAGTATTTGATGTTTAGCCATCCTTAGCTAGCAATACATTTTCTTATCATGGAAACAGAGGATGGGTCTAGGTCACTTGGGTCACTAGGACCATAAAGGCGGTAGGATTATAAAATCCTATCGGGTCAATTGGACCAAGGACCAAATATAAAGGCGATAGGATCATAAATTCTATCTGGGTCATTGTGACCAACTATTTTTATTAACAAAACTTATTTTATAAAAATAACGTGTTACTAGATAAACATATTCTGAAAGTACACATATTTTCCCAAAAACATTAAATGAGTTTCAATTTAAAAAGTTTTAATAAAACTGATGTTGGGTATCTCATTGGATAAACTAATAGTTACACCAGTCATTCTACATACTATATTCATGCATCCCAAAAGTAGTTGTTTTTTTTTTTTAATTACACAAGGCAAACTATAGGACTTATTGAGACACACACACACACACACACACACACACACACACATATTACATATATCTCACACAACTTTCTCATATGTTCCAGGTATATTTTGTGGACCTTGGACTTGTATAGACGTAATACTTAAAGAAGATAGTTGATGTATGTTGAACATATTTACCTTAACATTCGAGTTTAGATCCAAGAGGCTTTTTGTATTAGAAATATGTAACAACAAATAGTTTGAGATTCTCATCAATTTCCTTTAGAGTTAGTTACATCTTTTAATTAATTTATTTATTGTCTTATATCATTAAAAAGACCTCTTGTCATTTTGACGAAGCGACATTCGAAACCATTTGGGCCCTATGGTGTGGGATGTTACATATAAAGATGAAATCTTGAACAAAAATTTGTGTAGAAGGCCAGAGAATGGAATTAAGGCCTGAAGATAGGAGAAAAGCTGGTTGTTGGAGTACAAGGACCAATTGGCGCCGGCCTAACATGTGAAACCCCCACCTAAAGCCAACCTCAGAGTAAGGGGGTCGGGATGTATATCATATTATTCTGCATAAAAATATATAATTTTTGAATGATTTTATATGCTTTAGAATTGTGATTTATAGGTTAAAAGATTTAGTTAGCGTATTGAGTAGGAAGGATAAAACGGTAATTTTGCTTGAGGTCAAAATAGAAAGAGGGCTTGAGGTTTAAATAAGAAGAATATTTGAGTGAGAAAATAAGAGCAAGAGTTAGTGTGATTAAGTGGTTAGAGCTTTGTGAATTAATCACTAAGGTCATAACTTCAAATCCCATCACTTAAGTTTTATTCATGATTATCTTAGTTATGTTGGAATTTTAGTTTTCTTACATTCCTTAAAGATAGGAATGTTGTCTTAGGGGAGACATGAAGAGAATTTCTTAATCCTATCATCATGTTCTAAAAAGAATTCTAGAGCAATTCTTGTCCTTTAATTACCTCTAGCTTTGTCCTAACATCTTCACAATTTAAATTATTCAAAATTCATTAAGTCTCATCTTTTAATTCAAAAAAATTCTGTGATGATCTCCTAGCTTTGAATTTCGAAAACCAATCATGGAAGTTAGAGGGTAGACCAAAAATAGGAGAGAAGTTAGGAAGGGTTTCCAAGGGAAATCAATCACCATGGTAGGACCTTTTAACTCATCTTCATAGTGTTCATGATTTCAGTAAAGAAAACCTAGAAATTTTCTAGAATTTTGAGTAGTCCAGCTTTTGAAAAACTTAGCCTGTTTTGTTGTTCATTTTCTGCTAGAAAAATGACCAATTCATGTAGCTTGGAGACTAAAATTTCTGTGCAAATTCGGACTGAATAAAACTACGCAAAACCAGAAAATTTCCGTGTAGTTTCGTTGCACATCAAGCTGAAAATGAAGCTGTTTTTCTTGTCACCAATCCAGCAAAACTCCTCTGCTTTTCCTCCAGAAAGAAGGTTGGAAACTAACCTTAAAAGACCCTTAAACACCCCTCAAAACCCTCTGCAAATCGGGCTAGAGAATTGCAAAAATTCTGCATAGAAAATTCAGCAAACCTTCGAACCTTAGAACACCTTGAAACCAGAAAAATTCCAGTTTTGTCTCCCTAGGCCTAGGCCAAAAAACCACCTTCACACCTCTATAAAATGGACCTTATGCAGCCATGAACTGAACACCATTAACCTCTCCCCTTGCCTTGAATACTTGAACTCCATAATCAGACCTCAAAAATCTCCTAAGATCACTCTATCCAAAACACATTTGAACTTTAAAAAAATCCCAGAATTTTGCTCCATGAAAACACTCTTGTATTAAGCTACTAAACCAGAAATTCCTCTGCCATTAAGCACTAAATTTTGGCCAGCCTTAAAGCCTAAACAACCTCCATTCATTTCAGCAAAGTAGCTAGTCCAACCGGCACCATTGAAGAACAAAGAAACCTGCATCAATCAAACACCATTACCTTATCCAATACCTCAAACAACTCCACAATTTCCTCCATTTGAATTTCAAACAAAATAAGATTAATCTCTTCCCCTCTAGCTGAAAACCGAAACTCCTAATTCCCCTAAACCATTCGGCCAACACCATTCCAGATTTCATGCAACACCTTTCTCAAACTCTCTCAATTTTCACCAAGAACACACACTACATTCCCTCAAGCCAAAACCTACCCTAAACACCTCCAATCACTCTCAAATACTCCAGTTACTCCTACATAATCCCTAGTGTTCATTTCTGGTATTTATAACACAAAATCTCGCAACAAAGAAATTTCTATCGGATCAAAAACCAGTTTTTCCTTGAAGGTCTCAAGAACATTATCAAGGTAAACCAAGAACAACTTCTTGTTCATCCTCTTCCATTCAACCTTCAATGTACCATACTAATGCTCTCTCTCTCTCTCTCTCTCTCTCTCTCTCTCTCTCTCTCTCTCTCTCTCGGCTGAAATGGTTGATCAACGACCATGGCTGTTTTTTTCCTTAGACAACTCAAAACTCTCAATCGCACGTGAACCTTCTTTAGTCTTCATCGAAGGAATCGACAATCAAGTATTTTTCCCTTAATCCTCCTTTTTAATTCTGATTTCATGTCTCCTAGGTGTTGATAGGAAGGATAGAATATGAATGGAGGATTGAATGTATGAATGTGAATGAAGGAGTTGGGGTTAGGACATGAGAATGGTTGTATATGAATAAGCTATATGAATTTTCTTGGCAATCAATGGATGTTCATCATGTCTTATAAGAGTTATGGATGTTTAATGCATGTTAGATGTTATGATACCTTTGGTGAATAGGATTTTTATGTTCTTGTTGAAGCCATGAAAGATGAATATGCCTAGTAAGGTTTTGACCATGTGATAGTATGTGTTGATTTAAGCTTATGTTCATGAATGGATTGGTTTATTGTTTGATGATTGGAGAATGTGTTCATGAATCTTGTTTAGCAGTAAGAAAATCATGATTATTTTTTTGTTAATCCTAGGTTATTTTTATTAACAAATTTTATTACCTTAGTTAAAATTACTACTATATTTTTTTAAAAGGTTTCAAAATCCCTAGGAAGATTTGGAAATGGAATATTAAATAAAATGTTAATATTTTATTAGTCAAATAAATAATATATTTCGTTAAACATTATATATATATATATATATATAACAAAAAATAAAATCTTTAAAATAAAATAGTAGAATTAATTAATGACCTTGTAGGCCATGGTTAAAACTTTTACCTATATTCATAAAAATTATTTAAATTAAAATTTATTTGTTATTTATTAATAAAAAAATTAATATAATTCATTAATTTTATTTATTATTTATTAATTATTAATTAAAAATTAATTGTAATTTATTATTAATTTATAATAATACTATTTAAAAATTACCATTTACTAATATTAATTAAGACTTGGTATTATTCAATATTTAAACACTAGTTTATTTATTAATAATAATACTCAAGATTTACTATTTGAACCTAGTTATTTTAACTTATCAAGCTAGATTTATTTTATAAAATCATTTATCATCTAGCCTTAAAGCTCAAGACATTAAGGTCATGCTTAGTAATGGTTGTAACTAGTTGAACAAGGAATTATTTAAGGAAAGTATAGCTCGAATACAACCTTATGCTTTGTGTTTACCCCAAGCGGGGTTAGGTTGACCTTGGAGGATTTTTGAATTCAAGTAAAGGATCAAGTAAGCTGCTGCATGGAGACATTTGAAGACAAAAAATTATTATGGCAAGCCAAATTCAATGTGTATGAGAATTCGGTTGTAAAGGTAATTAAGCACTACTTTTTTCGTTTTTATTTTAGTCAAGCAAATAATTTGAAAACTAAACAGGCAGTTTTACTCAAAACGCTAAACTCTTTCTAAAACTTAACTTTGTCAAGAATTTTAGAAACCCTTAATTGCTATTTCCAAGTAAATCGTTGTATGATTAATTTACTCCTAAGTGGGAAAAGCAACGTTGAGTACTCAATAAGGGTAGACTATTAAGACTAGTCTTTGAAAGGTTAGGGTAAATCTCTCAGTAGGTGGCCACATCTGAGGGATGAATCCTTCCCGGATAGGATGCTAGTCCGGTAAGTCATGCCGGTCTGAGCTAGCAAGTTTCAGTCAAGTGGACTATGTATTTCTGAAGTGGACAACCGGTAAGTTTGGGTGTAGAAATGGAGGAATATCTCACCCGGTAGGCCATACACCTACCTTTTGTTAGCATGCTCAACGTGTAGCATTCTGACCATTATATGGTCATAGGGTCCAACGTGTGGTAATACATGACTACCTCTTTAGGTGGTTGTATTTATTGTACACGTGTATGGTTTGGAAAGCAAAACACCACTCTTTATTTTAACATATATTTAATGCTTGCCAACACTTTTTCTTATGAAGCTTTTACAACTTGCATACATGAAATGTTTTATCTAAAACATTCAAAGCCCACACGGGCTTACTGTGATATTTATCTCACCACCATTTATGCCATGTTTTTATGTCCATCCTACTATGAAGGTCATTAGCTAGATTGTTGCTGGTGATTTTGAAGACTCTTTGTTATTTTCTTTACGTGATGTTTTTGAGAGATTGTAGTAGACAATTTATTTTGGATTTATTTATGTATTATTGGGTTGTAATAAGTTTAATTTTAAAGTATTTATTTTATTTTATTTTATGCGACCTAGTTATAAAGACCCATTGTCCTATGGACGGGGCGACATCCCTGGCCCTATTGGGCCTAGGTAGTGGGGTGTTACACAGCACTAGAACAAAATGTTTCATTCACAGAATACAATCGACACCAGCTGCACTAGGCTAAGCCGACACCTGCCCACTTTGGGTAGATGCCTTATTTTACTGGTTTATTTTGTTTAGCTTTGTCTTCTTGCATTTTTAATTCCCTCAACTTTTGTATTGTAACAGTAATATTTTAGGCTTACTTAAGGGTTGAATGGCTGAGATTTAATATCCCATTTTCTAGGTTAAGTTTGCTATAAATATGCCAGTATAGGGCTTTCATTTTTAGATTTTTAGAGTTGCTTATTTTGGTAGGAAATCAAAATCTCTCTAGAGGAGAGTGTGTAAGGGGTGATTCCCATTTCATGACCAAATTAAAGGGTATAGTCCAACCTTTGATTTAATGTCTCTAAACATCAAATGGATAATCTAAATCACTTTTTCTCTAGTCTTAGGTGCTAGAAATTTCCTAATTTCTTGATAGGTTAAGTTTTGGATGCTTCAAGTCCCATCCTTTTTGTTCTAATATCTTATAGATTAGGGTATTTAGGCATTTTGAAGCATGCTTGGTTCACTAAATATTTTTAGGTTACTTGTATTTGAATCTAGTTCATTATGTGTATGAATTTGGTAGGGAGTTGGTTAACCAGTTCTAGTTTACTTTTTGTTCAAAAATTAAGGTGCTTCCGTGCTCGTAGCACTTACTATGAAGAATGACCTAACTCATACATCATTTACAAGTTGTACTCGGACTTCAATATGGAAATGTGAACAAATAATCATGAATGAATGAATAATTTATTAACAAAATATAGAAATACATACTCCATTTTTGGACATACATTCTAATAATCTCATAGTTACAATAAAGAGACTTTGAAAGTTCCTAGATGCCTAACCCTTTGATGTCTGGGTATCTCTGAAACACCTTCACTATTAAAGGCTTAGTAAAGGGATTCACTAGATTATTTGTAGAGGGAATCTGATCAATTAATATCTCTCATTTTTTAATAAACTCCTAGATTGGGTGATACTTAATGTCGATGTGTCTGCCCTTTTTTTGATTCCTTGGTTAATTATGTTTTGACATAGCTCTAGAATTGTCACAATATATGATTATGGTCTTGTCCATATATGACACCACTCTAATTTCTATACAAAAATTTTGGAGGCAAATTACTTCAATAGAAGCCTCTAAAACTGCCATATTCTATCTTTCCATTGTAGAATCAGCAATGTAAGATTGCTTGGCACTCCCCTGTTAAATAGCTCCTCCAGACAAATTGAAAACATCTCTATTAATGGATTTTCTTTCAGTTTTATCTACCTAGAAGTTTGAGCCTGTGCTAATGGTAGGAACTAAATCATTAGCTCTAAGAGCATACGAATAAACTTAAGTATGGCTACTGGCTCCTCATAATAGATCTATTTTTTATGAGTATAAACTTTTGCCACCAATCTTACTATATAAATTTCAAATTTTCCATGTGAACCTTTCTTTCTCTTATATACTTCTTGCACCCAATAGGTTTAATTAGTTGCAAACGCATTGGGATTGTGCTAGCTGGGGAAAGGACTAATTCCAATGTCTTTATTGCCTTATTTAAAGTAAAATAAATCATAGAGCTGATCAGGTTACTAAAGGTCATCTATCTTTAACGTGAGCTAGTACAATAATCAAAGCCCTCACTAAATACTCAACGTCTTCAACAAATTAGATACCTTATCCATCCTCTAAATAAATAATTTTCGGGGCATATTTAATCTTTTTCAAACTGCATATGAAACGGTTCAAAGTATCAAATAGGGTAACACCCAAATGTTACAGGTTAAACAACTTTATACATATTTATTAAAAATAAGGGTTCACCATAACTAGGAAATTTGGAGTGTTACATGTTATATATTTAGCGATTGTATCCAAACATATGTTTATATTCCTTCCCTTACTTTTTATAGTCTGTATTGTGTGGTGTATTTATATTGTATGTATGTAAATATATTCCTTATCTATAGAATTAATTAGGTTAGATAGTAGAATGTAAGTGATTAATAATACTTACTCCTTCTGGATCATTACTCATTAATTCCTTGTACTACACTTTGCGATGAGTATACTTGCTCTAAATATGAGTTTTGGGAGTTAATGTTTTAATTTCAAACCTGATAAAGTGTGGACCTAAAAAGAATAACTTTTATACCCAAGACACGCACATTAAATTTTTTGAGCGATTGCCAGGGAGTAGTATTACGAAAGCTTGAGTTCTATATATTAAATAGTGTATAAATATATAAATAATGCTATTTGTTATAATTCAGTTCCTTGTGAATAAATGTATTACTAAATTCATGTTGTTGTGTATAAAAGTTATTTCTTTTGTTTTATAATGGACCAGGTTGAATATTTACTAATTTGTATCATTATTTTCATGTTAACACCTCTAGTTTTTGACTTGATGAACTAAAGGAGATATTATGGAGTTCAATCCAGAGATCGAAAGGACTTTGAATAGGCTTCAGAGGGAGAACAAATAGATATTTGACCAACTTAATCAAGTTATAGGTCAACTAGCAACTGTGAATCAATTTTTAGAGATATATTGGTTAATCAAGGTGGAAATAATAATCCTACTAGTGTTATGCCCTAGAAGTAATCGTCTATATTTTGTTTATTGAGCATTTTTTTAATAATACAAGGCATTATTTATCTTTTAATTTGTTTTATTTAAGCTTTCATGTGAATATAACTATTAGAAAACGTCCCAAGTGCAATACTATGTTAAGGAAATCATGATAAAGATCATGATGTAAGGTTCCTACTACACTGGATAGTGTTTGTACTTAAATTATCATCAGTCATAGTATTAATAAGATAAGACATCATTAATACATTCGGACTACCACGTGTGATACTTTCTGATTTGATTAGGCAGTGATTATCATATCCGTAAGTATTGTGATACTCAAAGTTAATACATGGATGCTTATTACCGGAACAAGTATATTGAATGACATAACTATAAGATAATAACACAGATAACTATTTAGTGTCAGTGATAGAATCTCGTTATAGCAAACATGCAAGTATTCACAGACTTGAGATCCTTAAGGTACTTTGTTTGCTGAGCATTGTACTTGATTCTAATCTTTGGAATCAGATCAAGAGCTACCTATAAGATAGGTATTGGGTATAATGTGAATTAAATAAAAGTAGTTTAGAGGATTAATAAAGGATTCACCACTCCTAATAGTAGGGGCGAATATCTCACGGCCATTTGTAGAAATCACTACTCGAGAAATCCATGGCCAATACGACTGTGTATTGGAAATAGTTCCAATTGATACATATAATGTGTAGTGGATTATAGGAACAAGTACTAAAATATTCAGGCAGAATTAATTAATATTCTAGAGAGAGATGTGATATGAAACCCCAGTCAAAACCAACCTTAGAGTAAGGGAGTTGGGATGCATATAATATTTTATTGCATGTTTAAATATATTTTTATATGATTTTATGTGCTTTGGATTTATGTTTTATTGTCTTGAAGGCTTGGTTGTGAGTATTGAGTGAGAAGGGCAAAATGGCAATTTTTGCTTGAGGTGAAAATGGGGAGATAGCTTGAGGATTAAATAGGAAAAATATTTTAGGGAGAAAATAAAAACAAGAGTTGTTGTTTTTTAGTGGTTAGAGCTTGGTAATAATTCTTGAGGTCTTGAGTTCAAATTCCATCATTAGAGCTATAGCATGATTGAATTTTATTTTTTCTTGGGAAGTGATATTTTCGGCCTTAGGTGCTTTAGAATAGAGTAGAGGTGTTATCCTAAGGGAGGCATGATAGGAGTATCCTAATCCTACTCTTTTACCCTACACAAAATTCCTAAGGGGAATTCATTTTCACTTGATCCTTAATTTTTCCTATTTCTCAATTCATTAGTTTGTTCAATTTGTTCAAGCCAGTTTTATTGTAGAAAAATTCTAGCAATGTGTTGTGGCTTTGGAGGTTCAAAATGTCATAGTGAAAGACATCTTATGGACCGAAACCATGGAAGAGGGTGAAGGATTCCAAGTGAATTAATTTCCCTAGTGAACTTTCTAAAACTTCACTCTAGCTAGGTTCATTTTCTTCCATGTATTGAACTGAAAATTTTCCAGCTTCTTGTGCCTTCAAGGTGTCTAAATTCTTAGCCATTATTCCTTCCCAAATGCTGCCAGAAAATGGCCCTTTTGATCAGTTCGAAACCTGAATTTTTCTAGCCATTTTCGGACTGCACAAAGGCTGTGCAAAACCAGAAAAATCCCAGGGCAAATTCGCAGCTTTGGAGGTCCGAAACCAAGCTTTTTTCTTTCAGTTTTTATTCAGCATCTTAGCCACGTTTTTCCTCCATAAAGAAGGCTGGAAACCAGACTTGAAAGACCTCTGAAATGGCCTTCAAATCCTCTGCAAATCGGCTGGAAAATGGCAGCTAAAAGGGCCCAGAAAAATTCCAACCCTTGCGAAAATCCTGTGCAGAATTTTTTTTCCAGCTTGTTTTCTAATTCAGCCCCAGCCGAAACTCCACCCTTCTTCTGCACAAACCACCCATAAACAACCATGAACTGAAATCCATTGTCCTCCCCAAGCTTCTGCATGAAAATCCAATCATGTCTACCCTGAAAGATTTCCAAAAAAATTACTGCAATCATACCTTGATTGGATACCAAAATTACAGCCACCATAATTTAGCAACCTTCCATAAAATATCCCTTAAACAACCAGACCTTTCCTTCACCATTATACTCCTTATTTTTAGCCACCCACACCAAGAACGCCTACTCTTTCCTTTCGCCTAATACCTCTCCAAATCACTTCAAACTTCTTCTAAAAATTCCAGATTTCATCTATACACTATCGGGAGTCCATTCATACCAGTTTTAACATCAAACTCCAAAATCCAACTTGCTCTTTTGGATCAAAAACCAGAAATTTTGTGAAGGCTCAAGAACACCTTCAAGATAGGTTTGTTCAAACAACTTCATCTTCTCTAATCTTTGATCTCTAATGAATATACATATGAATAAGTATGCTAATGGACTCTCTCCTTCTCTTCTCTCTCTCTCTCTCTCTCTCTCTCTTGGCCGAACCACTCTCCCTCTTCGCCGAATGATTTCATCAACCATGGCCATACTTTCTTCATCTTCCTTGGATGGATTTAGACATCTAGGAGTTGAGATCCATTCGAAACTCCTTCAAGGTATTCACCAATCAAGTAAGCCTTTTTAACCGTCCTTTTAAATTCTAGATTCATGTCTCTAGAATTACATTAGTAGAAGATGGATTATGAATAGGGCTTGAGCATGTATTATTGTGATAAGTTGAGATTGAAGCATTAATAAATGTGTGTTTAAGATGGAGATGGGATCTATGCATGAGTTGATTATCTTGGTTGATTGTAGGGTGTTTTTAGGGTTTAATGCATGCCTCCATGTCATAGGTAGTATTTGTGATCAAGTATGCTAGAGATTATGTAACCTTTGGTGAATAGGATTTATATTCATGTTAGATTATTGAAGCCATGATTATATTTATGCTAGTAGAGGTTAGATCATTTCTTGATAAATTTAGATCTATGCTATTATGCATGATTTGGATGATTTGATGAATTTAAGGGATGCATATGTTCACGATTGTAGTTAGCAATAGAAATATGATCATGATCTAGTTGTCCCAAAGCTAATTTTATTTCATCAATGAAGTATTTAATATTATAATTTTTCTAGTAAATTCAAAAAAAAAATCCCTAGGAAGGTAGATTTGGACTATTATATATATAATAAGGATATTTTAGTTAATTAAATAGTGGTTTTGAAAGAAATAAAATATATAGGTATTATATGATCAAATAAAGCCTTTTATGGAAATAATCATAATAAGTAAAATATTTATTATTAAAATTTAATTATTATCTTTTAACCAAAACCTATTAAAATTTATTTATTATTTTTCAAGCAAGACTCATTAAAATTTATTTTCAACTAATTTTAGTTATCAATTATTTTCTAACAACTAAATTATTAATAAATCATTATTTTACCTACTACCACCTAGGACTCTTCATCAAATAAACTTTAAATTTTTCTTAACAAGATTTAAACCTTCAACTTATTAGTACCTATTTCCGAAAACACTAATTATTTAACTATCAAACTAGACTTCGCTTATAAACCCATTTTATTTATTATTTGGCCTTAAAACTTGGGACACTAGGATCACGGTAGTAGTGAATTGAACTAGTCTTATTTGTGAAAGTAGATTTTGGCTTGAGATTGATTGTGGTTTATATTTACCCCGGGCGGGGTTAGGACAACTATTGAAGACCTTTATTTTATTCAAGCTAAGGATCAGGTAAGCTCCTGTATAAAACCCGATTGATATAAAATGTTTATTATGGCGAGCCAAATGTAGAGTGCATGGACACTCAGTTCTGCAAAGGCAATTGAGGATTAACTTCTTACTTATGTCAGACAAACAAACTATTTGAAAATCAATAAGCAGATTTACTCAAACTCAAAACTCTTTCCAAAACTGATTTTGACAAAGACTTTGGAAACCCTTAATTGCCATTTTCATGTGGAATGGTGTTTTGTTTATTTTTTTCCAAGTGGGAAACGTCGTTGAGTACTCAATAAGGGTGGACTGCTAGAGCTAGTCTTTGAAGAGTTAGGGTAAGTCTCTTAGTAGGTGGCCACCTCTGAAGGGTGAATCCTTCCTGGATAAGATGTTAGTCCAGTAGGTCGTGCTGGTCCGAGCTAGCAGTTTATTTTTCAGTCAAGTGACTGTGTTTTGCCAGAATGGACACCCGGTTGTTGTTTGGGTATAGGAAAGGAAGAGTATCTTACCTGGTAGGCCAATCACCTATTTTTTGTCAGTCTGCACAAAGTATCGGTATTCTGACCGGTTATAGGGCCTAACGTGTGGTAACCCATGACCACATTTTTGAGTGGTTGATTTTATTGATTATGTATGGTTGGAAAAGCCAAAAACCACTCTTGATTTTTACTAATGTTTATTGCTTGCCAGTGTTCTCTTATAAAGGTTTTATACTTTGCATTCACGAACTATTTCCACTGGACACTTAAAGCACACACGGACTTACTCAGATTTCTGTCTCACCACCATTTTTACCATGGTTTCAGGTTGATCCTACTATAGGTTTGAGTAGCTAGATATTGCTTGCCTTGGAAGACTTTTTGATAAATATATTTTGTGTAATGCTTTGGGGAGATAAGAGTGGATAAATTTTATTATGGATTTGTTTATGTTATTCTTGGATTTATTCTTGGGTAGTAATAAATTTTAAGTTAAAGTATTATTTTTATTCCACTATTTTATTTATGTGACCTAGTTATAAAGACCCCTTGTCCTTCGGACGGGGCGACATCCCCGGCCCTAGCGGGACTAGGTAGCGGGGTGTTACATGTGATTTGTTTGAATTTGAGTAAAAAAATCATACAAAAATAAGTACATTCCCCCATCAAGTTTAAATTAAAACGTTAACCCGAAATTACACATATGGGCAAGTGTACTCATCATTAAGAGTAGCACAGGGTTTAAAACTAGTGTCGATCCTCATGGAACAAGTATGCCATAATCACTTTTTCTTCATTGTTTAATTGACTCAATAAAGTGAAAAATAATAGAAAGGAAAATAAAAAAAATGAAAGAATATTGACACATGTCAAGGATGGGGAATTATGTAACTCAAACCATTATTTTGACAAACATGGTCTTAAGGTGTCCAATCATTATCATAACTAATCATTCTCTTGGTATCATGAAGAATTAAGATAGATTCACTTCTTTTCCAATCTATGAAATCACTGTCTTCAAGATAAATTAGCATCACATATCCTGTCTCAACTAATTCACCCAAAAGATGCATTCAACACAATCGTTGATTAAATTTCAATATTCTAGCAAATTTAAAACATGAAATTAACCAATAAATCCATATATTGGAAGATATCAATTAACCTTTAATTACCCAGTTCTTAGCAATTTACCCTTTTTCCAAGCAAGTTAATAGACAACAAATATGAAATTAATGAATTCAGACCACCATCAACCCCTTTTTCCAAGCATGCCAACAGAAAGAAACAACAAATTAATCTCGTAATCAGTATAAGTAAATAAATACCAAGAATAATAATCAATTATTCAAAAGATCAAAGTAACTCTAAAAATCATGAATACCTAAAACAATGTCAAATTAAAATAAAATAATTAATACATCATTGTTCAAGAAAAGAAAACAAAGTTAAAAGAAAGCACTCATAGACAAACCTCCTTCTTTTTTCTTCATAGACCCTCTTGTACAGTCCTCATTGATTTGATGAATTCTTCCTTGATTTTGAGTGATTTATGTTTTGTTCTGTGAATTCATCTCCATAACTTGTGTTTTTCCCTCTATTTATAGGCTTTAGAAGTCCTAAATTCGTCCTTCTAGGGTTTCTGGCCGAATAGAAGTAGGAAAATACTAAAACTCAGCTAATTCCCAAAAAATGCACACGAAAATCGAGGCACTACCTTTGTACCAATGCACAGCCGGCGCTGCCTAACCTGCCTTGGGCCGGCACCGGTTATGTTCTGCTTCTCCATCTGGTTGCTGATTTTTCTTGATTTTCGCACTAACTCTTCCGAACTAAAGCCGGCATTGCTTTTGGCCTCATAACCGGTGCCAGTTCTATTCTGTTCCGCGATGATTTTGCCTTATTTTACCCCTAAAATCTAAAATAATGAACAAAATACCTTTCTAAGAGTAAAATCTCAAATATGAAAGAATATGACCAGTTATTGCACAAAATGTATCACAAAATGGTCTCAAATAACTAGGAAATATATGACTAATTTAGGCCCTGTCACATTCCCCCACAATTAGCTCTTTGCTTGTCCTCAAGCAAACTATCAAAGATAAGTAGAAAAACACAATTTTTCACAAAATCACTCAATCAATTTCAAAATAATACTTCTAATGCTTTCCTTATTCAAAATAACAAAACATATGCTATTATACCTTTTCATAACAAATGTAAGACTTGTGTAAGTGAAGAATGACTAGTAGAACCATCCTAACACTTAACATCATTCTCAAACCAATGGAAAGAATTTATTTCAAAGAAAATATGCGTTCTATAAGCTTACTTTTCATACACTCTCTCCACTAATCCGAGACATATCATGATTCTACTTATGTCAAGTAGGACTTTTAAGCTTAGAATGTAAGGCTAAATGGTTTGTAATGTAGCTTGTCAAACGAAGGATATAGAAAAATCAAATATAAAAGAATATGAGAGTTTGCAAGAAAATGATAAACAAAATGTACCAATAGATTCCAGACTTTTCTTGCTCTCCTATCTCAAAAATAATCAAAAACCCATAACCTTGTATAGCAATCATATCACAACTCAAGCAAATCATGCATTCTTGTCATCAATTATTCCCAACTTCTCAATCAAATTGCACAAGATCATCAAAATTTCAGCAATTCTTACTCCAATTCAACCAATATTCTTCCTATGCTCTTCTTTTCAAATGTTGCTTTTGTTTATTTCTCAGTTTTTTCTTTCAACATTTTCTAGCAGCTTTTTTTTTTTTTTTTCTCAATCTTTCTTTTTCTTCCTCCTTTCTCCTTTCACAATTCCAACTCAACATATGATGCATGACTGAAAGTAACAAGTCATGACATTTACACAAGTATTCTCGTTCACAATTCTTCTATTTGTACTTTTATCTATCAAGAGCAATCAAAGATTGGGAAGGTAAATCAAACTCTCTGAAAGAATTAATGGACAAAGTATGATAATGGGTTTAAGAAATAAATTAACAATTTAGGCTCAAAATAGGCACTGGGGATAATATCAAATAGGTAGGCTTGAAAAGCTCAAACTATCCAAATAAGGCTTATTATTGTCATCCCTAAGTTAAATTGTGAATATCTTTCTTATTTCGCCTTGAGAGGTATTCAACTAAGTTCTAGAATGCTTAATGAATTTTAGTAGAAAAACAGGTTTAAGAACAATGTTAAGCATTTGATCAAGAACTACTTAGTCTAAGTGTGTGTAAAAAGTCAAGCATAAGCCACAAATGATATAGAACATATGCTCTATGATCAAGCACAAAGATATGCATTAAAAATACATCTTGAAAACTAAAAAAAAAAAAAATGTTGAAAATTTTGCTCAAAAAGGTTCAAAGAATTTCAAGAAGAATGAAACATAGAAGTATAGAAGAATTCCCATTCTAATCACTCCCCCACACTTAAATTGGACATTGTCCTCAATGTCCAAACAAATAGAGCAAGGAAATATTGCCACTGGACCAAAAATAAAGGGAAAAGAGAAGAAAGAAAATACTTCTAGTGTATTGTGCATTCTCCTATAAAAGAGTTGAATTCTAGCAGAAAGGAGTATTGTAGAAGTACCTAGAAAGAAAAATACACAAAAGAAACAAACTAAAGCATAAAAACTAGAAAAGAAAACTAAGCAAAAAGTAAAGAAACTGGTACGAAAAAGAAAAACATATAGTAAGTAGTGCTGAATTATTGTTCAAATGAGGTTGGTTCCTTTGATTTTCCCATTAACCACTTCAACCTATCCACTTGTTTGGGAATGATAGGGGGTGGCAAACCTATGGTTCACTCCTAGATGTTTGAGAATTTTTTCAGTTCGAATATTACAAAAATGAGTCCCCATATTACTAATGAGCACCTTAAACACACCAAAACAGGGGAAAAGGTTTTTCAGAAATTTTACCACAACCTTTTTGGAAAGAACTTAACACTCAAAATAGAAGATAGGCATGAGGAATGTAGAATGAAGATAGGTTTTTCAAAAATAGAAGGTTTATGAAAATAATTTTTCTTGCTAAGGCAAAACTCATAAACCTCTTTCTCTAACATTTTTTTAACAGACAAATATTTTTGTTAACATATAAGTGCACATGATCTCTAAAGAATGCATTAAACTTGAAATCACCTTTTCACCCTTCAAAAGAATGTTCATAATTAAAATTTCCCTTTAAACTTAGTATTTGAATTCTTAAATATGAGATCAAGAAATCCTTATTTTTTAATATATCAACAAATACTAAGTTACCTCCCTTTGAATGGGGCGAAGGGTAGAAATTACCATTATCTTCCAAGAGCTTCTTATGATGTAGCGTTGAAAGATCTAACTCCTTGAGGCATGATAAATTTAACACATCATCATTTGGACCCTTGTTCTCCAAGAATTGAGAGGAACCTAAAAATCATGTGATAGAGAGAGATTAGAATTATTAGCTTGTAAAGTAGAATTGAATTCTACCCTTTCCACATTGGACAATTGGTCCTTATATCCTCTCTCCTTTCCTTGGAGATTCTCTTGTTCAAGCATATAGGTCTTTATGGCATCCTCAACCAACTTGGCTAGTTGTGTTCTTTGATAGCTCAATCGTTGGGATATTTCTTTATGTTAGTGTTATGCCCTGGAGACAATCACTTGTACATTGTATATGACACATTTTATTTTAATAAAAGACATTATTTATCTCGCATTTTCTTTTGTTTACTTTTATGTAAAATAACTGTTATATAAAGTCCCTAGTACAACACTATGTTCAAGAAATCATGATATGAGATTCCTACTACATTGTATAGTGTTAGTACTTAAATAGTCCCTAGTCGTAGTATTAATAAGATAGGACATCATTAGTGCGTTGAGACTAGCATACGTTAGACTCCCTGAATTGATCAGGCAGTGGTTCTCAAATCCATGGGTATTGAGATATTCAAAGTTAACACATGGGTGCTTGTTAATGGAACAAATTCATTGGATGACCTAACTATGAGATAATCACATGGATAACTATTTAGTGCCAGTGATATAGTCTCAATATAGCAAACATGTAAGTATCCTTAGACTTGAAATCTCCAAGGTACTTTGTTTGCTGAGCTTTGTACTTTGATTCCAATCTCTGGAGCCAGATTGAGGGCCGTCCAAGGGATGTATATTGGGAACATTTTGAGGTAAATGAAAGTAGTTGAGAGAGTGAATAAATGATTCACCACTACTAATAGTTGGGGCGAATATCTCACGGCCACTTGTAGGAATCACTACTCAAGAACTCCTTGGCCAAGGCGACTGTGTATTGTAAACAGTTCCAATTGATACACATCTAGAGTAGTGGGTTCCTGGTATAAGTACTATTATATTCGAGCGAAAATTAATATATTCTGGAGGGAGTTGGCACTAATTCCGTACTCCAAACTGAATGAGATATTGTATGGTGAAAGGAGTTAATTACACTGCAACTTGTTATTGAAGGGTTCATGTCAAGCCACTTGACTTCCTGGACTCTTAGGTGGTCATGATGTGTTGCTAGATACCGCTCATGATCTAGGAATATGGGTTTATTAATTGATGAATTAATAAACCAATCCTGATTAGAATCAGTTAGATTAATTCTAATTAATTATGGATTATTAATCTCAAATATGTTTGGATTAATTCCTGTTCGCTACCAATTAACTGGGAAACCTAATAGGTCATATACAATAGAAGATTATATACTCAAGATATTATTTGATAACATAGTAAGGTTAATTGCAAGAATGAGAAGTTGCTATTGCTAAATTATAACTAGTTATAATTTATGGGTCAAATTGTAATTGTGAGAACATGATGTTTCCAATTACAAATAGAGACTTCTAATTGTTTTAGAATTCTCAATTTTTGGCAATATTTTTGTGACATATAGGATATGCACGAATTTCCTAAAGTGTGAGACACACAAAATAGCTTCTAAAAACCTTCTTCTTCTTTTTCTTCTTCTTCTTCTTCTTCTTCTTCTTCTTCTTCTTCTTCTTCTTCTTCTTCTTCTTCTTCTTCTTTTCTCTCTCTCTCTCTCCCTCTCTCTCTCTCTCTCGTGGTTCTTGAGCAACCAAGAAAAGCCCTAGCCGCCATTTTGTTCATGCTAGCATATAAACATCTTGGTGCTTGAGTGTGATCCTCTGTGTGGATTTCTGTTAGAGATAATCACACACTGTGATTATAGTGGTTGAATATTTAACTCTCGTGGTATTTGATCAAGAGGATTGCTGGATCGCGCATCGACGTGAAGAAGAAAATTTTGTTCTTCACATGAACAAAAAAAGGTAAAAAGTTGTTACCTTTGTTCTTTTTATGTCTTGGGTTCTACACATATGCGGATTCTGGGTTTGTATCTCGTTCTTATTTTTTCACTGTGCCATAGATGATATGCATGAGATACCCAACACTTTATGCCACTTAATGGAGGAATTTGAATTGGCGACAAAAGAATAAACTGAGGCTTCAAGTGAAGTCTCACAAAAAGTATCGATCCGAGATTGCAACTGTAACACCCCACTACCTAAGCCCGCCAAGGCCAGGGATGTTGCCCTGTCCAAAGAACAAGGAGTCTTTATATCTAGGTCACACAGATAAAATAGCGGAATAAAAATAATACTTTAACTTAAAATTTATTACATCCCAAGAATAAATCCATGAACTCTCAAAATAAATCCATAAGTAAAATTATCCACTCTCAACTCCCCAAAGCAACACATAAAAATAAATGACAACATCTCGTCCAAGGCAGATAACATTAGCTACTCATCCCCACAGCAGGAACGACCTAAAATCATGGTAAAAAGGTGATTAGACAGAAATCTCAGTAAGTCCGTGTGTGCTTCGAGTGTCCAGTGGAAATAGTTCGTGAATGCAAAGTATAAAACATTTATAAGAGAAATATTGGCAAGCAATAAACATTAGTCAAAAGCAAGATTGGTGCGTTGGCTTTTTCAACCATACACAATCAATAAAATCAACCACTCAAAAGAAATGATCATGGGTTACCATACGTTGGGCCCCATAACCGGTCAGAATACCGACACTTTGTGCAAACTAACAAAAAGGTAGGTGATCGGCCTACCGAGCAAGATACTCCTCATTCTCTATACCCAAACTACAACCGAGTGTCCATTCCGATAATACACAGTCACTTGACTGAAAAATAAACAACTGCTAGCTCAGACCAGCACGACCTGCTGGACTGACATCTTATCCAGGAAGGACTCACCCCTCAGAGGTGGCCACCTATTGAGAGACTCACCCTAACCCTTCAAAGACTAGTCCTAGCTGTCCACCCTTATTGAGTACTCAACGTAACGTAACCCACTTGGAAAAATGAACAAACCATAGTTCCACATGAAAATGGCAATTGAGGGTCTCTAAAGTCTTTGTCAAAATCAGTTTTGGAAAGAGTTTTGAGTTTGAGTAAATCTACTTATGAATTTTCAAATAATTTGTTTGACTGAAATGAGAAAGGAGTCAATCCTCAATTGCCTTACAGAAATGAGTGTCCATGCACTCTACATTTGGCTTGCCATAATAAACATTTTACATAAATCAGGTTTTATGCAGGAGCATACCTGATTCTTTCTCACAATAAAAGGTCTCCAACAGCTGACCTAACCCCGCATGGGCTAATACATACCACAATCAAACTTAAGCCAAAATCCACCTTCTCAATTTAAAACAACTCAACTCACTACTACCATGATCCTAGTATCCCAAGCTTTAAGGCCAAACAATAAATAAATAGGTTTATAAGCTAAGCCTAATTTGATATTTAAAATAATTAATGTTTTGAGAAACAAGTACTAATAAGTTGATGGTTTAAATTTTGCTAAGAAAAATTTAGAGTTTATTTGATGAAGAGCCCTAGGTGGTACTAGGTAAAATAATGATTTAGTAATAATTTAGTTGTTAGAAAATAATTGATAACTAAAATTAGTTGAAAATAAATTTAATGAGTCTTGCTTGAAAAATAATAAATAAATTTTTAATGGGTTTTGATTAAAGATAATAATTAAATTTTTAGTAATAAATATTTTACTAATTATGATTATTTCCATAAAAGACTTTAGTTGTTTTCATTATTTTATATAATATCTACATATATATATATATATATTATTTTTCTAGCAAAAGCTATTATTTATTTGACTAAAATATCCTTATTATATACAATAATCCAAATCTACCCCTCCTAGGGTTTTTTCAAAATTATTAGTAAAATCATGTTATGAAATATTTTATTCCTGAAATAAAAATTAGCTTAGGGACAACTAGGTCATGATCATATTTCTATGGCTAAACACAATCATAAACATACACAATCCTTCAATTCATCAACTCATCCAAATCATGCATATAAGCATAGATCTAGACTTACTAAGGCATGATCTAACCTTTACCAGTATAAATATAATCATGGCTTTAATAATCACACAAAAATATAAATCCCATTCATCATAGATGACAAAATCCCTAGCATACTTGATCATGGAGACATGCATTAAACCTCAAAACATCATACAATCAACCAAGATAACTCATCCATGCATAAATCCCATCTCCATCATATTCATACATATATTCATGTTTCAATCTCAACTCATCACAACAATATATACTCAACCCTATTCATGATTCATCTTCTATCAACATCATCCTAGAGACGTGAATCTAGAATTTAAAAGAAGGGTTAAAAAGGCTTACTTGATTGATGAATACCTTGAAGGAGTTTTGAATGAATCTCAACCCCTAGATGTCTAAATCCGTCCAAAGAAGATGAAGGAAGCATTGACATTAGAGAAGAAGCCATTCAGCCAAGAGAGAGAGAGAGAGAGACCATTAGCATGTTTAATCATATATATATATATATATATATATATTATATATATATTCATTAGAGATAAAGATTAGAGAAGATGAAGTTGTTAGAACAACCCTACCTTGAAGGTGTTCTTGAGCCTTCACAAAACTTCTGGTTTTTTTTATCCAAAAGAGCAAATTGGATTTGGAAGTTTGATGTTAAAAATGGAGTGGATGGACTCACAGCAGTGAATAGATGAAATATTGAATTTTTAGAAGAAGTTTGGAGTGATTTGGAGAGGTATTAGGTGAAAAGAAGGAGTAGGTATTCTTGGTGTGCTATGTGCAGGATTTCTGTAACACCCCGCTACCTAGGCCAGCCGAGGCCGGGGATATCGTCCCGTCCAAAGGACAAGGGGTCTTTATAACGAGATCACACAAATAAAATAGCGGAATAAAAATAATAAAAATAATATTTCAACTTAAGATTTATTACAACCCAAGAATAAATCCACGAATTCCCAAAAGGAAACAAATCCATAAATAAAATTATCCACTCTCGTCTCCCCAAAGCAATACATAAAATCAAAAGACACATTCTCTTCCAAGGATGATAACACTAGCTACTTATCCCCACAGTAGGATTGGCCTGAAATCATGGTAGAAAGGTGATGAGACAGAAATCTCAGTAAGTCCGTGTGTGCTTTGGGTGTTCAGTGAAAACAGTTCGTGGATGCAAAGTGTGAAATCTTTATAAGAGAAATATTGGCAAGCAATAAATATTAGTCAAAAGCAAGAGTGGTGTTTTCTTTTTTTTGAAACCATACAAGTGCACAATAAAATCAACAACTCATAAAGGTGGTCGTCGGTTACCACACGTTGGGCCCCATAACCATACAATGGTCAAATGCCACACTTTGTGCAGACTGACAAAAGAAATACTGGCAAACAATGAATGATGTTCAAAATAAGAGTGGCGTTTTGGCTTATCTAGCCGTACATAATTTATAAGATCAATCACTTGAAAGAATGGATTACGGGTTACCACACGTTGGGCCCCATAACCGGTCAGAATGCGTAACACTTTGTGCATACTGACAAAAGGTAGGTGATCGGCCTACCAGGCAAGATACTCCTCCTTCTCTATACCCAAACAACAACTGGGTGTCCATTCCGGCAAAACACAGTCACTTGACTGAAATAAAACAAACTGCTAGCTCGAACCGGCCTGACTAAGTAGTACTGACGTTTCTCTAAATTGAGCTTATCTTCTGGAGGTGGCCTCCTGCCAGAAGACTTACTATTGCTCTTCAAAACGAGTACTACTAGCCTACCCCTGTTGAGTACTCAACATAACGTATCCCACTTGGGAAAAAATGAACAAAACATAGTTCCACTTGAAAATGGCAATTAAGGTTTTCCAAAGTTTGGGGCAAAACTGGCTTTAGAAAGAATTTTAGGTTTTGAGTAAAACCGCCCCTTGATTTACAAATAATTTATTTGTCTGAAATGAGAATGGAAATAATCCTCAATTTCCTTTACCAAAATGAGTGACCATGCACTCTACATTTGGCTTGCCATAAAAAGAATCATTTTTCATTAAACAGGTTTTATGCAAGAGCTTACCTGATCCTTGCTCACAACAAAGGTCTCCAATAGCTGACCTGACCTGCATAGGGTAAATACAAACCACAATCAAACTCAAGCCAAAGACTCACTTTCTCAAATAAAACTAACTCAACTTACTACAGTCACATCCCTAGTGTCCCAAGCTTTAAGACTCAATAATAAATAAAAGGGTTTATAAAATAAATCTAGTTTGATATCAAAATAGCTAGAGTTTGAGAAATAGGTACAAAAGTTAAAGGTTTAAATCTTGCTACAAATAAATTATGGTTTATTTGAAAAAGGGTCCAATGTAGTATTAGGTAAAATAATGATTTATTAATAATTTAGTTGTTAGAAAATAATTGATAGCTAAAATTTGTTGAAAATAAATTTAATGAGTCTTCCTTGAAAAATAATAAGCAAATCCTTAATGGTTTTTGATTAAAAGATAATAATTAAATTTTTAGTAATAAATATTTTATTAATTATAATTATTTCCATAAAAGGCTTTAATTGATTTTATCATTTTAAATAATATATATATATATATATTTCTAGCAAAAACTATTATTTATTTGACTAGAATATCACTATTTTATATAAAAGACCAAATCCACATTTTCCTATGGTTTTCAAAATTTTACTAGAAAAAAATTCATATTATTAGATATTTTATTAATGAAATAAAATTTAGCTTAGGGACAACTAGATCATGATCATATTCTTATAGCTAACCACAATCATGAATATATACAACCCTTCAATTCATCAAATCATCCAAATCATGCATACAAGCCTAGATCTCAATTTATCAAAACATGATCTAACCCCTACTAGCATAAATAAGATCATGGCTTCAATAATCCAATATGAATATAAATCCTATTCACCAAAGGTGACATAATCTCTAGCATACTGCATCACAAATACTACCTATGACATGGAGACATGCATTAAATCTCAAATCATCATACAATCGACCAAGATAATCCATCCATGCATAAATCTCATCTCCTTCATATTCATACATACATTCATGCTTCAATTTCAACAATATATATATATATATATATATATATACTTAAATCCTATCGCCATCCACCTACTATCATCATCATCCTAGAGACATGAATCTAGAGTTTAAAAGAAGGGTTGAAGGGACTTACTTGGTTGATGAATGACTTGAAGGAGTTTAGAGAAGATCTCAACTCCTAGATGGCTAATCTTGTTCAAGAAAGGTGGAGAAAGCATGGTCATGGAAGAAGAGTCCATTCGGCCAAGAGAGGGAATTTCGGTCCGTGAGAGAGAGAGAGAGAGAGAGAGAGAGAGAGAGAGAGAGAGAGAGAGAGAGAGACCATTAGCATGTTTATTTACATAGGCTCTCACTAGAGATCAAGATTGGAGAAGATGAAGTTGTTAGAATAAATTTACCTTGAAGGTGTTCTTGATCTTAACAGAAATTTCTGGTTTTTTATCCGAAGTAGCAAGATGATTTGTGGAGTTTGATGTTAAAAATGGTACGGATGGACTCACAACAATGAATAGATGAAATCTGGAATTTTTAGAGGTAGTTTGAAGTGATATGGAGAGGTATTAGGTGAAAGGAAGGAGTAGGTGTTCTTGGTGTACTATGTGTTCTTAAAGGTTGAAGAAAATCGAGAGATGGTAATGTGCAGCTGCTGAATTTTTGTGAGAGATAGGAGTGGACGAATTTCTGTAGGGTTTAGGAGGTTGATTCTCTGAATTATAAGGGAAAAGGAAAGGTTAGTTGTTACAATATTTGAAGAATATTTTTAGGAAGTGAATTTGGAAACTAAATATTTCAAGAATATCTTGATTGTTGGACAGCTTATGGAAATCTGCCATGGTCGACTGTTTGAGCAGAATTTCTGTGGGATTAAAGCTAGCTTATGGAGGCTTATGGTGGCCGAAATTAGGGTGTACAATGATGAAGAAGAAGTATGGTCCACTGAGCAAAATATTATGGAAGGTTACTAAATAAGATGGCTGAAATTTTGGAAACCAATCAAGCTAAATTGCAGGGATTTGTTTGAGAGATTTTTGGACAGCCATTAATGGAATTTCATGCAGAAGTTCAAGGGGATCAATGGAGCTCCGTTTATGGAGGTTTAAGGAAGGTTTTTACAGATTAAGGTTGGTGTTTTGGCTGGAAGAGAGATAGGAAACAAGCTGGATGAAAATCTGCACAGAATTTTCGCTACATAGTGAATTTTCTGGCAGATTTTTGTCTGCCACTTCCATCCATTTTACAGCGAGATGGAAGGGTGGTTTCAGGGGTATTCAAGGCTGGTTTCTAGCCTTCTTTATGGAGGAAAAACATGGCTAAGGTGCTGCACAAAATCTGGGAGAAAACAGCTTGGTTTGGAGCTCTCAAAGTTGATTTTCGTACAGGAATTTTTCCTGTTTTGCTCCAGCTTGAGCAGTCCAAAATTGGACAAAAACTTTCAGGTTTCAAACTAATCCTAAAGACCATTTTTCTGGTAGCATTTGGGAGGGAATGTTAGCTAGAAATTTCGACCCTTTGAAGGTACAACAAGCTGGAAAATTCCAGCTCATTCCATGAAGAAAGATGAACTAAGCTAGAGGAAAATTTCAGCAAGCTCACTAGAGGGATTTTCCTCTTGAAATTCCTCACAACTCTTCCATATTTTTCAGACCATAAGGAGTCTTTTACCAAGACATTTTGATCCTAAAGGACCTCAGTACTTTACTGAATTTTCTAGAAAGAAAATGGCTAGAACATCTTGATCAAACCAATAAGTTGAAACTAAGGAAAACTAAAGATCAAGGAAGAATGATTTTCCCTATAAGAATTTCGAGAAGAGTAAAAGGAGTGGAATGAGGTTACTTCCATCATGTCTCTCCTAGAACATCATCACCACATTAATCTAGGCCCTTAAGGCCGAAACCATCCTTTCCCAAGCAAAATAAAATTTACTCAAGCTAGAGCTTCTATGATGGACATTGAACCCAAGACCTCAAGAATTAATTCCAAAGCTCTAACCACTGCACTACAACAACTCTTGTTGCTATTTCTACTAGAAATTTTATTTTCTATTTAATCCACAGGCTATCTCCCTATTTTCACCTCGGGCAAAAATTATCATTTTGCCCCTCTCACACAATACTCACCAACAAGACTTCAAGACAATAAAACTTTAATCCAGAACACATAAAAATTCATATGAGAATATATTTAACCATGAAATAAAATATGATATGCATCCCAACCCCCTTACTCTAAGGTTGGTTTTGACTGGGGTTTCACAATTTCTATCATGCATAATAAGATTAAGCGCAACGGAAAACAACAAGAAATCCAATCCATGGATCACGGGTTTGCAATAGAAATGGGAAAAAGGAGAAGATTGCGTTTATTACCTCGTGAAGCCGGAATTCAAAAGTTCAGAAATAAGAACGCATGCGCGATCCAGATTATCCAAAACCGTTTACTGCAGCTCAACTGAAGTCCAAGAAAGAACTCCCTCTAATGATAATCCACACAAGGTTGAATGCTCACAATCTCACAATTCTATGCTAGTAGAATTCGGGAGGCTAGGGTTTTGATCAAGAAGAGAGACGGCTAGGGTTTGATCAAGAGAGAGGCAGAGAAACGGTTTCTCTGTTATTGCGTGAATGGTCTGTCTCTTACCCTAAGGAAACCGTTTCCTTATATTTATAGATTTATAATTACCGTAAATTGCAACTTAGTCCCTCAACGTCCAATTGTCAACAAATTAGTCATTGAAGTTTACTTAATTACAATTAGGTCCCATGAATTATAACAAACTTGTAATTCACCTATAAATATTTTCCCTTCTCTTAATTAACCCCACAATATTATCAAATAATATATTTGAGCATTCAAACCTTTATTGTGTGTGACCCATTAGGTTTCCTGGTCTTATTGGTAGCATAATATGAATTAATTCTAACAATATTAGAATTAATAATCCTTAATAAAATAAAGGATTAAATTTATTAATTCTCTAATTAATAAATCCATATTTAGCATATCAAGAGCGACATCTAGCAATGACTCTTGACCACCTAAAAGTCCAGAAAGTTCAGTGGCTTGACATGAACCTTTCAATAGCAAATTATCAGTGCAATAAACTCCTTTCACCATACAATAACTCATTCGGTCTAGAGCATGGAATTAGTTCCAACTCCCTCCAGAATATTATTAATTCTGGCCCGAATATTTTAGTACTTGTTCAAGAAATCCATTACTCGATATGTGTATCAATTGGAACCATTTCCATCACATAGTCGCCTTGGCCAAGGACTTCATGAGTAATGATTTCTGCAAGTGGCCTTGAGATATACTCTTCTACTATTAGGAGTGGTGAATCCTTTATTGACTTTCTCAACTACTTTCGTTTACTTTACGTTGTACCCAATATCCATCCCATAGGCAGTCCTAGATAAGACTCCAAAAATTAGAATCAAAGTACAACGCTCGTTAAACAAAATACCTTGGAGATCTCAAGTCTAAGGATACTTGCACACTTGCTATAATGAGATTCTATCACTGGCACTAAATAGTTATCCAAGTGATTATCTCATAGTTAGGTCATCTAATGAACTTGTTCCAAAACAAGCATCCACACGTTAATCCTGAGTATCCCAAAACTCACGGATATGAGAACCACCGCTTGATCCAATCAAGAGATATAACATGTGACAGTCTTAGCGTATTAATAATGTCCCATCTTATTAACACTATGATTGGGGGTTATTTAAGTACAAACACTACATAGTGTAGTAGGAATCTCACATCATGATCTCTATCATAATTTTCTTAACACTGTGTTGTACTAGGGACTTTATCTAATGGTTTGTACACATATTTAGATATAACAATCAAACTAAAAGATAAAGAATGCCTCTTATTAATTTAATATGCAATATACATAGTACAAGTGATTGCCTCTAGAGCACAACACTAACACTATTTTTTCTTGAAGGTTGAAGAGAATAGATAGGTTTTGTTCAAGGCTGGCTGAATTTCTGAAGGGAATAGGGCTGCCAATTTGTTTGTAGGGTTTTGGAAGATGATTTTCTAGTTTGGAAGGGAAAAGGAAAGGGTAGTTGTTGAAATCTTTGAAGAATATTTTTGGGAAGTAAATTTGGAAAATAGATACTACAAGAATATCTTTGATTGTTGGAGATCTTTTGGGAAGCTGCCATGGCCGAATTTCTATGCAGTGTTTCTGCTGGATGAAATCTGGTTGAAGGAGGCTAAGGATGGCAAAAAATAAGGAGTATAATGGTGAAGGAAAGGTCAGGTTGTTTGAGGGATATTTTTATGGAAGGTTGATAAATTATGGTGGCTAGAATTTTGGTATCCAAATCAAGGCATGATTGTAGAAATTTGTTGGAGAGATTTTTGGGCAGCCATGTCTGAATTTTGTGCAGGAGCTTGGGGAAGACAATGGAGCTCTGATCATAGCTGTTTAAGGAGGGTTTGTGAAGAAGAAATCTGAGATTTCGGCTAGGGATGAATTAGTAAACAAAGCTGGAAAAATCACTACACAGAATCTCGCAGGGCTGGAATTTTTCTGGGCAGTTTTCGGCTGCCATTTTCCAGTCAGCTTGCAGGGAGTTTGAAGGGGATTTTAGGGGTTTTTCACAGCTGGTTTCCAACCTTCTTTATGAAGGAAAAACTTGGTTAAGATACTGAACAAAAACTGAAAGAAAACAACTTGGTTTCAGACCTCCAAAGCTACGATTTTGCCCAGGGATTTTTCTGGTTTTGCACAGCTTTTGTGCAGTCCGAAAATGGCCAGAAATATTCAGGTTTCAAGCTGATCAAAAGGGCCATTTTCTGGCAGCATTTGGGAGGGAATAATGGCCAAGAATTTTGACACCTTGGAGGCACAAGAAGCTGAAAAAATTTCAGTTCAATGCATGAAGGAAAATGAACCTAGCTAGAATGAAGTTTTAGAGAGTTCATTAGGGAAATTAATTCACTTGAAATCCTTCCCCCTCTTCCATGGTTTTGGTCCATAAGATGTCTTTCTCTAAGACATTTTGAACCTTCAAAGCCATAGCACATTGTTGGAATTTTTCTAGAATAAAATTAGCTTGAACAAATTGAACATTCTAATGGATTGAGAAATAGGAAAATTTGAGGATCAAGAGGAAATGAATTCTCCTTAGGAATTTTGTGTAGGGAAAAAGAGTAGGATTTTGATACTTCTATCATGTCTCTCTTAGGACAACATCTCTACCCTATTCCAAAGCACATAAGGCCGAAAATTCCACTTCCCAAGAAAAAATAAAATTTAATCATTCTAAATCTCCCATGAGGGAATTTGAACCCAAGACCTCAATATTTAATTTCAAAGCTCTAACCACTAAACTACAACAGCTCTTGTTCTTATTTTCTCTCTAAAAATATTTTCCTATTCAATCCTCAAGCTATCATCCTTTTTTCCTCCTCAAGCAAAAATTACAATTTTGCACTTCTCACTCAATAATCATAATCAAGCCCTCTAGACTATAAAACTCAAATTCAATGCACATAAAATCATATAAAAATATATTTAAACATGCAATGAATTATGATATGCATCCCAACCCCCTTACTCTAAGGTCGGTTTTGACTGGGGTTTCACAGCAACTTTGTCAAATTCTTATCATTGTAGCTCCTTTGATTTGGTGCCTAAAAGTAGTTGTCCGTGATGATGTAAATCTCGCCCTCAAAAAACAAAAATCAAATAAAAAATAAAAACAAAAAAATTAAGAAAAACGAAAGATAAAAACAAATAATATAAAAATAAAGAAAAGAAAAACACATGTATTCCCAAACTATTTACATATAAAAGTTAGTGGTATTTACAGTACAACATGAAGTATGTCAGTTAATTAAGTCACACAATGTTACAAACAACAAGATATAACACCGATTTCCACAAAGAACATATACACACATTTACATATAGATATATGGACATATAAACATATAAACACGGTTAAATCAACAAAATCCAAGCTTTCAAGATATTGTTCCCCAGCAACGGCGCCAAAAACTTCATGCCAAATCAAGTTTTTCAAAAATACCTACCTAATGAAACAGAAAAAATATCCTAATCCCCAGCAACGGCACCAAAAACTTCATGCCAAATCAAGCTGATGAAATAGAAAAAATATCCTAATCATCGGCAACAGTGCCAAAAACTTGATGTGTTTAAATTTGGGTATAAAAATAATATAAAAATAAGCACATTCCCAATCAAATTTAAATTAAAATGTTAACCCCAAAGTACACATATGGGCAAGTGTACTCATCATTAAGCATAGCATAGGGTTTAAAACGTGTGTCGATCCTTAAAGAACAAGTATACCTTAATCACTTTTTCTTCATTGTTTAAATGATTCAATAAAGTGAAAAAGAATAAAAAGAAAAATAAAATGAAATGAAAGAATATATACACATGTCAAGGATGGAGAATTATGTAACTCAAACCATTGTTTTGACAAACATGATCTTAAAATGTCCAATCATTATCAAAACTAATCATTCTCTTGGTATCATGAAGAATTAAGATAGATTCACTTCTTTCCAATCCATGAAATCACTATCTTCTAGACAAATTAGCATCACATATCTTGTCTCAATTAATTCACCCAAAAGATGCATTAAACACAATCATTGATTAAATTTCCATATCCTAGCAAATTTAAAACATGAAATTAACTAATGAATCCATATCTTGGTAGACATCAATTAATCTTTAATTACCCAATTCTTAGCAATTAAACCTTTTTCCAAGCAAGTTAACAGACAACAAATATGAAATTAATGAATTGAGACCACCATCAACCCTTTTTCTAACCAAGTCAATAGAAAGAAATAATAAATTAATCTCGTAATCAGCATAAATGATTAAATATCAAGAATAACAATCAATTAATCAAAAGATCAAAGTAACTCTAAAAATCATGAATACCTAAAACAATCTCAAATTAAAATAAAATAATTAATACATCAGTATTCAAGAAAAGAAAACAAAGTTAAAAGAAAGCACTCATAGACAAACTTCCTTCTTTTTCCTTCGTAGACCCTCTTATACAATCCTCTTTGATTTGATGAATTCCTCCTTAATTTTGAGTGATTTGTGTTTTAATCGATGAATTCATCTCCATGACTTGTGTTTTTCCATCTATTTATGGGCTTTAGAAATCCTAAATTTGTCCTTCTAGGGTTTTTGGCAGAATAGAAGTAGGAAAATACAAAAACTCTACAAATTGACAAAAAAATGCACACGAAAATTGAGGCACTGCCTCTGTATAAGTGCACAGCCAGCGCTACCAACCTGCCTAGGGCCGGGGCTGGTTGTGTTCTGCTTCTCTATCCGTTCGTCGATTTTTATTGATATTTGTGCCAACTCTTCCAGACTGCAGCCGGTACTGCCTCTAGCCTCCTAACCGGCGCCTGTTCTGTTTTGTTCCACGACTATTTTGTCTTATTTTACCCCTAAAATATGAATTAATGCACAAAATTCCTTTCCAAGGGTAAAATATCAAATATGAAGGAATATGACCAGTTATTGCAAAAAATGTATCACGAAATGGTCTCAAATAACTAGGAAATATATAACTAATTTAGGCAGTATCAAGTTGGCACTAATTCCATACTCCAAACTCAATGAGATATTTTATGGTAAAAGGAGTTTATTGCACTATTGTTTCCTATTGAAAAGTTCATATCAAGCCACTTAACTTTTTGGACTTTTGGGGAGTCATGATGTGTTGCTAGATACCACTCTTGATCAGCTGAATATGGATTTGTTAATTAGAGAATTAGTAAATCAATCCTAATAAGAATTAATAAGTTAATTCTAAATTATTAAGAGATGTTTGGATTAATTTATATTTTGCTACCAATAGACTGGGAAACCTAATATATCACATCACAATAGAGGATTATGAACCTGAGATGTTATATATCATAACATTACAGGGTTAATTGTGAAAAGAATAAGTTGTTGCGGTCGAATTACAATTAGCTATAATTCGTGAGCCATATTGTAATTAACAAAATTACGTTTATAATTGGTAATTAAAGAATCATTATTCTTCATGAATTTTGATTAAAAAACACGGAGGATTATTATTATAGGAATGTTGTGTTTTTAAGCTGAGAGGACAGTGTGGAAAATCATTTTTCTCTGGAATTATTTCTCTTCTTCTTCTACTTTTAATACGAACCCTAGCCACCAAGAATGTATTCTGCTAGCATAGAATTCTAGTGGTGCTTGAATGCAATCCTAATGTGGACTATACTGGAGGCTATCTTATACTTGGGTTGCAATGATTTGACAGAACAAACAGAGAAGGCATTCCCTTTCGTTGCTCATTGGCTGCAATTGAACAATACGTTTTGTTGGACTGCACCTTCAACAGAGATAACAAATTTTATTTCACAGATGTGGCACTGAAAGGATTTTCTTATTTGTTTTAAGGCATTCAAATGATCCTCATTGTCTGGAATTCCTATTTTTCCTCCGTTGAGTAAATCTGATTTGCATGTGGATTTTCAACAGTGGTATCAGAGCCAGGTTTTCTGCGTTAATGGATTGTATAATTGGCTAGGAAATTAGTTCATTGTGGTCTCTATTTCTTTTGTGAAAATTTTTCTTGCGAGCATGTTAACCGAAAAATGTTTCAGCCTGTTTCTTCAAATTATTTCAAGAATATTTGCGTCATTCATATGCTTGAACTTGTTTCACGTATAATAGTTTAATTATAGAAATATTTTTTGTGTTTGCTTCTTGTTGAAAATTGAATTTGTGGGTTTTGTATGTAACGAGCATTGCTCCTGTAACTTTTACAGGAGATGATTTCAAAACGAGAAGTAATGGTGTTTTAATTCTTTCAAAAACAATAGTTAATAGTGTTAATTCTTGCAAAAGAAAAAAAAAGGTTTTTTGGGGCACATTATATTCTATAAAAAATCATTTTTTAGGAAGCTATTTCATGTTTCTTTTTGTTTCAGTTAATTGACCTTTACAAAGAATTGTTCTCCGTTTTGGTTGTTTCTATGTTCCAATGAACATACAGTGAAGATATTATTTTCTTTGCATTGACTGAAGGAGCAATCTTTTGTAAACTGCCAAAGAAGACAATTTGGAAATTTGCTAAGAAAAAAAAAAGAAAAAAAAAATTTGTTTAGCCAAAGCTGTTGGCGACTCAATGTAAGCCAAGCTGCGGCTTGCAGCACAAACGTCCTGAGCTGCGGTAGGCTTCGAATTGTTGTTTTGTAATCTTGGGGAGGCATATGCAATGCCTCCCGTGGATGCAACTGCTTTTATAGAAAGATATTTTTTTTCTTTCCCTGTTTTTGGCTTCTTTGCAGATGCCCTACGATTTATTTATTTATTTATTCCCTTTTTAGTTAGTACACAGACATTCCCAAGGATACTATTTTGGGACTAATGGATGATTTTTCCAAAAAATCTTGATTTTGGAAAATAAAATATTTTCTAAAATATTGAGTTTAGATTATATAATATTTTATTTCCTAAAATATGATTTCAGCGATTAATATATTTTCTAAATTTTTTTCTCAAAATTTGATTTTGAGACTAACAATTTTATTTTTCAAAAATAATGATTTTTGAAGTTTATATTTTATATAAATTAATGTGAAAATTTCCAAAAGTTGATTTCAGAAACTTTTGTTAATTTCTAAAATTTGACTTTAGAAAGTAATATATATTTTTTCTAAAATTCTGATTTTATATTGTATTTCCGAAATAGTCATTTTGGAATTGTATGCTACGTTTTATTTCGCTAAATATGTTTTGAGCATGATGTTAGCATGGGGGATGGGTATGGACTAAGACCAATTATATTTGTTAATGCATTATTTTTAGTTTTGGTTTTAAGGAAATAGGGGCTTTCATGTCCTGCCTTTTCTATTATTCTTGTGTAATTTCTCTTCTCAATTAAACCTCCCTCGAATGTAACTCAAGGTTTCTTTACTTAGGAAATTTATGTAACTAGATTACGTAGGTTAGATAGAGTTAAAAAAATTATTTTACTAGACAATGGAAATGGCGACCAAAACGAGGTGAGAGGCTAAGACCTTCTTCTTATATCATGCCTGAACACATAAGGTTATCCATATTAATTTTCTTCGTGGTTAAAGAAAATCAATTTAGGAAAATTCCAAAACCATACCTCGTACTTATGTTTTATGCCATGTATATACGATGTTATGATGCATGCTATGTATATGACCACCAATATAAAAAAAATTATTCATACAATATTAAATCTAAAGCCCTCTATTAATATAGCAAGAACGGGAGTTCATTTTTTAGATTAGATTGTTGGGCATACCCAAGCTTTCTCTACATTAAGCATGTTAAAGCTATGGAATGTGATTCTGGATTAATGGGTTGGATTTAGATAATATCTTTATCCCAGTTGGACATACCTAAGCATAAAAAATATTAGAGGCTATGTTTGGGTAGCAGTAAAAAAATTAATCGCCAAATGATCTGGTAGTTATATTTGATGCAATTGGTATTAGATATCTACCATTGAACTCAAGAGGGATTTGTTGGGCATACCTAAGGTCATTCTTAAGGAATTTGGATACTACTCCACTAGGAAAGAGTCTAACGGGCTTTCCTGGATCAATAGTAAGGCCTATTGGGTTGAGTAAAATAATGGAATAAAAATGTACTTAATTAAAGACCTAATTATTTTCATTACATATGTATATACATTACGCTAATTTCTCTATCTTTATATCTAAGTCATCTGCATCATGACAACATAACTAAACGTACGCAGCATTTAAAAAATGAACAAACTTATCGAGTTAACTTTTCTAGACTGGTATAGAAACTTGAGAATTGTTCTTAAGTTGGAAAAGTTGCTCAACATGCTAGAGGCTCCTATTCTGCCACCACCAACTTAAGATGCTCATGCTAATCAGCAAGCTGTACACAAAAAGTACAAAGAGGATAGTGACATAGCATCCTATACAATATTGGCATCAATAAACCTTGAAGTGCAAAAATAGCACGAGCATATGGATGCTTAGTCGATCATTTTAAATCTTTGAGAGCAGTTTAATGCCCAAGCAAGAATAGACAGATATAAGATCTCAAAATAAGTTGTTCCATTCTAAAATGGCTGAGGGTACTTTGTAGGTAATCTCATGCAAAAATCAAATTCGTGCAGCAGAAAATTTGAGATATACCAAAATCAGAATCTGCAAGATGTGAAGAATAGAAGGCCAAGAAGGGTAATTTAGCTTCTCTATGTGGCGCTGTAAATTCAAATTTTCCAGACGTGAGGCGCGATCCAACAAACCACTCAATCAAACAGCAATCGGATGATGATCAGTTTATCTCGCCTTTTCAATCTCAATGTGAGATTGACTCTAACTGTTATCCACACGAGGTATGCTCTAAAGAATTCCAAAACACAGTCTCTGTGCTAGCAGAGAAAGAACGACGGCTAGGGTAAGTTCACTGAGAAGAGAAGAAGAGTGTCGTCTATCTATTTTTCAGAGAAAGAAATTTTTCTCTGTCTAGCACAAAGATAAACAACCACGACATATTCTAAGGAAAAAAATCCCAAAAATCAAGCCCATGCAATGCTCCATGAATTCTAATCAAATTAGAATCAATTAATTGTAATTGGAACCTACAAGTTCTCACAATTACAATTTGGCTCAGAAATTATAACTAATTATAATTTAACCGAAATAACTTCTAATTCTCACAATTTGCCCCATAATATTATCGTATAACATCTCGAGTGCATAATACTCTATTATGTGTAACCTATTAGGTTTCCCGTTCTATTGGTAGTGAATATAAATTAATCCAAACGTCTTTGAGATTAATAATCCTTAATAATTTAGAATTAACCAATTAATTCTAAACACGGATGGTTTATTAATTCATCAATTAATAGACCTATATTCAATAGATAATGCGCGGTATATAGCAACATACTGCTATAGCAACAAACCTTGAAGTGCAAAAACAGCACGAGCATATGGATGCTTAGTCGATCATTTTAAATCTTTGAGAGCAGTTTAATGCCCAAGCAAGAACAAACAGATATAAGATCTCAAAATAAGTGTTCCATTCTAAAGTGGCTGAGGGTACTTCGTAGGTAATCTCATGCAAAAATCAAATTCGTTCAGCAGAAAATTTGAGATATACCAAAATCAGAATCTGCAAGATGTGAAGAATAGAAGGCCAAGAAGAGAAATTTAGCTTCTCTACGTGGCGCTGTAAATTCAAAATTTCCAGACGTGAGGCGCGATCCAACAAACAACTCAATCAAACAGCAACCGGATGATGATCAGTTTATCTCGCCTTTTCAATCTCAATGTGAGACTGACTCTAAGTGTTATCCACACGAGGTATGCTCTGAAGAATTCCAAAACACAGTCTCTGTACTAGCAGAGAAAGAACGACGGCTAGGGTAAGTTTACTGAGAAGAGAAGAAGAGTGTCGTCTATCTATTTTTCAGAGAAAGAAAATTTTCTCTATCTAGCACAAAGATAAACAACCACGACATATTCTAAGGAACAAAAATCCCACAAATCAAGCCCATGCAATGCTCCATGAATTCTAATCAAATTAGAATCAATTAATTGTAATTGGAACCTATAAGTTCTCACAATTACAATTTGGCTCAGAAATTATAAGTAATTATAATTTGACCGAAATAACTTCTACTTCTCACAATTTGCCCCATAATATTATCGTATAACATCTCGAGTGCATAATACTCTATTCTGTGTAACCTATTAGGTTTCCCGTTCTATTGGTAGTGAATATAAATTAATCTAAACGTCTTTAAGATTAATAATCCTTAATAATTTAGAATTAACCAATTAATTCTAAACACGAATGGTATGTTAATTCATCAATTAATAGACCTATATTCAATAGATAATGTGTGGTATATAGCAACATACCATGGTCACTCAAGAGTCCAGGAAGTCAAGTGGCTTGATATGAACCATTCAATAATAAACTATAGTGCAATAAATTTCCTTCACTATATAATATCTCATTCGCTTTGGAGTACGGAATTAGTGCCAACTCCTTCTAGAATACATATTAATTTTATCCCAAATATAGTAGTACTTGTATAAAGAATCCACTACTCTAGATGTGTATCAATTGGAACAGTTTCCAATACATAATCACCTTGGCCAAGGATTTCATGAGTAGTAATCAAACAAGTGCCTGTGAGATATTCACCCCTTCTATTAAGAGTGGTGAATCCTTTATTGACTCTCTCAACTACTTTCATTTACCTAACATTATACCTAATTTTCATCCCATATGCGACCCACGATCTGGCTCCCGAGATTGGAATTAAAGTACAATGCTTAGCAAATAAAGTACTTTGGAGATTTCAAGTCTAAAGATACTTGCACGTTTGTTATAACGTGATTCTATCTCTGGCACTACATAGTTATCCATGTGATTATTTCATAGTCAGGTCATCCAATGTACTTGTTCTTTTAACTTGCATCCACGTGTTAACTTTGAGTATCTCAATACTCATGGATATAAGAACCACCACATAATCTGATTAGAAAGTCTAACGCGTGGTAGTTTTAACACATTAATGATGTCATATCTCATTAATACTACGACTAGGGATTATTTAAGTACTAACACATTGTACTATAGTAGGAATCTCATATGATCTCTATCATAATTTTCATTAAACAACTTTGTACTAGGGACATGATCTAATTGTTATTTTACATGAAAGCAAAGACCACAAACTAAAAGATTAATAATGCTTTATTTTATAAAATAAATGTGTCATATATAATTTACAAGTGATTTTCTCTAGGGCACAAAACTAACAAAATACCCACTTACACTAGAGCTAATCATTCATGTACCTAATACTGAATGACTCAATATACCTATCATGTTTCTTTTGGGATAGTACTTTTGTATGTGGGTCAGCTATGTTCTCATCCGTGAAAACTCTCTCTATCTTTACATATCCTCTTCCATTAATCTTTCTAATCAAATGAAAACGTCTAAGTGCATGCATTGATAGCTGGTGAGACCGTGGTTCCTTTGCTTGGGCAATGGTTCCATTGTCATTACAATATAGAGATATTAGATCAAGAATAGAAGCGACCACTCTAAGTTCTGTTACAAACTTATTGATCCAAACTACTTCTTTAACTTCTTCAGAAGCAGCTATGTACTCCGCTTCTATCGTAGAGTCAACAATAGTCTCTTGTTTGGAAGTCTTTCAACTTATTACCCTTATACACAATGTAAGCACGTAGCCAGATTGTGATTTGAAATCATCTTTGTCAAATTCAAAATAGGCATCAGTGTACCTGTTTACTTTCAAATCATCTTCTTCATAAACCAAGAATACATCCTTAGTCCTTCACAAGTACTTAAGGATGTTTTTTTACAGCCGCCTAATGATTCTCACCAGGGTCAGATTGGTATCTGCTCGTAAAACTGAGTGCACATGATAAATAGGGCCTCGTACATATCATAGCGTACATGATAGATCCAACTAGTGATGCATATGGAATCTTACGCATGTGATTTCTCTCAACTTGTGTCTTAGGAGATATCAATTTTGGAAGGCTTATCCCATCGGACATAGGTAAGAATCCCTTTTTGGACTGATCCACGCTAAAGCTCTTTAACACTTTGTCTATGTTTGTAGACTTTAAAAGACTTAGCAACCTCTTTGATCTATCTCTATAGATCCTTATTCCAAGAATGCAGGTTGCTTCTCCAAGGTCTTTTATGGAGAATTTTTTGGACAACTAAACTTTAACTGATTGAAGAATACGTATGTCATTTCCTATTAGAAATATGTCATCTACAAAAGTAATAAAAAAACAATTGCATTCCCGCTAACTTTCTTGTACACACAAGGCTCATTCATGTTTATAATGAAACCAAACTCTTTGATTGTTTTATCAAAACGGTTGCTCCAACTCCAAAAAGCTTGCTGAAGTCCATAAATAGACATTTGCAATTTGCACACTTCTGTGAAATTATTGGATGTGAAACCCTTAGGATGTGACATAAATGGAAAGCTGTTTTTACATCTATTTGCCATATCTCATAATCATGATGAACGGCAATGGCTAGGAGTATCCTGATGGATTTTAGCAAGGCTACTGGTGAGAAGGTTTCATAATAGTCAATTCCATGTTATTGACGATAACCCTTAGCCACTAGTCGTGCTCTATAGGTAATTACGTTACCATCTATGTCAGTTTTCTTGAAAACCCATCTGTACCCAATAGGTTTGATTTCTTTAGGCAGATCAACCAAAGTCCATACTTGGCTGTCGTATTTGGAATCTACCTCCAACTTATGGCCTCAAACCATTTGTCAGATTCTAAACTGTTCAAAACTTCTTTGTAGGTTGTAGGCTCATCTTCATCTATGAGCAACATATCACTGTGATCACTTAGGAGAAATTCATATCTCTCAAGTACCATACGTATCCTACTCGACCTACGAGGATCTTATGTAGTAGACAATTCATCTATTCTCTTAATAGATGTGGGATCAGATGATTGATCATTTTTTGTTTGTTTTTCTTGAACTTCAGTAAGTTTAGTTTTACTCCCACTGTCCCTTTTGAGTATGTGCTCCTTCTCGGAGGGATGATAGAAGTAATACCTGAAAGATTCTTTCTGATATGCCACAAACAAACACTTGTCAGACATATCACTCAACAACATGAATTTAAGAAAGGTAATCAAGTGTTGCTTTTCAATTCTCGTTTAAGAATTTTACCAGGAAAATTGAAATCAAGGTGGTGGGAACCCTACACGGTGAGTAAGATATTCCCCTGTGGCACCCTTGAAGTCAGTCACCCCACTAGGGGCACCTTCAAAGTTAATAGAAATTGCGTGAAATGCTATGTGGGGGAAGGTCTTCCCAACACCAAGCAGGTGGAGATGCTCTTCGACACTGTAGCATAGAACTTTTTCGGGTTATCTTGATGCGGTTCTTTTTGTCCTATTTTATTTTTTTATTTTTTGTTTTCTAGTTTTTATGCTTTGGTGTGCTCTTTTATATTTTTCTTTTTAGGTACTTTGCCAATGCCACCTTCTCCAGGAACTCAACTCCTGTACAGAAGATTACACAACTAATGGAAGTATTGTCTTTCTTATCTTTTCTCATTTATATTTTTGGTCCAATGGCATTCATTCTTTGTTCTATTTATTTGGCCATTAGGAGAATGTCCAGTTTAAGTGTGGGTGAGTAGTTAGATTGAGAATTCTTCTATGCATCATTCTTTTATACTTTATTCTTCTTGTGAGCAAAAATTTTCAAAATTTTTTCTAATTTTCTTGGAGATTTCAAGCTGTATTTTTAATGCAAGTCTTTATGATAGATTATAGAGCATATGTTCTATATCATTTATGGCGTATGCATGACTTTTTGCAAGCACTTGGACTAAGTAGTTCTTGATCATATGCTTTACAATGTTCTTAAACCTGTTTTTACACTAAAATTCATTGAGCATTCTAGAACTTACTTGAATACCTCTCGAGGCAAAATAAGAAAGATATTCATGATATAACTTAGGGATGACGGTAATAGGCCTTCTTTGTATAGTTTGAGCTGTTCAAGCCTACCTATTTTTTATATTATCCCTAGTGCCTATTTTTTAGCCTACATTAGCGAATTTCTTTCTTAAAACCCATTATCATACTTTGTCCATTGTTTTCTTTCTGAGATTTTGAATAATTCTTCCAAATCTTTGATTGCTCTTGATGGATAAAAGTTCATTTAAGAGAAAGTTGAGGGAGAATACTTGGAGAAAGATCATGACTCGTTACTATCACTCATGCATCAATAGTTGTGTTGAGCTAGGGAAAAAGAGAAAGAAAGGAAAGTGGAGATAGAAAAAGAAAGGTTGAAAACAAGAAAAGAAAACCAAAAAGCTACTAGGAAAGATAGAAAGAGAGAAACTAAGAAAGAAAAGAACAGAAGCAGTGAAAATCAAGGGAAGAGAGAAAAGAAAGAGGAGAAAAATTGAAAGAAAAAGAAAAAAAAGAAGATTACAAGAGGAATGGTGATTGAGTTGTAAAAGTTGAGTTTACGTTAAGTCCTTGACACCATCGTTGAAAATTCGAGTGATCTTGTGAAAAAAATAGAGAAGAGTTGATGAAAGAGCTAAAAGAAAAAAAAAAAGAAAGAGAGAAAATGCAAGATTTGCTTGAGTTGAACTGTAATTGCTAAACAAGGTTATGGGTTTTGATGGACTTGGGAGTAGGAGAGCAAGAAGAGTTTGGAAATTATGGATACATCTTGTTTATCATTTTCTTGTGAACTCTCATCTTCTTTGATAGTTGATTTTCCTATATCCTTCGTTTGATATGCCACATTACAAGCCTCTAGCATTACATTACAAGCTTGAACGTCCTACTTGACCTAAATAGAATCATGATATGTCTCGGATTAGTGGAGAGAGTGTATAAAAAGTAAGCTTATGGAATGCATATTGTTTTTGAACTAAATTCTTTCCAATAGTTTGAAAATATTGTTAAAGTATTGGGATGGTTCTACTAAGTCACTATTTACTAACACAAGTCTTGCATTTGTTAAGAAAGATATAGTAGCATGTGTTTTATGTTCCTGAATGAAGGAAGCATTGAAGATATTATTTTGATATTGATTGAGTGATTTATCAACCCTTATGTTTTTCTTACTTGTATTTGATACTTTGCTTAAGGACAAGCAAAGAGCTAAGTGTGGGGAATATGATAGGGCCTAAATTAGTCATATTTTAATTAGTTATTTGATGCCCTTTTGTGATACATTCTACTCAATAACTAGTAATTTTTGTTCATATTTGAGATTTTACCCTTAGAAATGTATTTTATGCGTTATTTCAGATTATAGGGGTAAAACAAAGTAAAAACGTGGCAAAACAGAATGGAGGTGGTGCTGGCCAGGACAGAGGAATCGACGCCGGCCATGTGCCGCTTGCACACACTTCGAGGCAACAAAAAATTGTTGAAACAGAACCAAACCAACACCGGCTCTAGCAGCTAAGGCGGCCCTGGCTGTACTCTGGACAACATTGCAGGGAAATCAAGAAAAAAATTGGCGAACGATTGAAGAAATAGAACATAACCGGCACCAACTCCAGTACCCAAGGCAGCACCGGCTGTGCCCTAATGATAAGGCGGAACCTTAATTTTTGCACGCAGTTTTTGGTAATCTATGGAATTTTAGTGTCTTCCTACTTCTACTCGGCTAAGAACCTTACACCAACAAGTTTAGGCACTTCCTACGCCTATAAATAGAGGGAAAACATAAGAGAAAAGGGAGGAATTCATATATTATCATAGAAAATCACTCAAATCAAATGATGAATTCTTCAATTCAGGGAGGGTTGTGTAAGAGGGTCTACAGTGGAAAAAGAAGGAGGCTTGTCTATGAATGCTTTCTTTTACTTTGTTTTCTTTTTCTTGACCAATGATGTGTTAATCGTTTAATTGTAATTTGACATTATTTTAGGTATTCACAATTTTTAGAGTTATTCGATCTTTTGATTAACTGATTTTTCTTCTTGTTATTAAATTACTTGTGCGTATTACAAGATTAATTGGTTGTTTCTTTTAATTAACTTGCTAGACCAAAGGGGTTGATGGTAGTCGCAATTGATTAATTTCATATTTATTGGTTGTTAACTTACTAGACCAAGGGGGTTAATTGCTGAGGATTGAGTAATTAATGGTTAATTGATGTCTGCCAGACCAATGATTCATTGATTAATTTCATATTTTAAATTTGCCAGACCAAAGAAATTTAATCAATGATTGTGTTTAATGCGTCTTGTGGATGAATTAGTTGAGATAGACCAAGTGATGCTAATTTATCTAGAAGATAGTGAATTCATGGATTAACCAAAGAAGTGAGTCTACCTTAATCCTTCATGATGCCAAGAGAATAGTTAATTATGATAATGATTTAGTCCTTTAAAATCATGTTTGTCAAAATAATGGTCAAAGTTACATATTTCTCCATCCTTGACGGGTATATATTCTTTTATTTTATTTTATTTTATTTTATTTTCATTATTTTTCACTTTATTGAGTCGGTTAAACAATGAAAGAAAAGTGATTAATGCATACTTGTTCCTTAAGGATCAACACTCGTTTAAATCCTATGCTTTGTTAATGATGAATACACTTGCTCATATGTGTAATTTGGGGTTAATATTTTAATTTAAACTTGATTGGGAATGTGCTTATTTTTATATGATTTTTATACCCAAATAAATAGGCACCAGTTCTACTTGTCATTCTTCACTTACACAAGTCTTGCATTTGTTATGAAAGGTATAGTAGCATATGTTTTGTTGTCCTGAATAAATAAAGCATTGGAAATATTATTTTGAAATTGATTGAGAGATTTTGTGAAAACTTGTGTTTTTCTACTTGTCTTTGATACTTTGCTTGAGGATAAGCAAAGAGCTAAGTGTGGAAGAATATGATAGGGCCTAAATTAGTCATATATTTCCTAGTCATTTGAGGCTATTTTGTGCAATAACTGGTCACATTCCAACATATTTAATATTTTATCCTTGGAAAGCATTTTATGCAATATTTCAAATTTTAGGGGCAAAATAAGGCAAAATCGTCATTAAACAGACTAGAGGCGGCACAGGACAGGACAAGCGGCACTGGTCACGTGCTACTGGCATGCACTCCGAGTCTATGAAAAATCAGTAAAACAGGGGCTTAATAGAACACAGCCGACGCCGGTTGGGAGCCCAGGGGCGACGCCAGTTGCTACCCGGAAGAACATAGTTCGAAAATCGATGAATGAATAGAGAGATAGAATACAACCGGCGCCGGCCCTAGGCAGGACAGGTGGCGTCGGTTGTGCACTGGTACAGAGGCGGTGCCTCGATTTTTGTGCACATTTTTTGCAATTTTTAAAGTTTTGGTATTTTCTTACTTCTATTTGGCCAGAAACCCTAGAGGGATGAATTTAGGCACTGCTAAAGCTTATAAATTGAGGGAAAACACAAGTCAGAGGTATGAATTCATGAAGCAAAACACAAAATCACTCAAGTTTAAGGAGGAATTCATCAAATTTGGCGAGGATTGTACAAGAGAGTCTACGAAGGAAGAAGAATGGGGCTTGTCTATGAGTGCTTTCTTTTAACTTTGTTTTCTTTTCTTAAACAATGATGTATTAATTGTTTTATTATAATTTGACATAGTTTTCGATATTCATGATTTTTAGAGTTATTTTGTTCTTTTGATTAATTGATTGCTATTCTTGGTATATAATTACTTATGCTGATTATGAGATTAATTTATTATTTCTTTCTATTAACTTGCTTGGAAAGGGGGTTGATAGTGGTCTCTATTCATTAATTTCGTATTTGTTGTCTATTAACTTGCTTGGAAAAGGGGTTAATTGCTGAGAACTGGGCAATTAAAGGTTACTTGATGTCTGTCATGATATGTATTAATTAGTTAATTTCACATTTTAAATTTTCCAGGATGTGGGAATTTAATCAAGGATTGTGTTTAATGCATCTTTTGGGTGAATTAGTTTAGATAGGATATGTGATGAGTAGTTTTTGGACAAGGTTGAAGATGGAGCAAGGCTAGAATTTCTGGTTGTTCATACGAATATTTTGTTGGAATTTTTTGTGTAGATTTTTCTACAATGCTCCAGCCGACTTGCAGAAGGTTTGAAGGGGTATTGGATGGTCTTTTATGGCTGGTTTCCAACCTTCTTTATGGAGAAAAGATAGGGATGAATTACTGGTTTGAAGACTAGAAGAAACAGCTTGGATTTTTCTAGAAGATAGTGATTCCATGGATTGGAAAAGAAGTGAATCTATCATAATCATTCTTGATGCTAAGAAAATGATTAGTTATGATAATGATTGGGTACTTTAAGGTCATGTTTGTCAAAATAATGGTTTGAGTTACATAATTCTCCATCATTGACATGTATATATATTCTTTTATTTTATTTTATTTTCCTTTTTATTCTTTTTCACTTTATTGAGTTGGTTAAACAATGAAGGAAAAGTGATTACTGCAAACTTGTTCCTTGAGGATCGATACTCATTTTAAACCCTATGCTATGCTTAATGATAAGTACGCTTGCTCATATATATAATTTGAGGTTAACATTTTAATTTAAACTTGATTGGGAATGTGTTTATTTTTATATGATTTTTTATACCCAAATTCGTACACATCATACACCTAAGGATTCAACAAATAACATGTTAATCTATCCAAGAACATAGACTTGAATTAACATATACTACAATAAGGATGATAATCTACTAGGCATGATATTATCTATGGCTTTATTGGAAAATAATATCATGAAGGTCTAATCAACAACAGTAGCAAAATGTCTAACATGCATCAAGACATCCATAGAGCTCTTAATCGTAATGAACATATAGCAATTTCTAAAGCATAATCCATAAGTCACAACATTCATTCCAATTATCATATCTTAAATCCACTCCCTTCACCTACATACATATCCTCAACCCCACTTTATTCAATCAACCTATCATCATCTAAGAGTCTTGAATCATGGATTTGAAAAGGAGATCAAGAAAGAAATACTTATTTTGATGAACATTTGATGAAGATTTTGCCTTGCCTAGTGGAGGTCCCTGAGTGCCTGATGGCTTTAACTATCTGAAGATTATCCATAGTTGTTCATCACAATTTGAGCCAATAGAGAGGGAGAGTGTGACAGGTGCACGGATGAGAGTAATAATATAACAATATATAGAAGTTGAATAAAAGAAAAAGAACAAGAAGATTGTTCTTATTTCACCTTTTTAATGTTCTTCGAATCTTCAACAAAAAAGGGTGGTTTGATCCGATTGAAGATTCACCTTTTTGTGTTTTAGTGTTATAAAGTGCACCGATGAAGAATATAGGTTGAGTGCTAATGGTTTAGAGAGTTTCGAAGTGATTTAGGCTTGAAAATGTAAAGTGTGCGTTCTTGGTGTTTTTCAGAGAGTTTGAGGGGAAAAGGAATTTCGTGTGTGCTGTGTGAGTGATGGCCGTATGGCTTAGCCTAGGGGGAGCTTTTGGTTATCCAAGAATGATAGAGAAAGTTTCAGCTTCTTCAAAATTCAAATTGAGAGAAAAGTGGAGTTGTTTTAGGTATAGGATTGGGTAATGTTGTTTGGTCTTAGAAGGTTTCTTGTCCTTCAATAGCATATGGTTGAACTAGCTATGTTTTAACCACGGTATGGAGAGTTGTTTCAAGCTTCGGCTGGCTGAAATTAGCTATGGAATGGCAGTGAATTTTCTGGTTTTATCAACTAGCTAAATGAGTGTTTTAATGAACAAAATTTGGAATTTTAATTTTAAGTTTGAATAAGTTTGGATGGAGTGAAGATGAGTGTTTTGAGGTATGTTAATGGAGTCTTATTATTCAAGGTAGGTGGAGAAGCTAAGAGGTTCAGTTCATGGCTGTACAAGGGCTAAAATTTGGTGAGGTTTGCTGAAGAATTTCAGCCTCACTACGAAGAGACAAAACTAGACAAAAATTTCTGAAATTGAAGCTCAAGAACACTTGGAATTGAAATGGTTTTGGTGCAGAATTTTTGGCCTACTTTGGAACGATTTTGCAGCTGGAATTTAAGGGTGTTTGAAGGTCCATTAATGGTGGTTTTCCAACCATCATCTTGAAGAAGAAAGGCAATATCAGTCTCTTTCTCTTTTTCTTTCTCAGTCTCCTTCTCTAGCTGAACATCATTTTCTTCTTGTGTCAAAAGAATGATAGGTTTAAGTCTCTAGCACTGGTAGAGGAACTTGTTTAGTCGAATTGCCTGCAGCTTCATATTGCTTTCCTTCCACATTTGTCAGTGTATTTTCCAAAATTTTCAGTTCACTTTTGGCTTTTGCACTTATACTGTTTTAGCTTGGTAGATAGCAGATTCAGAGCATCTAAATTACACTTAATTTTTAACTTTCCTAAGTATTCTATATTCCCATGTACTTGATATTTCCCCCTGAATTTCAGTCCATCTTTTTTGTTTGTCATGATGCAACAGATTTTCCTTAGCCTTCACCAATTTTTCTATCTCTTCTTTTGTGGCCTTTCTTAGTAATATCCATTGATTATTCGCTCGAATGTATCCCATTTTCTAAAATGAATCTCTGCTACAAATGTTTACTTTACAATGCTTAGGGGTAACCGTGCTCAAATCAATATTAAAGTACTTGAATAAGTTGGTGAGAAGATTTCCAAAGAGTAATGCTTTGTTTTATGTATTCCGGGACCGAATAATCAATTTCTCAACTAGAAACCCAAAGATAATTTGTTTTCCTTCTGACAGAGTCAACATCAACTCTATTTGCAGAAAACATACAGATGACTTGTGGCTAAGACTCAGTATCGCCATGGTTGATACGTACTAATTTCCCCATTCTATTTAACCATTCGGCAGTTCAATCACTTGAATTTATAAAGCTTTTGGCACCAGTAAATTTCATCTCAAATCAACTCAGTTCAAACAAAATTTCAGAATTTTTCAAGTAGTGCATTTCAAAAAATTGTACTCCATTGTCTTTGATATAAAAAAAATCATGTTTAACATGCGATGGTTAAACTCAAGGTTCACTTCTCCAATTTTAGACATATACCAATACATAGTTGACCTGTTTACTATTTTCTCATGTCATCCCTTTCTTAGATTTGCATAGAATTATCAAACCAGTGAGGTGTATAGCTTCTCAACAATTTAACAACAAAGCCCATTATCCAAGATTCTCAACAAATTTAAGTGACAGAGAAGTTAAAAAATACTTCAGCAACAAAAGACCTTAGAATCAATCTGATAGCCTATAATAATAGTTCTATTTCTACACACCCAATTATTGTACTCAAATTCACCTATTATGAGTAGAGAAATTGAGGCACCTGAGTGTCTGCGCTTTCCTCTTCTGGAGGTTGTTTTGGTAATGCACTTTGAGGAGTTAGTACATCAATGGTAACTCATTTTCCTTTCTTCTTTGCAGATATCAGTCTGACAATAACTGGTCTCTTTTCATTATCTTGCATTTCTTTATCTCCTTGGTTATTAGCTTGGTCTCTTAGCTGGGATTTGGAGTTTTACCCATGATGAATAGGATTGAAGGGTTTGATTTTTCTGATTTTTGTGAAAGAATGAAGGCCAGAGGAAAGAGAAAAGTGCTAAGGCAAATGACAGCTTTTTGAATTTTTGAAATGATAAGATGATTCAAATAGATTTGAATTCTTTTTGCGATTTACGAGATATTGAAGAGTATAACTACAATTTTGTACATTTGAGAAAGGTGATTTTTGAAAATAAGTAATGATATTCTGATAAGAAGAGAGTGTGTTGCAGCAAAAAAAAAAAAAAAAAAAAAAGCGGGAACATTTAGAACTTAAAAAAAATCTGAACATTTGGACATAGATTGTTTATCTGATTTCCCTATCTAAAAGGTAGAATAAAATAAGTTTTGTTGAGGGAATTTTAGATTCATATTTTCTAGATATTGCATCCAAAAGCTCTGTCCAAAAGTTGTATCTTCTGTAGTCCTGCAAAACTAAATAAACAAATCTTTGGCAAATTGTCAGTAACATGATTCTGGTAATTGCCAAACCTCTTCTCAGATGATTTTTGTGAATATATTTTTTGAGTAGTTCCTTAGCATACTTGTCTTGATTTAGAAAGATATCATCGATCGTTTGCTTGGTTTGTAATCCAAGGAAAAAATTAAGTTCTCCCATCATACTTTTCTCAATCTTTCGCTACATTGTCTTGATAAATTTCTTGCATAGAGAATCATTAGTAACTCAAAGGATAGTATCATCAACATATATTTAAACAGTAAAAAGGTCTTCAAAATTTTTAGATTTTAATGGATAAAGTTGTATCAGTCAATCCTCGTGAAAAACGTTATGAAAGTAGAAATCCACAGAGTCTTCCATATTAAGCACGAAGAGCTTGTTTGAAATAATAAAGCATTTTGAAAAGTTTAATGACATGTTTGAAAAATATTAATGAATAAAATTAGAAGGTTGTTCTATATATACTTCCTCTTCAATAAAATCATTAAAAAAAAAAAAACTGTTAACATCTATTTGGTAAAGCATAAAATTCTTGAATGATGCAAGGACAAGTGGCATTCTAATGGATTCCAATGGAGCAACGGGAGCGAAAGTTTCATCATTATCGATGCCCACTTCTTGATTGAATCATTTTGAAACTAATCTGACTTTATTTATAATGACAATACCATGCTTATCAAGTTTATTTTTGAAAACACACTTGATATCAATCAAGTGGTCTTGGAACAAGCTTCCAAACTTAATTTTTCTCGCATGGCCATAATTCAAAATTCATTAGGTAATGCCGCATCAATACAATTAGATTCAATGCTTGAAAGTAAGGTACGATTATCAACAAAATACCATATGGGTTGATTCTGTAGCTAGGATCACCAATGATCTATTTTTTTAGATGGACAGATTTGGACTTCCAATCTTTTGGTAGATTCAGATCAGTGTGCTCGACACTTGCTTGCTTACTTTGTTAAACGTTTCATTCTTCTAGTTCTTCTTCTTTGGCATGATTGTTAGGTGATGGAGCTTCATAATGTTTAATGCCAATTTTTTTTAGCTACCTACATCATCGTCATCTTTTCTAGAGGAATATATGTTAGATACATCAAAACATGCATAGATTCTTCTGCACGTATAGTTCTTTTATAGAACACTCTAAATACCTTTTTGACAGAAGAGATAAGGTCCAGGTATATCTCAAAAAATCATCTACTAAAACATGATCATATCTTTTACTATTTAGGCTAGTGGTTCTCATTGGTTCAAACAAATCCATATCTATTAGCTCAAGAGGATTTGAGGTTGAGATCATTTTCTTGGGTTTTAAAAAAAAATATTTTGGTTTGATTTCTAAATTGGAAAATATCACACAATTAATTTTTGTCAAGCATCATTTTGGGGGCTCCTCTTACAATTTCTGTAATTGATGTACCTATTCATGAGACGGCATAGTACCTTTTGGTACCCAAATTTTCTTAAGTCCGCGGGGGTTAGTAATAGTTCTTCTAATTTTCCAAACTGTTTTTGCACCGGGTTCCACTTTCTTCTTAACATGACACTTAGATACTTTGTGTCTAGATTTTTGCAATATGTGCAACAAATATATGTTATATAGATGAAGTAACTTTTACAAAGTACGATTTGTAATTTCCAGTGTTGATCTCATGCTTGTAGCCTAGACCATTTCGGTTTCCAGCTACATGTTGAGCACCAAGAAAATTTTCCAATTTGTTTTTGCCATTGGTAAACTTTTCAATGCATGTAGTGAGATCATCAACTCTATTTTTATGCCATCAAAATTGCTGACCATAATTTCAAGAGAATGAACTTTGTCATACAAGTGTTTGTTCTCAAGTGTCATATAATGCAAAGAAGTTGGGATAACATCCTTTTCAACATTTAAGTACATAATGGAATCAAGTAAGGCTTTGTTCCCATTTCAATAGCATAGCATTATCATCTAACAAGGAATCAATTTTCATTTCCTTGTAGATAGCTTTTTGAGTTCATGAAATATGTCAAAAAGTAGCTCATTAGGATCCTCAACCTTTTCCCAATCAGAATCATATAATTTAGATATGGAATTAGAAGAAGTTGGATTTACCTTATCTTCAATGGCTATGGAGCAAATGTTTGCCTTTTCATTTTTAGAATCACTGCTTTCTTTTATCTCGAATTTAGCTTGATCTCGGTCAATCATTTTCTTATCTTCTTGTTGTGCTTAGCTTCTCTTCTTTTTGATATTAGGCAATCAAAAATAAAAATGATGCATGCTCTTGCATTCATAGTATTGAGCTTTGAAGGGCGAAGTTTATCCTTTCTTTTTGATAAATTTTTTGCCTTTTATGAAGTTGCATTTTCTAAACATCTTCTTAAATTGGTTGGAATGTATGCCCTCGTAGACTAGGTTTCTAGTGTATTTTTTACTTGTATTAATAAAAGTATTTTTCTCAGAATTTGTTGGTGAATGTTCTTTATATTTGTGCACAAATTTATTGGAAAAGACCCATTTCGTTTGTGTAAATGGTTCATTTGAATAGAGGTCTTTCACAGTTATGTATGGACCATGGGATATATAACACATAAACTATTGCTCTTAACAAGATAATGAGAATTGGAATCTCAACGTAGCAAGTTTATTGTGTTATGAATTCCAAATAGGAAAATGCTTATCTTTAGCCAATGAGTAGTCTACTCATTTCGTAACACAAGCATATTTTGAATATATAGAACTGGACCTGTAATAGTAGTTGCTAAAAGTACTATGTTATAGAAACCCAGACTACTACTGCGAGAGCATGGACTTGTACTTTACAACTTCAGTATAAGTTGGTGGTGCAACGAAGCTAGAAATGTATGCTTTGTATACAATAGTTGAGGTCCTTAAGAAGGACCAATATACTTGTATGTTGGGTATATGTGAGTAGTTAGTCAAGACAGACTTGTAAAGGATAGTATCTACACTATATCGCCCTTTGTGGTTGTTTAAATGATCTAATTATCCAGGGCCTTGGGGAACATGACTTTGATATTGGCTTTAGGGTAGCTCCCTTGGAAAGCAGGAATATTCCAAGAAGTCGTGGATCATTAGAGTAGATGTAACACCCCACTACCTAGGGCCAACGGGTCGGGGATGTCGCCCCGTCCAAAGGACAAGGGGTCTTTATAACTAGGTCACACAAAAGAAAATAAAAGCAACACATTAAGATTGAACTTATTACAACCCAAAAATACATGAACAAATCCAAAATAAATTGTTTGCTACAATTTTTCAAAACAACACATAAGAAAAATAACATAAAGTCTTTAAAGCATAGGCAACAAGACTAGCTATTCATCTTCTTAGCAGGATCGACTTGAAAACATGGTATAAAAGGTAATGGGATAAAAATCTCAGTAGGCCCGTGTGTGCTTTGAGTGTTTTAGGTAAAACAGTTCGTGTATGTAAGTTGTAAAAGTTTCATAAAAGAAACTGCTGGCAAGCATTAAATAAATATTAAAAATAAAGAGTGGCATTTTGCTTTCAAACCATACATGTACATAATAAATACAACGACTCAAATGGGTAGCCATAGGTTACCACACGTTGGGCCCCATAACCATATAATGGTCAGAATGCCACACTTTATGCAGACTGAGAAAAGGTAGGTGTACGACCTACTGGGTGAGATACTCCTTCTCTACACCCAAACTTATCGGTTATCCACTCCGAAAACATACAGTCCACATGACTGAAACTTGCTAGCTCAGATCGGCATGACTAAGTAGTACTGTCGCTTCTCCAAGTTGAGTTCATCTTCTGGAGGTGGCCTCTTGCTAAAAGACTTGCTTTTGCAATTCAAAACAAGTACTACTAGCCTACCCTTATTGAGTACTCAATGATGATTGTCCCACTTGGGAGAAAACTGATAAAGCATCGATTTACTTGGAAAATCCCCTCAAAGCTGCCGCCAGATATTGAGTAAATATAGCTTACCAAAAACTCTCCACAATCTAGCTAGGCTTAAACAAGAAAACCTTAACCAATTAGGACTTGGTTTTAGCCCAAAAAAATACCAGAATTCCCTATCCAATACCTCCAGAATTTCGGCCACAATCAGCTCAATTCTGCACGAAATTTCCAGCCTAAAACCTGCAAAAAAACCTCTCTAGTTATAGAGCAAAATACAGCTACACAAAGGCTAACTTTTCCTCTCTTATTTTTGCCACTATAGAGACCAAAACCAACCAGATTTCTTCTCTCTTTCTATCTAGAGTTTCGACCATCCTAAGTAGCAAAAATACAACATCAATCAGCCCTAAATTTTTGTCTAATTTCAACTCCCAAATAAGGACCAAAGTTGTCCAACTTCTCTCTTGTGATCAAGAAACCACAACAAGGTAGAACTCCTCCAATCATCTAAACACCAAATCCTAGACTTCCCTATCCAGCAATCCACGAAATTCCTATCCACTCTGCCCCTCAAACTCATGAAACAAACAGCCTACAATCTACACAAAAACTCGGACAACCTACCCCAAAAATAAAGCCAAAACCGAAAATCCTCTACAAGGTAATTGATCTTCAACTCTTCTATTCATCTTTTACTTCATTCTTTTCCTTTCTTCTCCCTTAAATCATGACCATAAGGGACTAATTTTATCCCTTTCTTGATAAGTCTCAATCAAGGACATCTAAACGGACCAATCTCTTCAACTATCAATTGAACTCAAGCTAGTCAATTAGGAGTTGCCGTGTTTTAAGTCAAGATCACTAAGAGGTAATTAAGATACTATCTTTACAGATTTAAATAGTCTTAATCTTTAAAACATTGGCTTTAGAATGCTTAAGGAATCTAGCATGACAACATTAATGAACTAGATTGATGAATATGTTGATATAAGCTATAGACAAAGCATGTATGAGATAGGACATTGATGTATATTGTCCTGATAAATCTAGATCTATGCTAAATAGGAAAAGATAAGATATTTTAATGTTTATGGGGTTGTTTATGAGGACTTTATATTAGTTAAATATAGGAGTTGTCATCTGGTGAATTAATTTAGACGAAAGCATGATTATGCTCAATAGAATGGTAAAAGGAAGTTATTCATGTGATTTGATAAATTAAAGTACTTAGATACCATGGATGGATTAGGTGATTAATGAGATCATGCAGAGTCATATTGTATGAAATAATAGATGGAATGAATAAATCCTAATCATTGAATTATTTGCTCTAGATAAGAAAGAAGTGGAAATATGAGCAATCAATTGAGTTGGGTCTAGCTATTGATTTATCTAGGTAAGTCCCTGTATAACTATTTTGATAAATGTTACTTGTTTGCAAGCAATTTTTACAATGTTATTTGGAATTAATGTCAATATAATATTTTGACAAGAGGATTGAAACGTTGGCTAAACATGATGACTTACACTGTGTTTTGATTTGGGTTCGAAATGTGGACGTTTTACTTTCTAAATGAGTTTATCAAAATTTAATCATTCAAACTCAAAAAACGATATCTTACCCTACCACTAAATAATTTGGAAATGCTGCTACGAAAAATTACGTTTTGCAATCAAGCTAATCAAAGACTTTCGAAAAAGGAAAAAATGATTCTATCCCTAAATGGGGAGTGTTGAGTACCCAGCAGGGGTAGGCAAGTAGTACTAGTTTCGAAGAGCAAGAGTGAGTCTTCTGGCAGGAAGCAACCTCCAGAAGATGAACTCAACTTAGAGAGGCGACAATACTACTTAGTTAGGCCGTTTGAGCTAGCAAAATTGGTCCATGTGGACATTGTCGATCCGGATTGGACAACAGAAATGTTGGGTATAGAGATAGAGGAGTATCTCACCTTGTGGGTGGATCCCCCATTGCCCATTGTTAAAAGAATACGTTGGGAAGCTATCATGGTCGTAACTATGATATGGATTGGATTACTATATTGTTGAATCATTTGGTAATCCTTACTTAATGAATTGTGAATATGATTGAACGATAATTTCTTGCGAGCTATTTTGGATTCATTAAGTAAGGCTCCTATGTATAACTATTATTGATGAAATTGAATTGCAAACACGATTTTGTGATTTGGATAAACCTGCATACACAAAATGGTTTCGATTGACACTTACATATATGGGACTTACTAAGATGTTTATCTCAAACATTTTATATCATAATTTCAGGGGATTGCTTATACCTAGCAGGGTGAAGCGTTAAGAGATCAACTCCACTTTATTTATTTATTTATGTTTTGAATTTATTTCAAGAGACATTTTTTAGTTCTGATTTTTCAGACCTGTATAAGTTTTGCTTTCGGATGTAATAAAATTATTCCTTTAATTTTATTTAGCATTTTTTTTTCTTTCGTTCCTCGTTATAAAGAGCCCTGGTCCTTTAGATGGGCGACATCCTGCCATATCTAGGTACCTAAGGTGTGGGGTGTTACAACTATGTGATAGAAACCCAGACCACTCTACTATTACGTGAACTTGTACTTTATAGCTTGAGTATAAGCTGGTAGTCTGACCAAGCTATAAATGTATACTTTGATATACTATAGTTGAGGTTCTTGAGAAGGACCAATATACTTGTCTGTTGGGTATATGTGACTAGTTAGTTAAGACAGACTTGTACAAGATAGTGTCTACACTATATCGCCTTTAGTGGTTGTCCTAATGATCTAATTATCCAAGGCCCTGGAGAACAAGTCTTGGATATTGGCTTTAGGGTAGCTCCCTTAGAATGTTGGAATATTCCAAGAAGTTGTGGCTCATTGCACTAGAAGCCCAAGAATGATAGATGTCGTTTAGTGAGGTATTAGTACATTCTTTCCTCTCAAAATGAACAATGATGTGTAGAGGTATATTTTAGTTATTTCACCAGTAGATCGAAGACATAGCTAACGCAGCATTGTCCTTGGGATCAATCTTTTCTTATGGTAATATTAGAAAATATTTAAAATGCAAAATATAGCTATTTATATAGTAAGAGTATTTTGGTTATTTTAGTAGATACTGCGTATGTCTTTTTGGTCCTCAGAATAGCTCGTAAGTCCTTACTATTTTAGGTAGAATAAATGGTCATAAAGGGAAAAGAATTTTATTTTATTTAAGAAGTATAATTTATTTTTGGACTGGAAAAAAATAAAAGGAATGGGAGAAATTAAATTTATCATCTAGTTGGATTGGTTAATTGTTTATTGACGACCTAAGCCCACATTGAATAATGAGAAAAATTAACCCGGGCTTAAGCTAGTTAATAAAAGGCTTAATAATTATTTTAGTTCATTTGGGCTCATTAATTATTTATTGGGTAATTTTAATAGGCCCAGGAAATAAATAATTAATGGTTATTATTTTTGGGCTCATTGGGTCTAAGGAAAAATAATAAATTAATTTGGTCAAATAGCCCAGACTAAAGGGTTTTTTTTATTATTCACGGTATAGAAGAGTTGGGGATAACCCAACCTCTTCTATTGATAACCCCCAGATGTTTGAAATATCAAAACATCGGGGTTAGGTTATCTGGCATGTGAATAGGAGTCGTTGTGTACAGCAAAAAAAGGACACAAGATAGAAATAAAAAAACTACAAAGCCTCTATTCTCTCTCTACGTCTCATGTTTTTGTTCTTTTTCCTTCCTTTGCATCTTCTTATCATTGCTACTTAATAGCGAAGGATCAAGAAGGACCATCCTCGCCTAGGTTGTTTCACCAACACAAATAGGTACAGGATGCTAGGATTTGTGGACTCATAAACACTGAAAACATCCATGAATCCCTTTCGAGGACCCAAGCCAAATGATTAAGACGATCTAGGGATTACAGAATTACCTCTATTCGGCATAATCAATCTGGTTTTTCTGTCGTATGTGCAACTCAACCGATCACCAGTCGCTGCAATGTGTGAACACCCTCTATTGGATACACACAGCGAATCAACTCATTATCCCGAGAGTGCTAGCGCCTAGGGTTTGAGAGGTTTAAATTTTTCTGGTGAATGGATGCACGAATATTACAAGAGAGCACTCCTCAGAAGACGGCTAGGATTTTCTTTTAAAACCACCTGAACCACTTGGAGCCCAACTCTGATAATATCTTATCATATTTTATTTTAAATTCAAATTAAATTAAAACTGATATGATAAGATTCTGCCATTATCTCAGTAATTTAACTAATTAATTTACCGAGTTAGATTCTTACAATCTAGACATTATGTAGATATATCAAATGTGGACATAGTTCTAAATTTATTGTATCTGGTCAATTTTTTAGGTTCGATTAACTTATACATATTTCCAGATTCATCAAACCTGGTTACCAGAAAATAACCTAATGAGTTCGCTTATTGTGTGACTATATAGGTTCATTTAACACTGACAATGTGCCCAAATCATATTTAAATGGCCCACAAGTTATCAGTGGTTTCTAGCAAAACATTATAACTATCCGAGTTAAATAAAGATCAGTGGTCTCTTTGAACCAAACCATAACTTTATATTTAGTCCTTTTGTCACACGATATCCAGAGTAAGCATAAAGCACGGAGAATTTCATCCTTATTAAGCTTAATCTATTATTTCTTGATCTCATAGTAGAATATTCAAATAGATGATATCAATATCTCAAATTGATATATTTGAGCATATCCATGTATTTTAATAGTCTAACTTATCAAGGGGCCTATGGATATATCTCCCATAATTGAGAGGGACAAATTCCTTCGCTATCAATCATATTACTTTTCCTGGTTTATTTTATATCCAACAGTGGTTTAATTTATTATCTGGTTAAAGATAATGTCAAAATATAAAATTTATCAAGTAGGAAACTATGATGAATTCAGGTCAAAGGAAATTTAATATCATTATGGCTAGAAAGTATTTATAACATGTTCCATGAAGTACTCTTACAATTAGTTATGTCCAAAATAACGTTCACTAACATTTAATTATGTTTTGACTTAATATCACATATATCCATGACCAGTAAAATATAGCCATGCAGTCACAAACATACCAATCTTAATTTATTATTGTTTCACTAATAATAATTGATCAGGGATAGTTTAGGAATAGTCACTGTATTGATTATATTGTTTTACTATCAAGTCATGTACTTGATGACCACAAAACTAAATGAACTATTTATGAAAACAATGCCTCGTGTTATTACATAATACATAACAACAATAGTATAAGTAAAAATTGCATCTAGGGCATATCTCTAACAATCTCCCACTTGCACTAAGACCAATTTGACATAAACCGTAATCCAATTGATCTAGTATGACTATCATGTTTAGACATTGAAAGAGGCTTTGTTAGTAGATCTAGAACATTATCATTAGTTGATACCTTGCATACTTTGACATCTTCTCTATCAACAATTTCTCGAATGATATGAAAATGTCTAAGTATATATTTGGATCATTGATGTGTTCTTGGTTCCTTAGCTTGGGCAATCTATTGTTGTCACAAAAAAGATCCACTTGGTTCATAATACTAGGAACTATTAGTTCTGTAATGAACTTTTTAATCCAAACTGCTTCTTTAGCTGTAGCTGGGGCAGCTACATACTTAGCTTCTGTAGTAGAATCGGCCAAGTTGTCTTGCTTTAAACTTTTCTAGCTTATAGCACCTCCATTCAAACAAAATAGAAAACCTGATCACGATCTGTAATCATCTATGTTGGACTGAAAACTAGCATTAGTGTAACCATTTACAACTAGCTCACCTTCTTATCCTCCATAAACTAAGAATATATCTTTAGTTCTTCTTAAGTACTTCAGTATGTTCTTGACAACAGTCCAGTGTGGCTCTCCAGGATTTGACCGGAACCTGCTCATCATGTTTAATGCATATGATGCATCGGGTCAAGTACATAACATAGTATACATGATAGATCATATAGTGGAAGCTTATGGTATCTTGTTCATGCGCTCTTCTTCATCCTTCGTGGAAGGGCTTTGAGTTTTGCTGAGCTTAATGCCATGTGACATTGGCAAGAATCCTTTCTTAGAGTCTTGCATATTGAACCTTTTTAGTACTTTGTCAATGTATGCACTTTGACTTAGTCCAATTAGCTTTCTATATCTATTTCTATAGATCCTTACACCTAAAAATTAGTTAGCTTCACCTAAGTCTTTTATTGAGAAACAATTTCCTAACCATATCTTTACATTTTGTAGAGTTGGGATGTCCTTCCCAATGAGTAAGATGTTATCAACATAAAGTACCAAAAAGGCTATTGCATTCCCACTGGTTTTCTTATAGACACAAGGCTTATCTTCATTTTTGATAAAGTTAAATTCTCTAATTGCTTCATCAAAATGAAGATTCCAGCTTTAAGATACTTGCTTCAATCCATAAATGGATCTTTGAATCTTGCACTCTTCATTGGTATTCAAAAGATCATCAAAACCCCCAGGTTGCGTCATGTACACATCCTAGAGTAAGTTTCCATTAAGGAACATGGTTTTGACAACCATTTTCTAAATCTCATAATCATAAAATGCTTCTATAATAAGAAGAATTCTAATAGATTTAAGCATTACACCTAGTGAAAATGTTTCATCATAGTCTATACCATGAGTTTGTTTATAACCTTTTTCTACAAGTCGTGCTTTGTAAGTATGCACATTTCCCTCCATTTCTATTTTCTTTTTGGAAACCCATTTACACCCAATTGTTTTTGAACCTTTAGGTGGATTAACAAAAGTCCAGACTTAGTTATCATACATGGATTGCAACTCAGACCTCATGGCTTTTAACCATTTTCTAGAGTTAGAACACTTAATGGCTTTGTGATAGGAAGTGGGCTTATCATTAACCATAAGCTCAGCTTTGTGATCGTTAATGATGAGGAATCCATATCTCTCAAGTTGTTGACAAACCCTATCAGATCTTCGAGGTCCTTGTTGTATAAAAGTAGGCTCATCTTAGACTTGTGAGCCATCTAATCGAGGTTTATTAATTAGTTCAGATACTAGTTGTGGCTCTTGAATCTTATCAAGATGTATTTTACTCTCACTAATTCTTTTAGAAATAAATTCCTTTTCAAGAAAGAATCAATTTTGAGCAACAATTACTCTATTTTCTTTCGGGAGATAAAATTGGTATCATTTAGTTTCTTTAGAATACCCCACAAATATGCATTTTTCTAATTTGGGTGCAAGTTTATTAGATAATAAATGCTTTACATAAATATCGCAACCCCAAATCTTTAGAAATGATAACTTGGTTGTCTCCCAGTCCATATTTCATATGGTATTTTCTGAACCGATTTAGATGGAACCCGATTTAGTATGAATGCATCAGTCTTTAGGGCATAACCACAAAAGGAGATTGGAAGATCAGTTTGATTCATCATTGATCAAACTATATGTAATAAAGTCCAATTTCTCCATTCAGATACACTATTCCATTGAGGTGTTCCAGGTGGAATTAATTGGAAGCTAATTTCACAATTCTTAAGATGCTCATCAAATTCGTGACTTAAGTAGTCACCCCCTCGATCTGATCGAAGTGTTTTGATACTTTTGCCAAGCTAATTTTATATTTCGTTTTGAAATTCTTTAAATTTTTGGAATGGTTCAGATTTATGTTTCATCAAATACAAGTAGCAATATCTGTTGAAATCATCTGTAAATGTAATGTAATACTGAAATCCTCCTCTAGCATGTGTATTCATTGGTCCACATACATCAGTATGCATTAGGCCCGATAAATTAGTTTCCCTTTCATTTTTGTACCTTAAAAGGTGCCTCAGTCATTTTGCCTAATAAAGAAGAATCACATGTTTTGTAAGATTCTATCAAACGAATTTAGAAGCCCATCATTATGAAGCCTTGTTATGTGTTTCACATTTATATGACCCAAATGACAATGCCAGAAGTAAGATTGACTTAAATCTTTATATTTCAATCTCTTAATATTAATGTTATAGATATACTTGTTCAAAGATCCACGAAGATTAAGAATATAGAGCTGATTTGATAATGAGGCATCTCTATAAAAAATGCCATTTTTATTAATGGAGCAAATGTTATTCCTATTAGCAAATTCAAAACCTTCTAAATCTAAGCAAGAAACTGAAATAATATTCCTACTTGTAACAGGAACATAAAAAATAATCATTCAATTCTAAAACATGCCCACTGGGCAAAATTTATTCAAAAGTTCTTACAACTACTGTAGCAACATTTGCTCCAATGGCAACTCGTAGGTCGACCTCACTTTTTGCCAAGGCTCTACTCTTTTTTAGACACTATACATGTTGGATTGTATGCCCTGTTAGACTAGGTTTCTGATATAAAATTGAATATTTTAATAAAAAAATTTATTTATAGAAATTGTTTGTGAATTTACTTTTTGTTTGTGCACAATTTTCATTTGGAACAAACCCATTGTGTTAAAATAAGTGGTCCATGTGAATGGTGGTCTTTCACAATAAGGTATGGATCACGGGTTATTTAACACATAAACTTTTGTTCTTAACCTATTAATGAGACTGGGAATCTCATCATGTTTAGGTTATTATGTTATGAATTCCAAATGGGGAATGGCTTACCTTTAGCCAGTGAGCAGTCCACTCACTTCATGACATAAGCGTATTTCGAATACGTAGGACTGGACCTGTAGTAGTGGTTTCTAAAAGTACTATATGATAGAAACCTAGACTACTACCGCTACAGCGTGGACTAGTACTCTACGACTTGAGTATGAGTTGGTGGTCTGGCGAAGCTGGTAGTGTATACTTTGATTTGCTATAGTTGAGGTTCTATCGTAGGTATGTGTGACTAGTTAGTTAAGACAGACTTATACAAGATAGTTTCTGCACTATATCGCCTTTGGTGGTTGTCCGAATGGTCTAAAATGTCCAGGGCCCTGGGAAACATGACTTGGATGTTTGCTTTAGGGTAGCTCCCTTGGAAAGCGGAACCACTCCAGGACGTCGTGAATCATTAGAATAGAAGCCTAACGTTGGTAGATGTCATTTAAAGGGGTGTTAGTACACTTCTTCCTCTCTAAATGTATTGTGATGTGTAGAGGGGTATTTTAGTCATTTCACCTGTAGGTCAGAGACTTTGCTAACACAGCATTGTCCTTGGAGTCAATATTTCCTTATAGTGATATTAGGAAATATTTAAAATGAAGAATACAACTATTTTTATGGAAAGGGTATTTTGGTCATTTTAGTAGCCAAGGCGGTGTGTCTTTTGGTCCCCAGTATAGACCGTGAGTCCTAATTAAATACGGGCTAAAGAATTGATTTTAAATTCAATGGAATTTATTTTATTTAAGTAGCCTGATTTAATTATTGGGCTAGAATAAAATAAAGGTCCATGGAGAGAGAGAAAATTAATTAAATTAGTTTGGTGGGTTAATTAATTATTCAGGGCTTTGACCCAGTTTGAATAATTAAAGATTAACCTGGGACTAAACTAATATAGGCTTAATTAATTGGACTGGTTTATTTGGGCTGAAAAATTAATTATTTATTAATTGGGCCATTTATTTTGTTTTAGTTAGAATAATTAATTAAGCCCAAAAAGGTTAAACTAAGAGTCCAATGGCCCAATCCAGTTTAACCTAGGGTTTTATTTAGGTTAAACAAGAGAAAAAAAACAACGTTGTTTTTTTCCAGTGCTTCATCTCTGTGAAAAATACCAGACGTTTTTCCTCTCCCTCTCCAGAAATTATTCTTTGGCCCCTAGGTTGTTTCACCAAAATGATATTAGGCAAGCCATATACTGGAAGATCGAAAGATAGGCGTTCATCTACATGCAAAGACGAAGTAGAAGGCTTGCAGGAATTGCACCAAAAGCTTCCACGAGTGTGCCTACCCCAGTTCTGCATATTCTAGTTCAGCCGATTTTGAGAACAAGAAGAAGAGGTAATGAGAAAATATATTTTTTCCCCCTTTTTCTTCTTCACGCAGGAGTGCTGCATTTTTTGTTGTTCCTTGGCTATCTTTTTGGCTATGTTTCGCTTGCAATTTTATCTTCAATTAGTATCAGAGCGTGAAGATATTTGCACATATAGGAAGCCTGTATGCTAGTTAATAAAATCGGACAGTCATGTGTGATTAACTGTGATCCTTCGCTGGTTTTTTTGTATGGGATAGCATCTCTGTGAGCTTCACCGTTGAAGCATAGGACACTCTGTAAATTTATTTTTGGCATTGGTATTTGATCGTGTAAACCCAATTTAAATGGGTATAGGCGGTTGTGGTTTTGTTTTGGATGAGTTTTTGTAAGTAAAAATGTCCAAAGAAACCAAAAAAATAAGAAAAAGTCGAAAAACAAAGGCTCTGCAGAAAGCTCATGCAGAAGAAAAAAACGAAAAAGAAAGGCACTATTCCTAAGCCGTTTGAGCCGAGCCAAGCCACTGCCGAAAATGTGAGAGGAGCCGGTTGCTGTTGAGCCGAGCCGATGGGAAATTGCGAGCCGATTGCATGCGAATTTGCAATTGCAAATTTCGCAATGGGCGCGCGGGTCGTCAGCAGGCAATCGGATCAACACGCGGGCAGGTGAGGCGGAGCGGGTTGCGGGTTCTTGGGCAGGCGGGCTGAGTTCACGGGTTGCTGAGGATTCTAATCCGGTGCGGTGCGGTGGACCGCAGGCCAAATGGGCCCGGATCCGGTGCAGTGGACCGCCAGCGATTTTTTGTTTTGTTTTTTTTTTCTTTTTCATTTTGGGTCCCATACTAGGCGGAGTTAAAATTTTTGCAATATTTATATTCTTGGAATATATTTGCATGAAAAATATTAGTAAGGAATTTTAGGATTAAACAAGATCATTAATTAAATAATTAATGTGTTTAATTCTATTATTTGGGCACTTAAGTTTAAAAAAAAGAGAAAATCATGAAAACGTTTACTGTTTTCTGGTATGTTATTTTTTTATGTACCTATGTGCGCTTTTTCTCAAAGGCCAAAGTCTTTGGGAACACTTTTGACAAGAAAAATATTTTTCTTCAAAAATTAAATAATTATTTTAATTTGTACAAAAATTAATCCTTGAATATTTTCTCAAAGGATTTAATCCTTGACATAGAAAATATATTGGATTTAGATATTTTTGTAAATTACAATGGAGAGCCATTTTGTTTTATTTTGGACTAGAAAAATGATTTTGTCAAATAAACTTGAGACCAAAGTCTCTAGAAAGTTTTAATTGGAAAAATTTTGAAATCATTAAGTTTTAACTTAAATAAAATTAGTCCATGAAGAAATCTCTCAAAGGATATAAGCCTTGACATAGAGATTTTAATGGACTTGGATATTTTATTTTTGAGTTAAGAAAAACTTAATGGAAATTTCAAAAGAATATTTTTCCAGAGAACCCTTTATTTTAAAAGACTAAGTGGGAGAGGGGTCCCAACGGCCCCATGGCTTCCATCACGGTCCTCATTAGAAATCGTGGGTCCCCTCGCGTCACCCTAGGAGTGAACCCTATAGGATGGGGATACAACAAGGATCTAGATCTAATGGAAGGATGTAATTAATAACCCGGGGCACGTACTATGATTGGCCAGCCCACATTAGAGGTTATAGTGCAAGGTATGTCCATAGGAAATGAGTGGAAACGGCCATCCCACGATGGAGTTATGCTCTATATCATTACGTAGAAGGGAAATTAATTTGAGGTGGTTATTACACTTAGCTTAGGAAACTGTTAATCTTCCCAAGAATCTATATCAGTTTTCCTAAGAGCCAAAATATTTTCAATGCACAAATTTTATTTGTTTTCACAAACTAAATTCTTTCTTTTATTTTTCAATTTTCAGAAAATGGTGGGTGGTTCTTTTAGTCCATTGGCCGTTAATCTCATAGAGAATAAGTTAACGGGTCCAAACTATGTGGACTGGAAAAGAAACCTGGACATAATACTCACAGCTGAGGAGTATAAGTATGTCCTTTACGAGACCTGCCCTGTTATCGGGGAAGGTTCCACCGCCGAAGAGCAAGAAGCTGAGAAAGTGTGGAAGAAGGCTAACGAAATGGCATGTTGCTATATGTTAGCCTCCATGTCTAATGTGCTCCAGTCAAAACACGAGCACATGGCTTTTGCATATGACATCAGTCAATCATTGGCTACTATGTTTGCGGACAAGAGCCGGCCCGCAAGGCAGGAGGCTCTTCGAACTACTGTTAACACCAAGATGGTTGAGGGAGCATCAGTCCAAGAGCATATGCTCAAGATGATGGCTACTTTCGAGGAGGCAAAAATCTTAGGGGCTGTCATTGACCCCGAGAGTCAAGTGGACATGGTTCTCGAATCTCTACCGGGCTCTTTCACTCAGTTCAAGTTAAACTATAACATGAACAAGTTGAACATGAGTTTAACTGAACTGATGAAGGAGCTCCAAATGGCGGAGAAAGTCATGAAGCCGCAGTCAAAGGCCAAGAACCAGCCATGATTGCTAAGGCTTCTTCCTCAAGAATTGGGCCAAAACCCAGAAAGTTCAAGAGGAAGAAGGGGAATTCAGCAGCCCAGCCCAAGGACAAACCAAAGGGCAAGTGCTTCAAATGTGGCATGAAGGGACACTAGAAAAAGGAGTGTCCAGATCTTCAAACTAAGAAAAACCCCACAGGTAATGTTTTCTATCTAGAGTCCATATCAATGATAGGATCAACTTCCACTTGGATTGTTGATTCAGGAGCCACTGATCATATCTGTAACTCCTTGCAGGGGTTTAGAAAGATAAGAAGACTCAAGAAGGAATAACATGGGCTTCGAGTGGGTAATGGAGCACAAGTCTGGGCCCTTCCAGTGGAAGAGCTGGATCTTATTTTTTATTAAAATAAGATAGTGCTTTTAAAAGATATTTTATATGTACCTGGTTTCCGTTAGAATTTTCTTTTAGTTGCAAAACTTATTAATCAAGGATATTTTGTATCTTTCCATTCTGGTATTTCTATCAGTAGAGATGGAGAAATTTTATGTACTGGGCACATGTATGGTAATCTGTTCTTTTTAAACCATATTAACAACCAATCAAATAACGCTCAGTCTGAACCTTTAGCTAAGAAGAGAAAGACCAATATCAATGATTCATACCTTTGGCATCTAAGGTTGGGTCATATTAACTCAACCAGGATTCAGAGGCTAATCCATGTTGGGTCTTTGGGCTCATTGAGATTGGAAAGTTGGCATCGGTGTGAATCCTGCCAGATGGGAAAGATGACCAAGAGGTCATTTACACCAAAGGAAGATAGAGCCAAGGAGGTGTTGAGTCTTGTTCACACTGATATGTATGGTCCGTTGTCTACACTAGCTAGGGGAGGTTTTGAGTACTTTATCACTCTCACGGATGATTGTACGAGGTATGGTTACATTTACCTGATGAGACGCAAGTCTGACTCTTTTGACAAGTTCAAGGAGTTTAAGGCTGAAGTGGAGCGTTGAACAGATAAATTCATCAAAACCCTACGATCGAATCGTGGTGGAGAGTACCTCCTAGGTGAATTCAAGGACTATATGGTACATCATGGGATAGTATTCTAGCTCTCTACGCCGGGAACACCCCAGCAGAATGGAGTAGCTGAGAGAAGGAACATGACATGGATGGAAATGGTCCGAAGCATGATGTCTCATGCTACTCTTCTAGTGTCCTTTTGGGGATATGCCCTGGAGACAGCGGCATATATTCTGAACTTGGTGCCTTCCAAGTTAGTACCTAGGACTCCCTATGAGATGTGGACTGGGCGTAAGCTAAGTGTAAATCATCTTAAGATTTGAGGATGTCCAATTTATGTACTGGTCAAGGGAGACAAGTTGGAACCAAAATCAGAATTATGCTATTTTGTTGGCTATCCAAAAGGGACAAAATGAGGTTACTTTTATCATCCGAATGAGCAGAAGGTGCTAGTTAGTACCAATGCTAGATACATGGAAGATGATCAAAGTACTTCCACTAAAGGTTCTACGAGGTTAGAACTTAAGAAGAAGTTATCTACGGAATCAACTTCTTCTGACCCGATTCTAGAACAAGAAGAGGCACAGCCTCAAGTGCCTGTGCAAATGGAGCCTCGTCGTAGTGGGAGAGTGTCTAAGGTTCTGGATAGATGGACAGGAGAAGCCTTTGAGCTAGTCTCCGCCTATCAGGATCAAGACCCCACTAGATACAATAAGGCTATTGCTGATGCCGATGCAAATCTTTGTCATGAAGCAATGAAATCCGACATTGAGTCTATGTACCTCAATCAGGTTTGGGATCTTGTAGCTTCACCTGAAGGGATAAAACCCATTGGGTGCAAGTGGGTGTACAAGAGAAAGAGGGGAGCGGATGGGAAGGTGGAAACCTTCAAAGCTAGGCTTGTGGCGAAAGGATATACTCAGAAAGAGGGAATCAACTATGAGGAAACCTTTTCCCCGGTAGCCATGCTTAAATCCATCTGCATCCTCCTTGCCATCGCATGTCACTATGACTACGAGTTATAGAAAATGGATGTCAAGACGGCATTCTTAAATGGCCATCTTAGCGAAGACATCTATATGTCCCAACCGAAAGGCTTCATTGCTAAAGGCCAGGAACATATGGTTTGCAAGCTTAAGAAGTCCATTTATGGACTTAAGCAGGCATCGAGAGCATGGAACATTCGTTATGATTAGACTGTAAAGTCTTATGGTTTTATTCAAAACGAAGATGAACCATGAGTGTACAGGGAACTTGAAGGCATTAATGTGGTTTTTCTTGTCCTGTATGTGGATGACATTCTACACGTTGGAAATGATGTAGGGACATTGTCATCTACAAAGGTTTAGCTGTCTAGTCAATTCAGTATGAAGGAATTGGGAGAAGCCAGCTACATTCTCGGGATTAGGCTTATTAGAAATAGGAAGCAGAGAATGTTAGGGTTATTCCAAGCAATATACATTGACAAGATGCTGGCCAAATACAGCATGGACTCATGCAAAGGAGCTCTAATCCTTTGCAAACATGTGTTGTCATTTTCTTTGAAGGACTGTCCTAAGTCTCAAGAAGAAAAGGATAGAATGAGTAGCATTCCCTATGCTTCGGCTGTAGGAAGTCTCATGTATGCCATGCTGTGTACTAGGCCAGATATCTGCTTTGCCGTGGGCTTAGTTAGCAGATATCAGTCAAACCCCGGGGAGGTTCATTGGCAAGCTGTAAAGCATATTCTCAAGTATCTCAAGGGAACGAGAGATTATATGTTGGTTTATAGGGCTGATGATTTGGTTCCTATAGGATACACAGACTCAGACTTCCAGGCGGATAAGGATGAGAGAAAATCCACTAGTAGATATGTCTTCACCTTGTCTGGAGGAGCAATTTCATGGAGAAGTATCAAGCAGTCTTGTATTGCTGACTCAACCATGGAAGCTGAGTATGTGGTAGCTTCGGAGGCATCCAAGGAAACAATCTGGCTCTGGAAGTTTCTTTCAGAACTTGGAGTCGTACCACATATAGACAGCCCGATTGTAATGTATTGCGACAACACTGGAGTAGTATCGTAATCTAAGGAGCCTCGGAACCACAAGAAGGGGAAACACATCGAGAGGAAGTACCACCTGATCCGGGATTTCATCCAGAGACGGGAAGTCGTGGTGAAACATATTACCTCAACAAATAATGTAGCAGATCTATTCACCAAGCCTTTGGCTGAGAGAGTCTTCAAAAGACACTTAGACGCCATAGGGGTGGGTACCTATGGACTTACCTAGTCTTAGAGTACAAGTGGGAGATTATTAGATTTTATACCCTCTTAGACTAGGTTTCTGATGTAAAATCGAATATTTTAATAAAAGAATTTATTTACAGAAATTGTTTGTGAATTTACTTTTTGTTTGTGCACAATTTTCGTTTGGAACAAACCCATTGTGTTTAAATAAGTGGTTCATGTGAATGGTGGTCTTTCACAGTAAGGTATGGATCACGGGTTATTTAACACATAAACTTTTGTTCTTAACCTATTGATGAGACTGAGAATCTCATCATATTTAGGTTATTATGTTATGAATTCCAAATGGGGAATGGCTTACCTTTAGCCATTGAGTAGTCCACTCACTTCATGATATAAGCGTATTTAGAATATGTAGGATAGGACCTGTAGTAGTGGTTTCTAAAAGTACTATATGATAGAGACCTAGACTAGTACCGCAACAGTATGGACTAGTACTCTATGGCTTGAGTATGAGTTGGTGGTCTGGCGAAGCTGGTAGCATATACTTTGATTTGCTATAGTTAAGGTTCTATCATAGGGCCAACATACATGCATGTTGGGTATGTGTGACTAGTTAGTTAAGACAGACTTATACAAGATAGTTTCTGCACTATATCCCCCCTTGTGGTTGTCCGAATGGTAAAAAATGTCCAGGGCCCTGGGAAACATGACTTGGATGTTTGCTTTAGGGTAGCTCCCTTGGAAAGCGGAAACACTCCAGGAAGTCGTGAATCATTGGACTAGAAGCCTAAGGATGGTAGATGTCATTTAAAGGGGCGTTAGTACACTATTTCCTCTCTAAATGTACGGCGATGTGTAGAAGGGTATTTTAGCCATTTCACCTGTAGGTCGGAGACTTTGCTAATACAGCATTGTCCTTGGGGTCAATATTTCCTTATAGTGATATTAGGAAATATTTAAAATGAAGAATACAACTATTTATATGGCAAGGGTATTTTGGTCATTTTAGTGGCCAAGGCGGTGTGTCTTTTGGTCCCCAGTATATACCGTGAGTCCTAATTAAATACGGGCTAAAGAATTGATTTTAAATTCAATGGATTTATTTTATTTAAGTAGCCTGATTTAATTATTGGGCTAGAATAAAATAAAGGTCCATGGAGAGAGAGAATTAATTAAATTAGTTTGGTGGGTTGATTAATTATTCAGGGCTTTGACCCAGTTTGAATAATTAAAGATTAACCTGGGACTAAACTAATATAGGCTTAATTAACTGGACTGGTTTATTTGGGCTGAAAAATTAATTATTTATTAATTGGGCCATTTATTTGGTTTCAGTTAGAATAATTAATTAAGCCCAAAAAGGTTAAACTAAGAGTCCAATGGCCCAATCCAATTTAACCTAGGGTTTTATTTAGGTTAAACAGGAGAGAAAAAAAACAACAATTTAACCTAGGGTTTTATTTAGGTTAAACAGGAGAGAAAAAAAACAACGTTGTTTTTTTCCAGTGCTTCCTCTCTGTGAAAAAACCAGACGTTTTTCCTCCCCCTCTCCAAAAAATATTCTTTGGCCCCTAGGTTGTTTCACCAAAACGATATTAGGCAAGCCATATACTGGAAGATCGAAAGCTAGGCGTTCATCTACATGCAAAGACGAAGTAGAAGGCTTGCAGGAATTTCACCAGAAGTTTCCACGAACGTGCCTACCCCAGTTCTGCATATTCCAGTTCAGTCAATTTTGAGAACAAGAAGAAGAGGTAATGAGAAAATATTTATTTTCCCCCTTTTTCTTCTTCACGCAGGAGTGCTGCGTTTTTTGTTGTTCCTTGGCTATGTTTCGCTTGCAATTTTATCTTCAGTACATTTACACAAATGTGAGATCCACAACTGTTATCCAATACACATGAATCAAAAGTAGATAAATTAATTTCTATAACATAAATACCTGAAGTGGCAGTCTCATTGTCCTTCATCTTCTTTGCTTCCAAATAAAGCTTGCAATTTCTTAACTAATGTCCTTGTTCTCCAAAATGGTAGCAAGCTCCCTCATTTGGTGTCTTGGCTTTAGGTTTGGGCTTGAACTTTGACTTAACCTTGTCTTTGTCCTTACTAGCCATAACTTTGCCCTTTTGGTCATTCTTTTTCCCTTTCGCTTTTTAAACCATTAGAACACTAGGAGTATTCTTTTTAATGTTCAGTTTAACTTATTTTAGCATCCCATGCAATTAAGTAATGGATTTCTCCATATTATGCATGTTAAAATTCATGACAAACTGGTCATACTCAGGGGGTAATAAGCCCGAGATTAAATTTGGGGCCATGTCATGATTAACAAAAGCACCAAGATGTTCTAGATAATCAAGATAGCCCTTCATTTTAAGGACATGATCTCTTACCGAGGTTCCAGAAACCGTGTTACATGCATTTAACGCCTTATGAGTTTCAAATCTCTTTTGTCGTGCTTACTCTTGGAACATTTCCTTGAGGTGCACAATCATGCCATATGCCTCTGCTTCTTCAAACTGTTTTTGAAGTTCAGAGTTCATGGCTGCTAGCATGAGGCAAGTAACATCATTGGAGTCATCTTTGTGCTTACTATAAGCATCTTTTTTAGCATTTAGGGCGTTATTTGCTGGAGCAGGGGGAATAGGATTTTCAAGAATATAGAGCTTTTTTTTCTTGCATAAGAACGATTCTTAAGTTACGTGCCCAATTAAGAAAATTAGTCCCACTAAGCTTGTATTTCTTGAGCACAGATCGCAATGAGTTATTCCAACTATTTATTGCCATTATCTACATACAAAATATGCAAAGTAATTAATTTTGAGGCCTTAATGAAAAACTCCCACTAAAAGCATTTAAACTTTTGAAACTTCAACATTTTGATGCTTCTTAGTGGGTTAAAAAAAATTATAAATATTTTATTTTAATCAGAGGTAAGCTTTGGCTTTAATCTTATAATTAAATAAAACTTAAATTTTAAATGAGATAGGCATTAAATGTCTCGGCTAAAAATCCCATATAATGCCTTTGGCCCAAAACTATTCTAATAGCCCAGTTAAGTCAAACAACATCAAACATATGGAGAACTATTTTCCATCTTATCTCACTTAGATAATCAAAAGCATCCTACTTTGGCAAGAATGACCATATGATGATCTAAGTAATATCCAGTGTTTGCTTTTGGAAGGTATTTAAAATGTAATTTTTTTAAAATAAAAATTTGATTAAAGATCAAGGTGGTAAATCTTGGTATATGAACTTCTTGAGCATTCTCTAATGCCTTAATCGTACTCCTCCTTTGTTGTAAATGTAGGCCGCCATCTTTTTTTATATTGGGTTGTAAAACTAAAATATTTTATAACAAATGAAAAATGAAACATTTTAACATTTTAACATTTGTTGTAAATGTAGGCCGCCATCTAGGAAAGTAATACAATTTTATAACAAATGAAAAATGACACGCATACCATATTTAAAAATTACAACTCAAATCATCCAGAATGAAACCGGCCAATCACATTGGGGTAAAACGGGCCACGCTATATACTATTCAAAATAATCAACAACTACAATCAAAATACACAAATGAATAACACACAATGAACAATTAGTCGGGGTTCCAAGGGGCAGCACCTTCGGAAGGAAAAATAATTTTTCCCTCTCTCAATGAACGAGATTTTGCCTTCCGAGTTCCGAATATTAATCAGATTAACGTTCAGACCCTTTAGTAACCATCATCGTGAATTTTCATATTATAGACAATCTGCATTCTCATTTAACTATATTGATATAGATAACAAATTATCATGGCAGATTAATACAAATAATTTGCAACGTAGAACGACGGATAACATGCTGACGATACCATATCATATTAAAACAGACCAGTATATAGACAATCTGCAAATAATCTGGTCTGATCAAATAATTAAGACGCACATATGAAACCTAATTCAAGTAGTTCGGACGATAAGTATTCTAAAATTATAATCATGTGAACATGCTGCTATACACCATTTAAATTTACATATATATTATACATATATTCAACAATACGATTAACACAAATGAATCATCCTAATCGTTTAGCAAGTTGCTCTAATACCCCTGTAAGCATTCGTGGACTACTAAACACAGAAAACATCCACGAATCCCTTCTAAAGACCCAAACGAAATGATTATGATGATATAGGTGAAGGCATAGGAAGCAAAAAACACAAGCCACGTAGCGGAACGGAAGATTAAAAAGTAGAAAAAAAACCAAGAACAGGAGAACTCCAGGGTAGAGCCATTGCCGGTTCCGACAGTCCTAGCTGGCGCTTGTTAGGCCCTGCACAGGTTCCGAGGTTTTTAAAAAATTTTATCTCTTTTCCTCGTTCTAATAATTGACTGGACCGAAATATGTGCCGTCGGGGTAGGTATGCTAGTGGAAGCCTCTGGTGCGATTCCTGCAAGCCTCCTACTCCGTCTTTGCATGTAGGTGAATGCCAATCTCTCAATCTTCCAGTATATAGCTTGCCTAAATCCGTTTGGTGAACAACTACAGAGTAAGGAACTTTTTTTCTTGAGAGAGAGAGAAAGAGAGAGAGAGAGAGACGTCTGCCTTTTCACAGAGAAGAAGCCGTCTCAGAGAGTACATGTTTTGTAACAACGTTGTTTCCAATCCTTCTGTTTAACCAAAATAAAACCTTAGGTTAAACTAGACTGGGCCATTGGACACTTAGTTTAAACTTTTGGATTTATTAATTATTCTAAATAGAACCACCTAATGGCCCAATTAATAATTAATTTCCCAGCCCAAATAAACAAGTCCAATTAATAAGCCTATAATAGTTTAGTCCTAGGTTAATCATTAATTATGCAAACTGGGCTAAAATATTGAATAATTAATTAACCCACTAAATTAATTTTATTAATTCTCTCACCATGGACGTTTATTTTATTCTAGCCCAATAATTAAATCAGGCAACTTAAATAAAATAAATTCCCTTTAACTTAAAATCAATTCCTTAACCCGTATTTAATTAAGACTCAAGGTCTATACTGGGGGACCAAAAGACACACTGCCTAGGCTACTAAAATGACCAAAAAACCCTTGCCATATAAATAGTTGTATTTTACATTTTAAATATTTCTAAATATCACAATAAGGAAATATTACCACAAGGACAGTGTTGCGTTAGCAAAGTCTCCAACCTACAGGTGTAATGACCAAAATACTCCTCTATACATCACCGTACATTCAGAGAGGAAGAAGTGTACTAACCCCTCTCTAAATGACATCTACAATCCTTAGGCCTCTAGTCCAATGATCCACGACTTCCTGGAATGTTTCTACTTTCCAAGGGAGATACCCTAAAGCAAACATCCAAGTCATGTTTCCTAGGACCCTGGATATTTAGATAATTCAGACAACCACAAGTGGCGATATAGTGTAGAAACTATCTTGTACAAGTTTGTCATAACTAACTAGTCGCATATACCCAACATGTAAGTATATTAGCCCTATGATAGAACCTCAACTATAGCATATCAAAGTATATGCTTCCAGCTTCGTTAGACCACCAACTCATACTCAAGTCGTGGAGTACTAGTCTATGCTATAGCGATAGTTGTTTAGGTTTCTAACATATAATACTTTTAGAAACCACTAGTACAGTCAAGTTCTATGTATTCGAAATACACTTATGTTATGAAGTGAGTGGACTACTCACTGGCTAAAGGTAAGCCATTCCCTATTTAGAATTCACAACATAATAACCTAGACATGATGAGATTCTCATTCTCATCAATCGGTTAAGAACGAATGTTTATGTGTTAAGTAGCCTATGATCTATACCTTACTGTGAAAGACCTCCATTCATATGGACCACTTACTTAAATACAATAGGTCTTTTCCAAACGTAATTGTGCACAAATAAAATTGTAAATTCATAAAAAAATTTTGAAAATAAATTTTTTTATTAAAATATTCGATTTTTTACTCCAGAAATCTAGTCTAAGGGGGCATACATCCCAACAATCTCCCTCTTGCACTCTAAAACTAAGTAAGTATATTAGTACCCACCCCTATGGCATCTATGTGTCTCTTGAAGACTCTCCCAGTCAAAGGCTTGGTGAATGGATTTGTTAGATTGTTCTTGGAGGTAATCTGTTCCACCACGACTTACCATCTCTAGATGAAATCCTAGATCAGGTGGTACTTTCTCTCGATGTACTTCCCCTTCTTGTGGTTCTGAGGTTCTTTGGATTGCGATATTACTCCACTGTTGTCGCAATACATCACAATCGGCCTATCCATGTATGGCACGACTCCAAGTTCTGAAAGGAACTTCCGAAGCCAGACTACTTCCTTGGATACCTCCAAAGCTGCTACATACTCAATTTCCATAGTTCAGTCAGCAATGTAAAATTTCTTGATACTCCTCCATTAAATAATTCCTCCAGACAAGGTGAAGATGTATCCACTAGTGGATTTTTTCTCATCCTTATCCACCAGGAAGTCTGAGTCTGTGTATCCTGTAGGAACCAAGTCATCAACCCTGTAAACCAGCATATAATCTTTCATTCTCTTGAGGTACATGAGTATATGCTTTACAACTTGCCAATGAACCTCCACAGGGTTTGACTGATATCTACTAACTAAGACTACGACAAAGCATATATCTGGCCTAGTACATAACATGGTGTACATGAGACTTCCCACAACCGAAGTGTAGGGAATCTTACTTATTCTGTCCTTTTCTTCTTAAGACTTGGGACAATCTCTTGAAGAAAGTGATAACCTATATTTGCAAGGGATAATCCAAACATTCTTTGCTTCCTATTTCTAAGAAGTCTAATCCCGAGAATGTAACTGGCTTCTCCCTAGTCCTTTATACTGAATTAACTAGACAGCCAAACCTTTGTAAATAACAATAACGCTGCATCATTTCTAATGAGTAGAATGTCGTCGACATAAAAGACAAGAAATACCACATTAATGCCTTCAAATTTCCTGTACACGCATGGTTCATCCTCGTTTTGAATAAAACCATAAGACTTTACAGTTTCGTCAAAATGAATGTTCATTTCTCTTCATGCCTGCTTAAGTCCATAAATGGACTTCTTAAGCTTGCAAACCATGTGCTTTTGGCTTTTAGCAACAAAGCCTTTTGGTTGGGACATATTGATATTTTCACTAAGATAGCCATTTAAAAATGTCGTCTTGACATCCTTTTGCCATATTGCGTAGTCATAATGACATGTGATGGCAAGGAGGATACGTATGGACTTAAGCATGGCTACTGGAGAAAAGATTTTCTCATAATCGATTCACTCTTTCTGAGTATACCATTTCGCCACAAGCCTAACTTTGAAGGTTTCCACCTTCCTATCTACTCCCCTCATTCTCTTGTATACCCACTTACACCCTATGGATTTTATCCCTTCAGGTGAAGCTATAGGATCCCAAACCTGATTGACATACATAGACTCAATCTTGGCTTTCATTGTTTCATGCCACAGATTTGCATTGGCATCAGCAATAGCCTCCTCATATCTTGTGAGGTCTTGTTCCTGATGGTCGGAGACCAGCTCGAATGCTTCTCTAGTCCATCTCTCTAGAACCATAGACACTCTCCCACTACGATAAAGCTCTATATGCACAGGCTCTTAAAGCTGTACCTCTTCTTGTTGCACAATCGGGTCAGAAGAAGTTACTTCTAAGGATAACTTCTCCTCCAATTCCAACTTTTGCGTATGAATTTGGGTATAAAAATCATATAAAAATAAGCTTATTCCCAATGAAGTTTACATTAAAATGTTAATCACAAATTACATATATGAGCAAGCGTACTCATCATTAACATAGCATAGGATTCAAATGAGTGTCGATCCTCAAGGAACAAGTGTACACTAATCACATTTCTTTCATTGTTTAACCAACTCGATAAAATGAAAAAGAAATAAAAGAAAAGAAAAGAAAAATATATACATGTCAAGGATAGAGAAGTATACAACTCAAACCATTGTTCCGACAAACATAATCTTAAAGTACCTAATCATTATCATAACTAATAATTCTATTGGCATCATGAATGATTAAAGTAAACTCTCTTCTTTTCCAATCCATGAATCACTATCTTCTAGATAACTTAGCATCACATTCCTGTCTCAACCAGTGTTACCCAAAAGATGCATTAAACACAATCCTTTGATTAAATTCCATTCCTGGCAAACTTAAAATATGAAATTAACTAATGAATCCATTCCTGATAGACATCAATTAACCTTTAACTACCTTGTCCTTAGCAATTAAGCCCTTTTCCAAGTAAGTTAAGGGGCAACAAATATGAAATTAATCAAATTGAAACCTCTATCAAACCTTTTTTCCAAGCAAGTCAATAGAAAGAAACAATCAATCAATCTTGTAATATGCCTAAGTAATTAAATAAAAAAAAACCAATTAATCAAAAGATCAAACAACTCTAAAAACCATGAATATCTAAAATAATGTCAAACTACAATAAAACAATTAACATATCATTGTTCAAGAAAAAGAAAACAAAGTAAAAGAAAGCACTCATAGACAAGCCGCTTTCTTCTTTCTTTGAAGACCTTCTTACACAACCTTTCTTGAATTGAAAAATTCCTCCTTTAATTTGAGTAATTTTCCCTAATGATCAATGAATTCTCCCCCTTTCCCTTGTGTTTTTCATCTATTTATAGGCTTTGGGAAGTGCCAAAACTTGTTAGTCTAATGTTCTAGGCCGAGTAGAAGTTGGAAAATACTAAAACTCCATAGATTACAAAAAACTGCATTGAAAAAATGAAGCACCACCTTAACTTCAGGGTACAGCCGGCGACGGTTGTGTTTTGGTTCCCTAGAATGTAGGCAGCGCCGCCTTGGCTACTAGAGCCGGTGCCGGTTTCACTCTGTTCAGTCCTATTTCACCAATTTTTTGTTACCTCAAAGTTCATGCAAACAGTGCATGGCCGGCGCCAGTTCCTCTATCCTAGCCGGTATCGCCTCTAATCTGTTTTGTGACATTTTTGCTTTGTTTTACCCTAAAATTCTGAAATAATGAATAGAATACCTTTCCAAGGGTAAAATCTCAAATATGAAGGAATATGACTAGTTATTGAACAAAATGTATCACAAAAGTGTCTCGAAAAACTAGGAAAAATATGACCAATTTAGCCCCTATGACCAACCCAGTTGAACCTTTCGTGGAAGTAGTTTGATCATGGCCTAAGTATCTAGCATTAGTACTAACTAGTACCTTCTACTCCTTTGAATGATAAAAGTAACCACCATTTGTCCCTTTTTGATACCTAACAAAATAGCATAATTCTTATATTGGTTCCAACTTGTCTCCCTTGACCAGTACATAAGCTGGACAAACCCATATCCTGAGATGATTCAGACTTGGCTTATGCATAGTCTACATCTCATAGGAAGTCCGATGTACTGACTTGGAAGGCACTAAGTTCAGAATGTATGCCTCTGTTTCTAGGGTATATCCCCAAAATGACACTGGAAGAGCAGCATGAGACGTCATGCTTCTGACCATTTCTATCAATGTTCTGTTCCTTCTCTCAGCTACTTTGTTCTGCTGGGGTGTCCCCAGCGCAGAGGGCTGGGATACTATCCCACGATATACCATGTAGTCCTTGAATTCACCAAGGAGATACTCTCCATCATGATCCGATCATAAGGTCTTGATCAATTTACCTGTCCAACACTCCACTTCAGCCTTAAACTCTTTGAACTTATCGAAAAATTCAAACTTGTGTCTCATTAGGTAAACGTAACCAAACCTTGTAGAATCATCCGTGAAAGTGATGAATTACTCAAAACCTCATCTAGCTGGTGTAGACAGGGGACCACTTACATCAGTGTGAATAAGACTCAATACCTCTTTCGCTCTGTCCGCCTTAAGGGCAAATAACCTTTTGGTTATCTTTCCCATCAGGTAGGACTCACACTGAAGCTAATTTTCCAATCTCAATGAGCCCAAGGGCCCATCATGGATCAACCTCTGAATCATGGTTGAGTTGATATTCCCCAACCTTAGATGCTAAAGATAAAAGTCATTGACATTGGTCTTTCTCCTTTTTTATAAAGGTTCAGATTGAGCATTATTTAATTGATTGTTAATAGGGTTTAAGAAAAATAGATTCCCATACATGTGCCCACTACATAAAATTTCTCTATCTTTACTGATAGAAATACCAGACTAGAAAGATATACAAAATATCATTGATTTATTAGTTTAGCAACCGAAATCAAATTCTGTCGAAATCCAGGTACATATAAAATATCTTTCAAAACCACAGTTCTATTACAATCAAATACAAGATCCAGCTCTCCCATTACAAAGGCCCAAACTTGTGCTCCATTTCCCTCACGTAGTCCATGTTTGCCCTCCTAGTGTCTTCTAATCTTTCTAAACCCCTGCAAGAAGTTACAGATATGATCAGTGGCTCGTAAATCAACAATCTAAGTAAAAGTTGATCCAACCACTGATACTGACTCTAGATAGAAAACATTACCTGTGGGGTTTTTCTTGGCTTGAAGATATGGACACTCCTTTTTCCAGTGTCCCTTCAGTCCACACATGAAGAACTTGCCCTTGGCTTTATCTTTGTGCTGGACCGCTGCGTTACCTATCTTCTTCTTGAACTTTCTAGGCTTGGGCCTAGTTCTAGAAGATGAAGCCTTGTCAATCATAGCCTTTGATTGTGGCTTCACGACCTTCTCCGCCATCTGGAGCTCCTTCATCAACTCAGTCAAACCTATGTTCAACTTTTTCATGCTGTAGTTCAACTTGAACTGAGTAAAGAAACCCGGTAGAGATTTGATAACTATATCCACTTGGCTCTCAGGGTCAATGATAGCCCCTAAGATTTCTTCCTCCTCGAAAGCAACAATCATCTTAAGTATATGCTCTTTGAATGATGGTCCCTCAGCCATCTTAGTGTGAATGATGGTTTGAAGGGCCTCATGCCCTACAGGCCTGTTAGTGTTGTGCCCCATAGGCAATCACTTGTACCATGTATATTGCATGTTAAATTAATAAGAGGCATTCTTTATCTTTCAGTTTGATTGTTATATCTAAATATGTGTACAAACCGTTAGATAAAGTCCCTAGTACAACACATTGTTAAGGAAATCATGATAGAGATCATGATGTGAGATTCCTACTACACTATACAGTGTTTGTACTTAAATAATCCCCAGTCATAGTATTAATAAGATGGGACATTATTAATACGCCAGGACTGGCACATGTTAGATCTCTTGATTGAATCAAGCGGTGGTTCTCATATCCGTGGGTATTGGGATACTCAAGATTAACGTGTGGATGCTTGTTTTGAAACAAGTTCATTGGATGACCTAGCTACGAGATAATCACTTGGATAACTATTTAGTGCCAGTGATAGAATCTCATTATAGCAAGTGTGCAAGTATCCTTAGACTTGAGATCTCCAAGGTACTTTGTTTATCGAGCGTTGTACTTTGATTCTCATCTTTGGAGTCTTATCTAGGACCGCCTATGGGATGGATATTGTGTACAACGTAAAGTAAACGAAAGTAGTTGAGAGGGTCAATAAAGGATTCACCACTCCTAATAGTAGGAGAGTATATCTCAAGGCCACTTGTAGAAATCATTACTCATGAAGTCCTTGGCCAAGGCGACTATGTGATGGAAATGGTTCCAATTGATACACATATGAGTAATGGATTTCTTGAACAAGTACTAAAATATTCGGGCCAGAATTAATAATATTCTGGAGGGAGTTGGCACTAATTCCATGCTCTAGACCGAATGAGATATTGTATGTTGAAAGGAGTTTATTGCACTGATAATTTGCTCTTGAAAGGTTCATGTCAAGCCACTTGACTTTCTGGACATTTAAGTGGTCAAGAGTCATTGCTAGATGTCATTCTTGATATGCTAAATATGAATTTATTAATTAGAGAATTAATAAATTTAATCCTTTATTTTATTAAGGATTATTAATTCTAATATTGTTAGAATTAATTCATATTATGTTACCAATAAGACCAGGAAACCTAATGGGTCACACACAATAAAGCTTTGAATGCTCAAATATATTATTTGATAATATTGTGGGGTTAATTAAGAGAAGAGAATATATTTATAGGTGATTATAAGTTTGTTATAATTCATGGGATCTAATTGTAATTAAGTAAACTTCAAGGAACAATTTGTTGACAATTGGACGTCGAAGGACTAAGTTACAATTTATGGTAATTATAAATCTATAAATATTAGGAAATGGTTTCCTTAGGGCGAGAGACAGACTATTCACGCAATAACAGAGAAACCATTTCTCTGCCTCTCTCTTGATCAAACCCTAGCCGTCTATCTTCTTGATCAAAACCCTAGCCTCCCGAATTCTACTAGCATAGAATTGTGAGATTGTGAGCATTCAACCTTTTGTGGATTATCATTAGAGGGAGTTCTTTCTTGGACTTCAGTTGAGCTGCAATGAACGGTTTTGGATAATCTGGATCGCGCATGCGTTCTTGTTTCTGAAATTTTTTGAATTCCGGCTTCACGAGGTAATAAACGCAATCTTCTTCTTTTTCCCGTTTCTATTGCAAACCCGTGATCCATGGCTTGGATTTCTTGTTGTTTTCTACTGCGCTTAATCTGATTATGCATGATAGAAATCCTACAGTGGTATCAGAGACAACGGGTTTGTGTTTTAATGGGATGTTTTTATTTCTTTGAATTGTTCAAGCATGTAAATTTCATGATTACAGCATGTTAATTGTATGATCATGTCTGCTGGTTTGTATGTAATCGTCTGGGTTTTGTTTTGAATAATCTAGGTTGCAGAAATCGTTTCTGCGTTGTGGGTTTTATGCTTTTGAAAATATTGCAGAATGGTTCTGCGTCTGTGTTCAGGTTTTGGCTTCAGTTAATGTTCATCCTGTAATTAAGCCTTCCGTTTAACAATTTGGATTGTTAAATTGATTGTGAGAATGATCACAATGGTTTGTTAATAAAGATTAACAAAGGTCAACGTCCAAAACTGGTTTTGATTGATCTTGGAACGGCCCCGAACTGAACAAAAAAAATTTCTAGAAAATCCAAGCTGCACGCGGTGGTTACTGTTCCGTTTAAAAAAAAAAAAAGGTTCTGGAATAGAATTTTGAAAGGGAAAATCTCATTTGATGAGAGGTGGTAAAATAAAAAATTTTCCACGGGGGCGCTGCCCCCCTGACCCCCACCCATTGACCAGCCAGCGGGACCGCCGTTATCATTGCGTGACAGGACCCAGAAGTATTTTCCCAAAATTAGTTTTGAGACAATCAATTTTATTTTTTAAAATAGTGATTTTGAAATTTTAAAATTAATGTATTTTCTTAAATGTTGATTTTAGAATTTGTTTTATTTTCCCAAAATACTGCTTTTGGAATAATAAAAGTATATGTTTATTTTGTTTAAGCATAGTTAATGGCATGGTGGATGGTTATGGACTAAAGCAAATTATATCTGTTCATGCATTTTTTACCGCTTTGTTTTAATGAAATAGGGTCTGCGTGTCCTGCCTTCTCTCAAATTCTGTTGTAATTCTCTTCTCATCTAACTCCTCTCGAATGTAACTCGAGGTTTCTCCTTTTAGGAAATTATGTAATTAGATTATATAGGTTAGATTGAGGTAGAATTTTATTTTCAAGATTTTGAAGATGGCGTTCAAAATAAGGCGAGATGGTAAGACCCTCTACCTGTATCATGCATGAACACATAGGGTTGACCATATTAATTTCCTTGGTGCCTCGAGAAAATTAATTTAGAAAGTCCATAACCATGCCACGTAATTGTTTATTACCATGTTTATCAATTTATACTGCTTATTGATAAATTGTATGCATGCCTAACAATGAGACCACTAAAAGGAATAAATCCCTCAAATAATATTAAATCTAATGCCTTCCATTAATATAGTGAGAACGAGAGCTCTTTTTCGAGACCAGGTTGTTGGGCAAACCCAAGCCTACTTGACATCGAGTATGTTCAAGCTATAGAATTTAAATTCATGTTAATGGGTTGGATTTAACTAATTTATTTATCCCGGTTGGGCTAACCCAAGCATAAAGAAAATTAGAGGCAAAGTTGGGCTAATATTTGATACTTTAATGATTAAAAGATGTTAATCACCTAATGATTTAGTAGTTACTTTTTGATGTAATTGGTATTGGATACCTACCACTGAACTTAAGAGTGGCTTGTTGGGCTAACCTAAGGTTATTCTTAAGGAATTTGGATACTGATCCACTAAGAAAGTTTCCAACGGGCTTTCCCAAATCAATAGTGAGGGCTATTGGTTTGAGTAAAATAGTGGAATAATTATGCACTTAATTAAAGACCTAATTAATTGCATTGCATTTGCATATACATGTTCTAATAATTCTATCTTTACATCTAGGTCATTTGCATCATGTCGATAAACCTAAACTCGCGTAGCATCTTGGAAACAAACAATCTCACTAAATCAAACTATTTGGACTGGTATAGAAACTTGAGAATCGTTCTCAAGTCGGAAAAGTTGCTCTACGTGCTAGAAGCTCCTATTCCACCACCTCCAGCTTAAAATGCTCCTACTGAAGAGCATGCTGTCCACAAGAAGCACAAAGAAGATAGCGACACAGCATCTTGTATCATGCTGGCGTCAATGTCTCCTGAGCTGCAAAAATAGCATGAGCATATGCATGCTCAATCAATGATCCTCCATCTTAGAGAGCTGTTTGATAAACAAGCTTGAACAGAGAGATATGAGATCTCTAAACAACTGTTCCGTGCTAAGATGGTTGAGGGTGCTTCAGTGGCCACTCATGGGCTGCAGATGTTGGGCTACATTGAAAAGCTTGGGTCTCTTGGGTTCGTAATGGATCATGACTTAAGTATTGACTTAATTCTACAATCATTACCAAGTAGTTTTTCGCAGTTTGTGATCAACTACCACATGAATAATGTTGAGACCACAATACCTGAGCTAATCAATCTGCTTAAGACTACTGAGTCCTCTATGAAAAAGGATGATAAGGCAATCTTGTTAGTAGGTTCTTCATCTTCTAAGAAAAAGGTTTCTAAGAAGAAGAAGAAGAACACTCCTACTAAGCCTAAATGAGGTGTCAGGAAGAAGGAGGCTGCCCCTAAAGGCCCATGTCATCATTGTGGCAAAATGGGCCATTGGAGGCGTAACTGCAAGGCCTACTTGGAGACTGTGAAGGAAAAAAAGGAGAAGGAGAAGCTTGCAAGCACTTCTACTTCTAATCCTATAATACCCCATGTTAGACCGTCTTGGGTAAGTGAGGGAAAAGTCATGCATGTCATATTAAGCTATACCACATTTGATGACTTGAATTATTTTTCATGAAAATATTGGTTGTGGATTGCATGAATTAATTTGTTCTTGAAATAGTTTGATTGCTTGAGCTTTCATTTATTGAGGAGAGTTTATTGGAAAAAAAGGGCAAAGCAAGTGGGGAGAGCATTTAAACCTTGACGGGCTTGAGTTTGAATCCTTGCAATTTCAAATCCTTTTCATTCTCTTATTTTCCTTCCTCCTTCCCTAACTTTTCCCTAGTTTGGCCGAAATCTCTAGGAGACTAGCCACTAGGAAATTAATTTCCTAAGAAGAGAAAAATAAATTAGGAGAGTGATTTATTTGAAAATTTTATAAAATATTTGAGAACAAATTAAATTGTTGGTTCTAATATCTTATCATAACCTTTTAGAGAATTTTAATAATATATTAGTAAAGAAAAGCATATGGGTATTATTTTCAAGGAAATAAATTCCCATATTTTATCTTATTTCAAATAATATTTTCATAATGGAAATAAAAGACTTGGAGGTGAAATTAAATGGAGTATTTATCTCTTGGATAAATCCAGGAATTTTCGAAGCCTTAGGGGAAATTTCAGTAGGCATGAATAGGAAACCAGAATGTTATTTCCTAATAACTATTTAATAGCTATTTCCTAATTAGATGACCTAATTCCTCTCTAGGGTTTTCTGGAAAACTCCATTCTAGCAGCCGCCACTTAGGGTAAAGACAACTTACCTAAAACACTCCCAAATCCTAGCTAAGATTGGCCAAGAAAACCCTAACCAACTAGGACTTATCTTCAGCCAAAAGGAAACCTGAATTTCAGCCCTAGACCCTCAGAATTTTCGTCACTGTTCACACCTATTCTGCCTAAAATTTCCAGCACAAAATCTGCACAAAAGTTCCCTAGCTATCAAGCAGAAAAACAGCTGCACAAAGGCCCATTCTTCCTCTCCTATTTTCGCTATTATAGGGACTCAAAACCCATCAGATTTTTCCTCTCTTCCTGTCCAGAATCTCAGCACCCTTAGCTACACAAACACAGCAGCCACCAACCCTAATTCCCCTCCAAAATCTTGGCAGCCGTAGAGAACACCAAAGCTGAACAATTTTCTGTTTTGATCAAGAAACCCTAGTAAGGCCAAAACTTCTTCAAACACCTAAACCCTAAAGCACCTCAGCCTAACCTATCTCCTTCATCAATCAGCCTCAAACAAACCCGAAAAACCCTCCATTGCTCAGAAATTCCAGCCGCCAACCCTCCTCCACATCTGGACCAAAATAGCACCCAAAACTCCATCAAAGCTGAAAACCAACTCTAAGGTAAGCAACTTCTCAACTCTTCATCAACTCCTCTTCAATTCCTCTCGTCTTCTTCTCCTAAATCTCGATCATAAGGGACTGATTTTACCCATTCTTTGGGGAGTCTTGATCAAGGACATTCAAGCGATCCAAACTCTTCAACTAGTGATCAAACTCAAGCTAGCCAACAAGGAGTTGCCGTGATTTAAGTCTAAATCGCTAAGAGGTAATCGAGATCCCATTTTTGTTGATTTACAAGGTCATAAAATTCAAAATATTGACTTAAGGATGCTTATGGAGTCTAGTATGAACGCATGAATATATTAGATTGATGAACATGTTGATGAAAGCCATAGACAAAGCATGTATGAGATAGGACATTGATGTATCTTGCCATGATAAACCTAGATTCATGCTAAATAGGCAAAAGATGAGATCTGTTAATGTTTATGGGGCTATTTATAATGATTTTATCTTAGTTTAATATGGAAGAGGTCATATGAAGAATTGATCTAGATCAATGCACGGTCATGATCACTAGAATCGTAAAGGAAAGTTATATATGTGATTTAGTGAATCAAATACCATGGATGCAATAGGTAAATAATAAAATCCTGAAGAGTCATGTTGTATGAAATAATGGGTGGAATGATTAAATCCTAATTGCGGGGTTATTTGCTCTAGATAAGAAATGAGAGGAAATTAGAGCAATCGATTGAGTTGGATTTGGCTGTCATATATCCAGGTAAGTCCCTGCATAACTATTTTGATAAATGTTACTTGTTTGCAAGAAATTTTACAATATTATTTGAAATTGGTATCAATATGATGCTTTGACACAAGGATTGAGCCTTGACTAAAAATTATGAGTTATGTTGGATTGTTGTGAGATTTGGATTGGAAACGTGGATGTTCTATTTTCAAAAATGAATTTCCTAAATTTTAATTGTTCAAACTTCGAAAATGATTTCTTAAACCATTGTCAAACGATTTGGAAATGCTATTACGAAAAACTACGTTTTGTAATCAAATTAATTAAAGACTTTCGGAAAAGGGAAAATGATTCTGCCCCTGAATGGGGAGCATTGAGTACTTAGCGGGGGTAGGCTAGTAGTACTAGTTTTGAAGAGCAGGAATGAGTCTTCTGGTAGGTGGCCACCTCCAGAAGATAAACTCAACTTGGAAAGGCGACAATACTACTTAGTCAGGCCGGTCCGAGCTAGCATATTAGTCCATGTCGACACTGATGACCCGGATTGGACAACCGGAGTATTAGGTGAAGAGATGGAGGAGTATCTCACCTGGTGGGTGAATTCCCCACTGCCCATTATTGAAAGAATACATTGGGAAGCTATCATGGTGGTAACCATGATATGGATTATGTTACTATATTGTTGAATCATTTGCTAATCCCTATTTAATGAATAATGATTGTGATAAAACAATGATTTATTGTGAACTGTTTTGGATTGATTGAGCAAGGCTCCTTTTTATGTCGGTTGTTGATGAGATTGGCTTGCAAACACAATTTTGTGGTTTTGATAAATCTTCATACATGAAATGGTTTTAACTGACATTTGCACACACGGGACTTACTGAGATGTCAATCTCACACCTTTTATATCATGATTTTAGGAGATTGCTTTTAGTGAGTGAGGCGAAGCTAGGGTTGAGCTCCAATTTATTTATTTAGTTGTGGTTGAATTTATTTCAAGAGACGCTTGTTAGTTTTGATTTTCCAGACTTGTATAAGTTTTGCTTTCAGATGTAATGGAATTATCCTTTTAATTTTATTTAGCAGTTTTTGTTTTATTTTATACCTTGTTATAAAGACCCCTGGTCCTTTGGTGGTCCTTTGGATGGGGCGACATCCTACCCTATCTAGGTACCTAGGGTGTGGGGTGTTACAAATCCTGGTATGTTTATGATTGAGATTAATACTGTCTTTAATAATGATATATGGGTATTGGATACCGGTTGTGGATCTCATTTATGCAATAATTTGCAGGGACTAAAGGACAGTAGAAGGTTAGAGAAAGGTGACGTGGACCAACGAGCTGCAAATGGAGCAAAGGTTGCTGCACTAGCTGTGGGGACTTATCATCTCAATCTACCTTCTAGATTAGTTTTAGAACTACAAAACTATTATTTTGTACCAGTTTTGTTGAAAAATATTATCTCAGTTGCTTGTTTAGACTTATTCGGATTTCATTTAAGTTTTAAGAATAAATGTTGTTCTTTCTCATTAAATGATATTCATTATGGTTCTGCAACTTTGATCAATGGTCTATATGTTCTAGACATGTATAATCCAATTCTCAATATAAGTAAAAAGAAACATAAAAAGGATAACTTAATCTCATCTTACTTATGGCATTGTCGTTTAGGCCATGTATATGAAAAACGTGTGTCTAAGTTATACATATTGGGTGACTTAGGGTCATTTGATTACGAATCATATGACACATGCAAATCTTGTTTACTTAGAAAAATGGCTAAAACTTCTTTTTCAAGAAAAGGAGAAAGGGCAAAAGAGTTATTAGAACTCGTACATTCAGATGTATGTGGCCCAATGTCAATACAAGCAAGAGGAGGTTATCAATACTTCATTACCTTTATTGATGATTATTCTCGATATGGGTATTTGTTTTTGATGAAATACAAATCTGAAGCCTTTGACTGTTTCAAAGACTTCAAGAATGAAGTAGAGAAACAACTTGGCAAAAGTATTAAAGCTCTTAGATCTGATCGAGGAGGTGAATACTTAAGTCAAGAGTTTTTAAGTTATCTAAGAGATAACGGAATATTATCTCAATGGACTCCACCATATACACCTCAACATAACGGTGTATCTGAGAGAAGGAATCGAACCCTTCTAGACATGGTAAGGACCATGATGGCTTTTGCAGACCTACCAAAATCATTTTGGGGGTACGCACTGGAGATTGTTGTTTACATTTTAAACAGAGTTCCGTAAAAAATGGTTGATACCACTCCTTATAAGTTATTCTTTGGTAAGAGACCAAAGTTATCTCATTTAAGGATTTGGGGTTGCCCTGCTTTTGTTAAAAAGGTAATGTCAGACAAACTTGAAAATAAGTCTGACAAATGTTTGTTTGTTGGATATCCAAAAGAATCGTTTGGATATTACTTCTATCTTCCTTCTAAAAATAAAGTTTCTATTTCAAAACATGCTGTCTTCTTAGAGAATGAGCACATGTTCAAAGAAGATAGTAGGAGCAAGCTTGAACTTGTGAAGTTCAAGAAGAGCAAACAAATATTGATCAACCTTCTAAACCTGTATCTATTCAAATAGATGAACTTTCTAACACACAAGAGCTTCGTAGGTCAAGTAGGATACGAGTGGCACCTGAGAGATATGGATTTCTCATAAGTAACCATAATGACGTATTGCTCATAGATGACGATGAGCCAACTACTTACGAGGATATTCTAAATAGTTCAGAATCTGACAAATGGCTCGAAGCTATGAAGTCAGAGATGGATTCCATGTATGACAACCAAGTATGGACTTTGGTTGATCCACTTGAAAGAATCAAGCCTATAGGGTGTAAATGGGTTTTCAAAAAGAAAACTGACATGGATGGTAATGTGGTTACCTATAAGGCTCGCTTGGTAGCAAAAGGTTATCGTCAACGACAAGGTATTGACTATGACGAAACTTTTTCACCAGTTGTGATGTTGAAATCCATAAGAATACTCCTAGCCATTGCTGCTCATTATGATTATGAGGTCTGGAAAATGGATGTGAAAATAGCTTTCCTTAATGGAAACCTGATTGAGGAAGTGTATATGACACAGCCTGAAGGTTTCATATCCGAAGATGGCACAAAGGTGTGCAAGTTGCAAAGGTCCATTTATGGACTTAAGCAAGCATTTAGGAGTTGGAATATCCGTTTTAATGAGACAATTAAAGAATTTGGTTTCATTCAAAACATGGATGAACCTTGTGTGTACAAGAAGGCTAGTGGGAGTAAAGTTGTTTTCCTATTGCTTTATGTAGATGACATATTGCTTATAGGAAATGATGTTTCCACTCTTCAATCAGTGAAGATTTAGTTGTCCAAGATGTTCTCCATGAAAGACCTTGGAGAAGCAACCTATATTCTAGGAATAAAGATCTATAGAGATAGATCTAGAAGGTTGCTAGGTCTTTCACAGTCTACATACATAGACAAAGTACTGAAAAGGTTCAGCATGGATTAATCCAAAAGAGGATTCTTACCTATGACACATGGTGTAAGCCTTTCAAAGTCGATGTCTCCAAAGACACAAGTTGAAAGGGATCACATGAGTAGAATTCCATATGCTTCGGCAATAGGGTCTATCATGTATGCTATGATATGTACTAGGCCCGATGTATCGTGTGCTCTTAGTTTGACGAGCAAATTCCAATCTGATCTTAGAGAGGGTCACTGGGCGGCTGTAAAGAATATCCTTAAGTACTTACGAAGGACTAAGGATGCATTCTTGATATATGGAGATGGTGATTAACAAGTAAGAGGGTATACTGATGCAAGATTTCAGTCCGATAAGGACGACTTCAAATCACAATCTGGCTACATATTTACATTAGGGGGTGGGGCAGTTAGTTGGAAGAGCTCCAAATAAGAGACTACTGCCGATTCAACTACTGAAGCAGAGTACATAGCAGCTTCTGAAGCAGCTAAAGAAGCAGTATGGATCAAGAAGTTCATCACTGAACTTTGAGTGGTGCTCAGCATTGTTGATTCGATACCTTTGTATTGTGACAACAATGGAGCCATTGCACAGGCAAAGGAACCACGATCTCATTAATGATCCAAGCATGTACTTAGACGGTATCATCTGATTAGAGAAATCATAGATAGAGGAGATGTAAAGATAGAGAGAATTCTCACGGATCAGAACATAGCTGATCCACTCACTAAAGCGCTTTCCCAGAAGAAACATGACAAATATGTTGAGTCATTTGGTATTCGATACATGAATGATTGGCTCTAGTGCAAGTGGGAGTTTGTTAGTATTATGCCCTAGAGGCAATCACTTGTACCATGTATATTGCATATTAAATTAATAAGAGGCATTCTTTATCTTTCAATTTGATTGTTATATCTAAATATGTGTACAAACCGTTAGATAAAGTCCTTAGTACAACACAGTGTTAAGGAAATCATGATGTGAGATTCCTACTACAATATGCAGTGTTTGTACTTAAATAATCCCCAGTCAAAGTATTAATAAGATGGGACATTATTAATACGCCAATACTGGCACATGTTATATCTCTTAATTGGATCAAGCGGTGGTTCTTATATCCGTAGGTATTGGGATACTCAGGATTAACATTTGGATACTTATTTTGAAACAAGTTCATTGGATGACCTAGCTACGAGATAATCACTTGGATAACTATTTAGTGCCAGTGATAGAATCTCATTATAGCAAGTGTGCAAGTATCCGTAGACTTGAGATTTTCAAGGTACTTTGTTTATCGAGCGTTGTACTTTGATTCTAATCATTGGAGTCTTATCTAGGACCACCTATGGGATGGATATTGGGTACAACGTAAAGTAAACGAAAGTAGTTGAGAGGGTCAATAAAGGATTCACCACTCCTAATAGTAGGAGAGTATATCTCAAGGCCACTTGTAGAAATCATTACTCATGAAGTCCTTAGCCAAGGTGACTATGTGACGAAAATGGTTCCAATTGATACACATATAGAGTAATGGATTTCTTGAACAAGTACTAAAATATTCAGGCCAAAATTAATAATATTCTGGAGGGAGTTGGCACTAATTCCATGCTCTAGACCGAACGAGATATTGTTTGTTGAAAAGAGTTTATTGCACTGATAATTTGCTATTGAAAGGTTCATGTCAAGCCACTTGACTTTCTGGACTTTTGGGTGGTCAAGAGTCATTGCTAGATGTCGCTCTTGATATGTTAAATATGAATTTATTAATTAGAGAATTAATAAATTCAATCCTTTATTTTATTAAGGATTGTTAATTCTAATATTGTTAGAATTAATTCATATTATGCTACCAATAAGACCAGGAAACCTAATGGGTCACACACAATAAAGCTTTGAATGCTCAAATATATTATTTGATAATATTGTGGGGTTAATTAAGAGAAGGGAATATATTTATAGGTGAGTTATAAGTTTGTTATAATTCATGGGATCTAATTGTAATTAAATAAACTTCAAGGACCAATTTGTTGACAATTGGACGTTGAAGGACTAAGTTGCATTTTATGGTAATTATAAATCTATAAATATAAGGAAATGGTTTCCTTAGGGCGAGAGACAGACTATTCACGCAATAATAGAGAAACCGTTTCTCTACCTCTCTCTTGATCAAACCCCAGCCGTCTCTCTTCTTGATCAAAACCCTAGCCTCCCGAATTCTACTAGCATAGAATTGTGAGATCGTGAGCATTCAACCTTGTGTGGATTATCATTAAAGGGAGTTTTTTCTTGGACTTTAGTTGAGCTACAGTGAATGGTTTTGGATAATCTGGATCGCGCCTGCGTTCTTGTTTCTGAAATTTTTTGAATTCCGGCTTCACGAGGTAATAAACGCAATCTTCTCATTTTTCCCATTTCTATTGCAAACCCGTGATCCATGACTTGGATTTCTTGTTGTTTTCCACTACGCTTAATCTGATTATGCATGATAGAAATCCTACAAGGCCGGCTCTTATCCGCGAACATCGTGGCTAATGATTGAGTTATGTCATACGCAGTGGTCATGTGATCATGTTTGGACTTGAGCACATTAGACATGGAGGCCAACATGTAACAACGAGCGATCTCGTCGGCCTTCTTCCATGCCTTCTCAGCCTGACACTCTTCGGCGGTGGAACGCTCCCCGATAATAGGGCAGGCTTCATAAAGGACTTACTTATACTCTTCCGGTGTGTGTATAATATCCAAGTTCCTTTTTCCATCTATATAGTTTGGTCCCGTTAGCTTATTCTCTTGGAGAATAATGGCCAATGGACTAAAAAAACTTCCCACCATATCTAAAAAATCAAAAAATAAAAGAAAAAGATTCATTTTGTGAAAACAAAACAAATACGTGCACTTTATCCTTATTATCAAAACTGATAATAATCAATTTAGCTCTTAGGAAAACTGACATAGCTTCTTGGGAAGATTAACAATTTTCTAAGCTAAGTGTGTTAACCACCACATATTAATTTTCTTTCTAGTTAATGATTTACAAGATAACTCCATCGAGGCGATGGCCGTTTCCTCTCATTTCCAATGGACATACCACGCACTATGATCTCCAACAAGGGGCTAGCTATAACACCTCGCTACCTATGCCTAACCAGGCTAGGGATGTTGCCCCATCCAAAGGACAAGGGGTCTTTATAACTGGGTCACACAAACGAAAATAAAATAATACTTTAAAATTAAACTTATTGCAACCTAAAAATTCAAGAACAAATCCAAAACAAATTGTTCACTATCGTCTCTCAAATCAACATACAAAATAAACAACATAGAGTCTTCCATGCAGGTAACAAATCTAGCTACTCATCGCCACAGCAGGACCGACCTGAAAATATGGCATAAAAGGTAATGAGATAAAAATCTCAGTATGCCCGTGTGTGCTTTGAGTGTTTTAGGTAAAATAGTTCATGTATGCAGGTTGTAAAAATTGTATAGAAGAAAATGCTGGCAAGCAATAAATAAGGATTAAAATAAAGAGTGACATTTTGCTTTTCAAACCATACATGTGCATAATAAAGACAACCACTCAAATGGGTAGCCATGGGTTACCATACGTTGTGCCCCATAACCATATAACGGTCAGAATGCCACACTTTGTGCAGATTGACAAAAAGGTAGGTGATCGGCTTACCGAGTAAGATACTCCTCCTTCTCTACATCCAAACATTCCGGTTGTCCACTCCGGAACACATAGTCCACTTGACTAAAATTTGCTAGCTCGGACCGGCATGACTAAGTAGTACTGTCTCTTCTCTAAGTTAAGTTCATCTTCTGGAGATGGCCTCCAGTCAGAAGACTCGCTCTTGCTCTTCAAAACTAGTACTACTTGCCTACCCTTGTTGAGTACTCAACGTTGATTGTCCCACTTAGGAGAAAACGGATAAAACATTACTTTACATGGAAATAGCAATTAAGGGTTTCTAAAATTCGTGTCAAAGTGCGATTTTAGAAAGAGTTTAGTGTTTATGCAACACTGCTTGATTAGTTTTCAAATGATTTGTTTGACTGAACAAGAAAGGAAATAGTCCTTAATTGCTTTTACAAAATGAGTGTTCTTACACTTCGCGTTTGACTTGCCATAGTAACCTTTTGTCATCAAATAAGTTTATGCAGGAACTTACCTGATCCTTTGCTTGCAAATTCAAAAATCTTCCAAAGCTGACCTAACCCCGCATAGGGTAAACACAAGCCATATGGTTATATTCGAGCTATACTTTCTTCCATAAATAATCCTAATTCAACTTACTACAATGATGACCCTAATGTCCTAAGCTATAAGGCTAGATGATAAAGGGTTTTATAAAATAAGTCTAGCTTCATAAGCGAAAATAACTAGGGGTTGTAAAATAATTATTAATAAGTTATAGGTTCAAATACAAATCTTTAGTGTTTTTATTAATAAATAAACTATGGTTTAATTAATGAAGAATCCTAAGTCCTAGATGATATTGTTAAAATAAATAATAAATTATGACTAATCTCTTAATAATAAATAAATTTTACTATATTTTGGTCAATAAATAATAAATAAATTTCAATAGTATTTGTGAATATATGGCCTACAAGATTAATATTTTGCATATTATTATTATTATTTATATAAAAGGCTTTTATTTACTATTATTATTATATAAAAATATTTATATATTATAAAAGATATCATTTATTTGGTAAAATATTACTTTTCCATTTAATATTCCAAATCCAACTTCTTAGGGTTTTCGAAATCTTTGGAGGAAATCATAATATTAATTTTAATTAACGTATTAAAATTGGTCAATTGAAATAGCTTAGGATCAACAAGGTCATGATCATAAATTTCCTATTGCTAACAAGAATCATGAATATAAACTCCAATATCAATCAACAAACTATTCTATTCATGAATAAAGACTTCAATCCATACCTACTATCATATGGCCAATTCTTTACTAAGCATAATCTGGACGAAATGTTGAAGGGATTTGACCGAATGATTGAGGGATTCTTGTGATTTGATTTTCAGATTAGGGAGAAGAGGGAAATCTGGTTGTTTGAATTTCAAATGGAGTAATTCCTGAAGTGTTTTAAGGTAGAAGATATGGTAATGTGGTTTGATTGATGAAGGTTCTTGGAAGCTACAATGGCCGACTGGTTTTGTTGTTGTTTTGCTAAAATGAATGAGGGTTGAAGGAGCTATAGGTTGGCCGAAATCCTGAGTGCAATGGTGGGAGAATTTTTGGTTGTTTGAAGCTTATTCCAAGGGAGTTTCATGGAACAATTGCGGGAATTTTGAACTTCAATTCAAGGAGTGATTGGAGTAACTGTAGGAAGAATTTAAGGAGTGGCTATGGAGTCCAATCGTGCAGATCAGTGGAGGAGGGTAATGGAGTTCAGTTCATGGCTGACTAAGGCTAACTTCACAGAAGTTTGAGGTGATTTTCTAACAAGGCTTGAAGAGAATGCAAGGATGGAATTTCTCTGGTTTGATATTCGAATTGCTTGTTGGAATTTTTTGTGCAGTTTTTTCTACAATGCTCTAACCAATTTGCAGACAATTTGGAAAGGTATAGGAGAGTCCTTTAAGGCTAGTTTCCAGCCTTCTTTATGGAGGAAAGGCAGACGTAATCCATTGGTTTGAAGGGTAGAAGAAACAACTTGTTTTTGGACTGCTAAACATTAAAGCTGTCCAGAATTTTTTTCTAGTTTCACAGCTTTGTGCAGTCCAGTTTTTGGCAGAGGATTTCAATCTTCAAACTGAACAAGTTGGGCATTTTTCTAGAAGTATTTGAGTAAGGAAAATGGTTGAAGCCTTCAAAGGCTAAAAATTTGAGATTGCTTCCATGAAGAAGATGAATACTAAGGAGTGGAGTTTGAAAGTTCAACCATAGAGATTAATTCTCTTGGGAACCTTTCTTAACTCCCTCCCTATTTTTAGTCAAAACTCTATCCTCTAAAAGCCATTTTCGAAATTACAAGGTCAATAAAACTTGCTGAATTTCTTGGAATTAGAATATGGATTTGGATGAATTGAACAAACTTAATTGGTAAAGGATTTAAGGTAAGCTAGGGAATAAAAGGACATGAATCCCTTAAGAATTCTTGTAGGACATAAGAGTAGGATTAAGACATTCCATTCATGTCTTTCCTAGGACAACACACCTATTTCTACTTATGGAATGTAAGGGACAAAAAGTTCAATCCAAAAAGAAATAATCATAGCAAAAACTTAAATGATGGGATTTGAACTCAAGACCTTAGAGATTATTTCCAAAGCTCTAACCACAAAACCACAAGAACTCTTGTTCTTATTTTCTCTCTCAAATATTCTTCCTATTAAATCCTCAAGCTATCTCCCTATTTTGACCTCAAGAAAAATTACCAGTTTACCCTTCCTACTCAATAAGCACAACTAAGCATTGTAGACTATAAATTATAATTCTTAAGCACATAAAATCATTTCAAAATATATTTATGCATGCAAGAAAATATGATATGCATCCCGACGCCCTTACTCTAGGGTTGACTTTAGATGGGATTTCACACTCGCTGATCATAGTACGTGCCCTGGGTAATTAATTACACCCCTCCATTAGATTTAGATCCTTGTGGTATCCCCATCCTATACGGGTTCACTCCCTGGATGACGCGAGGGGACCCACGATCTCAAAAGACCATTGTGATGGAAGCCGTGGGGCCATTGGAACCCCTTTCCCGCTCAGTTTTTTAAAACAAGGGTATTCTGAAAAATATTCTTTCGAAAATTTCCATTATGTTTTCTTTTAAGTAAAAAATAAAATGTCTAAGTCCATAAAAATCTCTATGTCAAGGCTTATATCCTTTGAGAGTTTTTCCCATGGACTAATTTTAATTAAGTTAAAAACTTAATGATTTCAAAAATTTTCCAATTAAAACTTTCTAGAGACTTTAGTCTCAAGTTTATTTGACAATACAAATTTTCTTGCGCCAAAATTAAAACCAAATGGCTTTCTATTTTAACCTAAAAAAATATCTAAATCCAATATATTTTCTATGTCAAGGCTTAAATCCTTTGAGAAAATATCAAAGAATTATGTTTTGTTCAAGTTAAAATAACCATTTAATTTGTAGAAAAAAGTTTTCCTTGTCAAAAACATTCCCAAAGACTTTGGTCTTTGAGAAAACGTGCACATAGGTATGAAGAATAAATAGCATGCTAGAAAACTGTAGAAGTTTTCATACTCTTCTATTTTTAAACCTAACTGCCCAGATATTAGAGTTAAACACATTAATTAATTAATTAATGGTCTTGTTTAATCCTAAAATCCTTTACTAATATTTTTCATGCAAAAATATTCCTTGAATATTAACTATTGCAAAATATTAACTTCACCTGGTATGGACCGCAAAACAAAAAAAAAAATGTAAGAAAAATTACAAGGAAAAAGTAAAAAATTTCTCATTGGTCCACTGCACCCGCCATACTGGATCATGCACCATCTGCACTATGGTCCATTGCACCTGCCACACAGAACCAGGACCCACAAGAAACCAGAGCGCGGACCGGCTTTCTATACCCTAGCCAATGCCGGTTCCAGCACCCCAAGCCAGCGCCAGTTCCGGTTTGGACGCCTAATCCTGTAGTTTTTTTCCCTGCGAATTTCCTCTATTTTTCTGCACAGCTTCCAACTTCAATGGCTCTCCGATTTCAAACCAAATACAATAAAATCAACAAAAACCAACAATTGTCTATACCTATAAACATTGTGCTTACACGATTTGCTAAGAAAAACAGAAAATTAAAAATCTCCTATACCTTCACCCGCGAGGTTTAACAGAGAATCTATCAATACTATAAACAGCAAAGGATCACAATTTTAATTACACATATGTGTCCAGTTTTATTCATCTAGATGCATGCTCCCTATATTTTCAAAAAACCTTCATGCTCTGATACCAATTGAACATATAGAAAATCGAAAACACAGGGCACGTAGCGGAAGCGAAGATCGAAAATTAGAAGAAAAAAAAACCAGGAATAGGGGAACTCCAGGGCGGAGCCGGCAATGATTGCTGCAGTCCTCGCTGGTGTCGGTTAGGCTCTGTACAGGTTCCAAGGTTTTTAAAAATTTTACCTCTTTTCCTTGTTCTAATAATTGATTGGACCAGAATGTGTGCCGCAGGGGTCGGTTCGCTGGTGGAAGCCTCTCAGGCGATTCCTACAAGCCTCCTACTCTGTCTTTGCATGTAGATGAATGTTAATCTCTGATCTTCCAGTATACGGCTTGCCTAAATCCGTTTGGTGAACAACTACAGACTAATGAACCTTTTATCTGGAGAGAGAGAGAGAGAGAGAGAGAGAGAGAGAGAGAGAGAGAGAGAGAGAGAGAGAGAGAGAGAGAGAGAGAGAGAGAGAGAGACGTCTGGCTTTTCATAGAGAAGAAGCCGTCTTAAAGAGTGTATGTTCTGTAACAACGTTGTTTCCAATCCTCCTGTTTAACCAAAATAAAACCTGAGGTTAAACTGGATTGGGTCATTAGACTATTATTTTAACCTTTTGGGCTTAATTAATTATTCTAATTAGAACCACATAAATGGCCCATTTAATAATAAAAATTTTTAGCCCAAATAAACTAGTCCAAATAATAAGTCTATATTTGATTATTCCCAGGTTAATATTTAATTATTCAAACTGGGCTAAAGCCCTGAATAATTAATTTATTCACTAAAATAATTTTATTAATTCTCACTCCATGAACCTTCATTTTATTGTAGTCAATAATTAAATCAGGCTTCTTAAATAAAATATAATCCATTTAATTTAAGATCAATTCCTTAACCCATATTTAATTAGGACTCACGGTCTATACTGGGGACCAAAAGACACACTGTCTTGGCTTCTAAAATGACCAAAATACCCTTGGCATATAAATAGCTATATTTTTTTACATTTTAAATGTTTCCTAATATTAATATAAGGAAATATTGCCCCAAGGACAGTTCTGCGTTAGCAAAGTCTCCGACCTACTGGAGTAATGACTAAAATACCCCTCTATATATTGCTGTACAGTCAGAGAGGAAGAAGTATACTAAACCCTCTCTAAATGATTGTTTCCGCTTTCCAAGAGAGCTACCCTAAAGCAAACATCCAAGTCATATTTCCCAGGACCCTGGATATTTAGATCATTCAGACAACCACAAGGGGCGATATAAATTAGAAACTGTCTTGTACAAGTTTGTCTTAAGTACCTAGTCGCACATACCCAACATGTAAGTATATTGGCCCTACGATAGAACCTCAACTATAGCATATCAAAGTATATGCTTCCAGCTTCGTTAGACCACCAGGTCATACTCAAGTCGTAGAGTATTAGTCCACGCTGTAATGGTAGTAGTCTTGGTTTCTACCATATAGTACTTTTAGAAATAACTACTACATGTCCTGTTCTACGTATTCGAAATAAGCTTATGTCATGAAGTGAGTGGACTACTCACTGCCTAAAGGTAAGCCATTCCCTATTTAGAATTCACAACATAATAATCTAGACATGATGAGATTCTCATTCTCGTCAATTGGTTAAGAACGAATGTTTATGTGTTAAAAAACCCGTGATCCATACCTTACTGTGAAATACCTTCATTTATATGGACCACTTACTTAAACAAAATAGTTCTTTTCCAAACGTAATTGGGTACAAATAAAATTATAAATTCACAAATAATTTCTGAAAATAAATTCTTTTATTAAAACATTCGATTTTTTACATCAAAAACTAAGTCTAAGAGGGCATACATCCCGACAATCTCCCACTTGCACTCTAAGACTATGTAAGTCCATAGGTGTCCACCACTATGGCGTCTAAATGTCACTTGAAGACTCTCTCAGCCAAAGGCTTGGTGAATGGATCTGTTAGATTGTTCTCGGAGGTAATCTATTCCACCACGACTTCCCGTCTCTAGATGAAATCCCAGATCAGGTGGTACTTCATCTCGATGTGCTTCCCCTTCTTGTGGTTCCGAGGTTCTTTGGATTGTGATACTGCTCCAGTGTTGTTGCAATACACTACAATCGGCCTGTCCATGTGTGGCATGACTCCAAGTTCTGAAAGGAACATCTAGAGCCAGACTACTTCCTTGGAAGCCTCCGAATCTGCTACATAATCAGCTTCCATGGTTGAGACGGCAATGCAAGATTTCTTGATAGTACATGAAATAGCTCATCCAGACAAGGTGAAGATGTATCCACTAGTGGATTTTCTCTCATCCTTATGCACCTAGAAGTCTGAGTCTGTATATCCTGTAGGAACCAAGTCATCTGTCCTATAAACCAGCATATAATCTCTCATTCCCTTGAAGTATTTAAGTATATGATTTACCACTTGCCAATGAATCTCTACAGGGTTTGACTGATATCCACTAACCAAGCCTACGACAAAGTAAATATCCAGCCTAGTGCACAGTACGGTGAACATGAGACTTCCCACAGCTGAAGCATACGGAATCCTACTTATTCCGTCCTTTTCTTCTTAAGACTTAGGACCGTCCCTTGAAGAAAGTGACAACCCATGTCTGCAGGGGATTAGAGCTCCCTTGCATGAGTCCATGTTGTACTTGGCCAGCATCTTATCAATGTATGCCGCTTGGGATAATCCTAACATTCTCTGCTTCCTATTTCTAAGAAGTCTAATCCCAAGAATGTAGCTGGCTTCTCCCAAGTCCTTCATACTGAATTGACTAGATAGCTAAACCTTTGTAGATGATAATGACCCTATATCATTTCCAATGAGTAGAATGTCATCGACATACAAGATAAGAAATACCATGTTAATGCCTTCAAGTTTCCTATACATGCATGGTTCATCCTCGTTTTGAATAAAACCATAAGATTTTACAGTTTCGTTAACACGAATGTTCCTTGATCTTGATGTCTGCTGGACTTCTTATGCTTGTAAACCATATGCTCTTAGCCTTTAGCAACAAAGCCTTCCTGTTGGGACATATAGATGTCTTCACTAAGATGGCCATTTAAAAACGTCGTCTTGACATCCACTTGCCATATCTCATAGTCATAATGACATGCAATGGCAAGGCGGATACGGATGGACATAAGCATGGCTACCAGGGAAAATGTTTCCTCATAATCAATTCTCTCTATCTAGGTATACCCTATCGCCACAAGCCTAGCTTTGTAGGTTTCCACCTTTCCATCTACTCCCCTCTTTCTCTTGTATACCCACTTATACCCTGTGGGTTTTATCCATTCAGGTGAAGCTACAAGATCCCAAACCTGATTGAGATACATAGACTCAATCTCGGCTCTCATTGATTCATGCCACATATTTGCAGCGGCATAAGCAACAGCCTTCTTATATCTAGTGGGGTCTTATTCCTGATGGTCGAAGACCAGCTTGAAACCTTCTCCAGTCCATCTCTCTAGAACCCTAAACACTCTCCTACTATGACGAGACTCCATATGTACAGGCTCTTGAGGCTGTGCCTCTTCTTATTCCACAATCGAGACAGAAGAAGTTGCTTCTAAGATAACTTCTCCTCCAGTTCCAACCTAGTTGAACCTTTTGTGGAAGTACTTTGATCATCTTCTAAGTATCTAGCATTGGTAGTAACCAGTACCTTCTGCTCATTAGGATGATAAAAGTAACCACTCTTGGTCCCTTTTGCATACTCAATAAAACAGCATAATTCTGATCTTGGTTCCAACTTGTCTCCATTAGCCAGTACATATGCTAGACAATCCCATATCCTGAGATTATTCAGAATTGGCTTACGCCAAGTCCGCATCTCATAGGGAGTCATAGGCACTGACTTGAAAGGTACCAAGTTCAGAATGTATGCCGCTGTTTCTTGAGCATATCCCCAATAAGAGACTGAAAGAGTAGTATGAAACATCATGCTTCTGACCATTTCTATCAATGTTCTGTTCCTTCTCACAGCTATTACATTCTGCTAGGGCATCCCCGACACAGAGAGCTGGGATAATATCCCGTGATGTACCATGTAGTCCTTAAATTCACCAAGGAGGTATTCTCTACCATGATCTAATCGTAAGGTCTTGATCAATTTACCCATCCGATACTCCACTTGAGCCTTAAACTCTTTGAAATTGTCGAAAGAATCAGACTTGCATCTCATCAGGTAAACATAACCTAACCTTATACAATCATTCGTGAAGGTAATGAAGTATTCAAAACCACCTCTAGGTAGTGTAGGCAGGGGACCACATACATCAGTGTGAATAAGACTCAATACCTCCTTGGCTCTATCGGCTTAAGGGAAAATGAACTTTTGGTCATCTTTCCCATCAGGCAGGACTCATACTGAGGCCAATTTTCCAATCTCAATGAGCCCAAGGGCCCATCATGAATCAACCTCTGAATCCTGGTTTAGTTAATCTGCCCCAACCTTAGATGCCAAAGATAAGAGTCATTAACATTGGTCTTTCTCTTCTTTGATAAAAGTTCAGATGAAGTGTTATTTAATTGATTGTTAATAGGGTTTAAGAAAAATAGATTCCCATACTTGTGCGCAGTACATAAAATTTCTCCATCTCTATTAATAGAAATACCAGACTAGAAAGATATATAGAATATCCTTGATTTATTAGTTTTGCAACTGAAATCAAATTCTGTCAAAATTCAGGTACATATAAAATATCTTTCAAAATCACTATTTTGTTACAATCAAATACAAGAGCAAGCTCTCCCACTGTAAGGGCCCAAACATGTGCTCCATTTCCCACACGTAGTCTATGTTCGCCTTTTTGGATTCTTCTAATCTTTCTAAACCCCTGTAGGGAGTTACAGATGTAACATCTGGCTCCTAAATCAACAATCCAAGTGGAAGTTGATCCAACCATTGATATAGACTCTAGATAGAAACATTACCTATGGGGATTTTCTTGGCTTGAAGATCTGGACACTCCTTTTTCTAGTGCCCCTTTAGTCCACACTTGAAGCACTTGCCCTTGGGTTTGTCTTTGGGCTTGGTCTTAGGCTGGATTGCTGTGTTACCCTTCTTCTTCTTGAACTTTCTAGACTTGGGCCCAATTCTAGAAGATGAAGTCTTGTCAATCATAGCATTCGATTGTGGCTTCACAACCTTCTCCGCCATCTGGAGTTCTTTCATCAACTCAGTCAAACCCCATGTTCAACTTTTTCATGTTGTAGTTCAACTTGAACTAAGTAAAGGAACCCGGTAGAGATTTGAGAATCATGTCCACTTGGCTCGCAGGGTCAATGACAGCCCCTAAGATTTTTGCCTCCTTGAAAGCAGCAATCATCTTGAGTATATGCTCTCTAACTAATGCTCCCTCGACCATCTTAGTGTTAATAATGGTTTGAATAGCATCCTGCCTTGCGGGCTGGCTTTTATCCGCGAACATTGTGGCTAAGGATTGAGTTATGTCATACACAGTGGTCATATGATCATGTTTGGACTAGAGTACATTAGACATGGAGGCCAACATATAACAACGAGTCATCTCGTCGGCCTTCTTCCATTCCTTCTCAACCTTACGCTTCTCGGCGTTGGAACCGTCCCCAATAATAAGGCAGGTTTCATAAAGGACATACTTATACTCTTCCGCTGTGAGAATTATGTCCAGGTTCCTTTTCCCATCCACATAGTTTTTGTCCCGCTAGCTTATTCACCCGGAGAATAACGGCCAATAGACTAAAAGAACCTCCCACCATTTCTGATAAATCAAAAAATAAAAGAAAAGGATTCAGTTTGTGAAAAAAAAATAAATATGTGCACTTTATCCCTATTATCAAAACTAATAATAATTAATTTGGCTCTTAGAAAAACTTCCATAGCTTCTTAGGACGATTAACAGTTTCCTAAGCTAAGTGTGTTAACCACCACAAATTAATTTCCCTTCTTGGTAATGATCTAGAATATAACTCCATCGAGGGGACGGTCGTTTCATCTCATTTCCAATTGACATACCTCACACTATGCTATCCAATGAGGGGCTGGCTGAAACAACCCACTACCTAAGCCCAACAGGGCCAGGGATGTCTCCCCGTCCAAAGGACAAGGGGTCTTTATAACTAAGTCACACAAATGAAAATAAACTAATACTTTAAAATTAAACTTATAACAACCCAAAAATTCAAGAAAAAATCCAAAATAAATCATTCACTATCGTCTCTCAAAGCAACATATAAAATAAACAGCATAGAGTCTTCCAAGTAGGCAACAAATCTAGCTACTCATCTCCACAGCAGGACCGACCAGAAAACATGCCATAAAAGGAGATGAGATAAAAAACTCAGTAAGCCCATGTGTGCTTTGAGTGTTTCAGGTAAAACAGTTCATGTATGTAGGTTGTAAAAATTGTATAGAAGAAAATGCTGGCAATCAATAAATAAGGATTAAAATAAAGAGTGGTGTTTTTCTTTTCAAACCATACATGTGCACAAGAAATACAACCACTCAAATGGGTAGCCATGGGTTACCACATGTTGGGCCCCATTACCATATAGTGGTCAGAATGCCACATTTTATACAGACTGACACAAAGGTAGGTGATCGACCTACCGGGTAAGATACTCCTCCTTCTTTACACCCAAACATACCGGTTGTCCACTCCGAAAATACACAGTCCACTTGACTGAAACTTGCTAGCTTTGACCGACATAACTAAGTTGTACTGTCGCTTCTCTAAGTTGAGTTCATCTTTTGGAGGTGGCCTCCTGCCAGAAGACTCACTCTTGCTCTTCGAAACTAGTACTATTAGCCTGCCCTTATTAAGTACTCAACGTTGTTTGTCCCACTTGGGAGAAAACGGATAAAACATTGGTTTACTTGGAAATAGCAATTAATGTTTCTAAAATTCGTGTCAAAGTGGGTTTTTAGAAAGAGTTTAGTGTTTGTGCAACACTGCTTGATTAGTTTTCAAATGATTTGTTTGACTGAACAAGAAAGGAAATAGTCCTTAATTGCTTTTCAAAAATGAGTGTTCTTATACTTCGCGTTTGGCTTGCCATAGTAATCTTTTGTCATCAAATAAGTTTATGCAGGAGCTTACCTGTTCCTTTTTTTTGCAAATTCACAAAAATCTTCCAAAGCTGACCTAACCCTGCATGGGGTAAACACAAGTTATATGGTTATATTCCATCTATACTCGCTTGCATAAATAATGCTAGTTCAACTTACTACAATCATGACCCTAATGTCCTAAGCTACTAGGCTAGATTATAAAGGGTTTTATAAAATAAGTCTTGCTTGATAAGCGAAAATAACTAGGGTTGTAAAATAATTACTAATAAGTTATAGGTTCAAATACAAATCTTTAGTGTTGTTATTAATAAATAAACTAGGGTTTAATTGATAAGGAATCCTAAGTCTTAGATGATATTGTAAAAATAAATAATAAATTATTACTAATCTCTTAATTAATAATTAGTCGATAGAAAATAATTAATAAATAAATTTTATTAAATTTTAGTCAATAGAAAATAAATAAATATCAATAGTATTCATGGATATATGGCCTACAAGATTAATATTTTACTTATTATTATTATTATTTATATAAAAGGCTTTTATTTATTATTATTATTATTTATAAATATTTATATATTATTAAAGATATCATTTATTTGGCTAAAATATTACTATTCCATTTAATATTCCTAATCCAACTTCCTAGGGTTTTCAAAATCTTTGGAGGAAATCATAATATTAATTTTAATTAACGTAATAAAATTGGTCAATTGAAATAGCTTAGGATTAACAAGGTCATGATCATAATTTTCCAATTGCTAACAAGAATCATGAATATAAACTCTAACATCAATCAACAAACTATTCTATTCATGAATAAAGGCTTAAATCCATACCTACTATCACAAGGCCAAATCTCTACTAAGCATAATCATATTCATGGCTTCAATGAAAACAAGAACATAATACTCTATTCACCAAAGGTGACATAATATCTAGCATGCTTAAACATCCATACTCACTCAAGACATGAAGAACATGCATTGATCCACAAGAAATATCTTTGGATTCTGGTTTATTTGTCGTACGTGCAACTCGAACGATCACCAGATGCTGCAATGTACGAATGCCCTCTATCGGATACGCACGGTGAACTAACTTGTTACTCCATGAGTGCTAGCACCTACGGTTTGAGATGCTTAAATTTTTCTGGTAAATAGAGGCATGAATATTAACAGAGAGCACTCTTGAGAAGACGGCTAGGGTTTTCTTTTAAAACTAGCCGAACCTCTTGCAGTCCAACTCTGATAATATCTTATCATATTTTATTTTAAATTACAATTAAATTTGAAACAAATATGACAAGATTCTACCATTATCTCAGTAATTTAACTAATTAATTTACTGAGTTAGATTCTTTCAATCTGGATATCATCTAGATATATCAAATGTGGACATATTTCCAGATTCATTGTATCTGGTCAATTTTATAGGTTCAATTAACTTAGACATATTTCCAAATTCAGCAAACCTGGTTACCAAAAAAATAACCTATTGAGTTCGCTTATTATGTGACCCTATAGGTTCATTTAATACTAGTAGTGTGCGGAAATTATATTTAAATGGATGATAAGTTATAAGCGGTTTCTAGTAAAATATTATAACTATCCAAGTAAAATAAAGATCAGTGATCTTTTTGAACCAAACCAGAACTTTATATTTGGTCCTTTTGTCACACGATATCCAGATTAAGCATAAGGCACGTAGCATGTCATCCTTATTAAACTTAATCAATTATTTCTTAATCTCGTAGTAAACTATTCAAACAAATGATATCAATATCTCAAATTGAAATATTTGAGCATGGCTATGCATTTTAATAGTCTAAATTATCAAGGGGCCCATAGATATCTCTCCCATAATTGAGAGGGACAAATTCCTGCACTATCAATCACAATCCTCTTCCCAATTTATTCTATATCCAAAAGTGGTCTAATTTATTATCTGGCTAAAGACAACTTTATATAATGTCAAAATATAGCATTTATCAACTAGGAAATTATGATGAATTTAGGTCAAAGTACTTTTAATATCAATATGGCTGGAAAGTACTTATGACATGTTCCATAAAGTACACTCACAGTAGGTCATGTCCAATATAATGTTCTCCATCATTTATTTTTGTTTTGACTTGATATCACATATATCCATGACTAGTAAAACATAGCCATCAAGTTACAAACATACTAATCTTAATTTATTACTGTTCAACTAATAATAATCGATCAGTGACCATTTAAGAATAGTCATTGTATTGATTGTAGGGTTTTACTATCAAGTCACGTACTTGCTGACCACAAAACTAAATGCACTATTTATGGAATGAAATGCCTCGTATTATTACATAGTACATAACGACAATAGTATAAGTATAAATTAGGTCTAGGGTATATCCCTAATACAGGAATATTTTGAGGAGCAAAAAGCTTCATGTTCATGCCATGAAGAAGCTGACGGATCGCTAGAATCGTCGTCAAGGCGAGTAGCTTCTCTCGTGATTGGTGCCTCGTCTTCTCATTTGGACCAGAAGAGGACATGTAGGGGTATTTTTTTTTAACTTCCGTTGTTCTATGTTCTCGTTTCAGGTAGCCATGTATGTTTCTCTATTTTTCGTTCCGTCAAAATTTTCTAGCAACCATGGCCATTTCTTTATTGTCCGAATTAGTACCACCATTATAATCAGTTTGATCACTGTTAGGCTCTTTATTAACTACTTTCAAGGCGGTTCCTATTTTACCTCCATCATCTTCATCATGCTCTTGAAAGTTTTTCAATTTCAATTCATGAGTTAATAAGAAGCCAATTAGCTCTTTAGTGGGTAAGCTGCTCAGATTTTTTGATTCCTCTATAGCTAAGGTTTTTGGCTGCCAACTCTTTAGCAAAGCATCATGTAGTTTTTTATTTTTTTTTCTCTAAGGGAATAAGTTTTCCCATAGGCTTTTTGACCTTTCATAATGTTTGTGAATTGGGTAAACATATCTTTTATGTTCTCACAAAACTTCATGAAGAGCAATTCATAATCTTGGACAAGGAGTCCTAGCTTCAATTCTTTTACTTGATTGGTTCCCTCATGGGTGACCTCAAGTAATCCCCACATTTCGTGAGTTGAATCACAGCCACTCGCTTTGTTATATTCAGTAGCATCAAGAGCACAACATAGAAAGTTCATAGCTTGAAAATTCAGTGTCATTTTGGCATTGTCATCAGCATCATACATAGTACCCTGTTTACGCACAGTTCTACCTTCGACAATTTTCAAAGGAACATATGGTTCTCTTTCAATCAACTAGCATAGCTCAAAATTAATTGTGCATACATAAAACTTCATTCTATTTTTCTACAATGTATAATTGCTTCTACTGAACAAAGGTGGTCTATTTGTTTAGGATCCTTCAATGTATGGTAAGGACGAGATGTTTGTCATTCAAAACTTTTCTTGCAAGGTTGTTAAACCAATAATAGTGCAGACCAAAGCTCTAATACTAATTGATAAACCGTACAGGGGGTGAATAAGGTTTATGTCAAACAAATGCAATTTAAAAACAATTATTTGATGTCATTTTTATAACGGCCGAACAACGTGAGAGTTCAAAAATTCAGACTTGTGTGCTTTTGAAGAACTTTCAAAACTCTTCTAAATGATGGAAAGCAGATTTATAGTTAAGATGGGTAGATGAAACAACAATAACAATATTGCCCAACGGCATAAAAGTCTTTGATCAAATCAATAACTACAAAAAAGGGTATAAATCTCTCAAGTCAGATAAACAGTAAAAACACAGGTAAAAAAATCTATTTAATTTCGTAGCTATAGAAGTGCAAATATGAATCACTTAAAGCACCACTAAATGGTGAGAAGATGGTTTATTTTAAAGATGGGAAGTTGAGGCATTAAATACAGGTATTATGTAGAGCATAAAGGTCTTTAAAACTAATCAACAATTGTAGAGATTGCGATAAAGATCTTTGGTCTAATGACCAGCAAAAATGCAGTGATAGAGTGTGAATGAAATGTAAAAGAAAAGACCCAAGAATTTATTGTGGTTTGATCCTCAATTAATCAACATCCACTACCTTAAGTACCCACTTAAGGATTTCAACACAATTACTAAAACCTTTGTATCAAATCAATGGTGCTAGGCTACACCAATCTTTCATAAGAGGATCACCATACTTGGTTTTACACCCAACCACTTAAATCAAACCAATCAAGGTTCACCCTACCTGGATTTTACAATACAATCTTGAAACATTCACCAAACAAGGATATCCCCAATGGGTTTTACACCGCAACCTTGATACAAGATAGATTGAAGAAAAACTTATTGAAATAGCTCTCAACTCGGAGCAGATATGAATGGATGAGCACCAAAACCTTTTTACCCATGGAGCAATTTGATTTCACTTTGAAGAACAATGAAAAGAAAGATTTTTGTATTGTAAAGTGTAAGGATGTTTCTTAGAAAGTGATAGGGCTTAAATTAGTCATATATTTCCTAGTTATTTAAGGCCATTTTGTGATACATTTTATGAAATAACTAGTCATATTCCTTCATATTTGAGATTTTACCCTTGGAAAGGTATTTTATGCATTATTTCAGATTTTATGGGTAAAATAAGGCAAAATCATCGCTAAATAGACTAGAGGCAGTGCCAGCCAGGATAGGAAATGTGACGCCGGCCACGTGCTGCAGGCACGCACTTTGAGGTGATAAAAATTTTGACAAAATAGGGGCAGAATAGAACACAACCAGCGTCAATTGGGAGCTTATAGTTGGTACCGGTTGCGACCTAGATGAAACTGGCACGAAAATCAAGAAAATTCGGCGAACGGACAGAGAGACAGAATGCAACCGACGCCGGCCCTAGGCAGGACAGGCGGTGCTGGCTTTGCACTAGTACAGAGGTGATGCCTCGATTTTTGTGCACGTTTTTGGCAATTTTCAAAGTTTTAATATTTTTCTACTTTTATTCGGATAGAAAACCTAGAAGGATGATAGGCACTTTTAAAGCCTATAAATAGAGGAAAAACATAAGTCAAAGGTATGAATTCAAGGATCAAAACACAAAATCATTTATAATCAAGGAGGAATTCTTCAAATCTAGGAGAATTGTACAAGAGTGTCTACGAAGGAAGAAGAAGGCTTGTCTATGAGATGCGTGCTTTTTTTTAACTTTGTTTTCATTTCTTGATCAATGATGTATTAATTATTTTGTTGTAATTTAACATTATTTTCGGTATTCATGATTTTTAGAGTTACTTTGATCTTTTGATTGATTGATTGTTATTCTTGGTATTTAATTACTTATGCTAATTGCGATATTAATTTGTTGTTTTTTTCTATTAATTTGCTTGGAAAAAGGGTTGATGGTGGTCTTAGTTCATTAATTCAATTTTTGTTTGTCTATTAACTTGCTTGGAAAAGAGGTTGATTGCTAAGAATTTGGTAATTAAAGGTTAATTGATGTATGCTAGGATATGGATTCATTGGTTAATTTCATATTTAAAATTTTCCAAGATATGGGGATTTAATCAAGGATTGTGTTTAATGCATCTTTTGGGTGAATTATTTGAGACAGGATATGTGATGCTAATTTGTCTAGAAGATAGTGATTTCATGGATTGGAAAAGAAGTGAATCTATCTTAATCCTTCATGATGCCAAGAGAATGATTAGTTATGATATTGATTGGGTACTTTAAGGTCATGTTTGTCAAAATAATGATTTGAATTACATAATTCTCCATCCTTGACATATATATATATATATATATATACACACACATATATATTATATTATTTTATTTTATTTTTCTTTTTAATCTTTTTCTCTTTATTGAGTCGGTTAAACAATGAAAGAAAAGTGATTACTGCATACTTGTTCCTTAAGGATCGATACTCGTTTTAAACCCTATCCTATGCTTAATGATGAGTACGCTTGCTCATATGTGTAATTTGGGATTAACGTTTTAATTTAAACTTCATTGTGAATGTGCTTATTTTTATATGATTTTTTATACCCAAATTCATACATATCAGAAAGATAGCACAAAAATCTTACAGAAAATCGAGTTTTGAAACCCTTTATAGAGGCAAAAAGTAAAGCTCCAATGGCTAGCAACGGCTACTTTCACGCTATCAGATTTTTCAAAGTTTTGGACTCAAGTATTGGATGAAGGTGCATCCAAAAGGTAAGTCCAAATTGGAACTTTTTTTGGGCAGAAATAATTTGACACTGCTCACAGAGTTTCGGGTTATGCTTTTGGATGCAATGTTATCTATACTACTCAATCCAAAAATCTGAAGACTTCATACTTTGAAATCTTTTTGCTCGTTTGTTTCAATGTAGAAATAAACTGAATGATAAGGTAAAGAAGATGTAGGAATTTCCACAGATAATACCTTAACAAAGATTCCTAGTCTGAGGTTCTTCGACAAGGATCTCTTGATATGCAATCTCTTAAGCTTGGTCTTCTACTTGATCACCCATTCTTGGATTCTATTACTAAAGAGTTACTTAGCAATCTTATTTCCACGCCGTGGAAAAACTAAGTTCAAACGAGTCCTATAACATATAGATCACACAAGTTAGTCCTCATCAATGTTTGTAATAAGTCATAACATTGGAGAATGCCCTCAGGGCTAACACTTTTCAAAAATAAATTTCCACTCAAGAAATAATATTAATAATAATATTTTCCACGTAAAATATTTATGGCACAATAGTTAGATAATGCCTTCCACTATTCCTAAATCACTATTACAAATTTAATTCACCACATATTCAAATAAATTCTAATTATGCACATATCACCAAAACACAAGCTTGCAAATTCATGAAACAAGCACATATCATATTCAAATACATATGTTCATATTCAATGCATGTTAATTCTCAGAAACCAGTTGTGACCAGAGTGGGGTTGTCTAAACCAGAAAATTTCCAGCAAATAAGTAAATATCTTAGCCAAGAAACTTTGGGTATTCAACACCAAGAATTAGTTCCTTCATGGCCCTTGTTCTTCTTCCAGGTAATGGCTGGAAAAATCACCATTAGAAGACTTTTAGATACTCCTATTTAGTAGCTGAAAACCAATTCAAAATATTTTGAATTTTAGATAACAATCTTCCTATATGTTGTCATTCCTTCTAGGTTGATAACCAGAATTTCTTTTCTAGCTTTTCCAATTTTCAATTAGCTAGCATTTCTCTTCATTTCTTCATCAATTCTTCTTCATCTCTCCATCATTATTTTCGGCTATAGCAGGTACATAGCTGAACATCTTTTCTTCTTCACCAACCATGGCCAACAAAACTCTATCGAAGCACCTCAAGCCTCTCATATTTTCTCTCCATTCAAAATACTTTGAATTTGAAGATTAAATTCCACATTTTGCTCCATCAAACACTTACCTATCTAGCAACCAATTCTATCAAACCAAACCAGAAATTTTGAACACATTCAGCAAGGAATTTTGGCCATCACCAGCTCGAACACTCTCCCACTTCTTCTAATTTTCTCTTCTACTCTTTCAAAAACACCAGGAACACACACTACTCTTCTTCAACCATTTAGTCACTTCTAAGCATCCCAAACCACTCTAAAACCTTCAAATCAACTAGAGTGCATCCTATTCTTTCTTTTGGTACACTTTGTAACACTAAAAGAACAAAAGTTCTACCTTCATTTATATCAAACAAGCACTTTTCTTACCAAGTCAAGAAGAACACCATAAGGTAAACTAAGTCTAAACATCTTCTTTTCTTTACTTTCATTTCTTCTTACTCTTCTATCAATCTCTCTCTCTCTCAGCCAAATTTATTGGTGGCTAATGTTGGACTTTTTCGATCCTTGGTCTCACAAATGTCTCATTAAGGCATTCAAGGCTCATTGATTGTCAAAACAACATCTTCAACTTGAATCGATCATCAAACATGTATTTTGTCCTAAAATTCCTCATTTATTTTTGAACTCAAGATTAATAGGATGACAACTTATTGAAGTATTGATATGATGTTTGATGATCTAGTGGTGGTAGGGAAAATAAATGCATGTTTATATGATATGGATGATTTTATGATATGTTGGTTGAGATGTGCCTTAGGAATATTCTATGAGGTATATTTAGATCTTGGTTTTAATATGAGGTTATGATTTGTGAATGGGTCTATATGACACTAGCATGAGATGATACGGTGGATAATGGGGATTGTTGATATTATTATTTTTGCTAATGCTTTAATATTGTTAATCTTGCCATCAATTACCATGCAAACATTTATATTGCTATTGACGCTACTTTTGCTGTGAAAAGTATAATTATTACCCTACTTGTATTGTGAAACCCCAGTCAAGACCAACCTTAGAGTAAGGGGGTTGGGGATGCATAACATGCTTTATTTCATGTTTAAATATGCTTTCATATAATTTTTATATACTTTGGATGTGATTTTCTTATTTTGAAGTTGTGTGGGTAAATGTTGTGTGAGAAGGGCAAAATGATAATTTTTGGCCGAGGTGAAATTAGGGAGATAGCTTGTGGATTGAATAGGAAATAATTTTTCTAGTGAAAGTATCAACAAGAGTTGTTGTGGTTTAGTGGTTAGAGCTTTGGAATAAATTATTGAGGTCTAAGGTTCAAAGTCCATCATAGAAGCTTTAGCTTGAGTAAATTTTATTTTTGCTTGGGAAAGGATGGTTTCGGCCTTAAGGGCCTAGATTAATGTGGTGATGATGTTCTAGGAGAGTCATGATAGAAGTAATCTCATTCCACTCCTTTTACTCTTCTCGAAATGCTTATAGGGAAAATCGTTCTTCCTCGATCTTTAGTTTTCCTTAGTTTCAACTCATTGATTTGATCAAGATGTTCTAGCCTTTTTCTTTCCAGAAAATCCAGTAAAGTGCTGAGGTCTTTTAGGATCAAAATGTCTTAGCAAAAGACTTCTTTTGATTTGGAAGATATGGTAGATTTGTGGGAAAATTCAAGAGGAAAATCCCTCTTGAAAGCTTGTTGAAAATTTTCCTCTATCTTAGTTCATCTATCTTCATGGAATGAGCTGAAATTTTCCAGCTTGTTGTACCTTCAAAAGGTCAAAAATTCTAGCTCACATTCCCTCCCAAATGCTACTAGAAAAATGGTCCTTAGGATCAGTTTGAAACCTGAAAGTTTTTGTCCAAATTCGGACTGCTCAAGCTGGAGCAAACCAGGAAAAATTCCTGTACGAAAATCAACTTTGAGAGCTCCAAACCAAGCTATTTTCTCCCAGATTTTGTGTAGTACCTTAGCCATGTTTTCCTCCATAAAGAAGGCTGGAAACCAGCCTTGAATACCCCTGAAATCCCCTTCAAAACTCGCTGCAAAATGGCTTGGAACAGCAGAAGAAAATCTACCAGAAAAATCACTTTGCAGCGAAAATTCTGGGCAGATTTTCGTCCAGCTTGTTTCCTATCTCTCTTCCAGCCAAAACACCAACCTTAATCTGCCAAAACCTCCCTTAAACCTCCATCAACAGAGCTCCATTAATCCCCTTGAACTTCTGCATGAAATTCCAGTAATGGCTGTCCGAAAATCCCTCAACCAAATCCCTGCAATTTAGCTTGAATACTTTCCAAAATTTCAGCCATCTTGTTTAACAACTTTCCATAAAATTTTGCTCAATTGATCAGACATCCTCTAGACCATTGTGCACCTTAGTTTCGGCCATCACAAGCCTCCTTTAACCTGCCTTAATTCCCCAGAAGAGCTGCACAATCCAGTCGGCCATAGGAGACTTCAAGCTGTCCAAACAAATCAAGATATTCTTAGGATATCTACTTTCCAAATTCACTTCCCAAAAATATTCTTCAAGGATTGTAACAACTAACCTTTCCTTTTCCCTTCCAAATCAGAGAATCAACTCCCTAAACCCTACTAGAATTCAGCTAGGCTTATTCCCAAGAAAAATCGGCAGCTGCAAACCATCTCTCTCTCTCTCGATTTTTTCTTTCCTTCAAGCATCAAGAACACACACACACACACACACTACACCAAGAACACCCACTTCTTCTCTACACCTAATACCCCTCCAAACCGCCTCAAATCCTCACGAAAATCTCCAAATTTAGTCTACTTATTGATGTGAATCCATCAACACCATTATTAACATCAAACTCCTCCAAACATCTTGCTACTTCGGATCAAAGCAGAAATTTCTGAACAAGAACATCTTCAAGGTAAATTCACTCCATCAACACCATCCTCTTCAAACTTGATCTCTAGTGAGAATCTATATAAATAATCATGCTAATGACTTCTTCTTCTTCTTCTCTCTCTCTCTCTCTCTCATGGACCGAAATTCCCTCTCTTGGCCGAATGGTCTCTTCCTCCATGACCATGCTTTCACCACCTTTCTTGAACAAGGTTATCCATCTAGGAGTTGAGATCTTCTCTAAACTCCTTCAAGTCATTCATCAATCAAGTACGTACCTTCAATCCTCTTTTTAAAATTTTAGAATCATGTCTCTAGGATGATGTTGTGAGAAGATGATTGGCGATGGGATTGAGTATGTAATGTTGTTGATTGAAGCATGAGTATATGTATGATTGTGAAGGAGATGGGATTTATGCATGGAAGGATTATATTGGTGGATTGAATGATGAGTTGAGGTTTGATGCATGTCATAGGTAGTATTTATGATGAAGCATGCTAGAGATTATGTCACCATTGGTGAATAGGATTTGTATGCATGATTAGATTTTGAAGCCATGATCATGTTTATGCTAGTAGAAGTTAAAGCCTATCTTAATAAATTTAGATCTACGCCTATGTGCAAGATTTGGATGATTTGATGAATTGAAGGATTGAGTATGTTATTGATTATGGTTGACCATGGAATCTTGATCATGATCTAGTTGTCCCTAAGCAAATTTTATTTCATGAATAAAATATTTATTAATAATTTTTGCTAGAGAATTTCGAAAACCCTAGGAATGGTAGATTTGGAATTATAATATATGTAAAGAATATTTTAGTCAAATAAATAATAACTTTTCCAGAAAATAAAATAAATAAATATTATTTAAAATAAAGAAATTAATTAAAGCCTTTATGGAAAAGATTTATACTTAATAAAATATTTACTAAATCAAAACCCTTAAGGATTTACTTATTATTTTTCAAGAAAGACTTATTAAATTTAATCTTAACTCGTTTTAGCTATCAATTATTTTCTAACAACTAAACTATCATTAGATCACTATTTTACCTAGTACCACCTATGACTCCTGATCAATTAAACTCTAAATTTTCCTGAACAAGATTTAAACTTTCAACTTATTAGAATTTATTTCCTAATCCATTAATTATTTTAAATAACAAATTAAACTTAGCTTATAAACCTATTCAATTATTGTTTTGCCTTAAATCTTGGGACACTAGGATCATGGTAGTAGTGAATTGAGTTGATTTAAAATTGAGGAAGTGGATTGTGGCTTGAATCTGATTAAGATTTGTGTTTGCCCATATGGGGTTAGGTCGGCTATTCGAGACCTTGTTGTTGTGAGCAAGAATCAGGTAAGCTCCTGCATAAAACCTGATTGATGTGAAATGATTTCCTTATGGCAAGCCAAATGTGGAGTGCAAGGACACTCGGTTATTTGAAAGCAATTGAGGGTTAAATTCATCATTAATTCCAACGCTTAAATTATTTAAAAGTCTTGGAGCAGATTTTTCTAAACTTGAAACTCTTTCTAAAACTAATTTCTCCCAAAGCTTTGGAAACCCTCAAATTGTTATTTTCATGAAGAACACTGCTTTGTTCATTTTATCCCAAGTGGGGAATGTCGTTGAGTACTCAATAAGGGTGGACTACTAGGACTAGTATTTGAAGGGTTAGGGTGAGTCTCTCAGTAGGTGGCTACCTCTGAGGGGTGAGTCCTTCCCGGATAAGATGCCAGTTCCAATGAGTCGTGCCGGTCCAAGCTAGCATTTTATTTTGTTTCAGTCAAGTGACTGTGTTTTTGCCGGAATGGACACCCGGCGGTTGTTTGGGCATAGAGAAGGAGGAATATCTTGCCCAGTAGGCCGATCTCCTACTTTTGTCAGTCTGCACAACGTGTTAGGCATTCTGACCGGTTATGGGGCCCAAAGTGTGGTAACCCATATCCCTTTCTTTCGAGTGGTTGATTTCATTACTTATGTATGGCTAGAAGAGCCAAAACGGCACTCTTGCTTTTGACTAATGTTTATTGCTTGCCAATGTTTCTCTTATAAAGATTTCACACTTTGCATCGACGAACTGTTTCCACTAAACACCCAAAGCACACACGGACTTACTGAGATTTCTGTCTCACCACCTTTTATCATGATTTCAGGTTGATCCTGTTGTGGGTGAGTAGCTACATTGGAAGATAATGCGTCTTTTTATTTTATGTATTGCTTTGGGGAGACGAGAGTGGATGATTTTAATTATGGTTTTTGTTTCGGAATTTCATGGATGTACTTTTGAAGTATTTTGGGTTGTAATAAATATCTTTTTTGTTTGAGTATTATTTATTTCAGCAATTTTATTTGTAACCTAGTTATAAAGACCCCTTGTCCTTTGGACGGGGCGACATCCCCGGCCCTGGCGGGCCTAGGTTTCCCGGGGTGTTACATGTATTATTACCACTTTATTTATTAATAACACAATTATTACTACATTAAATTATTAAGAGTAATATTATTGTTACTTTTGATACTTAAATCGTTACCATTATTTTTATTACTAACATTACCATTAATATTATTATTTTTAATAATAATATTATTATTGTTGTTGTTATAAGTGTTATTGTTAGCCTTGCTAATTTTAATTGTTACCGATACTATTAGTATTACTGTTATTATTATTACTAAACATCACTGTTTTAGAGAAATATCAATACAATTATTATTATTACTATTATTTTCATTATTAGCCATGTTATTTTTATTTAATGATATTATTATTAATATTAATATAATATATATTATTGTTATTAACATTATCATTTTTAATATATATATATATATACATATATATATATACATATTAATATCATCATTACTATTTACATTATTAATTTTACTATCCTTATAGAAATATTAGTATTTATAAAATTATCAATATTTTTATCAATACTTTTGAAAATGTTAATATTTTTTGTTATACTCGATTAATAGTTATGTCACTTACTTATGATACTATAAGATCAAATTTTGTTATTATTCTTATATTTTATTAATTAATTTTATAACTCCTAAACTATTAATATTATATTTAATTGTTGTTATTGATTATGTGTATGTGAAATTGGGAGTTATTTGTACCTATACAATTTTATTGCTTAGTTGTGCACCAATAGTGACATATACCCTGTGTTTACCATAGATAGGGTTAGGTGGCCTTGAGCAAGACATGGAGGATTATTTTATATGTGAAATCAAGAGATCAAGTAAGTCCTTGCATAAAGATGCTTGTTGAGCAAAAGCACTGCTGCAGGTCACATGTATTGATTACTGTGGGAGACGTACTTTAGCATACAATTATAGACAGTTTATTCCTTCTCCTAAAATATAATAAATTTTAGTCAAACAAACATTTTTTCAAGCAAAATAATAAATTTTTCTAAAATCAATTTTTGTCTAAGATTGTCTAAAAACTATAATTGCTACATCAAACAACTCACTTTGTAAATTTTGCTTTTCCCGAGTGGGATAAATAAAACGTTGAGTACTTAATAAGGGTAGACTACAAAGTCTAGTCTTTCAACGATCGGGATAAATCTCTTAGTAGATGGCCACCTCTAAATGGTGAACTCTGCTTGGACAAGATGCCAGTTCTGGTTGGTCAGGCTGGTCCAAGATAGTAGCACAGTTTAGGTAGATTGTTTATTTTCAGAGTGGACAACATGTACGTTTGGGTGCAGAGATAGAGGAGTATCTCACCCAGTGAGCCGGTCACTTGTACTATGATGAAAGGTTTCACAATATACAATCATAATATAGGGTTTTATGTCCATGACGATGATGTAGGGTTTTATAGTAAATTCTATTTGAGTAGTTTATTTCTTTACAAGTTGAGCACTTTTACTTTACAAATGCTGCTAAAACACCACTCAATGTTCAAAGATGAATTTCAACACTTGCAGACTTTTTGTTGTGAGTTGTTCAAAATTTGCATACATTGAATGTTTTCTTAAACTATTATGAGCACACACATGACTTACTGAGAAATGTTTCTCACCACCTTTTACAATAAAGTCTTCAGGTTAATCCTACTTTGAAGGTTGATTTAATTACATTGCCATGAGTTTGGAAGATTTATTATGATTTATTTATTCATTGGGGACTTTAGTTACCATATATTTGCACTACTAGAAAAAAGTGATTTACCAATCGACAAAATCGGTTAGTAATTAGCTAAATTCAGTTTGTAATCATAATTTACCAACCAATTACCAACCGAATGGCGTCGCATGCAAAAAGCTTAGCTTGTAAATTTTTCAATTGAATTTTTTGGAGTCAATTGGTAATTACCAAACACAATTTCGTTGCTAATGTAAAATCTTCGGTTGGAAATTTGACATTAAGTTTGACATTTGAATTGACTATTTCGGTTGGTGATTATCCATTGAAATTCGGTTGGTAATGTAAAATCTTCGGTTGGAAATTTGGCAATAAGTTTGGCATTTGAGTTGACTATTTCGATTGGTAATTACTAACAAAAACTTATGTTATCAACCGATTTTTGCAGTTGGTAATTATCAACAGAAAATGTAGTTTGTAAATTTATAATTTTTGGTTGGTAAATTTGTATTTAATATAAGATTGCAATTTATTAATTTACCAACTGAGACATGTTGCTACCAAATGATATATGTGTAGGTAATTACCAACTGACTTTCAGTTGGTAATTATTTTGTTGGTGAATTACTAACTGAGTTGTTCAGTTGCTATATATATATATATATATATATATTGAGTTGGTAGTTTTCTTTATTTACCAACCAAATATTCAGTTTGTAATTTTCCAACTGTTTTAGTAATTTAAAATTTGTTGGTAATTTTTTGTTGGTAAATTAACAACTTAGTTGTCTGTTGGTACCTAGTTAGTTTGAAAATTACTAACTGTTATTTAATATATTACCAACTGAGTTATTTTTAATTATCAACTAAAATACCAATCAAATTATATTCAATTACCTACAGATTTTTCAGTTGGTAATTTTTCTTTTATTTGGCATAATTCTGGTGCATCGTAACATATAACCAAACACCTGCAATTGACAAATTCATAAAATAATAAGCGAAAATACATCCACAAATCCAACATAAACATCATCCTTCCATAAATTCACAAATCCAACATAAACATCATCCTTCCAAAAATTCACAAATCCAACACAAACATCATCCTTCTACAAATTCAAAGTAAATATAATTCCCTCATTAAATACCACAAATCCTAACCAAAAATCATCTTTAATTAAAAACAAAAGTTTATCATAATATGAAAGTGAGATGAAGTCCAGGTCCAAGGTTTAACAACCACGAATACAATTAAGGAACACAGTTAAGGAATATTAATTTTTTGGTGGATTTGATCCTCTTAGGTCCTTAGCCTTTTGTGTTAGCAAAGAAACCTCCGCTGTCAACCGCTCATTTGTCTTCAACACTTCTTGAATCTGTCTATCAACAACCTTTTGCACCAACATATTTATAGTATTTTGAAAGTCAGTTGTCTCTACATATTGCGAAGGTTGCGCAAATGAAATGGATGAAGAAGATGGTGACTTGTGTGAAGTAGATTCTATAGACAACTGGGGCTTAGGGATCCCATGCCATAAACTGCATTCCCTTTCTTAGGTTGGCCTTCAACTTGCAACCAAATATTAGCCTTGTTTATTGGTGGAGGCTGCTCCCCTTCAAGTGTATGGTTAGCAAGTGACCATCTTTTTCTTCAATTCTTCTTGGTAGCGACGCTAACACATAAACAAATGTAGAAATATCAAAATAAAAAATGGATAAGAATTTTGGAATTAACACCATGAAAATCTCAACTATATTAGTGATTGTGATGCTTAAAACAAAGAACATCCATTAGAATTAGTAACATCTGGTTGTAACATAAAAAGTCAAAAAGTAACACCATCATTTGAATATTTTGCCATTTTTCCAATCAAAAAATTTTATTTGACTTGGTCCACAATGCACCCCCCAACCCCTCATTTCATAGTTTATGCATAAGAAACACATTTTAATATGAAAAGATCAAATTTTCTACTCAAGGATTATTAGATGTAATCATAGTAAAGAATCCTAAAGCTTTTAAGGCTCTTGTAAATTCAACAAAAAGTAAATCTAAAAAGCAAGATTAAAAATTTTACTACAATGACATGACAAAGAAACCATTCATTCATAGAAGACAAATGTATTCTAATCTAATCGTTATATTGAAGAAATAATTCATCAAATAAAGATAGAAAACATAACAAATTTATTTTTGATATACCATATGCAAGAAATTAATCCTCAGTTCACGTATTACTTAGGAGAAAGCAAAGTAGTGCTTACTTCATTACTAGAGTTTAATCTTGCAATCAATTTACTAAAAATATTTGAAACTAGAAATGATGAAGAGAAATCCATGACTTTAGTCATTTTTATTCAATCTCATATTCTTCTAAATATAATGGATATACTAGTATGGAATAAATAATGCTAATGACCATTACTAACATATGAAACTCACATATGTTTCCTCGGACCACTTGTCAATAAAGACACTGAGCTCCACATCTTCACCATCCAACAATCAGCGTTCCTTTTTAAGCACTTGCTCAACCTCATCTTCAGTGTTTGTTGTGTGTGTGAAGACATATATTTTAGAGTGTGGTAGTCCCTATGATATTTCCCCTCCTATATTCAGTTTAATCATAATACAGTATTAAAGTGTTGTTATGTATGCCCTCTTAGACTAGGTTTCTGATGTAAAAAATTGATTATTTTCATAAAAGAATTTATTTTCAGAAATTGTTTGTGAATTTTAAATTTTATTTGTACACAATTACATTTGGAAAAACCCATTGTGTTTAATTAAGTAGTCCATGTGAATGGAAGTCATTCACAGTAAGGTATGGATCACGGGTTATTTATCACATAAACTTTTGTTTTAAACCAATTGATGAGAATGGGAATCTCATCATGTCTTGGTTATTATGTTGTGAATTCTAAATGGGGAATGGCTTACCTTTAGCCAGTGAGTAGTCCACTCACTTCATGACATAATCGTATTTCGAATATGCAGAACAAGACCTGTAGTAGTGGTTTCTAAAAGTAGTTATGGTAAAAACCTAGACTACTACCGCTACAGCGTGGAATAGTACTCTACGACTTAAGTATGAGTTTGTAGTCTGACGAAGCTGGAAGCACATACTTTGATATGCTATAGTTGAGGTTCTATCGTAGGGCCAATATACTTACATGTTGGGTATCTTTAACTAGTTAGTTAAGACAAACTTGTAGAAGATAGTTTCTATGCTAAATTGCCCCTTGTGGTTGTCTGAATGATCTAAATATCCAGGGCCCTAGGAAACATGACTTGGATGTTTGCTTTAGGGTAGCTCCCTTGGAAAGCAGAAACAATCCAGGAAGTCAAGGATCATTGGACTAAAGGCCTAGGGATGGTAGATGTCATTTAGAGAGGTGTTAGTACACTACTTCCTCTCTGAAAGTACGATGATGTATAGAGGGGTATTTTAGTCATTACACCAGTAGGTCGGAGACTTTGCTAATGCAACACTGTCCTTGGGGTCAATATTTCCTTATGGTGATATCAAGAAATATTTAAAATGGGAAAAAAAACTGTTTATATGACAAGGATATTTTGGTCATTTTAGTAGCCAAGGCGGTGTGCCTTTTTGTCCCCATATAGACCGTAAGTCCTAATTAAATATGGGCTAAGGAATTAAATTAAATTAAATGCAATTTATTTTATTTAAGTAGCTCGATTTAATTATTGGACTACAATAAAATAAAAGTCCATGGAGAGAGAGAAGTAATTAAATTAGTTTAGTGGGTTAATTAATTATTCAGGGCTTTAGCCCAGTTTGAATAATTAGCGATTAAGTTGGGACTAAACTGATTTAGGCTTCTTTAATTGGACTGGTTTATTTGGGCTAGAAAAATTAATTATTTGTTGGGCTATTAAGTTGGTTCTAACTAAAATAATTAATTAAGGCCAAAAGGTTAAAGTAAGAGGCCAATGGCACAGTCCAGTTTAACCTATGGCTTTATTTAGGTTAAACAGGAAGATTGGAAATAACGTCATTGTTACAAAACACACAATCTAAGAGACGACTTATTTTTTTGTGGAAAAGGCAGGGCGTGTCTCTCTCTCTCTCCAGAAAAATTCCTTAGCCTGTTAGTTGTTCACCAAACGGTAGTTAGGCATGCCATATACTGGAAGACAGAGAGTTTGGCGTTCACATACATGCAAAGGCTGAGTAGGAGGCTTGCAGGAATCGTACCAGAGGCTTCTACCAGCACACCTACCCCGGTTCCACACGTTTCGATGCAACCACCTTTGAGAACTAGAAGGAGAGGTAAAAAATTTTAAAACCTCGGGATTTGGACTGGGAGCAACCGGCGCCGGCTAGGGCAGCCGAAGCTGACGATGTCCCTGTCCTAGAATCCCTATTCTTATGTTTTTCCAATTTTTTTTTCCTTATATTCTCTTCCACTGCGGGCCTTGTGTTTTCCCGTTTTCTTATACCTTCAATTGGTATAAGAGCATGAAGGTTTTGTGAAAATATAGGGAGCATGCCTCTAGATGAATAAAACTGGACACATATGTGTGATTAAAATTGTGATCCTTCGCTGTTTCTGGTATGGATAGATTCTCTGTCAAACCTCGAGGGTGGAGGTATAGCAATCTGTATTTTACTATTTTTCTTAGTAAATCTTGTAAGCCCAATGTTTATGGGTATAGGCGGTTGGTGGTTTTGGTTGATTTCTTTGCATTAGGATTGAAATCGAAGAAACAACACAGAAAAACAGGGGAAATTCGCAAGAAAAAAAACCTACAGGAATGAGCTGTCCAGAACTGAACCAGAGCCGGCTAGACCACCCAAACCGGCACTAGCTAGACCGTCCAAACTAGCGCCGGCCAGGGTTTGGAAGGTCGGTCCGCACTATTTTCTCATAGGTCCGGGTTCTGTGCGGTGCGTGCAGTGGACCACAGTTAAAATGGGTGGCTGATCCAGTACAGTGGGTGCAGTGGACCAAGGAAGTTTTTTTTTTCTTTAAAATTTTTCCTTGTTATTTTTCTTGCAATTTCTTTTTGTTTTGGGGTCCATACTAGGCATAGTTAATATTCAAGGAATATTTTTGCATGAAAAATATTAGTAGAGGATTTTAGGATTAAACAAGACCATTAATTAAATAATTAATGTGTTTAATTCTATTATCTGTGCACTTAGGTTTAAAAATAGAAGAGCATGAAAACGTCCACTGTTTTCTAGCATGCTATTTTTTTTAGGAACCTTTGTGCACGTTTTCTAAAAGACCAAAGTCTTTGGGAATGTTTTTGACAAGGAAAACATTTTCTACAAATTAAATGGTTATTTTAGCTTCAACAAAAATTAATCCTTAGATATTTTCCCAAAGGATTTAATCCTTGACATATAAAATATTTTGGATTTAGATATTTTTGTAAGGTTAAAATAGAATGCAATTTTGTTGTAGTTTGGCACAAGAAAAATTGTTTTGTCAAATAAATTTGAGACCAAAGTCTCTAGAATGTTTTAATTGGGAAAATTTTGAAATCGTTAAGTTTTTAACTTAAATAAAATTAGTCCATGGGAAAAACTCTCAAAGGATATAAGCCTTGACATAGAGATTTTTATGGACTTAGACATTTTATTTTTGAGTTAAGGGAAAACGTAATGGAAATTTTCAAAAGGATATTTTTCAGAAAACCCTTATTTGAAACGACTTAGTGGGAAAGGGGTTCCAATGGTCCCACAGTTTCCATCACTATCCTCATTAGATATCGTGGGTCCCCTCACGTCACCCTAGGAGTGAACCCGTATAGGATAGGAATACTACAAGGATCTAGATCTAATGGTGGGATGTAATTAATAATCCTGGGCATGTACTATGATCGGCCAGCCCCTCGTTGGAGGTCATAGTGCGAGGTATGTCCATAGGAAATGAAAGGAAACGGCCATCCCCTCGATGGAGTTATCTTCTAGATCATTACCTAGAAGGAAAATTAATTTGTGGCGGTTAACACACTTAGCTTAGGAAACTGTTAATCTTCCCAATAAGCTATGTCAATTTTCCTAAGAGCCAAATTGATTATTATCAGTTTTGATAATAAGGATAAAGTGCACATAGTTGTTTTGTTTTCACTAACTAAATCTTTTTTCCTTTTAGTTTTCGTTTTTTTAGAAATGGTGGGAGGTTCTTTTAGTCCATTGGCTGTTATTCTCCAAGAGAATAAGATAATGGGACCAAACTATGTGGACTGAAAAAGGAATCTGGATATAATACTCACAATGGAAGAGTATAAGGATGTCCTTTTATGAAACCTATCCTGTTATCGGGGAGGGTTCCACGGCCGAGGAGATTGAGGCTGAGAAGGTATGGAAGAAGGCCGACGAGATGGTTCGTTGTTACATGTTGGCCTCCAGGTCTAATGTGCTCCTATAACACCCCACTACTTGGGCCCAACATGGCCGGGGATGTCGCCCGTCGAAAGGACAAGGGGTCTTTATAACTAGGACACATAATGAACATAGTAGAATAAAAATAATAATTTAAACTTAAATCTTATTACATCACAAGAATTCAAAAACAAATCTAGTATAAAATTATTCACCCTCAGCTCCAAAAGTATTACACAAAATAAATAATAACATTTCTACCAAGGTAAGCAATAACTCGCTACTCATCTCCACTGTAGGATCGACCTGAAATCATGGTAAAATAGGTGATGAGATAAATTTTAGTAAGTTCGTGTGTGCTTTGAGTGTCCAGTGAAAATAGTTCATGAATGCAAAGTATAAAATCTTCATAACAGAAATACTGGCAAGCAATAACAATAGTCAAAATTAAGAGTGGTATTCTGGCTTTTCCAACCATACAGATACAATAAAATCAACCACTCAAAAGTGGTCATGGGTTACCACACGTTGGGCCCCATAACCATTCAGAATGCCACACTTTGTACAAACTGACAAAAGGTAGGTGATCGGCCTACCGGGCAAGATACTTCTCCTACTCTATACCCAAACAATAACCAGTTGTCTATTCTAGCAACACACAGTCACTTGACTAAAAAAATGCTAGTTCGGATCGACACGACCTATTGGAATTACATCCTATCCAGGAAGAATTTACCTCTCAGAGGTGGCCACCTATTGAGAGACTCACCCTAACCCTTCAAAGGCTAGTCCTATCAGTCCACCCTTATTGAGTACTCAACGTAACTTACTCCAGTTGGGGAAAAAGGAACAAAATATAGTGCCACTTGAAAATGGCAATTAAGGGGAACGCAACGGCCCAAGCCTAGAATGTTCAAGAAGAAGAAGGGGAACGCAACAGTCCAGCCACAAACCTAGCCTAAAGATAAACCCAAGGGCAAGTGCTTCAAGTGTGGACTGAAGGGACACTACAAAAAGGAGTGTGCAGATCTTCAAGCCAAGAAAAACCCTAGGATTCAGAGGTTGATCCATGATGGGCCCTTGGGCACATTGAGATTGGAAAATTGGCCTCAGTGTGAGTCCTGCCTGATTGGAAAGATAACCAAAAGGTCATTTGCCCCTAAGACGGATAGAGCCAAAGAGATATTGAGTCTTATTCACACTGATGTGTTTGGTCCCCTGTCTACACCAGCTAGAGGAGGTTTTGAGTACTTTATCACTTTCACGGATGATTGTACAAGGTTTGGTTATGTTTACCTAATGAGACGTAAGTCTAATACTTTTAACAAGTTCAAAGAGTTTAAGGCTGAAGTGGAGCATCAGACAGGTAAAGTGATCAAGACCTTACGATCAGACCGTGGTGGAGAGTACCTTCTTGGTGAATTTAAGGACTACATAGTACATCATGGGATAGTATCCCAACTCTCTGCACTGGGGATGTCCCAGCAGAATAGAGTAGATGAGAGAATGAACAGGACATTGATGGAAATGGTCCGCAGCATGATGTCTCATGCTACTCTTCCAATGTCCATTTAGGGATATGCCTTGGAAACAACGGAATATATTCTGAACTTGATTCCTTCAAAGTCAGTACTTAGGACTCCCTATAAGATATGGACTGGGTGTAAGCCAAGTCTAAATCATCTCAGGATATGGGGTTGTCCAACTTATATACTGGTCAAATGAGACAAGTTAGAACCAAGATAAGAATTATGCTATTTTGTTGGGTATCCAAGTTGGAACCAAGGTTCAACTAGGTTGAAACTAGAGAAGAAGTTATCTTCGGAAGCAACTTCTTCTGACCCGATTGTGGAACAAGAAGAGGCACAGCCTCAAGAGCTTGTACAAATGAAGCCTCGTCGTAGTGGGAGAGTGTCTAGGGTTCTAGAAAGGTGGAGGTAGAAGCTTTCAAGTTGGTCTCTGACTATTAGGAATAAGACCACACTAGATACAAGGAGGCTATTGTGATGCCGATGCAAATTTGTGGCAAGAAGCAATGAAAGTCGAGATTGAGTCTATGTATCTCAATTAGGTTTGGGATCTTGAAGCTTCACCTAAAGGGATAAAACCCATAGGGTGTAAGTGGGTATACACGAGAAAAAAGGGAGTAGATGGGAATGTGGAAACTTTCAAAGCTAGGCTTGTGGTAAAAGGGTATATTTAGAAAGAGGGAATCGACTATGAGGATACCGTTTCCCAGTAGCCATGCTTAAATCCATCCATATCCTCCTTGCCATCGCATGTCATTATGACTATAAGATGTGGCAAATGGATGTCAAGACGGCATTTTTAAATAGCCATGTTAGTGAAGACATCTATATGTCCCAACCAGAAGGCTTATTGCTAAAGGCTAAGAGCTTATGGTTTACAAGCTTAAAAAGTCCATTTATGGACTTAAACAGGCAGTAAGAGCATGAAACATTCGTTTTGATGAGACTATAAAGTCTTACGGTTTTGTTCAAAATGACGATGAACTATGCGTGTACAGAAAACTTGAAAGCACCAATGTGGTTTTTCTTGTCTTGTATATGGATGATATTCTACTAATTGGAAATGATGTAGGGTCATTATCATCTGTAAAGGTTTGGCTGTCTAGTCAATTCGGTATGAAGGACTTGGGAGAGGCAAGCTACATTCTCAGGATTAGACTTCTTAGAAATAGGAAGTAGAGAATGTTAAGATTATCCCAAGCGGCATACATTGACAAGATACTCGCCAGGTATAACATGGACTCATGCAAGGGAGCTCTAATTCCTTGCAAACATGGGATGTCACTTTCTTCAAGGGACTATCCTAAGTCTCAAGAAGAAAATGACAGAATGAGTAGGATTCCCTACGCTTTGGCTGTAGGAAATTTCATGTATGTCATGCTGTGTACTAGGCTAGATATCTGTTTTACCATAGGCTTGGTTAGCAGTTATTAGTCAAACCCTAGGGATGTTCATTGGCAAGCTGTAGAGCATATAGTCATGTACCTCAAGGGGACGAGAGATTATATGCTAGTTTACAGGGCAGATAACTTGGTTCCTATTAGATACAGAAACTCAGACTTCCAGGCAGATAAGAATGAGAGAAAATCCACTAGTGGATATATCTTCACCTTCTCTGGAGGAGCTATTTCAAGGAGGAGTATCAAGCAATCTTGCATTGCTGACTCAACCATGGAAGCTGAGTATGTGGCAGCTTCAGAGGCATCCAAGGAAGTAGTCTGGACAGGCATTCAGAACTTGGAGTCGTGCCACACATGGACAGGCTGATTGTGATGTATTGCGACAACACTGGAGCAGTATCATATTCAAAAGAACCTTGAAACCACAAGAAGGGGAAGCAAATTGAGAGGAAGTACCACCTGATCCGGTATTTCATCCAGAGACGGGAAGTTGTGGTGGAACAGATTGCCTCCGAGAACAATCTAGCAGATCAATTCACCAAACCTTTGGCGAAGAGTGTCTTCAAGAGACACTAAGATGCCATAGGAGTGGGCACCTACGAACTTACTTAGTCTTAGAGTGTAAGTGGGATATTGTTGGGATGTATACCTTGTTAGACTAGGTTTCTGACGTAAAAATTTGAATATTTTAATAAAAAAATTTTATTTTCAAAATTATTTGTGAATTTACAATTTTATTTGTATACAATTACATTTGGAAAAGACCCATTGTATTTAGGCGAGTGGTCCATGTGAATAGAGGTCTTTCACAGTAAAGTATAGATCGCGGATTACTTAACACATAAACTTTTGTTCTTAACCGATTGATGAGAATAGGAATCTCATCATGTCATGGTTATTATGTTTTGAATTCTAAATAGGGAATGGCTTACCTTTAGCTAGTGAGTAGTCTACTCAATTCCTGACATAAGCGTATTTCGAATACGTAGAACAGGATCTGTAGTAGTTTCTAAACTACTATATGGTAGAAACCTAACTACTACTGCTACAACATAGACTATTACTCTACGACTTGAGTATGGGTTGAGGTCTGACGAAGCCGGAAGAGTATACTTTGATATGCTATAGTTGAGGTTTTATCGTAGGGCCAATATACTTGAATGTTAGGTATGTGTGACAAGTTTGTTAAGACTGACTTGTATAAGATAGTTTCTATACTATATCGCCCCTTGTGGTTGTCTGAATAATCTAAATATCCAAGACCTTAGGAAACATGACTTGGATGTTTGCTTTAGGGTAGTACCCTTGGAAAGCAGAAACAATCCAGAAAGTCGTGGATCATTAAACTCGAGGCCTAAGGATGGTAGATGTTATTTAGAGATGTGTTAGTACACTTTTTCCTCTCTGAATGTATGACAATGTATAGAGGGGTATATTAGTCATTACACCTGTAGGTCAGAGACTTTACAAATGCAGCACTGTCATTAGGCTCAATATTTTCTTATGGTGATATCAGGAAATATTTAAAATGCAAAATAAAGCTATTTATCTTGTAAGGGTATTTTGGTCATTTTAGTAGCCAAGGCGGTGTGTCTTTTGGCCCCCAGTATAGACCGTGAGTCCTAATTAAATACGTGCTTGGGAATTAAATTAAATTAAATGGGATTTATTTTATTTAAGTAGTCTAATTTAATTATTGGACTAGAATAAAATAAAAGTCTATGGAGAGAGAGAATTAATTAATTTAGTTTAGTAGGTTAGTTAATTATTCAGGGCCTTGACCCAGTTTGAATAATTAGGGATTAACCTGGGACTATATTGATTTAGGAAAATTTAATTAGACTGGTTTATTTGGGCTGGAAAAATTAATTATTTGTTGGGACATTGAATTGGTTCTAACAAGAATAATTAATTAGGCCCAAAAGGTTAAACTAAGAGCCCAATTGTCCAGTCCAGTTTAACCTATGGTTTTATTTAGGTTAAACAGGAGAATTGGAAATAATGTCGTCATTACAGAACACATAATCTAAGAGACGGCTTCTTTTCTGTGGAAAAGGCAGGGCGTCTCTTTCTCTCTCCAGAAAAATTCCCTAGCCTGTTAGTTATTCACCAAACGGCAGTTCGGCAGGTCATATATTGTAAGACCCAGAGTTTAGTATTCACATACATGCAAAAGCAGAGTAGGAAGCTTGCAGGAATTGCACCAGAGGCTTCTACCAGCACACCTACCCCGGTTGCGCACGTTCCAGTCCAACCACCTTTGAGAACCAGAAAGAGAGGTAAAAAATTGTATAACCTCGGGATTTGGACAGGGTGCAACTAGCACCGGTCCTGTCCTGGAATCCCTGTTCTTGTGTTTTTCCAGTTTTTTTTTTTTTTTTATGTTCACTTCTGCAGCGTGCCCTATGTTTTCCCGCTTTTGTATGCCTTCAATTGGTATCAAAGCATGAAGATTTTGTGAAAATATAGAAGCATGAATCTAGTTGAATAAAACTGGATACATATGTGTGATTAAATTTGTGATCCTGCACTGTTTACGATATGGATAGACTATCCGTTAAACCTCGCGAGTAGAGGTATAGGAATCTATAATTTACTGTTTTTCTTAGTAAATCGTGTAAGCGGAATATTTATAGGTATTAAAGGTTGTTGTTTTTGGTTGCTTTCATTACATTAAGATTGAAATCGGAGAGCTAATGGCACCAGAAACCATGTCGAAAAACTGGGGAAATTCGCAAGAAAAAAAAAAGTTGCAGGAAGGAGCCGTCCAAAACTGAACTGGTACTGGCTAGGGTCTGGAAGGCCAGCCCGCACTGTTTTCTCGTGGGTCCTGGTTCTGTGTGGTGGGTGCAATGGACCACAATTCAGATGGGGTGGCTGATCCAGTACGGTGGGTGCAGTGGACCAAGGAATTTTTTTTTTTAAAATTTTTCCTTGTTAATTTTCTTACAATTTCTATTGGTTTTGGGGTTCATACTAGGCGAAGTTAATATTTTGCAATAGTTAATATTCTAGGAATATTTTTTCATTAAAATATTAGTATGAGATTTTAGGATTAAACAAGACCATTAATTAATTAATTAATGTGTTTAATTCTATTTATCCATGCACTTATGTTTAAAAATAGAAAAGCGTGAAAACGTCTACTGTTTTCTAGCATGCTATTTATTTTTGGTACCTATGTGCACGTTTTCTCAAAGACCAAAGTCTTTGGGATTGTTTTTGACAAGGAAAACATTTTTCTACAAATTAAATGGTTATTTTAGCTTGAACAAAACTTAATCCTTAGATATTTTCTCAAAGGATTTAATCATTGACATAGAAAATATTTTGGATTTAGATATTTTTGTAAGGTTAAAATAAAAAGCCATTTTGTTTTAATTTGGCACAAGAAAAATTGTTTTGTCAAACAAACTTGAGACCAAAGTCTCTAGAAAGTTTTAATGGCAAATTTTTTTAAATCATTAAGTTTTTAACTTAAATAAAATTAGTCCATGGGAAAAACTCTCAAAGGATATAAGCCTTGATATAGAGATTTTTATGGACTTAGACATTTTATTTTTGAATTAAGGGAAAACTTAATGAAAATTTTCAAAAGGATATTTTTCAAAAAACTATTGTTTTAAACGACTAAGTGGGAAAGGTGTTCCAACGGCCCTACGGCTTCCATCATGATCCTCATAAGAGATCGTGGGTCCCCTCGCGTCACCCTAGGAGTGAACCCGTATAGGATGGGAATACCACAAGGATCTAGATCTAATGGAAGGATGTAATTAATAACCTGGGGCACATACTATGATCGGCCAGCCCCTCGTTAGAGGTCATAGTGCGAGGTATGTCCATAGGAAATGAGAGGAAACAGTTATCCCCTCGATAGAGTTATTTTCTAGATCATTACCTAGAAGGGAAATTAATTTATGGTGGTTAACACACTTAGCTTAGGAAACTCTTAATTTTCCTAAGAAGCTATGTCAATTTTCCAAAGAGCCAAATTGATTATTATCAGTTTTGATAACAAGGATAAAGTGCCCATATTTATTTTGTTTTCACAAACTGAATCTTTTTTTTATTTTATTTTTTGATTTTTCAGAAATGGTGGGAGGTTCTTTTAGTCCATTGGCCGTTATTCTCCGAGAGAATAAGTTAATGGGACTAAACTATGTGGACTGGAAAAGGAACCTGGACATAATACTCACAACAGAAGAGTATAAGTATGTTCTTTACGAAACCTGTCATGTTATCAGGGAGGGTTCCACTGCCGAGGAGCGTGAGGCTGAAAAGGCATGGAAGATGGCTGATGAGATGGCTCGTTGTTACATGTTGGCCCCCATGTATAATGTGCTCCAATCCAAACATGAGCACATGACCACTGCGTATGACATAACCCAATCATTAGCCATGATGTTCGTGGATAAGAGCCGGCCTGTAATACCCCGCCCAAAAACCACCTTTGACTATGGGGGAAAAGTCATGCATTGCATAGCATTTTGCATTTTTCATGGTAGTTTAAAATTATTTTTGCATGGATATATGTGAATTTTAAAATTGTCCTTGCATTTGAATTGATTGGTGTGAAATAATGGTGTTGTTAAAGATTTGGTTAAGTGAGGTATGGTCGAGGATATGGAAGGATGAGAATAGGGTGGAAAGAATTTCTTAGAGAATTATTAATGTGGAGTAGCTTTGGTATAGCGTGAGGTTGGTGATTTCCTTTGGTGACCCGAGTTCGAATCCTACCTTTTGTGAATCTTAGTTTCTCTTCTTCGAAGTTCATTTCCTTAGACTTTTTCATGTCTTGGCCGAAAAGGATCTAGATATCCTAGAGAAATTTTAGTGCCATTATTCTAAGGAAATAAGTCTCCATATTTATTTCCTAAAATCAAGGGCTTTGATGTGAATAAAGTTCACTTGTATTTTCAGCTTTTATTCGCTTGGATTTTTGAAAAATCTAGCTGAATAATTACAATTTTAGTTTGATTTCAACTTGCTAGAGCTTGCAATATATAGTTGGAATTAAAGAGTCATTCTTCTACTAGGAAACCTTGTTTATTTTAAACCTAGAACTTTAGCTAAAAATCTGGAAAATTTTCCAGCTAGTGCCGCCACTTCTTGTAGGAATTTTAGCTCAACTCAAACTCTTCCAAAGCTAGGAAATCTTATCCTAAATCCTTTAGCAAATCATATTTTATTTCAATCCTAATTTAACTAGGTTTTGCTACCTTTTCCTAGCTGAAATTCGGCAGCCTTGTGCAAGCACAAGCTGCCCGAAAATTCCAGCACTTCTAGGTGCAATCCAACTCTCCAAACCCTAGCTCAAAACATCTAGAACACTCCTCATAAATTCAGGTTACCTTAGCTGCACAAAACCAGATTTTTATCTCCAAAAAAACTACAGATTTTCGGCCAGCCTTGGACAGGAATTTCGGCCAGCTTGCACTCCTACACAAATCGAAATTCTGCACACCAAAACACACCAAAATCCTCAGTTGATCAAGCCAATTTTCTGCACCTACAACCCTCATCTTTTCTCTGAAAATTGTGGTAGAACCATAGCTACAATAGACCAGAATTTCTCCTCTTATTGTTCAGCAATTTCGTACAGCAAAACCACTGCACGTGCACAGAAACTTCAGCTCTTCAAACCTTCTCAAACTCTTCTTTGTTTGGCCCAAAATTCTGAACACATTTAGCCCTTCCATTGAGCAATATTTCGGCCAGTAAAAAGAAGCCAATTACAGAATATTTTCTCCCTTAAACCCTCCCAAAGTCGGCAGCAAGAAGGCACACCATAAGCTACAATTTTCGCCCTTGCTGTCCTAGAAACCTAAAGCCATTAGGAGTCTTTCTAAACGCCACCATCTAACCCTAAACCAATCTTCTCTAACCCTAAAGCATAGTAGCTGATTACCCTCTCTATTCCACATTAAAAATTCCAGCAAGAACTCAATAGCAATTTTCGAAAATCTTAAGAGCAATACCTAGCAAAAATCGATCACCCTCTAAGGTAAGAAAAAACCATCTCAACCTCTAAATTCCTTTCTTCCATCCATTCTTCTCCTTTTCTTCCCTTGAATCACGCCACCTAAAGGCTGATTTCATCCCTTCTATTTATTTTCAGTCAAAAGGAAGGAAAGAAGGTAGCTTTTCTCTTCCAATCAAGCGAACTCAGGACGATCACCATAGCAGCACTGAGATCTTGCTAACCCGATTGTTGCAAGGTAAGGGAATACTTACCCTTGATGTCAAAATTAAGGTTTAATATAGTGGACGATGGATATGAGTTGTGATGGTCAAGTCGAGACCTTTTTGACATATTATTCATATCTTTGATGGATATATGATCATGGTGTATGTACTTTGAGGATTAGATGATTTATTTGAAGTTGGATAATGGATCGTGATTTGTTATGGGAATAAATGAGTTTAATGCATGTTTGAATCAATTGAGACCTTGATCATGATATTATGTGATTCTAGATCAGAAGGGTGTTTGAAGGAAGCAAGCTATGATTTTGTCTTGTTTATCTGAGGCATATCAAGTAAGTCCTTACATAAACTCTTTTTTCAAATGTCGTGATGGTAAGTCTTCCATAAACTCTTTTGTTAACTGTTGTGATGGCAAGTCTATGTTGTAAAGCTTTGTGAAGCTATTGTGAGCTATGTTTGCTTGGGTTGTAAATGTGGGTATTTATTCTTTAAACAGTTTTGTCAAACTAACGATTTTATCAAGAAAACTATTCTTTTCCTAAATTTTTATAAAAACTCTTTTAGAGAAAAACCACGTTGTACAAAACCAAGGTTTGGAAATGTTGTGAATCAGGAATTGACGGATATGTTCGTTGAGTACTCAATAAGGGTAGGCTAACAATACTAGTCTTGGAATGCTTGAGTAAGTCTTTTGGCAGGAGGCCACCTCCAGAAGATAAGCTCTGCTTGAAAAGGAGACAGTATTGGTTGGTCAGGCCGGTCCGAGCTGGCACTTATACCTGAAAGGTATTGTTTATTTTCCCGGCATGGACACCCGGATGGTTTTGTTGGGTGTAGAGAAGGAGGAGTATCTCACCCAGTGAGCTGTACACTCACCTTGATCAGAATGCCCAACGTGTGGTAATCTGATCCTGACTCGGTACACAAAGTGTGGTGCCTTGACCTGTCTTGGTGAACAAAGTGTGGTACCTTGACCATTTTGTTATCATGGAGCCCAACGTGTGGTCACATGACTGTTGACTCGAGTGGATGATTTGTCTTGTATAAAGACTGATTATGAGAAAACCCACTCCTTGCGAAAAGAGATTATTTATAACTTGCCAAATGTTTCTACAAAAGTTTTACGCTATACATACACGTACTGTTTAATACACCATATGCACACACAGGACTTACTGAGATTTAATCTCACACTATTTTATATCTTGTTTTCAGAAGATAGATTGTGCTGAGCCAGCGGGGCATGTGATAGTTGAAGCTTTTGTTCTTTTTGTTCCATTATGCTCTAGGAGACAATTGTTGTTTAAACTTCTGAACGATATTTGTTTTATTTCGTATTGCTCCAATTTGAGTCGGATGTAATAAGAGTTTTCTTTTTTTTTCTAAGTTGATTCTTTTGAGGTCGCCTTTATATTTATACCTCGTTTTAAAGACCCTTTGTCCTGCGGGACGGGGCGACATCCCCGCAATTTTAGGGTACGTAGTAGTGGGGTGTTACAAGTGGTATCAGAGCCTAGGTTTAGCTAATTATTTGACTTACTGGGTTATATTTTCTTAAATATTTTGATCTGGTGCTAATTTTTATCTTTTATTTATAGGATGGTCACAAGAGGTGTATCGGTTGTCAGAGACTGGCCCGCTGGCTACGGGAATCCACCTTCCCCACTACCCATAGCTGATCTACCCGTGTCTGATTCAAAGGGAGAGCGTGAGCCGCCAGTGCTAGACGACCCGGTGGTTGAGGTGGAGATAGAGGTCGAGGAGAGCTTAGGAAAGTATGAGAGAGATGAGGAGATGGCGGAGTTGAGTGAGGCAGAGGTAGATGAGCTCAGGAACGTGGGAGACGGTGAGAATGATGGAGTTATGGCTGGGATAGCAGTTGAGGATGAGGAGGTAATGGAGGGTCCCTAGACCCGCAGATAGGAGAAGTTGATAGGACTCTTGCTTGCTATAACCCTAAGGAGTCCAGTGGTAAGGGATATAGGCCGAGGGATGGAGTTGCCCCGGGAGAGAGAGAACTTGGGCAGTCAGCTCCAGGAGTGGTGGATAAGGGAAAGAGGAAGCTAGAAGAGGGTCCTAAGGGGTGTGGACTCCAATACATACTGGGTATAGATGCCATGCTGAGGAGAGAGGGGTTGCGTGATCCATCTGATTCGGGGAGTGAGAGGCCTACACGTAAGGGTACGATTAGATTAGCATTGGATGAGCTTTATGAGTCGGCCATGAGAGCCAAGAGGGGCCGCCGGGGTGAGTCAGGGCAGTCCAGTGAGAGTGTTGGTTTTGCAAGGGACTGCATAGGGAGACCCAAAAACTCCGTGGGGAGGCTTGTGGAATCAGCCTCTAACGACTCCGATGCTTCTGTTGAAACTGGAGAGAGTCGAGTCTAGAAGACCCGCAGCTTCACTTTTCCTTCTTCGGGATTTGCATTCCTTTACTTGTTTATTTCTTTAAAAGGAGCATGTTGATTATGGGGCTTATTTATTTTATTAAATAAAAGGGTATCGTATGTGATAACCCCTTCTTTTCTACGAAAGAATGGTTTATATGAAAAGCATGAGTTTCATTTATTACTTAATTATCCCCTGCATAATATCATCACATTCTCTTTTTAAATGTGTCGATAACATAGCCATTGAATGATCACGCATCTAAGAATATTCTTTTCCCCTTAGTAACTATCTGACCTTGAGTAAATGTGATTAAGATGGCACCCAGACGCAGAACAGTTGTGCATAGCAGAACGGTGCAGGAGAGTGCATCATTCACCCTGGAATTTGAGCAGATGCATCGTTCCACCCTCGATATGGAAGAGCACCTACAGAGAGAGCAGGAGATAGCCTCGTAAAGGTCACGAGATGTGACCATGGGTCAGGCTTTCAAGAAGATGGCCTCGATCTTGCAGAACTTGACTGAAAGTGTGGACAAGGTGGCCAGGAAACCACCGCGGGGAGAGGATGAGGCCCTAGAGCGTTTCCTGAAGTTCCAGCCTCCCACATTCCAAAGGGAGGTGGAATAGGACGAGAAGGCCGAGCAATAGATTGAGCAGATGGAGGATATCTTCGCTACGTTGCAGTACTGCGAAGAGAGTATGGTGAAGTTTGCTACTTTCCGGTTGAGGGGACCGTCTTCAGCATGGTGGCAGCGAGTGCGGAGTGATTGGGATCGAGAGGAGCAGGATTGGACATGGGACAATTTCACGGAAGCTTTCCGGGCCGAGTACATTCCTCGATGGGTGGCTGAGAAGAGGGATGATGAATTCTAAACCCTCAGGCATGGAGGCATGACCGTGGCCCAATATGCAGCCTGATTCATGCAGTTGTCCAAGTACTGCAAGTGCTTGGTAGATACGGAGCAGAAGCGCACCCGACAATTCGTGAAATGGCTAAGGCCAGATTTGAGGAAGGCATTGGCTCCATCACCGCCAACGTCGTACACTGCCGCCGTGGATGTAGCTTCCCGGACGGAGAATGAAGATCGGCATCGACTAGTGAACCGACCCTTCCAACCGAACCGTCCACCCATGAGGCCTTCAAGTAACAAACGACCTGTGGCCTCCATGTTGTGGGGAAATCGGCGTAGGTAGCCTCGAGTGCCTATGGCTGGACCGATGCAAGGCAGCCTGAATTGCCGACTGTGTGGGAAGCGAGGCCACACCGAGAGAAATTGCTGGGGTGACGGGGGTGTGAGGAGGTGCTTCAATTGCGGAGACCCGGGACATCTGAGGAACGTCTGCCCCAAACCCCTAAGAATTGAGCAGACCGCACCAACCCAACCAATGGGAGGTAATAGTGGTGGTGCTACTGGACTAGCTGGAATGGGAGGCCAGAAGCCTTAGGTGAAGGCCAAGGTTTTTGCCCTGAACAGAGAAGAAGTCGGAGCAGATGCCGCCATGATAGAAGGTAACCTTTCTATCCAAGGTCGTCTTGTTAATGTTTTGATAGATCCATGATCCTCACACTCTTATGTAAGTAAAGTATGTGCATCACATCTTGGTTGTGAAGGAAAGGAATTACCCTATACCCTAGTAGTAAGTTCAATCTTAGGAAAGGTGGTAGAAGCGGGCAAGAAAATTGGAAGGTGTGGAGTTGAGGTAGGGAAGGAGATTCTGGAGGCCGACCTCATAATTTTGCCTATAGATGATTATGATCTGATCATGGGCATGGACTGGTTATCGAGACACAGAGCTCGTGTGGACTGCAAGATCAAGACGGTGCAGTTTGAAAGACTTGATCGGGATGTAATTGAATTCAACGACAAACGAACGAAGGAACTGAAATTTCTTATTCCTGGTGCTAAAGCCTGGAAGTTGCTCAAGATAGGTTGTACGGGATACTTGGCATATCTCCTGAACAAACCAAAGGATCAGTGTACCCTGGAAAGTACGAAGGTGGTAAAAGACTTTCCGGACGTTTTCCCTGCTGAGCTCACTTCCCTACCCCCTGAACGGGAAGTCGAGTTTACCGTGGATCTGATTCCCAGAGCAGAATCGGTGTCAAGAACTCCCTACCGGATGGCATCGACGGAGCTGAAGGAGTTAAAGGAGCAATTGGAAGAATTGGTAAGGCAATGCTACATCCGGCTGAGTACGTCACCGTGGGGAGCCTCGGTGTCATTTGTCAAGAAGAAAGATGGAACCTTAAGGCTATGTATTGACTATCAAGGACTGAACAATCTCACGATAAAAAATAAGTACCCTCTACTCTTGATCGATGAGTTGTTTGATCAATTGCAAGGCGCCGCTTGCTTTTCGAAGTTGGACCTGTGGCAAGGATACTATCAGGTGAGGATCAAAGAAGAAGACATTCCTAAGACTGAATTCAACACGCGGTATAGCCACTACGAGTTCGTAGTAATGCCGTTCGGTTTGACCAATACACCAGCAGTTTTCATGGATTGGATGCATCGTGTTTTCCAACTATACTTGGACAAGTTCGTGGTTATCTTCATCGATGACATCTTAATATACTCCAAGAATCCGGAGGACAACGCGGAGCACTTAAGATTGGTACTAAAAAAAGCTGAGGAAATTCAAGCTTTACGCCAAGTTCAGTAAATGTGAGTTTTGGTTGAGCTCGGTGTCTTTCCTTGGTCATGTGATATCCAATGATAGGATCAAAGTGAACCCTGCCAAGGTAGAAGCCGTAGCTAACTGGAAATAGCCGGAGAACATTACCGAGATATGAAGTTTCCTTGGGCTAGCCGGGTACTATTGGCGTTTCATTAAAAAATTTTCCACTTTGGCTTCACCAATGACACGTTTGTTGAAAAAGGATGTCGCTTTTGCTTGGAGTGAGAAGTGTGAAAAGAGCTTCCAAGAGCTTAAGAGGAGGTTGATTACAACACCTGTGCTGAGTCTACCCGAGGCTGATAAGCCCTATGAATCCTATACAGATGAGTCCAAGGAAGGTTCAGGAGATTTGTTGATGTAGGAAGGGAAGGTCATAGCTCATGCATCTAGAAAGCTAAAGCCGCACGAAGCTAATTATGCAACGCATGACTTGGAACTGGCAGCTATAGTGTTTGCCTTGAAGAAATGGCGACATTACCTATACGGTGCGTAATACGAAGTTTTTACTGACCATAAAATTTTGAAGTACATCTTCACGCAAAAGGACTTGAATCTCCGACAGCGTAGGTGGATGGAGTTCTTGGAGGAGTATAGATGTCCTATTAATTATCACCCGGGTAAAGAGAATGTGGTAGCTGATGCTCTGAGTCGGAAAGTGAAGATGGTACATTTGAGAATGCAGGAGGTGTCGGCAGTCCAGGAAATCCTGGAGCAAGAAGCGGAAGTTCAAGAGAGGAAGATCTGCGTGAGTAACTTGACCCTGAAACCCGATCTGGACCAGGAGATTGTATCAGGCCAGCAGGACAGTGCAGAATTTCAAACTTTTAAGGTGAAAGAGATCGCAAGAGGAGGAAGTGACTTTTGAATCGATGAGAAGGGAGTATTATACTTTCTGGACCGGGTTTGTGTGCCTGACATCCGAGACCTGAGGAAGAGGATATTGGACGAAGCTCACAAGAGCAAATATACCATACACCTTGGGGAGGTAAAAATGTACCAAGACTTAAAGAAGAAATATTGGTGGGCTGGAATGAAAAGGGATGTAGTTCAGCATGTGTCAAATTGCCTAACATGCCAAAAGGTTAAAATGGAGCATAAGAAGTCTGCAGGTTTACTGCACCCGTTATCGATCCCCGAGTGGAAATGGGAAGAAGTGACCATGGATTTTGTAACTGGCCTTCCGATGACCAAGTCACACAAAGATGCAATTTGGGTAGTGGTGGACCGATTGACCAAGACAGCGCATTTCATACAGGTAAACATAATGGACTCGATGGAAAAGTTGGCTCAGACATACACCCGAGAAATTGTAAGGTTGCATGGTGTACCATCGAGCATTGTGTCGGATTGGGACCCTAGATTCACTTCAAGGTTCTGGGGTAAGTTCCATGAGCCTTTGGGCACTACTTTGAAATTTAGCACCTCTGCTCAACCGCAGATAGACGGTCAATCCGAGAGAGTCATTCAGATACTAGAAGATATGCTCTGAGCATGTATCTTAGACTTTGGAGATAAGTGGATTGAGTCTTTATTGCGTGAAAAGTTGGCGTACAACAACAGCTATCAAGCATCGATTTGGGATGGCGCCGTACGAAGTGCTGTATGGGCGAATGTGCCAAGCACCGATATACTAGGGATGGACAGAGGAGGGGAACATCAAAAGGAATGGTGAAGTATGCATTCAGGAGATGACGGACAAGGTCAAGGTAATCCAAGAAAGGCTAAGAGCAGCGCAAAGCAGATAGAAAAGTTATGCAGACTCTAGGAGATGGGAACTGGAGTTCTACATAGGTGATCGTGCATTCTTGAAGTTAACTCCTAGTAAAGGAATCCTGAAGCATCTGAGAGGAGGGAAGTTGAGTCCTAGGTATTTGGGACCGTTCCCAATATTGGAGCAAATTGGACCGGTTGTCTATAGACTGGATTTGCCAGATGGTCTAACCGGGATGCATGATGTTTTCCACGTCTCTCAGTTGAAGAAGTACAACCCCGATCCGAGTCATGTACTCAATGAGGAACCGTTGGAGTTGCAACCAAATCTGAGTTATGTAGAGAGAACCGTCAAGATCCTAGAACGAAGTATCAAGATGCTTCGAAACAAGCAGATACCCATGGTGAAGGTACTTTGGGATCATCATGAAGCAAAAGATGAAACATGGGAAATGGAGGAATGGATAAGATGGAAGTATCCAGATATGGTTTAAGGGGATGAAATCTAAATTTTGGGACGAAATTCTCTTAAGAGGGAGGGGATGTAATACCCCGCCCAAAAACCACCTTTGACTATGGGGGAAAAGTCATGAATTGCATAGCATTTTGCATTTTTCATGGTAGCTTGAAATTATTTTTTCATGGATATATGTGAATTTTAAAGTTGTCCTTGCATTTGAATTGATTGGTGTGAAATAATGGTGTTGTTAAAGATTTGGTTAAGTGAGGTATGGTCGAGGATATGGAAGGATGAGAATAGGGTGGAAAGAATTTCTTAGAGAATTATTAATGTGGAGTAGCTTTGGTATAGCGGGAGGTTGGTGATTTTCATTGGTGATCCGAGTTCGAATCCTACCTTTTGTGAATCTTAGTTAACTATGCCATGAGGTACATCATGGCATAGTATCTCAGTTAACTACGCCTGAGACTTCCTAGCAGAATGGAGTAGCTGAGAGAAGAAATAGAACTTTGATGGAGATGGTCAGAAGCATAATGAGTCATGCATCTCTTCCTAATTTTTTTTTTTTTTTTTTGGTATGCCTTAGAAACAACAGCATAAATTTTAAACTTGGTACCTTCCAAATCAATACCTAGGACACCCTATATGATGTGGACTAGATAAAAGCCCAGTCTGAACCCTCTTAAGATATGGGATTGTCCAACTTATATGCTAACAAAGGAAGCTAGAACTAAGATCAAAGTTATGCTACTTCGTTGGGTATCTAAAAAAGAATGAGTGATGGATATTTCTATTCATTCTCAAGAGTGTAAAGTACTTATTAGTACTAATGCTAGATACTTAGAGGATGAACAAGTTACGTCCACCATAGGGTCAAGTAGAATAGAGTTAGAAGAGAAGTTGGTTACTAATTCAACTCAAGTACTTCTAACACCCCGATCGAGGAACCAAAAGAAACACAACTGGTTGTTCCTATACAAATTAAGCCTCATTGTAGAGGGAAGATCATAAGAGTTATAGAAAGTTGGACCGGGGAGATCTATGATCTAGTCTCTAATCATCAAGAATAAGATCTCACTAGATACAAGGAGGCCGTTGTTGATGTTAATGCAGATAAATGGCAACTAGCTATAAATGCCAAGATTGAGTCCATGTACCTCAATTGGGTCTGGGATCTTGTTGCTATGCTTGATAGGATAAAATCCATTTGGTGTAGTAGGGTATATAAGAGGAAGACAGGTGTGGATGGAAAAGTTGAAACCTATAAAGCAAGGTTGGTTGCTAAAGGTTATAATTAGAAAAAAGGGACTGATTATGAGGAAATATTTTCACAAGTAGCCAGCTTAAGTCAATTTCAATTCTCTCAGCTATCGTATGTTATTATGACTATGAGATATTGTAGATGGATGTTAAGACGGCCTTCTTAAATGGCTGTCTTAGTGAAGATATCTATATGTCCCAGCCAAAAGATTTTGTTGCTAGAGGTCAAGAATAAATGTTTTGTATGCTTAAAAAGTCCATCTATGGACTTAAGTAAGCGTCACGAGCATGGAACATACGTTTTGATGAAACTGTGAAAGCTTATGGTTTCATTCAAAGCGTGGATGAACCATGTATGTATAGTAAATCAGATAGTGGTAAAGTGATTTTCTTGGTACTTTATGTTGATAACATTCTACTCATTGAAAATGACGTAGGGACAACGCCATCCATTAAGGTTTGTCTATCGAGTTAGTTTAGCATGAAAGAAATGGGAGTAGCTAGCTACATTCTAGGCATTAAGCTTCTTTGTAATAACCCGCCCAAAATTACCTTTGACCTATGGGGGAAAAGTCATGCATTGCATAGCATTTTGAATTTCATGTGATATCTTAAAATTATTTTTGCATGGGTGCATGTGATTTTCAAGGTTGCTCTTGCATTAATTTATTTAATGAAAAATAGTTGTGTTGTCTGTATTATTTGAGAATCGTTTAGGTGAAATTTAGTAGAGAAGATAGAGGGATGAGAAGTAGGGTGAAAGGAATTTCTTAGAGATATATTAATGCCGGAGTTGATTTGGATTAATGGTTAGGGTTGGTAGTTATCCCTTGGTGACTTGAGTTCAAATCATACTTTTTGTGAATCTTAGCTTCCTTTTTGAATTCTTTTCCTAGAGATTCTTCATGCTTTGGCCGAAAACCCTAGGTACTCTTTTGGAATTTCAGCCGCCATTTTCTTAGGAGATAAATCTCTATATTTATTTTCCAAACTCAAGGATTTTTTATAAAGATGGAGACTAATTTTATTCTAGCTTTTATTCCTTTTAATTTTCGAAAATCCTAGCTAAGAACAATTAAATTCCAGCTGTATTTCATTAATAAGATTTTATGTTAGTTAGCTGGAATTAAATCTATTATTTTTCTAGCAAAATATTTTGTTGATTTTGAAAATAAAATCCAATCTAAAAATCTGGAAATTTTCCAGCTTTGTGCCGCCACCTTTGGAGCACTTCTAGCTCAACTCAAACTCTTTCGAGACTAGGGAATCTTATCCTAAATCCTCTTGCAAATTAGTTTTATTCCATTCCTAAACAAATCAGGTTGTTCCCCTTTTTTCTTGCAAATTTTGGTCAGCCTTGTTCATGCATATGTTGCACAAAAATACTGAACTCCTACGGGTATCCAAACTCTTCTAAACCTAGCTGAAATTATCTAAAATACCTCACATCAATTTAGATTTGTTTTAGCTACACAAACCAGATTTTTGTTCCCTCTTTTCTCCAGAATTTCGGCCAGCTTTGCACACACTACACTGCACGAAATTTTGCACTCCAAAACATACCAAAACTCTTTATTGATTTAGCCAAATTACAGCTCCTAAAACTCTCACTTTTTCTCTTTGATTTGCGGCAGAACAACAACCAAAACAGCATAGAATTTTCTCTCTTTTGCTTACAGATTTCACACAGTACAAACACCTCCACTTGCACAGAATTTTTTGGTTGTCAAAACCCACACAAACATCTTATTTTGGTAAAAAACCTGAACACACACAACCCTTCCCTTGTGCACTATTTTGGCCAACCTAGAATAACAATTCTAGATTATTTTGCTCCTCTTGACCTCTCTTAATTTCGGCCAGCAATCAGGTACAGCAAGCTACTTGATTTTCGCCATTGCTGCCAAGGAAGTTTAGAACCATTAGGAGTCCTTTCTAGCATGAACTTCTATACCCTAAATCAAACTCTCCTAACCCTAAACCAAAGTAGCCGGCTATTCCTTCCTTGCTGCACAAAAATTCTAGCAAACTCTCCCCTGCAATTTTCGAAAAACACAAGAGCAATCACTAGGCAAAAATTAAATACACCTTAAGGTAAGCAAAAATCCTCTCAACCTCTCGATTCCTTTCTTCCATTGATTCTTCTCTTTTTCTTCCCTTGAACCATGCCATATAAGGGCTGATCTCACCTTTCTTTCTTAACTTTCGGTCAAGAGGAATAAAGAAGGCAGCTTTCCCTTCTTCGCAAGTGAGCTCGCACTATCATCCTAGCAGCGTCTTGATCTTGTTAATCCAGTGGTTGTAAGGTAAAGGAATTATTACCCTTGATAATCGAAATTAAGATTTAATGTGATTGATGATGTCTATGGATGTATAATAGCATGATGAATATGTTTAGTTGGGGATAGATGAATATGTTGAGATGAGTATCGTGTTAAGCATGTGCAATAGATAGCGATATTATGTTTTGTTGAGATAATGATGGATGTGAATGTTAATTGTTAAGTTGAGACCTTTTTGGCATATTGCTCGTGTCATTGATGGATATATGTTCATGACATATTTATTTCATGGAATGGGTGATTTATTGAAGACAGTTGATGAGTCATGATTTTTTTATGGGAATAAGTGAGTTTATATTCATGCTTGAGATGATTGGGATCCTAATCATAATATTATGTAATTCTAGATTAGGAGGGTATTTGAAGAAAGCAAGCAGTTGATTTTATCTTGTTTATCTGAGGCGTAGCACATAAGTCCTTGCATAAATTCTTTTTTGTTAAACGCTTGTGGTGGCAAGTCAAATGTTGTAAAGCTTTGTGAAGCTATTGTTTAACTATGATTGCTTGGGTTGTAAACGTGGATGTTTATTCTCTACATGGTTTTGTCAACTAACGCTTTTATCAAGAACTGTCATTCTCTTAAACTTTTTAGAAAACCCTTTTGTTAAAGAAAATCACATTTTACGAAGCCATGGTATAGAATCACTGTGAGTTGGGAATTGACGGATATGTTCATTGAGTACTCAATAAGGGTAGGCTAACAATACAAGTCTTGGAGGGCTTGAGTAAGTCTTTTGGCAGGCGGCCATCTCCGAAGATATGCTCTGCTTGAAAAGGCGACAGTATTAATTGGTCAGGCCGGTCTGAGCTAGCATTTTTACCTGGTAAAGTATTATTTTCCCAGCATGGATACATGGATGGTTTTGTTGGGTGAAGAGATAGAGAAGTATCTCACCTGGTGGGTCGTACACCCACCCTTGATCAAAACGCCCAAAGTGTGGTAAATTGATCCTGTCATGGCGTAACACCCCGCTACATAGGCCCACCAGGGCCAGGGATGTCGCCCCGTCCAAAGGACAAGGGGTCTTTATAACTAGGTCACACAATTAAAATAGCGAAATGAAAATAATAATTTAACTTAAAATTTATTACAACCCAAGAATAAATCCACGAATAAAACCATGAATTCCCAAAAGAAATACAAATCCATAAATAAAATCATCCACTCTCAACTCCCTAAAGCAATACATAAAAATAAAAGATAACATTCTCTTCCAATGCAGATAACACAAGCTACTCATCCCCACAGCAGGATCGGCCTGAAATCATGGTGAAAAGGTGATGAGACAGAAATCTCAGTAAGTCCGTGTGTGCTTTGGGTGTTTAGTGGAAATAGTTCATGGATGCAGAGTATAAAAACTTTATAAGAGAAATATTGGCAAGCAATAAACATTAGTCAAAATCAAGACTGGAGTTTTGGCTTTTCCAGTCATACATAATTTATAAGATCAACTACTCGAAAGAAAGGATTATGAGTTACCACACATTGGGCCCCATAACCGGATGGTCAGTATGCTGACACATTGTGCAGACTGACTAAAGGTAGGTGATCGGCCTACCGGGTAAGATACTCCTCCTTCTCTATACCCAAACAACAAACGGGTGTCCATTCCGGCAAAACACAGTCACTTGACTGAAATAAAAACTGCTAGCTCGGATCGGCATGACTAAGTAGTACTGACGTTTCTCTAAGTTGAGTTAATCTTCTGGAGGAGGCCTCCTGCCAGAAGACTCACTCTTGCTCTTCAAAACTAGCACTACCAGTCTACCCCCATTGAGTACTCAACGTAACGTATCCCATTTGGGAAAAATGAACAGAACATAGTTCCACTTGAAAATGGCAATTAAGGTTTTCCAAAGTTTGGGGCAAAACTGGTTTTAGAAAGAATTTTAGGTTTTGAGTACAACCGCCACTTGATTTACAAATAATTTATTTGTCTGAAATGAGAATGGAAATAATCCTCAATTGCCTTTACAGAAATGAGTGACCATGCACTCTATATTTGGCTTGCCAGAAAAAGAATCATTTTTGCATCAAACAGGTTTTATGCAGGAGCTTACCTCATCCTTGCTCACAACAAAAGTCTCCAACAGCTGACCTAACCCCGCATAGGGTAAATACAAACCACAATCAAACTCAAGCCAAAATTCACTTTCACAAATAAAACTAACTCAACTTACTACAATCATGTCCCTAGCGTCCCAAGCTTTAAGGCTCAATAACAAAAAAAAAAAAAGGGTTTATAAAATAAATGTAGTTTGATATTAAAATAATTAGAGTTTGGGAAATAGGTACTAATAAGTTGAAGGTTTAAATCTTGCTAAAATAATTTAGAGTTTATTTAATGAAAAGTCCTAGGTGGAATTAGGTAAAATAATGATTTATTAATAATTTAGTTGTTAGAAAATAATTGATAACTAAAATTAGTTGAAAATAAATTTAATGATCCTTGCTTGAAAAATAATAAGCAAATCCTTAATGTGTTTTGATTAAAAGATAATAATTAAATTTTTAGTAATAAATATTTTATTAATTATAATTATTTCCATAAAAGGCTTTAATTGATTTTATTATTTTAAAAAATATATATATTATTTTTCTAGCAAAAACTATTATTTATTTGACTAAAATATCACTATTTTATATAAAAGACCAAATCCACATTTTCCCATGGTTTTCAAAAATCATATTATTAAATATTTTATTAATGAAATAAAATTTAGTTTAGGGACAACTAGATCATGATCATATTCCCATAGCTAACCACAATCATGAACATATACAACCCTTCAATTCATCAAATCATTCAAATCATGCATACAAGCATAGATCTCAATTTATCAAAATATAATCTAACCCCTACTAGCATAAATATGATCATGGCTTCAATAATCCAATATGAATATAATTCATATTCACCAAAGGTGACATAATCTCTAGCATACTTCATCACAAATACTACCATATGACATGCATCAACCTCAAATCATCATATAATCATCCAAGATAATCCTTCTACGCATAAATCCCATCTCCTTCACAATCATACATATATTTATGCTTCAATCTCAACAATATATATATATATATATATATATATATATATACTTAAATCCTATCGCCATCCACCTACTATCATCATCATCCTAGAGACATAAATCTAGAGTATAAAAAGGAAGATTGAAGGTACTTACTTGGTTGATGAATGCCTTGAAGGAGTTTAGAGTAGATCTCAACTCCTAGATGTCTAACTTTGTCCATGGGAGATGGCGAAAGCATGTTCATGGGAGAAAAAGTCATCCGGCCAAGAGAGGGGAATTTTCGGCCATGAGAGAGAGTGAGGGAGAGAGAGAGAAAGAGAGACCATTAGCATGTTTATTCACATAGGCTCTCAGTAGAGATCAAGATTGGAGAAGATGAAGTTGTTAGAATAAATTTACCTTGAAGATGTTCTTGAGCCTTCACAAAATTTCTGGTTTTTGATCCAAAAGTGCAAGTTGGATTTTGGAGTTTGATGTTAAAAATGGTACGGATGGACTCACAGCAATGAATAGATGAAATCTGGAATTTTTTGAGGTAGTTTGAAGTGATTTGGAGAGGTATTAGGTGAAAGAAAGTAGTAGGTGTTCTTGGTGTAGTGTGTGTTCTTGAAGGTTGAAGAGAATAGAGAGATCTTGGATGGAGGCTGCCAAAATTCTGAAGAGATTAGGGCTGCCAAACTATTTGTAGGGTTTAGGAAGATGGTTTTTATGGTTTGGAAGGAAAAAGGAAAGGCTAGTTGTTAAAATCCTTGAAGAATATTTTTGGGAAGCAAATTTGGAAACTAGATATCACAAGAATATCTTTGATGATTGGAGAGCTTTTGGAGATCTGCCATGGACGAATTTCTGGGCAGTGTTTTGGTTGAATGAAAGCTGGTTGAAGGAGGCTTAGGGTGGCTGAAATTATGGAGTATAATGGTGGAGAGAAGGTCTGGTTGTTTGAGGTATATTTTATAGAAAGTTGTTAAATCATGGTAGCTGTAATTTTGGTATCCAAATCAAGGAATGAATGCAGAATTTTTTTTGGATATCTTTTAGGCATCTATGGCTGAATTTTCGTGCAGAACTTTGGGAGGACAATGGAGTTCTGTTAAAGGAGGTTTAAGGGTGGTTTTGGCAGAAAAAGGATGGAGTTTCGGCTAGGAGAGAATTAGGAAACAAAGCTAGAAAAAAAAACCACTGCACAGATTTTTGCAAAGCTGGAATTTTTTGGGCAGTTTTCGGCCGCCCTTTTCCAGGCGATTTGCAGAGGCTTTGAAGGGGAATTTCTGGGGCTTTCATGGCTGGTTTCCAGCCTACTTCATGGAGGAAAAACATGGCTAGGGTGCTGTACAAAAACTGGAAGAAAACAGCTTGGTTTTGGACCTCCAAAGCTGTAATTTGTACAGGATTTTTTTCTGGTTTTGTACCATCTTTGTGCAGTCCAAAAATAGCCATAAAAATCCAGATTCTAAGCTGATCAAAAAGGGCCATTTTCTGGCAGCATTTGGGAGGGATTAATGGTCAAGAATTTCGACACCTTGAAGGCACACAAAGCTGGAAAATTTTCAGTTCTATGTACAAAGGGAAATGAACCTAGCTAGAGTGAATTTTTAGAAATTTCACTAAGGAATTTAATTCACTTGAAATCTTTCCCCCTCATCCATTGTTTCCGTTCATATGATGTCTTTTACTAAGACATTTTGAACCTTCAAAGCCACAACACATTTCTGGAATTTTTCTAGAATAAAATTGGTTTGAACAAATTGAACAAACTAACGAATTGAGAAATAGGAATGATTAGGGTTCAAGAGGGAATGAATTCCCCTTAGAAATTTCGAGTAGAGTAAAAGAGTAGGATTTGAAGACTCCTATCATGTCTCTTATAGGACAACGTCTCTACCCTACTCCAAACACCACTAAGGCCGACAATGATACTTCCCAAGCAAAAATAAAATTTAATCATGCTATAGCTCTAATAATGGAATTTGAACCCAAGACCTCAAGAATCAATTCTAAGGCTTTAACCACAACAACTCTTGTTCTTATTTTCCCCCTAAAAATATTTTCCTATTCAATCCTCAAGCTATCTCCCTTTTTCCACCTCAAGCAAAAATTACCATTTGGCCCTTCTCACTCAATAATCATAATCAAGCCCTCTAGACTACAAAACATAAATCGGAAGCACATAAAATCATACAAAAATATATTTAAACATGCAAATAAATATGCTATGCATCCCAACCCCCTTACTCTAAGGTTGGTTTTGATTGAGGTTTCACACATGGTACACAAAGTGTGGTACCTTGACCATTCTCTTATTATGGGAGCCCAAAGTGTGGCACCATGACTATTTTTTTTGAGTAGATGGTTTATTTTGTACAAAGTGTGATAATGAGAAAAGTCCACTCCTTGCAAAGAGAAATTATTTATAACTCGCCAAATATTTCTATAAATGTTTTCAGTTATGCATACACAATCTCTTTAAAGTACCATGTGCACACACAGGGCTTATTGAGATGTTAATCGCACACTATTTTATATCATGTTTTTAGGAGATAGATACTGCTGAGCAAGCGGGATATGTAATAGATGGAGCTTTTGTTGCTTTCTTTATGTTTTGAGAGACAGATGTTTATTTATGTTTTTGGAACCGATGTTGGCATATGTTTAGTTTTGCCCAAGTTGATTCTGATTTCATAAGAGTTTCCCTTTATTTATCTAAGTTTTGACATCTTTGGTTCGTCTCTATATATTATGCACCTCATTTTAAAGACCATTTGTCCTTTGAATGGGCCGATATCCCTGCCTTTAGGATACGTAGTAGGGGGGTGTTACAAGTGGTATCAGAGACTAGGTTTAGGCAATTACTTTACTTACTGGACTTTTTTATTCTTTAAGTTTTTCAATCTGGGTCTAATCTATGCATTTTGTTTATAGGATGGTCAAGAGAGTCGCATCGGCTGTTAAAGACTGGCCCTCTGGATACGGGAATCCACCTGCCCTACTACCTGTAGCAGATCCACCGTCGTCTGATTCAGAGACAGAGCCTGAGGGAGGTTGGTTTTTGAGTGAGGACGAGATGGAGCATGAGCCGCCTATGCCAGATAATCTAGTTGTCAAGGCAGAGATGGAGGTTGATATAGGCATAGGTGAGTACGAAGGGGATGGTGAGGGTGAGTCAGATGAGCTTGTTAGTGAGGGTGAGGAAGATAAGGAAATAGCTGAGGTGAGTGAAGGAGAGGCAGAGGAGTTTGGGGATGAGGGTGATGATGAGAGTGAGGGAGAGATGGATGGGATAGAGTTGGAGGATGAGGTAGCGAGGGAGGCTCCCTGGACCCCGTAGATAGGTGAGTTTAATAGGACTTTTACTTGCTATGACCTCAAGGAGTCCAGTGAAGAGGGACATAGGCTGAGAGATGGAGTTACCCCGACAGTGAGGCAACTTAGGCAGCTCACTTTAGGGATGGAGGATAAGGGAAAAGGGAAGGTAGAAGAGGGTTCTAAAAGGAGCGGACTTCGATATGGACTGGGGATAGATGTTAAGTTGAGGAGAGAGGGCTTGGTTGACCTAGATGACCCGGGGGACGAGAGGCCTGCACCCAAGGGTGCGATTAAATTAGCTTTGGATGAGATTTATGAGTCAGCTATGAGAGCTAAGAGGGGCAATGGGGTTGATTTAGGTCAGCCAAGTGAGAGTGTTGATTCGTTTGGTTTCGCGAGTGATTATGTGGGGAATCCTGATAGTTTCGTGGGGTGGCTCGTAGAACCAACCTCTGACGATCTAGATGCCTCTGTTTGCTCTAGCGGTGAGTAGAGTATAGAAGACCAGCGGCATTTTCTCTCTCTTTTGGGATTTACATTCTTTTGTTCATTTATTCTTTTCGAAGAAGCGTGTTGCTTGTAAGGTTCAACTATTTTGCTGAATAAAAGGGTATCGTGTGTGATAACCCTTTCTTTATCAAAGTATGATTTTTATGAAAAGCATGAGTTTTATTTATTACTTGGGTTTTCCCAAAATAATATCATTAAGTTTTCTTTTAATATAAGTAGATACCATTATTATTATCTGATGATATATCTGAGCATACTTTTTCCCCTTGGTAACTATCTGACTTTGAGTGAATGTGGTCAAAGATGGCACCAAGGTGCAGGACAGTCGTTCATAGCATAACCATTCAGGAAAGTGCATCTTCAACTCTAGAATTTGAGCATATGTATTGTTCCACACCCGACGTGGAGGAACACCTGCAGCAGGAGCAAAGGTTTGCTTCTGAGAGGTCTTAGGATGTGACTATGGGACAGGCTTTTGACAAGATGGATTCGATCCTTCAGAATTTAGCTAAGAGAGTGGACAAGGTGGCCAAGAGATCACCTCGGGGAGAGGATGAGGCCCTGGACCGATTTTTGAAGTTCCAACCTCCCATATTTCAGGGGGAGGTGGAGCAAGATGAGAAGGCAGAACAGTGGATCAAACAGATGGAGGATATCATTTCTACCCTGCGATACACAGAAGAGAGAATGGTGAAGTTTGCTACTTTTTGACTGAGGGGACCATCGCAAGTATGGTGGTAAAGAGTACAGAGTGACTGGGACAGAGAATAGCAGGAATGGACATGGGACAACTTTACCGAAGCTTTTCGTGCAGAGTACATTCCTCGGTGGGTAGCTGAGAAGAGGAAGGATGAGTTCCAAACCCTAAAGCAAGGAAGCATAACAGTTGCTCAGTATGCAGCCCGATTTACACAGTTGTCCAAGTACTACAAATGCTTGGTCGACACGGAACAGAAGTGAACCCGACAGTTTGTGATGGGGCTGAGTCCAGATCTGATGAATGCATTAGCTCCATCCCCGCCAACATCATACACTACTACCGTAGATGCAACATCCCGAATAGAGAATGAAGATCGGTACCGACGGTGAGCAGACCTTTCCAACCGACCCGTCCACCATTAAGGCCTCCGAGTAACAAGCGACCTACTGGCCCTATGTAGTGGGAAATCGGGGTAAGCAGCTTTGAGTGCTTGCAACAGGACCGATGCAAAGTAACCTCAGTTGCCGACTCTGTGGAAAGCGCGGCCACACCGAGAGGAATTACTGGACCAATGGGAGAGTAAGGAGGTACTTCAATTGTAGAGACCGAGGCCATCTAAGGATTGCCTGCCCTAGACCTCTAAGGATTGGGCAGACGGCCTCGACTCAGCCGATGGGAGTCAACCGGAGTGCTGCTGCTGGAACAGCTGGAGTGGGAGGCTAGAAACCCCAAGTGAAGGCTAAAGTCTTTGCCCTGAACCGAGAAGAATTTGGAGCAGATGCAGCAATGATTGAAGGTAACCTTTCTATCCAAGGATGTCTTGTTAATGTTTTGATAGATCCAGGATCTGCACACTCTTTTGTAAGTAAAGTATGTGCATCGTATCTGGGTTAGGAAGGAAAGGAATTACCCTATACCTTAGTAGTAAGCTCACCCTCAGGAAGAATGGTAGAAGCGGGTAAGTTAATGGAAAGCTGTGAAGTTGAGGTAGGGAAAGAGATTTTGGAAGCAGATCTTATAATTTTACCCATTGATGATTATGACATGATCTTGGGCATGGATTGGTTGTCGAACCACGGAGCTCATGTTGACTGCAGGATCAAGACAGTGCAATTTGTGAGACCCAGGCGAGATGTGATTGAATTTGACGGTAAGCAAGCAAAGGAACTGAAATTCTTGATTGTTGGTGCTAAGGCTCGGAAGTTACTTAAGAAAGGATGTACGAGATATCTGGCGTATCTTCTAAACAAACCTAAGGATTAGTGCACCATGGAGAGTATGGAGGTGGTAAAAGACTTTCCAAATGTTTTCCTTGCTGAGCTCACTTCCCTACCCCCTGAGCGGGAAATTGAGTTTACCGTGGACCAAATTCCTAGAGCAGAACCTATGTTAAGAACCCCCAACCGGATGGCACCGACGGAACTAAAGGAATTAATCGAGCAACTGGAAGAGTTGGTGAGGTAAGGCTATATTCGACCGAGTATGTCTTCGTGGGGAGCACTAGTGTTGTTTGTTAAGAAGAAAGATGGCACCTTAAGATTATGCATCGATTACCGGGGATTGGACAACTTAACGATCAAGAACAAGTACTATTTACCCTTGATCGATGAGTTGTTTGATCAACTTCAAGGCTTAGCTTGCTTTTTGAAATTGGACTTGCGACAAGGATACTACTAGGTGAGGATTAAGGAGGAAGACATTCCCAAGACTGCTTTCAACACGCGATATGGCCATTATGAATTTTTGGTAATGCCGTTTGGTGTAACCAACACACCAGTGATTTTCATGATCTTGATGCATCGAGTTTTTCAACCATATTTGGACAAGTTTGTAGTCATTTTCATTGACAATAGATTGATCTATTCCAAGAATCCAGGGGATCACGCGGAGCACATAAGGTTGGTTTTGGAGAAGCTAAGGGAATTCAAACTCTATGCTAAGTTCAGAAAATGTGAGTTTTGGTTAAGGTCGGTATCTTTCCTCGGCCATGTGATATCCAAGGATGGAATCAAGGTGGACGCCATAGAAAATTGGAAGCAACCGGAGAATACTATTGAGATACGAAGTTTTCTTGGATTAGCTGGGTTCTATCGGTGTTTCATTAAGAATTTCTCCACTCCGACTTCACCGATGTCACGACTATTAAAGAAAGATGTTGCTTTTTCTCGGAGCAAGAAGTGCGAGAAGAGTTTCCAAGAGCTTAAAAGGAGATTGGTTACAGTGCCAGTGCTAAGCTTACCCGAGGCCGACAAGTCCTATGCACTCTATACAGATGCATCCAAGGAAGGTTTGGGAACTGTGTTGATGCAGGAAGGGAGGGTCATAGCTTATGCATCTAGGAAGCTGAAACCACATGAAGTCAATTAGCTGAAACCATATTCGGAGCTGGCAGCCATAGTATTTGCCTTGAAGAAGTGGTGACATTACCTGTATAGAGCACAATATGATGTATTCACCAACCATAAGTTTTTGAAGTACATTTTCACACAGAAGGACTTGAATCTTCGGCAGCAAAGATGGATGGAGTCCTTGGAAGAGTATAGGTGCCCCATTAATTACCATCCTGGCAAAGCGAATGTGGTAGCTAATGCTCTGAGTCGTAAAGTGAAGATAGCACACTTGAGAATTCAGGAAGTGTTGGCAATGTAGGAAATCCTAGAGTATGAAGCAGAAGTTCAAGAGAGGAAGATTTGTGTAAGTAACTTGACCATGAAGCCCGATCTGGAGCAAGAAATTGTTGCCGCCCAGCGGAACAGTGTGGAGTTTCAGGTTTTCAAAGAAAAAGAGATTGGGAGAGGAGGTAGAGACTTTCGGATCAACGAGGAGGGAATACTGTATTTTCGGGACCGAATATGTGTACCTGATACCCAAGACTTAAAGAAGAGGATATTGGATAAAGCTCACAAGAGCAAGTATACCCTACACCCTGGGGAGGTGAAGATGTATCATGACTTGAAGAAGAAATATTGGTGAGCTGGAATGAAGAGAGATGTGGTTTAGTATGTTTCATCATGCTTGACATGCTAGAAAGTTAAGGTGGAGGACAAGAAATCGACCAGTCTATTGCAACTGTAACCGATTCCCGAGTGGAAATGGGAAGAGATGACTATGGATTTTGTGACTGGCCTTCCGATGTCCAAGATGCGCAAGGATGTGGTTTGGGTGGTAGTGGATAGACTGACCAAGACAACACATTTTATACCGGTGAACGTAAGGGACTTTATGGAAAAGTTAGCTCAGATTTATACCCGGGAAATTGTAAGGTTGCATGGTGTACTGTCAAGTATCGTATCAGATAGGGACCCTAGGTTCACTTTGAGATTCTAGAATAAGTTTTAGGAGTCTTTGGGTACTACATTGAAATTTAGCACCTCTGCTCATCCACAGACCGATGGTCAATCTAAAAGAGTCATTCAAATATTGGAGGATATGCTTCGGGAGTGTGTTTTGGACTTCGGAGACAAGTGGATTGAGTGTTTGCCACATGCATAATTGGCATTTAACAACAGTCACCAAGCATCGATTGGGATGGCTCCTTACGAAGCATTATATGGATGAAAATGTCAAGTATCGATATACTGGGGATGGACAGAAGATGGGCATATTAGAAGGACTGGTGAGGTATGTATTCAAGAAATGACGGACAAAGTTAGGGTCATTAGAGAAAAACTGAGAGTAGCGCAAAGCTGACAAAAGAGTTACGCAGATACGAGGAGGAGGGAACTGGAGTTCCAAGTGGGTGATCGCGTAGTCCTGAAGTTAACTCCTAGCAGAGGAATTCTGAGGCAACTGAAAGGAGGGAAGTTGAGTCCTAGGTATTTAGGACCGTTTCCGATACTGAAAAAGGTTGGGCCAGCCGCCTATAGATTAGATCTACCTGACGGATTAACCGGGATACATGATGTTTTCCATGTGTCTCAGCTAAAGAAGTACAACCCCAATCCAAGCCATGTACTTAATGAGGAACCTTTGAAATTGCAACCGAATTTGAGTTATGTGGAGAAACCAGTCAAGATTTTGGAGCGGAGTATCAAGACTCTTCGAAATAAGCAGATACCTATGGTAAAAGTACTCTGGGACCATCATGGAGCGCAGGATGCAATGTGGGAAACTGGAGAATGGTTAAGACGAAAGTATCCGAATATGCTCTAAGGGTATGAAATCTGAATTTCGGGACGAAATTCTATTAAGGGGGAGGGGATGTAATACCCCGTCCAAAATTGCCTTTGACCTATGGGGGAAAAATCATGCATTGCATAGCATTTTGAATTTCATGTGATATCTTAAAATTATTTTTGCATGGGTGCATGTGATTTTCAAGGTTGCTCTTGCATTAATTTATTTAATGAAAAATAGTTGTGTTGTTTGCATTATTTGAGAATTGTTTAGGCGAAATTTAGTAGAGGAGATAGAGGGATGAGAAGTAGGGTGAAAGGAATTTCTTAGAGATATATTAACGCCGGAGTTAATTTGGATTAATGGTTAGGGTTGGTAGTTATCCCTTGGTGACATGAGTTCAAATATTACCTCTTGCGAATCTTAGGTTCCTTTTTTAATTCTTTTCCTATAGATTCTTCATGCTTTGGCCAAAAACCCTAGGTACTCTTTTGGAATTTCAGCCGCCATTTTCATAGGAGATAAATCTTTATGTTTATTTTCCAAACTCAAGGATTTTTGATAAAGATGGAGACTAATTTTATTCTAGATTTTATTCCTTTTAATTTTTGAAAATCCTAGCTAAGAACAATTAAATTCCAGTTGTATTTCATTAATCAGATTTTGTGTTAGTTAGCTAAAATTAAATCTATTATTTTCCTAGCAAAATATTTTGTTGATTTTGAAAATAAAACCTAAGCTAAAAATCTGGAAATTTTCCAGCTTTGTGCCGCCACCTTTGGAGCACTCCTAGCTCAACTTAAACTCTTCCAAGATAAGGGAATCTTATCCTAAATCCTCTTGCAAATTAGATTTTATTCTATTCCTAAACAAATCAGGTTGTTCCCCTTTTTTCTTGCAAATTTCGATCAGCCTTGTGCATGCATATGCTGCATGAAAATACTGCACTCCTATGGGTATCCAAACTCTTCCAAACCTTGCCCAAATCTAAAATGCCTCTCATCAATTCAGATTTATTTTAGCTACACAAACAAGATTTTTGTTTCCTCTTTTCTCCAAAATTTTGGCCAGCTTGTACCCAAAATTGCAGCCAGCTTTGCACACACTATACTGCACGAAATTTTGCACTCCAAAACATACCAAAACTCTTTATTGATTTAGCCAAATTACAGCTCCTAAAACTCTCACTTTTTCTCTCCGATTTGTGGCAAACAACAACTAAAACAATATAGAATTTTCTCTCTTTTGCTTACATATTTCACACAGCACAAACACCTCCACTTGCACAAATTTTTTTTTTGTTGTCAAAACCCACACAAACACCTTCTTGTTTTGGTCAGAAACCCGAACACACACAACCCTTCCCTTGTGCACTATTTCAGCCAGCCTAGGAGAACAATTCCAGATTGTTTTTCTCCTCTTAACCTCTCTTAATTTTGGCCAGCAATCAGGTACAACAAGCTACTTGATTTTCACCATTATTGCCAAGGAAGTTTAGAACCATTAGGAGTCCTTTCTAGCATAAACTTCTAAACCTTAAATCAAACTCTCCTAACCCTAAACCAAAGTAGCCGGCTATTCCTTCCTTGCTGCATGAAAATTCCAGCAAACTCTCCCCTGCAATTTTTGAAAAAACACAAGAGCATTCACTATGCAAAAATCAAACACAGCTTAAGGTAAGCAAAAATCCTCTCAACCTCTCGATTCCTTTCTTCCATTGGTTCTTCTCTTTTTCTTCCCTTGAACCATGCCATATAAGGGCTGATCTCACCTTTCTTTCTTAACTTTCGGTCAAGAGGAATAAAGAAGGCAGCTTTCCCTTCTTCGCAAGTGAGCTTGCAACTATCATCCTAGAAGCGTCTTGATCTTGTTAATTTGGTGGTTGTAAGGTAAAGGAATTCTTATCCTTGATGATCAAAATTAAGATTTAATGTGATTGATATTGTGTATGGATGTATAATAGCATGATGAATATGTTTAGTTGGGGATAGATGAATATGTTAGGATGAGTATCGTGTTAAGCATGTGCAATAGATAGAGATGTTATGTTTTGTTGAGATAATGATGGATGTGAATGTTGATGGTTAAGTTGAGGCCTTTTTGGCATATTGCTCGTGTCATTGATGGATATATGTTCATGATATATTTATTTCATGGAATGGGTGATTTATGGAAGACAGTTGATGAGTTATGATTTGTTTATGGGAATAAGTGAGTTTATATTTATGCTTGGGATAATTGAGATCCACCCTTTGGGCTATACACCTAGCCTTGATCAGAATGCCCAAAGTGTGGTAAATTGATCCTGTCATAGTACACAAAGTGTGGTACCTTAACCGTTCTCTTGTCATGGGAGCCCAAAGTATGGCGCCATGACTATTTTTTTGAGTGGATGATTTATTTTGTACAAAGTGTAACAATGAGAAAACTCCACTCCTTGCAAAGAGAAATTATTTATGACTCGCCAAATATTTCTGCAAATGTTTTCAGTTATGCATACATGAACTGTTTAAAGTACCATGTGCACACACAGGGCTTACTGAGATGTTAATCTCACACTGTTTTATATTATGTTTTTAGGAGATAGATACTGCTGAGCAAGCGGGATGTGTTATAGATGGAGCTTTTGTTGCTTTCTTTATGTTTTGAAAGACAGATGTTTATTTATGTTTCTGGAATCGATGTTGGCATATGTTTAGTTTTGCCCAAGTTGATTATGATGTAATAAGAGTTTCCCTTTATTTATCTAAATTTTGACGTCTTTGGTTCGTCTCTATATATTATGTACCTCATTTTAAAGACCCCTTTGTCCTGTAGACGGGGTGACATTCCCACCCTTTTAGGGTACGTAGTAGGGGGTGTTACATTCTTAGATATAGGAACCAAAGAATGTTAGGTTTATCCCAATCTACTTACATTGACAAGATATTGGTCAAGTACAACATGGATCAATGTCAAGGGACTATTATACCCTTTAGACGTGGATTATCCTTATCTTCCAAGAAATATCTTTAGATATAGGAAGACAAGTAGAAAATGAGTAGGATTTATTACACTTCAGCTGTGGAAAATCTCATGTATGTTATGCTTTTTACTATACTAGATATCTGCTTTGCAGCAGGCTTGGTCAAATATCAGTCAAACCCAGGAAAAGCCCACTGGCAAGCCGTAAAACATATACTTAAATATCTCAAGAAAACAAGAGATTATATTCTTGTATATCGTGTTGATGATTTGGTTCCTACTGGTTACACAGACTTAGACTTTCAAGTAGATAAAGATGAAAGAAAATTCACTAGTGGATATGTCTTCACTTTGTCTGGAGGAGCTATTTTGTAGAGAAGTATCAAGCAATCTGGCATTAGTAATTCAACCATGGATGCTGAGAACATTGCTGCTTTAGAAGCTTCTAAAACAGTTGTGTCACTCCGGAAGTTTCTTATAGAACTTGGAGTAGTACCACATATGGATAGGCCTGTCACCATTTATAGTAACAACTTTATAGCAGTGTCGCAATGCAAGAAACTATGAAACCATACGAAAGGCAAGCACATAGAGAGGAAGAATCACCCCATCTAGGAGTTCATCCAGAAACGGGAGATTGTGATTGATCAAATTTCCTCTATCAACAATCTGGCAGATCCCTTTACCAAACTATTGATAGAAAAAGGTGTTTTGTAGGAACATAGATGTCATAGGGGTAGGTACTTATGACTTTCTTAGTCTTTGTAGTGCAAGTAGGATATTGTTGAAAAATATACCCTCAAAGACTATTTATTCTGTATGAACATATTGCAATAAAATATTTATTCATTTAATTTAGTTTATTTCTTATATTATTGCACATTTAAGGGTCCAAGTATGACATGTAATGGTCTATGTTCACAGTAAGGTATAGACTATAGGTACTTGTTATTTAAATAAAATTGAGTTCTTAGTCATTTTGATGGAACATGACATTTTCTCAAGGTAAGACTATTATGCCATATTGTCCAATGAGGAATTGTTTACCTTAAATCAGTGAGTAGTTCATTCACATCGTAGGCATAAACGTATTTCGAATACATAGAACTAGACCAGTAGTAGTGGACTCTCTTAAAGTACTATAATTATATAGACATGACTGTTACTGCAATAGCGTGGACAGATACCTTCATGCGTGTGTATGAGTTGATGGTCTGACGAAGCTAGGGTTTTAAACTTTGATATATATTGGGTGAGATTTCTTTTGTGAGATTAATATCCTTGTATGTTGGGTGTATTACTCTAGTTAGTTAAGACGGACTCATGCAACAAAGTTTCTATGCTTCACTTAGTGAGGTTGCATCACCCCTTGTAATTGTCCAGGATAATCTAATAATCCAGGGCCTTGGGAATGTGACTCTAGAATGTGTACATTTGAGTAGCTTCCAATAGTAAGCAAGTACATTCAAGTTAGTTGTGGATTATTGGACTAGAAATCTAAGGTTGGTAGATGTCTTTAAGATGGGTGTTAGTACATTTATCCTGTTTCATTGATTAGTATTTCATATAGGGGTATTTTCATCATTTCATCTATAGGTCGGATAAATTGTTTTAAGCAATATTATTCCTGGGGTCAATATTTTCATATGGTGATAATTGGAAATGTTTAAGATGATAAAATGTGACTATTTAATAGTAACGGCATTTTGGTCATTTTAGTAGCCATGAATAATATATCTCTCTGTCCCCAGAGTAGCTCAAGTTACCTTAGTGTTGTTTAGACATAATCTTGACTTAATGGATAATTATCTTGAAGAGAATTTATTTTAAGAGTCCAATTAGAATTAATTATTTAGTCTTGGGTTTTAATGATGCCCAAAAAAGATAATTAATTAATAAAGAGAATTTGGCTGGTATAAATTAATTAATTAGGCTAATATATATTGACATATATTAATAGTCTAATTAGAATTAATTAATTAGTCTTGGATATTTAATGAGGCCCAGAGTCTAATTTGCCTCACTCCAATTCCTAGAGTTAGAATTTATGGGTCTAAGGTACTCATCATTGAAGTATTCAATGGGGGAATTCTCGTTGTTACATGGCATTTATCTCTTTCTAATTCCTTAATAAACTTGTGACTCTTCCATGAGTGAGAATATGATAGGTTTCCTTGTATAGTGTAATTATTTATACTTCACATATTTAATTGGCTAGACAATGAGATTAGAGCAAAGTATTGGGAATTGCTGTGTTCTCATGGATTCGATACTTGTTATTCCCTATACTATGCGATGGATATACTTGCCCATATATGTATTTTTAATGCTTAGAATTTTAATTTTAAAAGTTGATTTTTGTGGATTATTTATAGTATTTCCAATACACAAAAAACATGCATCAGGTGCAATGGCAAATGGATGAGATTTACTGAGAGGATTGGTAGGAATCCACAATGCATTTCATCTGTCACAACTTAAGAAGTATCAATCGGACCCTAAGCACGTACTCAATGAGGTTCCTCTATAGCTAGAAACTAATCTTAGTTATGTGAAGAAGCTAATAAAGATCTTGGAGAGGAGTGTGAAAGAATTGCGGAACAAAAGGATCACAATGATTAAGGTTCTTTAGAAAAATCATGGAATCCAAGACACCACTTGGGAAATAGAAGAATTTATAAGGAAGAAATACCCAGAGTTACTATGACGTATGACATACTAGGAATTTCAGGGGTGAAATTGTTTTGAGAAGGAGATAATGTACCACCCCACCCTAAATTCACCTAGAAATGGAGGAATATATTGTCCATATAACATGAGCATTCATGGATATAGATATACTTTGGCATGGTTTGGATGAATTATTTGAGTTTGGTATGTGAAAGGATATTGTTGTGCTTGAGTGATGGTTGAGAAATCACTACTTGAGATAATGATGGGGTATTATATTTTGCATAAAACTATTAATTAGGAAAAATATATATGTATGCACCTATAGATATATAATTAGTTGTAAATTTTGTGTACTGAATTACTAAGTAGTTAATAATTAATATTATAAATAAATTTGGTAACTAGCTAATTTTTTTGCGTATATATATTTACATATATATTATATATTTATATACTTACAATGTATTTATTAAATGTTTTTTATATGCATATTTTATTTATTTGTTTAGGTATTAATTTAGGAAGTATTTAAATTTTAGTTTAGCAAGACTTACCTTTTATTTTATTTTATTAGGAGAAAAATTATATTTTCTTAATTTAAATATTTAATCTAACTAGAAGAATATTTTAAGGAAATTTCTAGGCTTCTAGAAGCCTTAATGCCGCCAGTTAGGCAGAGAAAGAGCAAGAAACACCAAATTCTTACACATTTAGGAAAGTATTTTGAAAGGATTTTTAGTTTCAAAACCTTTAACGCTTAAGAAAATTTTGGAGAATATTATCCCCTATTTCTTCTCCTCTAATGTTCTTGGCCAGCCACATAGTTTCCTAAACCCTCGAGGATTGTGATAAATTAATTAAAGGAAGCCTTTTAATTTGTTAAAACCTAGAGCAAACAAGATTTTGTCTTAGATTCTTCTTTTTTCTTCTAAATTGCTAAACCTAATATAATTATTCTATAAAAGCCTGCCTAAATCCAATTTTGTAACCCTAAAAACCCCTAGTAGCCATCCTACACTCTTTCTCCCGCTAGCAACAAAAATCCTCCCTCTTGTGCCAAAACTAATTATTTTGTGGCTTAAAAAAAAATTTATGGATTGATTGCTTGAGGTTCTAGGGAGAAGTAGAAGCTTGAAGACATGAATTTTCCTTCCTAAGGTTGTTTGAACTAGGTGTAACAAAAGGTAATGCTCTATAACTTTTCTTTTATTTGATTCTTCTAGTTCCGCCATCTTGGAAGAAGATTAGGGTTTAAGGTTTCAAGAATTCTTAGCGTGTACTTTTGATTTAAAATTCATTTTTATCACCTATATTTATTGTGCTATTGTAAAAAAAAAAAAAAAAAACCTTCTTTCAATGGATTTTTACATAACAAAATACCTTTCCTCTTGAAATGTTGTATTTATAAAAAGCTGGAATTTTTTCTTAGGAAAAAATGATTTCGTTGATATGTTCTTGAATGATCTTGATGTTCTTTATGCTAGGATTTTTGTTGATAAACCTTAGAGGGGGGTGAATATGGTTTATGACAAACAAATGCTAGCTAAAAATTTCAGGTTTTTTGAGAGTGTCAAACTGATGGTAAGTTTGATTCGCAACTTTAACAGAACAATGAAGGATCTTTTAAATCAGCACTAAATGATGGGAAGACAGTATGCATTAAAGATGGATAGTTGAGCTAACAAGGTTAGACTTACTGTGGAATACGGGAGTCTTAACAGGAACACTAATTTCAGAGAAAAAGATAAGGCATTTAAGATTTGATGCCTAGCGAAAAAGAAGTGAAGATGTTAAGACAAAATGCACAAGAAAAGACTCAAGGATTTATAGTAGTTCGATTCTTAAATAATGTACATCCACTACCTTAAGTTTACACTTAAGGATTTCAACACAACTCACTAAAACCTTTTTCCAAATCAATAGTGGTAGGCGACACCAATCTTACGTGAGTGGATCACCACACATAATTTTACATCTAACCTCTTTAAACACAACAATCAAGGCTCACCCCAACTGGGTTTTACCTCCTTAACCTTGATACAAAGCAAATTGGAGAAAGAGTACAAAAATAGCTCACAGATTGAGTAAAATATGAACAAGTAAGTACCAATATCTTTTACCTTCGGAACAATTTTATTTCACTTTCAAAGTACAAATGAGAAGGGTGATTTTGTATTCCAAAGTGTAAGAGTGTTTCCAAGAGAGATAGCACAAAAATTTACTTCTGAATTGGGTTTCAGACGCTTTTATAAGTGCCAAACGCAAAGTCCTAACAACTAGTTACTTCTGTCAGGATTTCTAGGGTTTTGGATTCATAGAGTGGAAGGATGTGCATCTAAAAGAAGAGTCCAAAATGGCCTTTTAAGCATAGAGATATATTTTTTTAAAAAAACTTCAAATCATTGGATGGTGTTTTGGATTCAGTGATTCAACCAAAACTTTTTCAACCGAAAAATCCAGATTTAGAAATATCATTTTCTTTCAAAATCATTTTTAAGTGCTTGAAGGTAAAACAAATTGAACATAAAGTAAAGAGACATAAGAATTTATAATTAATACCTTGACAACAATTCCTAGTCTGTGATTCTTCTCAAAGGCTTCTTGGTATGTAATCTCTTAATTTTGTCTTATACTTATCACCCACTCTTGGATTCCGTTTGCTAAAGAGTTGCTTAGCAATATCATTAGCATGCCTTGGAATAATTGAGTCAAACTTGTCCTATCACATATAGATTATACAAGTTAGTCTACATCAATATTTGTTATAAATCAAAATACAGGAGAATTCCCTTTGGGCTAACAATCTCTCCCTTTTTAAGTGATGACAAACTTGATGGGATTGTGGCATAAAAAATGATACAGATAGTATGGACATATTAGACCAAGAGAAGAAAGATTTTTTTTTTTTTTTAACTAAAATGCATTCTCTCATTATATGGCTTAAAGAGTGCTTATGAGATTAAGATAAGAAAAGCTAAACATGGCCTCATAAACATGGCTGAATGAGCCTATGGCCCAACCAACCTTCTTGCCCTCATTCCTTCCATAAAAAGGACTATTTCACAAGGAAATAACCAAATAATGGTCAAAGAAAAATGTATACATATGTACATGAAGAGGTGTAGGAAATAAACCATCAATAGCAGTACTCCCCCTATGTATGTGCATATAAAAAAAATACTAACAATGAAGTCTGTTTCAAAAACTAAACTACGATTTGAAATTTTGGACTTTTGAATTGTGCATCCAAAACTGGTTAAAATAAGACAGAAGATCATTTCCTGTAAAATAATTTTTAGACTGGCATTTTGGATTGATAAATTTTGGATACAAAAACTCCCCATCTATTTATGGAGGGTAATTTATTTATTTATTATTATTCTTTTTTTTTTTTTACAATGATAGATCAATAGTTTTCCAAGAATCAATTGAACCCAGTTTTTTTTAATAGATTTTTTACACCAAATTTTCATTGTGCAACTAAGGAGAAACAACATAATTTTTATAAGCATGCATTCACTTAAGCATTCATCATCTGAACTTGATCACATTCTATAATTCGCAATCCAAAGATTTTGCATAATGCGCATCATAGCCATTATCATAATCACATTTGACAGTATTGAGTCAAATAAGGCTTCAAGTTCTTAATCCATATTCAACAGAATATATAAGTGAGAAACATGTCATTTAACCGAATCATAGTAGAATGCACACCAAACTCACAAGCACAAATTTTTGTATAGCCACAATTTAATTTCCTCAATCCTCAAAATAACCATAGTTCAATTTCTAATTTCTTCAATCTATAATTCAATTTCCTCAGTCCACCAAAATCACACCAAGTCATAAAACCCAATTCAAAATGTATAAAACCACAACTATTTAACGCACACACATATTGTCACAATCTATTATACTATTTATCACACAATCTATCCCACTATTTATCACACACATATATAGTCAAAATCCATCATCCTTCATATTTATTTTGTCCCCTTTGGCATCAATCAAAAAGATTTTAGCAAAAGGGAAACAATAAGGAATAAAGCAAGTGAATGGTAAATTAATTAGGAGATTTTAGCATCAATCATATTACCAGAAGGATTAGCAGGATGGTCAGTTCAAAAGTAAGATTGTTCATGTAGAAAACATAAAACAATGATCATAAAATTGTTCAGCAAAGTGAATTTTGCATAAGAAGTTAGCAGGCAGTAGTAATTATTGGTAGATCAAGAAATATGGACGGTATTGGACTTAGTATTGGCACCTTTCTTGGAATATTGGCCAGCAATCCTACTAGACTTGCTTTTGACGACCACATGTTTCACCTTGCATGTCGAGGAACTACCGGTGGAATTAGCTTGTCAATGGCTTGTTCTTTGCAATGGCAGCTAGATCAACATCAACAGAGAGAATAGTACTTATCATCTCAGCAGATGGGGATGGAACTGGTTCAGTTGTGGGTTTTGTAGCAAGAGGAGCTGGAACTGCTTCAGGGACAGCTTTCTCAGTTGTAGCGGGGTGTCCAGAATCCTTTGTAGGCTCATCCTCTTGTTGTGTTGGAGGGGCTTGATCTTTTGAGATATTTCTAGTCTCATTTTCTTCTATATGCTGCTTCCCTTCCACATTGCTCAATCGGTTTCCCAAGTTTTGCAGTTTTAGCGGTAACTTCAGTACTAAATCCATCAAAATTTTTAGACAGAATATTTAAAGCATTCATAATGCTTTGAGGTAGTCCATTCTCATCAGTCCTCCACTTTCCTTTACTAGATGATTCCTTAGCTGTAGGTGCAGTTTTCTTTTCCTTAGCCTTGATTTTATTCAATTTTACCTTTCTTTTTTTGAAACATCCCTAAGCAGAACCTATTAATTGTTCACTTGTACTATCCCCATTTTCTCGAGAGACTCTGCCCTGCAGACATTAATCTTAAGGTGTCTAGGGGTACTTACACTAAAATTCACATTGAAGTATTTGAAAACATTTATCAGGAAATTTCTATAGGATAGGGCCTTGTTAGAGGTGTTTCTTGATTGAAGCATCAACTTCATAGCCAGAAAACTAAAATTAATTTATCTTCCTTCTGACAGAGCTAATATCAATATCATTTGCATGATACTAATGGATGTTTTGTGCTTAAAGCTTGGTGCCACCATGGTAGACACCATATGGTGCAGAATTTTCCCAAAACGATTCAGCCGCTTTGAATTTCAGTCATTTGAATTTTTTAAACTCCTCCCTCTAGTGAACTTCGTCTCAAACCTTCCATGATCAAATAGGTCTGATTCTTCTAGAAATTTGTTCATTTCAAAGAATTAGATTCCTCCATCTCAGACTCCAAATATCTTATTCAACATTCTATGGTCAAATTCCATGTTCACATAGCACACTCTAGAGATGTACCATTGTACCATGAATTCTCCTGCCAGTCTTCTCAAGCCTTCCTTTTCTTCACTCTAAATAAAATTCCCAAACCAGTGTGGTGTATAATTTTTCATCTACCAACACCAAAGCCCCCCATCCAAGTGACTTAAACATAATCCAGATATCAACAAAATTTAAAAAGGCTTCAACATCAACACGATATCCAGAGATAACGGTCCAATTCCTTAATAGTCAGTCATTAAACTCAGATTCACGTTTAAGGTAAGAAATTAGGGTACCTTTGTCTCAGAGCTTTCTTGTACAGGAAGCTCTTTCAATGACTCAGATTGCGAAACTATTTCTTTAGCAATGATCTTCTTACCTTTCTATTTGATGGCGAGTTGGGTGTCGACAACAAATATTGTTTTGTCCATTTCTTGCCCTTCGGGTTCTTCTTTGTCATTGATTTGCTTCCCTTGTCTGATTTTGGTAGTTTTGCAATGGTGGAAATGAGAAGAAGATGAGGGTTTTCTATTTCAGTGCGGAAGATGAAGATATCAAGAGAGAGAGGTAGAAAGATCAATGGCGGTTTCAAATTTCAAAAAGAGAGAGAAATAGCCCCTTTTTGATAAGCCATTTTTTTGATTTCCTGAGTATATGAGTAGATAAGTACAATCAAATATCCTCAACCAAGATTTTATCAGAGATAGGGTGAGCTTCTTTGAAAAGCGCAAAAATTTTGAAAATTCAAAATAAAATTTCTAGACTTAGATGCTTTTTCATCTAATTTTTTTAAATAATATGGGGTTTACATGTTTTTGGGTTGCTGCTATTTTGGACATAGGCTAGGTCCAAATTTGTTCGTCCAAAAACAGATCAAGTGATATTTTATCAATAGGGTTTTCGATTCATGTTTATGAGATGTTGCATCCAAAATCACCGTCTAAAAGCGTGTATCTTCAAAAGTTCTGCAAAAATGAACAAACAAATCCTTGGCAAAATTTTTAGTTACATAATTTTGGTAATTCCCAAACCTCCTTGCAAATAATTAAATCTATCTTCGGCTAGAGGTTTGGTGAAAATGTCTACAAGCTGTTCATCAGTTGGAATATATTCTACAAATATGTCACCCTTAAGCACATGATCTCTAATAAAATTATGCTTAATTTCAATGTGCTTTGTTCTAGAACGCTAAACAAGATTATTGGTTAGATTGATAGAACTAATATTTTCATATAGGATAGGCACACAATTAAAATTTAAACCAAAGTCAAACAAAGTGTTTTTCATCCATAAAATTTGTGCGGACCAACTTCTTAAAGCAATATATTCTACCTCAATTGTTCAGAGAGAGATACAGGCTTGCTTCCTACTATACCAAGAGACAAGAGAGTGTCCAAGAAACTGACAATGTCCACTAGTGCTTTTTCTCTCAACTTTGCACTCGACATAGTCGGCATCTTTGTATCCTATAAAATTAAATGAATTAGTTTTTGAATACAATAAGCCATAATCATGTGTTTTAATTAAGTATCCAAGAATACGTTTTACAACACATAGATGAGATTCCATTGGACATGATTGAAATTTACCACAAAGGCATACTGAGAACATAATTTCGGTCAGTTAACAGTAAGATAAAGGAGACTTCTTATCATACCTCTTAATTTTGATTCATCCATTTTTTTTTACCTTTTTTCATCTTTATAAAGCTTTAATGATTTGCTCATAGGTGTACTTATTTTTTTTGCTTCATTTATTCCAAACCTTTTGAGTAGTTCCTTGGTATACTTGGGTTGATTTAAGAAGATCCCATCTTTGGTTTGCTTGATTTGTAGTCCGAGGAAGAAATTAAGTTCTCCTATTATGCTCATCTCAAACTCTTGCCACGTTGTCTTTGCAAATTTCTTTAATAAGGAGTCATTAGTAGCCCCAAAAATAGTATCGTCAATATATATTTGCACAATTAAGATATTATCAGAATTTTCAGATTTGATAAATAATGTGGTATCAATTAAGCTTCTTGAAAAACCTTTCGAAAAAAGAAAGCCAGTAAGCCTTTCATACCTTGCTCGTGGAGATTGTTTTAAATCATAAATGGCTTTGGAGAGTTTAAAGACATGGTTTGAAAAATATTCATGAATAAAAGCAGGAGGTTGCTACACATATTCTTCTTCAATAAAACCATTTAAGAAGGAACTTTCGACATCCATTTGGTAAAACATAAAACCTTTAAATGATGCAGAAGCATGTAGCATTCTTATTGACTCTGACCGAACAACAGGAGTAAAAGTTTCATTATAATCGATGCCTTCTACTTAATTGAATCCTTAGGCAACTAGTTTAGCTTTATTTCTAATAACAACACCATATTCATCATGTTTGTTTCTAAAAACCCACTTAGTACCAATCATGGTATGTTCAAGTAGTCTAGGAAAAAGCTTCCAAACTTGATTTCTTTCAAATTGATTTAACTCTTCTTGCATGGCCATAATCCAAAATTCATCATGCAGAGCTATATCAATGCAACTATGTTCAATGCTAGAAAGTAAGGCAAAATTATCAACAAAATGCCGTCTAGTTTTAACTCCGCAACTAGGATTGCCAATGATTTGTTCTTTTGAATGGACAGTTTTGTACTTCAAATCTTTTAGCAAGTCTTGATTTGAGAGTTCTTCAGTCTATTTTTTTTTTTCAGCTTGTTGTTCCTCTAATTCCTCTTTTTTGGCATGAATGTCGAGAGGTTGAGCTTGTGTTGCTCACGGCCTTTTCCTTTTGTGATTCCTACATCATCATCATCATTATTTCTAGAAGAATATATTTGATTCATCAAACACGACATATACAGATTCTTCCTCACATAGAGTTATTTTATTGTGAACTCTATATACTTTTTTGTTGGAAGAATAACCAAGAAATATAGCCTTATCAAATTTCCTATCAAATTTTCCAAGATAGTCTCGAGTATTAAGGACAAAACATTTGCATCCAAAAACATTAAAGTGAGAAATGGATGGAACTTTGTCAAATATGAGTTCAAATGGAGTTTTTATGGGAAAAGATCTTAGCATAACATGATTGACAATTTAGCAAGTTGTATTCACAGCTTCAATCTAAAAGTATTTTGGAATGGAGTTTTCACAAAACATTAATCTTGCCATTTCTTACAAAGTTCTATTTTTACTCTGAACCACACCATTTTCTCTGAAAAATAGTATGCAAAACTATTTTCATTAGAGAATTTTGTAAGGTCATGATTGCAAAATTCTCTACCATTGTCACTTCTAATTGAAATCAATTTGCAACTAAGAAAATTTTGAACACGGTTGAGTAGTTTTGAAAATTCAGAGAACGCTTCATCTTTCTGTGCGAGAAATAAAGTCCAAGTAAATATTGAGAAATCATCCACAATTACATAGGCATACTTCTAATCACCAAGACTAGTGATCCTCATAGGTCTAAACAAATCTATGTATATAAGTTTAAGAGGTTTTGATGTTGAAATCATTTTCTTGGGTTTAAAAGCAGTTTTGGTTTCTTTTCCAAATTGGCAAGCATCACACACTCGGATTTTATAAACTTTCAGTTTTAGTAGGCCTCTAACAAGCTTATTTAAAGATAATTTGTTTAGCAAATCGAAAGATACATGACCTAACCTTCTATGCCGAAGGTAGATATCATCATCATTCACAACAAGACATCTAATATCATGAGTAACAAGATCATTAAGAAAAAATACATATACATTTCTAACACGGTTAGCCAAAAAAAAGTAGTCTTCTTGCTAGAACTATCCATGATAATGCAAGAATCTTTTTTACAAATAACTTTGCAGCCATTATCACATAGTTGGCTGATACTAAGTAGGTTGTACTTTAATCCATCAATTAATAGCACTTGTTTGATGATGATAGAGGATCCATTACCAATATTGCCATCCTAAGAATATTTCCCTTTTTTTTTTTTTTTGTCTTCAAAAGTGACAAATCCATCATTTGTGACTTGAATGTCTTCTAGTAATCCGGCATTTCTAGTCATGTGCCTAGAGTATCCACTATCCAAAAACTATTTTGTGGAGCAAGATTATCCAATGAATGTTCCTATACATCAGATGGAAAAGTGATTTTTGGTACCTATACCTTCTTGGGTCCACAGGTGTTAGTAATATTTCCTTTTACCTTCCAAACACTTTTTGTATCAGATTCCACTTTTTTCTTAATATGACACTTAGATGCTTTGTGTCCAGATTTTTCACAATATGTGCAACAACTGTGTGTCATATATGACGAAGCAACTTTTACAAAGTATGATCTATAATTTTTAGCATTGATTTCATGCCTGCAGCTTAAAGCATTTTGGTTTTCAATTATGTGTTGTGCACCAAGCAATTTTTCCCAATTATTTTTTTGTCATTTGTGAATTTTTCAATGCATGTGGTGAGGTCATCAACTCTATTTTTCATATCATCAAAGTTACTGACCATAATTTTCAGAGAATGAACTTTGTCATATAAGAATTTATTTTCCAGAGACATATAATGCAAGGAAGTTAGGATAACGTCCTTTTCAACATTTGAGCACATAAATGAATCAAGCGAAACATTGTTCTCATTTAACAGCTTTGCATTCTCATATAACAAGAAATAATTTTTCATTTCATTTCCTTGTTTCTTCTAGATAGCTTTTTAAGTTCATGAAACACGTCAAGGAGCAACTCATTTGGATCATCAGGTTTCTCACAATCAGAATCATGCAATTCGAATTCAAATTTGGAGATCAGGTTTCTCACAATCAGAATCATGCAATTCGAATTCAAATTTGGAGAAGTCAGAAATACCTTATCCTCCATGGCCAAAAGTCAATGTTTCCTTTTTCATTTTCAGAATCACAGCTTTCTTCGTTCTTGAATTCATCTTGATCCCAAGTCCCAAGAAACCATTTTCCTTTCTTCATCTTTGTGTCCTTCTTATTCTTTTTGAATTGCCTAGCTTTCTTTTCTTTTGCTACTAGATAATCAGCGATGAAGTGTTCGTGCTTTTGCATTCAAAATATTGAGGCTTAAAGAAAGATGTTTGTCCCTTATTTTTAATAAAATTCTTACCCCTTTTGAAATTATCTTTTCTGAAAATTTTTTAAATTTTTCTGGCAACCATTGCTGACTTTTCCGTATCTAAATTAGCACCATCATCACTATCAGTTTAATCACTATTGGCTTCTTCATTAACTACTTCTAAGGCAATTCCTTGCTTGCCTTTGTTGTCATCATCATTATGTTCTTGAAACCTTATGAGTTTCATTTCATGGGTTAAGAAAGAGCTGATTAGCTCTTCAGTAAGTAAGCTATTTACGTTTTTAGATTCCTCCACAACCAAAGTTTTTGGTTGCCACTTTTTGGCAAAACATCAAGCAATTTTCTATTTGCTCACCAAGGGAATAAATTTTCCCATATACTTTTAGTCCATTCATGATATTTGTGAATCTAATAAACATATCAGTTATGTTCTCACTTAGCTTCATAGTGAATAGTTCATAGTCTCGGACAAAAATTCCCAGCTTTGATTCTTTTACTTTATTAGTCCCCTCATGGGTGAGCACAAGTAATCTCCATATGTAATGAACAGAATTACAACAACTCACTCGATTGTATTCATTCGCATCAAGAGCATAACATAGAATGTTCATTGCCTGATAGTTTAAGGTCATTTTATCATTGCCATCACTGATGTATTCTTCACTTCTTTTAGGCACTATTTCTCCTTCAACCAATTTGGTTGGGATGAACGGTCCCTTTTCAATTAGATTCCACGGCTCAAAATTTATTGAGCATACATATATCTTCATTTTATTTTTTCAGAATGTGTAGTTGCTTCCATTGAACAGAAGATGTCTATTTGTTGAAGACCTTTTAATAAAAAGCAGGGCAGATATGTTTGCCATATGGATTTTTTCTACAAGGCTGTTAAATCGAAGATAGTGTAGACCAATGCTCTAATGCCAATTGATAAATCTTAGAAGGGGGTGAATAAGGTTTATGGCAAGCAAATGCAAACTAAAAATTTGATGTCTTTTGAGAGGGTTGAACTAAATGCCAAGTTTGCTGTGTAGCTTTAAGAGAACTATCAAGGATTTTTTAAATCAGCACTGAATGATGAGAAGATAGGATGTGTTAAAGATGGGTAGTTGAGCTAACAAGGTTAGACTTACTATGGAATGCAGAAGTCTTAACTGGAGCACTAATTTTAGAGAAAAAAGATAAGGCATTTAAGATTTAATGACCAACAAAAAAGCAGTGAAAATGTTATGAAAAAATGAACATGAATAGACAAAAGGATTTATAGTGGTTCAATCCTTAAATGATCTACATCCACTATCTTAAATTTATACTTAAGTATTTCAACAAAACTCAGCAAAACCTTTTTCCAAATCAATAGTGGTATGCACTACCAATCTCACATAAGAGGATCACCATACTTGATTTTACAGCCAGCCTTTTTAAAAACAACAGTAAAGGCTCACCCTAACTGAGTTTTACCTCCTTAACCTTGATACAAATTTGATTGAAGAAAAAGTACAAAAATAGCTCACAGATTGAGCAAAATACGAACAACTAAGCACCAATATCTTTTACCTTTGGAACAATTTTATTTCACTTTGAAGCACAAATGAAAAGGGCAATTTTGTATTCTAAAGTGTAAGTGTGTTTCTGAGAGAGATATGACAACTAGTAAGAGCTAAACCTAAAGTCCTAACGGCTAGTAACGGCTAGTTACTTATGTCAGGATTTCTAGGGTTTTGGATTCACAGAGTGGAAGGACGTGCATCTAAAAGGTGAGTCCAAAATAACACTTTAAGCAAATAGATACATTTAAAAAAAAAAAAAAACTTTAGATCATTAGATGGTGTTTTGAATTCAGAGATCCATCCAAAACTACTTCAACCAAAATATCCTTTTCTTTTGAAATTATTTTTAAGTGCTTCAAGGTTAAAGAAATTGAACATAAGTTAAAGAGATGTTGGAATTTACAATTAATACGTTGACAACAATCCCTAGTTTATGATTCTTCTTAAGGGATTTTTAGTATGCAATCTTTTAATTTTATCTTATAGTTAATCACCCATTGTTGGATTCATTGCTTAAGAGTTGCTTAGCAGCCTTATTAGAACTGAGGTTAAAGATGTCCTATCACATATAGATTAACAAGTTAATCCATATCAATATTTGTCATAAATTAAAACACAGAAGATGTCTTAATAGTTGTTACCAACTTAAATCCTCTCGATGTTTGGGTTCTCTTGAGTTAATAAGTCAAAGAAGTTCATTTCTTGAAGTATGGAAAAAATTTCATGCTTGCTAGAATTCCGAAAAATATGTGTTAGTTGTATGTTTTGGTTCTAAATAAATTAGCAATGTAATTTACTATTGGAAGGGATTTTGATATTGGTTATTTGACATATTTGGGATGTTATTCATGTTAATAATCAAGCATTAAAACCCTAGGATTGATCCTATTAAATTTTCAAAAAATAGAGGAAGCAAAAACAGGCTTTATCAGTTTTACTATATGTTTAGTTTGAGGCTTCTAATTCCGTATGAAACATTGTGAATCTTAAGAAGGTCAAAACATAGGAAACTTAGATTTATATGTGTAGTTCTTAATTGGAAAATTTTACAATTTTTTTATTTGTAGATTAAAAGTTTCGAATTTTTCTTTAATGCTGGTCTATTATTGGCAAATTGCTACAATAACAAAAAGAATTTTCTGAGCATGATTGAATTCTGATTTCTGTGAATGGCCACCTGTATTCTATTTTTTATATATTAAGGTATATTTCTAAAATTTGAGGTCAATTTGGAATATTTTTGTAGGTATTACGTTGTTAGGAAAGATGGAGTAAGTTTACGAAAATTATGAACAACTTAGGAATCTTAAGGAAATTTTCTAATATTAATTTATATACTTCATTTATGTGCAAAGTTAATGTGTACAATCATTTAAAGATGTACTAAAGGTTTATATACTGATTCATTTGAAGTCTTTGCTTGATGTATATTAGTAGGCTTTGGCAAGAACTTGAAATGCTATAAGTATGTAATAAATGTGTTCTATGTTTTCCTAAGGTATTTAGGATTAGGTTGTGATGTTTTATTTTTATGAATTTTTCCTGGACATGGAAGGTTGCTATGGGCAAGGACCTATTCTTTATGGTTCAGAAACTTATTTGATAGACCAAGGTAAGTCCCATTACATATGCATTCATGAAAAATATTTATTCAAGGGGTGAATTCCTATATATTCATGAAGAATTGTGTAAATTATTTCTTTTGGAAACTTTCTATAAAAAGGAGCCTTCTATTTTTAGAAACTTTCTATGCTCGGAGTTTTCTAAATCCATTATTACATCCTTACAGCTGAATTATCTCTTACATTGAGCAACCAAACCTATGTTTACATACTCTTGCATACAAAGCTGCGAAAATCAGAGCATGATTCTTGTTTTTGCAAATGACTCCTCTTATTGAGCATGTTATGCAAAATGTGATAATGTAAAATGTGCTAGCTTTGAAAGTTGCTATGAGAGCATTATGAAAGTGAAATTGTGGAAATGTCGAGTACTTAATGAGGGCAAGACCTCAATAATAGTTTCAATCGGATTGAAACGGTCTCCCGATTGGTGGCCACCTCCGGTGTATTGACTCCTTTTGATTGGGGTGAGAGCTAATCCTCAACAAGCAACGGGGTTCAATAAGGAACAAATGGCCAAATGTGGGACAACAAGATGGGATTAAGTGAGGGTGAAAGTAACGCAGGACAAGAATAAACACAAAAGCATGCATAATATCAAAACAGAGGCAGCGTAAACTTCAAGAATTATAATACCTCTGCGTTTGAAAAACCTTACTGGCACCGAAGAAGATGTTTGGACCACTTTTAGATAAATTCTTGAAGCCACTGATTCTCCTAAAGACACCTTCAGTTGCACACTTGCAAGCCGTTTGCTTCTTCTTTTTCACGCGAAGCTTTTGAGCTTTCAGAATATGGCCACTGCCTTAACCACCGCTGGTGAAAGCAACTTTGATTGAAGAATGGCCTTGGTTCATTTAATTTAATCCAAGAGAGAGACCGAGAGAATGAAAAAAAAAAAAAAAAAATCTTTTTGTTATCCTAGCCAACCAAACAAGGCAGGATCCATACCTTTTTGTTTTTTTTTTATTTTTTTTATCCTTGGTCTTATCTATTGGGACAGATAAAATTATTTACTTCTGGGGTTGAACACCTAAAAATAATAAGCCTCAATTATTTATTTTCGGGCTTTCACAAAATAACCCAATAAATAATTAACAAGCCCAAATAGAGCAATAGTAAATATCAAGCCTTTTATCTAGTTTATACCTAGGTTAATTTTCTAATTTTTTAGTCTAGGCCTTGGGCCTTGAATAATTAATTAACCAATTAAACTACATAAAATATATATTATCTTTAAAACCTTTTATTTTATTCTACTTCAATAATAAATCAAACTACTTAAATAAAGTAAAACCTATAATTATCAAAACCAATTCATTAACCTAAATCTGTCAGGACTTAAGGGCTATTTCAGGAACTGAAAGACGTATCGCCTTGGCTACTAAAATGACAAAAATACCCATTGTGAAACCCCAGTCGAGACCAACCTTAGAGTAAGGGGGTTGGGATGCATATCATGCTTTATTTCTTGATTACATATGTTTAAATATGATTTCTATATGCTTTGAATTTGATTTTTATTATCTTGAAGTCTTGTTGGTGAGTGATGTGTGAGAGGGGCAAAATGGTAATTTTTGCCCGAGGTGAAAATAAGGAGATATCTTGTGGATTGAATAGGAAATAATTTTTCTAGTAGAAATAGCAACAAGAGTTATTGTGGTTTAGTGATTAGAGCCTTGGAATTAATTCTTGAGGTCTAAGGTTCAAAGTCCATCATGAAGCTTTAGCTTGAGTAAATTTTATTTTGCTTGGAAAGGGATGGTTTCGGCCATGAGGGCCTAGATCAATGTGGTGATGATGTCCTAGGAGAGAGACATGTTAGGAGAATGCTCACTTCACTCTTTTGTTCTTCGCGAAATGCCAAAAGGGATTTCATTCTCCCTTGATCTTTAGCTTTTCTTAAATTCCAACTCCTTAGCTTGAGCAAGGTGTTCTATGCTTTTCCTTTCCAGAAAATTCAGTAGAGGACTAAGGTCTTTTAGGATCAAAATGTCCTAGTAAAAGGCTTCTCATGGTTTGGAAACTATCAATGATTTGTGGGAAAATTCAAGAGGAAAATCACTCTTGAAAGCTTGCTGAAATTTTTCCTCAAACTTAGTTCATTTATCTTCATGAAATGAGCTGAAATTTTCCAGCTTGTTTTACCTTCAAAAGGTCCAAAATTCTAGCTCACATTCCCTCCCAAATGCGGCCAGAAAAATGGTCTTTAGGATCAGTTGGGAACCTGAAAGTTCTTGACCAAATTCGGACTGTTCAAACTGGAGCAAAGCAGGAAAAATTCCTGTACGAAAATCCGCCTTGTGAGCTCCAAATCAAGCTATTTTCTCCCAGATTTTGTGCAGCACCATAGCCATGTTTTTCCTCCATAAATAAGGCTAGATACCAGCCTTGAATACCCCTGAAATCCCCTTCAAACCTTGCTGCAAACCTGCTGGAAATGGCAGACGAAAATTCTGCCAGGAAATTTCTATTCAGCGAAATTCCTGAGCAGAATTTTTGTCCAGCTTGTTTCCTATTTTGTTTCAACCGAAAACTGCAACCTACTTCTGTCAAAACCTCTCTTAAACCTCCATTAATAGAGCTCCATTGTTCCCTGAAGTTTCTGCACGAAATTCCCTCCATGGCTGACCGAAAATCTCTCAACCAAATCCCTGCAATTTAGCTTGAGTACTTTCCAAAAATTTCAGCCATCTTGCTTAACAACTTTCCATAAAATTTTGCTCAATTGATCAGCCATCTTCTCCACCATTGTGAACCTTAATTTCGGCCACCACAAGTCCCCTCTAACCAGCTTCAATTCCACAAAAATCTGCACAATCCAGTCGGCCATAGGAGAACTCAAAGCTGTCCAGAAAAATCAAGATATTCTTAGAATATCTAGTTTCCAAATTCTCTTCCAAAAAATATTCTTCAAGGATTGTAACAACTAGCCTTTCCTTTCCCTTCCAAATCAGAGAAATCACTCCCTAAACCCTACAGAATTTTGGCAGTCCAAACCCTTAGAAAATCGGCAGCTCTTCTTCTCTCTCTCTCGATTTTCTTCAAGTAACAAGAACACACACACTACACCAAGAACACCTACTTATTCTCTACACCTAATACCCCTCCAAACCACCTCAAACCCTCACGAAAATCTCCAGATTTAGTCTACTTATTGCTGTGAATCCATCAACACCAATATTAACATCAAACTCCTCCAAACATCTGGCTACTTCGGATCAAAGCAAAAATTTCTGGACAAGAACATCTTCAAGGTAAACTCACTCCATCAACATCATCCTCTTCAAACTTAATCTCTAATGGAAACCTATATGAATAAGCATGCTAATGATCTCTTCTTCTTTCTCTCTCTCTCTCTCTCATGGACCGAAAATTCCTCCCTTGGCCGAATGGTCTCTTTTCCCATGACCATGCTTTCGCCACCCTTTATGAACAAGATTAGCCTTCTAGGAGTTGAGATCTTCTCTAAACTCCTTCAAGTCATTCATCAATCAAGTAAGTACCTTCAATCCTCTTTTTAAAATTTAGAATCATGTCTCTAGGTTGATGAATGGCGATGGGGTTGTGTATGTGATGTTGTTGATTGAAGCATGAGTATATGTATGATTGAGATGGAGATGGGATTTATGCATGGAAGGATTATATTGGTGGATTTGATGAGGAGTTGAGATTTGATGCTTGTCGTAGGTAGTATTTGTGATGAAGCATGCTAGAGATTATGTCACCATAGGTGAATAGGATTTATATGCATGATTAGATTTTGAAGCCGTGATCATGTTTATGCTAGTAGAGGTTAAATCATGTGATAATAAATTTAGATCTATGCCTATGTGCAAGACTTGGATGATTTGATGAATTGAATGATTGAGTATGTTATTGATTCTGACCATGGAATCTTGATTATGATCTAGTTGTCCCTAAGCAAATTTTATTTCATGAGTAAAATATTTACTAATAATTTTTGCTCGGGAATTTCGAAAAACCCTAAGAAGGGTAGATTTGGAATTATAATATATGTAAAGGATATTTTTGTCAAATAAATAATAACTTTTCTAGAAAATAAAATAAATAAATATTATTTAAAATAAAGAAATTAATTAAAGCCTTTATGGAAAAGATTCATGCTTAACAAAATAAATACTAGATCAAAACCCTTAAGGATTTACTTATTATTTTCCAAGAAAGACTTAAATTTAATCTTAACTAGTTTTAGCTATCAATTATTTTATAACAACTAAGCTACCATTAAATCACTATTTTACCTAGTACCATCTATGGCTCTTGATCAAATAAACTCTAAATTTTCCTTAACAAGATTTATACTTTCAACTTATTAGAATTTCTTTCCTAATCCATTAATTATTTTAAATAACAAATTAAACTGAGCTTATAAACCTATTCAATTATTGTTTTGCCTTAAAGCTTGGGATGCTAGGATCATGGTAGTAGTGAATTGAGTTGATTTGAAATTGAGGAAGTGGATTGTGGCTTGAATCTGATTAAGATTTGTATTTGTCCATGTGGGGTTAGGTCATCTGTCCGAGACCTTGTTATTGTGAGCAAGAATCAGGTAAGCTCCTGCATAAAACCTGTCGATGTGAAATGTTTTCTTATGGCAAGCTAAATATGGAGTGTATGGACACTCGTTTATTTGAAGGCAATTGAGGGTTGAATTTATCTTTATTTCCAACGCTGGAATTATTTCAAAGTTAATGAGCATATTTTTCCAAACTCGAAACTCTTTCTAAAACTAATTTCTCGCAAAGCTTTGGAAACCCTCACATTGTTATTTCATGAAGCACAATGCTTTGTTCATTTTATCCCAAGTGGGAAATGTCGTTGAGTACTCAATAATGGTGGACTACTAGGACTAGTCTTTGAAGGGTTAGGGTGAGTCTCTCAGTAGGTCGCCACCTCTGAGGGGTGAGTCCTTCCTGGATAAGATGCCAGTTCCAGTGAGTCGTGCTTGTTCGAGCTAGCAGTTTATTTTGTTTTAGTCAAGTGACTGTGTTTTTGCTGGAATGGACACCCGGTGGTTGTTTGGGTATAGAGAATGAGGAGTATCTTGCCCAGTAGGTCGATCACCTACTTTTGTCAGTCTGCACAACGTGTTAGGCATTCTGACCGGTTATGGGGCCCAAAGTGTGGTTACCCATATCCCTTTCTTTCCAGTGGTTGATTTCATTACTTATGTATGGCTAGAAGAGCCAAAATGCCACTCTTGCTTTTGACTGATGTTTATTACTTGCCAATGTTTCTCTTATAAAGATTTCACACTTTGCATCCACAAACTGTTTCTGCTAAATACCCAAAGCACACACGGACTTACTGAGATTTCTGTCTCACCATATTTTATCATGATTTCAGGTTGATCCTGTTGTGGGGGAGTAGCTACCTTGGACGAGAATGTGTTTTTTTTTTATTTTATTTTATGTACTGCTTTGGGAGACGAGTATGGATGATTTTAATTATGGGTTTTGTTTTGAAATTTCATGGATGTACTTTTGAAGTATTTTTGGGTTGTAATAAATTCTTTTAGCTTGAGTATTATTTATTCCAACAATTTTTATTTGTGACCTAGTTATAAAGACCCATTGTCCTTTAGACGGGGCGACATCCCCGGCCCTGGCGGGCCTATGTTTTCCAGGGTGTTACAAGTGGTATCAGAGCCTAGGTTATAGACAAATATTGATGATATTTGATTTATTTATTCAAGTTTAAATTGTATCTAACCTATTTTATTGATGCTGTAGGATGGTTAGACTGCTTAGGACAGCAAGGAAAGGGGTAGCAGTGGCACCCACCTTACTATCTAGATCAGGAGGACCTTCCAGTTCCCCAGCCTGCCCCTCAGCCAGTTTTACCTATAGAGGATGACAATGATGTCGAGGATACCCCTATAGAGGATAATAGTGATGATGAGCTTGACTTGATGGAGGATAGCAATGAGGATGAGGTCCAGATCCTTGAACCACCTCCAATCCCGGTGATAGATATAAGCTCTGACAGTGAGGATGATGTTATGATAGTGGAGCCTGAACTCCACCCTCCTAATCCCGATGTGGATTTAGCAGCAGCTAGTGATGACCTGGGGGAGATAGACTATGAGTCTCCACCCAGACCTTCCTTTATTCCTTCCTTCAGCCGTGTTGAGGTCGAGAAGAGTTCTAGGCACCCCGGGAACGAGCCAAATGAGGGATTTGCCAGTGGGGTTGGGATAGATTTTTCTAGGAATTCTGGGGGTTGGTTGTATGAGGCTGATCTTGAAGATTCTGATGAGGACTAGAAAGGCTAAGTGCTGATATGATTGGGATGATTTATTTACTTCTTTCTATGAACCTCTATGTTAAAGATTTCATTTTTGTTTACTACTTTCATTTCAAATTTATGCAAACAAGAGTACCTAGAGTACTATAAGGTTTGAGAAAATTTTTATGCAATTCTTTATACAAAAACTTGCATCTGATTTTCTTTTACTTAAACCTGAATGTGAATGCATGCTCAAAATGTTTTAAACTTGAATGCATGCATTCATTATCTGGGTATGGTTGAGAATGGCACCCAAGCGCCGTGTAGCCACGTCAGGCAGGGAAATTCCAGAGGCAAAACCTGTTGAAGTGACAATGGGGCAAGCTTTTCGCCGAGTTTAGCAAGTGTGAATTCTGGTTGGACAGTGTTTCATTCCTTGGCCATGTGGTGACCAAGGAGGGAATTAAGGTAGATCCGGCCAAGGTGGAAGCAGTATCAAACTGGAAGTAGCCGGAGAATATTACCGAGATCCGGAGTTTCTTGGGTTTAGTGGGATACTACCGAAGGTTTATCAAGGGATTCTCGACACTTGCATCGCCAAAGACCCGTTTGTTGAGAAAGGATGTTCCGTTTGTGTGGAACGAGAAATGCGAGAAAAGCTTCCAAGAACTAAAGAAGAGACTGATGACAGCACCAGTATTGAGTCTACCAGAGGAAAGCAAATCTTACGCACTGTACACCGACGCATCGAAAGAAGGACTAGGAGCGGTGTTGATACAAGACCGGAAAGTGATTGCCTATGCATCACGGAAGTTGCGACAGCATGAAGTGAACTACCCTACTCACGACTTGGAGCTGGCAGCTATAGTGTTCGCCCTAAAGAAATGGCGACACTACTTGTATGGAGCCGAGTACAAGGTGTTCACCGACCATAAGAGCCTGAAGTATATCTTCACTCAGAAGGATTTGAACTTGAGGCAACGAAGCTGGATGGAATTCTTGGAAGAATACCGTTGCCCGATCAACTACCATCCCGGGAAGGCTAACGTTGTGGCAGATGCCCTAAGCAGAAAAGTTGGGATGGCTAGGCTAAAGGTGCAATAAATGCAAGTAGTCCAGGACGTATTGGACAGAAAGACGGAAGTGTGAGACAAAGTGATTGCTATCAGCAACTTGAAGTTGGTGCCGGACTTGAAGCAAGAAATAGTGGAAGCTCAGCGAAGCAACGCCGAGTTTCAAATTTTTAAGGATAAGGAGCTTAAGCGACCGACTAGCGAATTCCGTCAGGACGAGGCAGGAGTTTTCCATTTCAGAGATCGATTGTGTGTACCCGGGCAGCAACAACTAAGGGTCAGAATTTTGGAAGAGGCACACAAGAGCAAGTACGCAATTCATCCGGGAGAGGTCAAGATGTATCAAGCTTTGAAGAGAGCATACAGGTGGCCCGGAATGAAGCGAGATGTGGTCAAGTACCTATCGACCTGTCTCACCTGCCAGAAAGTTAAAGCGGAGCATAAGAAGTCAGCGGGACTATTGCAGCTATTGCCAGTGCCGGAATGGAAGTGGGAGGAGGTGACTATGGATTTCGTCACCGGACTCCCTATATCAAAGACTCAGAAGGACGCCATATGGGAAGTAGTGGATCGACTGACCAAGTCAGCCCACTTTATCTCGGTAAACGTAAGGGACTCCATGGAGAAGCTGGCTCAGACATATGTTCGAGAAATAGTCCGACTCCATGGAGTACCTTCGAGCATAGTGTCAGACCGAGACCCGAGGTTTACTTCTCGTTTTTGGGGAAAGTTCCAGGAAGCAATGGGATCGAATTTGAAGTTCAGTACGACGGTGCATCCACAGACTGATGGGCAGTCAGAAAGGGTAATCCAAATATTAGAAGATATGTTGAGGGCCTGTGTTCTGGATTTTGGGGACAAGTGGATAGAATGCGTACCTTACGCGGAATTATCCTATAACAACAGCTATCAAGCCTCGATCGGGATGGCACCATACTAGGCTTTGTATGGGCGCAAGTGTCAAGTGCCGTTGTATTCGAGTTGGACGGAAGATGGACACGTGAGCAAAATCGGAGAGGTTTATGTGCAAGAGATGTTGGATAAGGTGAAGCTAATCCGAGAAAGGTTAAAGGTGGCTCAGAGCCGGCAAAAGAGTTATGCGGACAACCAGAGGAGGGAATTGGAATTTCAAGTCGAGGACCGTGTGTTTCTGAAGCTATCACCCAACCGGGGGATTGAGAAGCATCCGAAGGGTGGAAAATTGAATCCGAGATATTTGGGGCCATTTTTTATTAAGGAAAGAATCGGACCAGTAGCGTACCGGTTGGACCTACCGGATGGGTTGACGGGTATCCATGACGTGTTTCATGTGTTACAGTTGAAGAAGTATAATGCGGATCCCGGTCACGTGTTGAATGAGGAACCGTTAGTGTTGCAGCCAGACTTGAGCTACGTGGAAAAGCCTGTTCGGATATTGGACCGCTGTGTCAAAACCCTCCGGAATAAGCAGATACCAATGGTTAAGATTCAGTGGGAGCACCATGGCACGCAAGATGCAACATGGGAATCGGGGGAATCGGTTAAGCGGAAGTATCCCTAGCTGAAATAGAGGTATGCTTGAATTTCGGGACGTAATTCTTCTAAGGAGGGAAGGATGTGAAACCCCAGTCGAGACCAACCTTAGAGTAAGGGGGTTGGGATGTATATCATGCTTTATTTCATGATTAAATATGTTTTCATATGATTTCTATGTGCTTTGAATTTGATTTTTATTATCTTGAAGTCTTGTTGGTGAGTGATGTGTGAGAGGGGCAAAATGGTAATTTTTACCCGAGGTGAAAATAAGGAGATAGCTTGTGGATTGAATAGGAAATAATTTTTCTAGTAGAAATTGCAACAAGAGTTGTTGTGGTTTAGTGGTTAGAGCCTTGGAATTAATTCTTGAGGTCTAAGGTTCAAAGTCCATCATAGAAGCTTTAGCTTGAGTAAATTTTATTTTGCTTGGAAAAGGATGGTTTCGGCCATGAGGGCCTAGATCAATGTGGTGATGATGTCCTAGGAGAGAGACATGTTAGGAGAATGCTCACTTCACTCTTTTGTTCTTCGCGAAATGCCAAAAGGGATTTCATTCTCCCTTGATCTTTAGCTTTTCTTAAATTCCAACTCCTTAGCTTGAGCAAGGTGTTCTATGCTTTTCCTTTCCAGAAAATTCAGTAGAGGACTAAGGTCTTTTAGGATCAAAATGTCCTAGTAAAAGGCTTCTCATGGTTTGGAAACTGTCAATGATTTGTGGGAAAATTCAAGAGGAAAATCACTCTTGAAAGCTTGATGAAATTTTTCCTCAAACGTAGTTCATTTATCTTCATGAAATGAGCTGAAATTTTCCAGCTTGTTCTACCTTCAAAAGGTCCAAAATTCTAGCTCACATTCCCTCCCAAATGCTGCCAGAAAAATGGTCTTTAGGATCAGTTGGAAACCTGAAAGTTCTTGACCAAATTCGGACTGCTCAAACTGGAGCAAAGCAGGAAAAATTCCTGTACGAAAATCAGCCTTTGGAGCTCCAAATCATGCTGTTTTCTCCCAGATTTTGTGCAGCACCATAGCCATGTTTTTCCTCCATAAAGAAGGCTGGAAACCAGCCTTGAATACCCCTGAAATCCCCTTCAAACCTCGCTGCAAACCTGCTAGAAATGGCAGATGAAAATTCTGCCAGGAAATTTCTGTTCAGCGAAATTCCTGAGCAAAATTTTTGTCCAGCTTGTTTCCTATTTTGTTTCAACCGAAAAACCTAACCTACTTCTGTCAAAACCTCACTTAAACCTCCATTAACAGAGCTCCATTGTTCCCTGAAGTTTCTACACGAAATTCCCTCCATGGCTGACCGAAAATCTCTCAACCAAATCCCTACAATTTAGCTTGATTACTCTCCAAAAATTTCAGCCATCTTGCTTAACAACTTTCCATAAAATTTTGCTCAATTGATCAGCCATCTTCTCCACCATTGTGCACATTAATTTCGGCCACCACAAGTCCCCTCTAACCAGTATCAATTCCACAGAAATCTGCACAATCCAGTCGGCCATCGGAGAACTCAAAGCTGTCCAGAAAAATCAAGATATTCGTAGAATATCTAGTTTCCAAATTCTCTTCGTAAAAATATTCTTCAAGGATTGTAACAACTAGCCTTTCCTTTCCCTTCCAAATAAGAGAAATCACTCCCTAAAGCCTACAGAATTTCGGCAGTCCAAACCCTTAGAAAATCGGCAGCTCTTCTTCTCTCTCTCTCGATTTTCTTCAAGCAACAAGAACACACACACACACTACACCAAGAACACCTACTTATTCTCTACACCTAATACCCCTCCAAACCACCTCAAACCCTCACGAAAATCTGCAAATTTAGTCTACTTATTGCTGTGAATCCATCAACACCAATATTAACATCAAACTCCTCCAAACATCTTGCTACTTCAGATCAAAGCAAAAATTTCTGGACAAGAACATCTTCAAGGTAAACTCACTCCATCAACATCATCCTCTTCAAACTTAATCTCTAATGGAAACCTATATGAATAATTATGCTAATGATCTCTTCTTCTTTCTCTCTCTCTCTCTCTCTCTCTCTCTCTCCTCTCTCATGGACCGAAAATTCCTCCCTTGACCGAATGGTCTCTTTTCCCATGACCATACTTTCGCCATCCTTCTTGAACAAGATTAGCCATCTAGGAGTTGAGATCTTCTCTAAACTCCTTCAATTCATTCATCAATCAAGTAAGTACCTTCAATCCTCTTTTTAAAGTTTAGAATCATGTCTCTAGGTTGATGAATGGCGATGGGGTTGTGTATGTGATGTTGTTGATTGAAGCATGAGTATATGTATGATTGAGATGGAGATGGGATTTATGCATGGAAGGATTATATTGGTGGATATGATGATGAGTTGAGATTTGATGCATGGCGTAGGTAGTATTTGTGATGAAGCATGCTAGAGATTATGTCACCATAGGTGAATAGGATTTATATGCATGATTAGATTTTGAAGCCGTGATCATGTTTATGCTAGTAGAGGTTAAATCATGTAATAATAAATTTAGATCCATGCCTATGTGCAAGACTTGGATGATTTGATGAATTGAAGGATTGAGTATGTTATTGATTATGACCATGGAATCTTGATTATGATCTAGTTGTCCCTAAGCAAATTTTATTTCATGAGTAAAATATTTACTAATAATTTTTGCTCGGGAATTTTGAAAAAACCTAAGAAGGGTAGATTTGGAATTATAATATATGTAAAGGATATTTTTGTCAACTAAATAATAACTTTTCTAGAAAATAAAATAAATAAATAAATATTATTTAAAATAAAGAAATTAATTAAAGCCTTTATGGAAAAGATTCATGCTTAACAAAATAAATACTAGATCAAAACCCTTAAGGATTTACTTATTATTTTCCAAGAAAGACTTAAATTTAATCTTAACTAGTTTTAGCTATCAATTATTTTCTAACAACTAAGCTACCATTAAATCACTATTTTACCTAGTACCATCTATGGCTCTTGATCAAATAAACTCTAAATTTTCCTTAACAAGATTTATACTTTCAACTTATTAGAATTTCTTTCCTAATCCATTAATTATTTTAAATAACAAATTAAACTGAGCTTATAAACCTATTCAATTATTGTTTTGCCTTAAAGCTTGGGATGCTAGGATCATGGTAGTAGTGAATTTAGTTGATTTAAAATTGAGGAAGTGGATTGTGTCTTGAATCTGATTAAGATTTGTATTTGCCCATGTGGGGTTAGGTCATCTGTCCGAGACCTTGTTATTGTGAGCAAGAATCAGGTAAGCTCCTGCATAAAACCTGTCGATGTGAAATGTTTTCTTATGGCAAGCTAAATATGGAGTGTATGGACACTCGTTTATTTGAAGGCAATTGAGGGATGAATTCATCTTTATTTCCAACGCTGGAATTATTTCAAAGTTAATGAGCAGATTTTTCCAAACTCGAAACTCTTTCTAAAACTAATTTCTCGCAAAGCTTTGGAAACGCTCACATTGTTATTTTCATGAAGCACAATGCTTTGTTCATTTTATCCCAAGTTGGAAATGTCGTTGAGTACTCAATAAGGGTGGACTACTAGGACTAGTTTTTGAAGGGTTAGGGTGAGTCTCTCAGTAGGTGGCCACCTCTAAGGGGTGAGTCCTTCCTGGATAAGATGCCAGTTCCAGTGAGTCGTGCCGGTCCGAGCTAGCAGTTTATTTTGTTTTAGTCAAGTGACTGTGTTTTTGCTGGAATGGACACCCGGTGGTTGTTTGGGTATAGAGAAGGAGGAGTATCTTGCCCAGTAGGTCGATCACCTACTTTTGTCCGTCTGCACAACGTGTTAGGCATTCTGACCGGTTATGGGGCCCAAAGTTTGGTAACCTATATCCCTCTCTTTCGAGTGGTTGATTTCATTACTTATGTATGGCTAGAAGAGCCAAAACGCCATTCTTGCTTTTGACTGATGTTTATTGCTTGCCAATGTTTCTCTTATAAAGATTTCACACTTTGCATCCACGAACTGTTTCTGCTAAATACCCAAAGCACACACGGACTTACTGAGATTTCTATCTCACTACATTTTATCATGATTTCAGGTTGATCCTGTTGTGGGTGAGTAGCTACCTTGGAAGAGAATGTATTTTTTTTTTTATTTTATGTACTGCTTTGGGAGATGAGTGTGGATGATTTTAATTATGGGTTTTGTTTTGGAATTTCATGGATGTACTTTTGAAGTATTTTTAGGTTGTAATAAATTCTTTTAGCTTGAGTATTATTTATTCCAGCAATTTTTATTTGTGACCTAGTTATAAAGACCCCTTGTCCTTTGGACGGGTCGATATCCCCGGCCTTGGCAGGCCTAGCTTTTTCGGGGTGTTACACCCCTACTATATAAATAATTATTTTTTACATTTTAAATATTTTCTAATATCACCACAAGAAAAATATTAACCCCAAAGACAATACTGCGTTAGCAAAGTCTCCGACCTATAGGTGTAATGACTAAAATTCCATTCTACTTATTGCCATATATTTAGAAAGGAAAAGTGTACTAACACCTCTCTAAAAGATATCTACCATCCTAAGACATCTAGCCTAATGATCTACAACTCCTGGAATGTTTTCGCTTTCGAATGGAGCTACCCTAAAGTAAACATCCAAGTCATGTTCCCTAGGGCCCTGGATATTTAGATCATTTGAACAGTCACAAGGAGCGATATAGTGCATAAGTTATCTTATACAAGTCTATTTTAACTAACTAGTCATATATACCAAACATAAAAGTATATCGGCTCTACAAAAGAACCTCAATTACAGCATATCAAAGTACTTGCTTCCAGTTTCGTCAAACCACCAACTCAAACTCAAGCGGTAGAGTATTAGTCCACGCTGTAGCAGTAATAGTTTGGGCTTCTTCTAAATAGTACTTTTAGAAAATACTATTACAGGTGTTATTTTATGTTCTCGAAAAACTCTCATGCTATGATGTGAGTGGACTACCTATTGGCTAAGGGTAAGCCATTCCCCATTTGGAATTCATAACACAATAAGATAAATATGATGAAATTCCCATTCTCCCCAATTAGTTAAGAGTAAACATTTATGTGTTAAGTAACCCGTGATCCATATCTTACTGTGAAAAACCACTATTTACAAGCATCACTTATTCATACACAAAAGGTCCTTTTGCAAATGTAAATCATGCACAAATAAAATGTAAATTCACAAATAATTTTTTAGAATAAATTCTTTTATTCACAAATTCAATAATTACATCAGAAACCTAGTCTAGAGGGAACATATTCTAACAATCTCCCACTTGCACTGTAAGACTAAGAAAGTCCATAGGTGCCTACCCCTATAGCATCTAAGTTTCTCTTGAAGACTCTTTTAGCCAAAGGCTTGGTGAAGGAATCTACTAGATTTTTCTCTGAGGCTATCTGTTCCACCACGATTTCCTGTCTTTGGATAAAATCCCAGATCAGGTAGTACTTTCTCTCAATATGCTTCCCTTTCTTGTGTTTCCTAGGTTCTTTAGATTGTGAGACTACTCCAGAGTTGTTGCAATACACCATAATTAGCTTGTCCATGTATGGCATGACTCCGAGTTCTGAAAGGACCTTTCGGAGCCAGACTGCTTCCTTGGATGCCTCTAAAGCTGCCACATACTCAGCTTCCATAGTTGAGTCAGCAATGCAAGATTGCTTGATACTTCTCCATGAAACAACTCCTCTAGATACGATGAAGACATATACACTAGTGGATTTTCTCTCATCCTTATCTACCTGGAAGTCTGAGTCTATATATCTAGTAGGAACCAAGTCATCAGCCCTGTAAACCAGCATATAATCTCTTGTGTTTTTGAGGTACTTAAGAATATACTTTACTGCTTGGCAATAAACCTCCCCAAGATTTGACTGATATCTACTAACTTTGTCCATGGTAAACTACATATTTGGCCTAGTGCACAGCATGGCGTACATGAGACTTCTCACAGTCGAAGCATAGGGAATCCTACTCATCCTGTCTTTTTCCTTTTGAGACTTAGGATAGTCCTTAGAACAAAAGGACAGCCCATGTTTGCAGGAGATTAGAGCTCCCTTGCATGAGTCCATGCTTAATTTGGCCAGCATCTTGTCAATGTATGTCGCTTGGGATGATCATAACATTCTCTGCTTCCTATTTCTAGGAAGCTTAATCTCAAGAATGTAACTGGTTTCTCCCAAGTTCTTCATACTGAATTGACTAAACAACTAAATATTAGTAGATAATAATATTCCTACATCATTCCCAATAAACAGAATGTCATCTACATATAAGACAAGAAAAACCGCATTTATTCCTTCTAATTTTATATACACGCATGGTTCATCATTATTTTGAATGACACCGTAAAACTTTACAGTCTCGTTAAAGTGAATGTTCCATGCTCTACATGCCTGCTTAAGTCTATAAATGGACTTCATAAGCTTGCAAACCATATGTTCCCGACCTTTAGCAATAAAACTTTTCAGTTGGGATATATAGATGTCTTCGTTAAGATGGCCATTAAGAAATGCCATCTTGACCTCCATTTTCCAAATCTCATAGTCAAAATGAAATGCAATGGCAAAGAGGATACAGATGGAGTTAAGCATGGCTATCGGGGAAAATGTTTCCTTATAATTGATTCCCTCTTTCTGAGTATACCCTTTTGCCATAAGCTTAGCTTTGAAGGTTTCCACCTTCCCATCCACTTCCCTCGTCCTCTTGTACAACCACTTACACCTAATGGATTTTATCCCTTCAGGTAAAGCTACAAGATCCCAAACTTAATTGAAGTACATAAACTCAATCTTAGCTTTCATTGGTTCATGTTATAGATTTGTATCAGCATCAGCAATAATCTCCTCGTATCTAGTAGAATCTTGTTCCGATGGTCAGAGACTAGCTTGAAAGCCTCTCTAATCCATCTTTCAGGAACCCTAGATACCCTCCCACTATGATGGGGCTCCGTTTGTATAGGTTCTTGAGGTTATGCCTCCTCTTGTTCCATAATCGGGTCTGAAGAAGTTGATTCCGAAAATAACTTATTCTTAAGTTCCAACCTTGTTAAACCTTTAGTGGAAGTACTTTTTATCATCCTCTAAATATCTAGCATTAGTACTTACCAGTACTTTTTACTCCTTGGAATAGTAAAAGTAACTTCCTTTTGTACCTTTTGGATACCCAACTAAATAGCATAATTCCGATCTTGGTTCTAGCTTGTGTCCCTTTATTAGTACATAAGCTAGACAACCCCATATCCTGAGATGATTCAGACTTGGCTTATGCCCAGTCCATATCTCATAAGGCATCCTAGGTACTTATTTGGAAGACACCAAGTTCAAAATGTATGCTGCTGTTTCTAGGGCATATCTCCAAAAAGAGACAGGAAGAGTAGCATGAGACATTCTACTTTAGACTATTTTCATTAATGTCCTATTCATTCTCTCAGCTACTCTATTTTGTTGGGGTGTGCCCAGTGCAAAGAGTTGGGATACTATCTTATGATGTACCATACAATCATTGAATTCACTGAGGAGGTACTCTCCATCATGATCCAATCATAAGGTTTTGATCAGTTTACCTGTCTGACGTTCCACTTCAGCCTTAAACTCTTTAAACTTATCAAAAGAGTCAGACTTGCACCTTATTAGGTAGATATAACCAACCCTTATACAATAATCTGTGAAAGTGATGAAGAACTCAAAACCCCCTCTAGCTGGTATGGACAAAGGACCACACACATCAGTATAAATAAGACCCAAAATCTCCTTGGCTCTATCAACCTTTTGGGTGAACGACCTTGTGGTCTTTTTTTCCATAAGGCAGGATTCATACTGAGGCCAACTTTCCAATCGTAATAAGCTCAAGGGCCCATAATTGATTAATCTCTGAATCCTGATTGAGTTAATATGACCCAACCTTAGATGCTGAAGATTTGTGTCATTGACATTGGTCTTTCTCTTCTTACTTAAAGGTTCAGTTTGAGAGTTATTTATTTGATTATTTATAGGATTTAAAAAGAATATGCTTCCATACATGTGCCTTGTGCATAAAACTTCTCCATTTCTACTGATAGTAATACCAAAATGGAAAAAAACAGAATATCCATAATTTATTAGCTTTGCAACTAAAATCAAATTTTATCTAAAACTGGGAACATATAAAATATTCTTCAAAATAACTATTCTATTATAATAAAAAACAAGATCCAGCTCTCCCATTGCAAGGGCCCATACTTCTGCTCCATTTCCTACTCCTGGTCCATGCTCGCTCTTCTGGAGTCTTCTTATCTTCCTAAACCCCTGCGGGAAGTTACAGATATGATCAATGCCTCTAGAATCAACAATCTAAGTAGAAAATTGATCCAACCATTGAAACTGGCTCTAGATAGAGAACTATAGCTGTAGGGTTTTTCTTGGCCTGAAGCTCTGGACACTATTTTCTCCAGTGTCCCTTCTGCCCGCACTTGAAGCACTTGCCCTTGGTCTTGTTGGGCCAGTTCTTCGGCGGGGCTGGTGCATTTCCCTTCTTCTTCTTAAACTTTTTAGGTTTGGGCCTAGTTCTGGAAGAAGAAGCCTTAGAAATCATAGCCTTGGACTGTGCCTTTATGACATTCTCTACCACCTCGAGCTCTTTCATTAATTCGGTTAAACTCACGTTTAACTTATTCATGTTATAATTTAACTTGAACTGAGTAAAAGAGCCCAGAAGAGATTTGAGAACCATGTTCACTTGGCTATCAGGGTCAATAACAACCCCTAAGACTTCTGTTTTCTCGAAATTAGCAATCATCTTGAGCATATGCTCTATTACTGATGCTCCCCCAGCCATCTTAGTATTGATTATTATCCTAAGAGCCTTCTACCTTGCAGGCTAGCTTTTATCAGCGAACATCATGGATAGTGATTAGCTAATGTCATACACAGTGGGCATGTGCTCGTGTTTAGATTGGAGCACATTAGACATAGAGGCCAACATGTAGCAACGAGCCATCTCGTCGGCATTCTTCCATGCTTTCTCAGCATCTCGCTCTTCAGGGGTGGAACCATCCGTGATAACAAGGCAGGTTTCGAAGAACACATACTTATACTCCTCAGTAGTGAGTATTATGTCCAAGTTCCTTTTTCAATCCATATAATTTGGTCCCTTTAGCTTATTCTCATGGAGAATAACAACTAAAGGACTAAAAGAACCTCCACCAACCATTTCTGAAAAATTAAAAATAAAAGAAATCTTAGTTTGTGAAAAAAATAAAATAATTTGTGCATTTATCCTCATATTAAATCCAATAATAGTTAACCCTATCACTATTATCTTTAATATGATTAATTTAGTTCATAGGAAAACTGACATAACTTCTTAGGAAGATTAACAGTTTTCTAAGCTAAGTGTATTAACCACCATAAATTAATTTTTCTTCTAGGTAATGATCTAGAAGATAATTCCATTGTAGGATGACCGTTTCTTCTCATTTACCATGGACATTCCTCGCATGATAACCTCCAACGTGGACTGGCCAATTATAGGACGTGTCCCGGGTTATTAATTATATCCATTCATTAGTTTTAGATCATTGTGGTATTCCCATCCATACATGGGTTCACTCCTAGGGTGACACGATGGGACCAATGATCTTTAATGAGGATTGTGATGGAAGCCGTGAGGCTGTTGGAACCCCTCACCCACTTAAGACATTAAAATAAGGGTTTTCTTGGAAAATATCCTTTGAAAATTTCAATTAAGTTTTCTTTAAACTCAAAAATAAAATATCTAAACCCATAAAAATTTCTATGTCAAGGTTTATACGCTTTGAGAAAGTTTTTAATGGATTAATTTTATTTATGTTAATAAACTTAATAATTTCAAAATTTTCTAATAAAACTATTGAAAGATATTGATCTCAAGTATAATTTAACCAAAAAAAAAAAAATCCTTTTAAAAATAAATCAAAATGCTTTTCTATTTTAACTCACAAAATATCTAAATCCAAAATATTTTCTATGTCAAGAATAAAATCGTTTGAGAAAAAAACCAAGAATTAACTTTTGTTCAAATTAAAATCAACCATTTAATTTAAGAAAAATATTTTTCTTTGTCAAAATTCCCAAAGACTTTGGTCTTTGAGAAAAGTGCACATAGGGTGCAAAAAGAAATAAGCATGCTAGAAAACTGCTAATGTTTTCACACTTTTCTATTGTTTTCACCTAAATGTCCAAATAAAAAAACTAAACACAATAATTAATTAATGATCTTGTTTAATCCTAAATTTCCTTTACTATTATTTTTCATGCAAAATATTCAAAGAATATAAACTATTGAAATAAAAATAACGTCGCCTAGTATGCGACCAAAAACCCAATTTTTTTTTTCTCGCTGGTCTAATGCATGGCCACACTGGATCACGACCCATGGGAAAAACCCATGGACCGCGATTCAAGCAGGTGCCTACGACCCGGCCCGCGAAGCTCAGTCAAAATCCAAGTCCAAATTGGAAATTACAAATTGAATTTGGATACTTGTGGAAGCTGATCTTCGGCGAGGAAAGCTTCCTCGCGGTCTTCCTAGAAGTCGGTGCTTCCGCGAGGAAATTTTCCTCTCGCACGCCATGGAGTTGAGTTGGCCTCGGGCTGGGTTGCGCCTCGAAGTCGTGGCTAGCTTAGATGACTCGAAAAAGAACTTAACAAGCACTTATGCCCTTAAAAAACATCGAGCTTATACGATATCTATGAAAGCAATCAAAATATAGTGTTCCTATTCTTCCACTAGCGAAGTTTACAGAAAAGACTATCCCAAACCAGAAATGCAAAGGTTCACAGAAAATATCCAAAACAAATATTTTCTTATTTTAGTTAATCCTAGCATGTTTCCTATAGTTTTCAAACCATTCTCTAATACCAATTGAAGGTAATGTACGGCAAAAATAAACACAGAAGCTTGCATAATATAAAAATAGAGGTAGCGGTAGCTTTAAGAATTATAATACCTCTGTGTTTGAATGACCTTGCTGGCAACGAAGAAGTTGTTTGGACCACTTCTTGCTAAATTCTTGAAGCCACTGGTTCTCCCAAAGACATCTCTGGTTGCACTCCTGCAAGCCATCTGCTACTTTTCATTCACGCGAAGCTTTTTAGCTTCCGGAATATGGCCACTGCTATAACCACTGTCGGTGAATGCTGCTCCTTTGATTGAAGAATGGCCTTGGTTCATTTAATTCAATTTGAGAGAGAGAGACCAAGAGAGTGAAAAAAAAAACTTTTTGTTTTTGTTATCCTTGCCCACCAAACAATGCATGATCCATACCTTGTTGTTTTTTTTTTTTTTTCGTTTTTTTACCGTTGGTCTCATCCATTGGGCTAGATAAAATTATTTACTCTTGGGCTTAAACACTCATAAATAATAAACCATAATTATTTATTTTTGGGGTCTCACAAAATGGCCCAATAAACAATTAACAAGCCAAATAGACCAATATAAAATATCGGCCATTTATCTAGTTTATACCTAAGTTAATTTTCTAATTATTTAATTTGGGCCTTAGGCCCTAAATAATTAAGTAACCAATTAAAGTAGATAAAATATATACTCTCTCTTAGGCCTTTTATTTTAATCTAGTCCAAAAATAAATTAGACTACTTAAATAAAATAAAATCCATAATTATTAAAACGAATTCCTTAACCCAAATCTGTCAGGACATAAGGGCTATTCTGGGGACCAAAAGACATATCACGTTAACTACTAAAATGAAAAAAATACCCCTGTTATATAAATAGTTGCATTTTGCATTTTAAATATTTCCTAATATCACTATAAAGAAATATCAATCCCAAGGACAATGTTGCATTAGCAAAGTCTCCAACCTACATGTGTATTGACTAAAATACCCTTCTACGCATCACTATATATTTACAGAGGAAGAGTGTACTAACACCTCTCTAAAAGACATCTACCATCCTTAGATCTTTAGTCTAATGATCCACAACTCCTGGAATGTTTTAGCTTTCCAAATGAGCGACCCTAAAGTAAACATCCAAATCATGTTCCTCAGGGCCCTGGATATTTAGATCATTTGAATAGTCACAATGGGCGATATAGTGCAGAAGCTATCTTGTACAAGTCTGTCTTAACTAACTAGTCACATATACCTGACATACAAGTATATCGGCTCTACAAAAGAACCTCAACTATAGTACATTAAAGTACAAGCTTCAGGCTTCATCAGACCACCAACTCATACTCAAGTGGTAGAGTACTAGTCTATGTTGTAGCAGTAATAGTCTGGGCTTCTTCTAAACACTACTTTTAGAAACCACTATTACCAATCTTGTTCGACGTATTCGAAGTACGTTCATGCTATGAAGTGAGTGGACTACCCACTGGCTAAAGGTAAGCCATTCCACATTTTGAATTTATTTCACAATAACCTAAACTTGATGAAATTTTCATTTTCACCAATAGGTTAACAACAAATGTTTATGTATTAAGTAACTTGTGATCCATACCTTACTGTGAAAGACTACCATTCACATGGATCACCTATTTAAACACAATGGGTCCTTTCAAACGTAAATCATACATAAATAAAATGTAAATTCACAAAAAAAAATTTTGAATAAATTCTTTTCTTCATAAATTCAATAATTACATCAGAAACTTATTCTAGAGGGCATACATTCTAACAGAGGGATGGAGGAGTATCTCAATCAAAAGTTTACACACCTAACCAATAGAATAAACTATCAATGCACTACATATTCTGGGTGTGAGTCATCTCTACCCCATTCACCATGGAAAAGTAGAGAAGGATTGTGCTACACTCTTAGGTGTAACACCCCACTACCTACACACCCTATTAGGGCTGGGGATGTCGCTCCGTTCATAGGACAAGGGGTCTTTAGAACTAGGACTCACAAAAGAAATGAAAGACATAATTCAAAATTAAACTTATTACTACCCAAGCAATACATGAACAGGTTCCAAAAATAACTAAATGTCTGCTAAAGTCTATCAAATGAAATACATAGGAAAAGCAATACATCTTCAAAACATAGGCAATCTCTAATCGAAGACCTTCACAACAGGACCGACCTGAAAATATGGTATAAAAGGTAGTAAGACATAAATCTCAGTAAGTCCATGTGTGCTTTGAGTATTTAAGATAAAATAGTTAATGTATGAAAGTTAAGAAATTATCATAAAAGAAAGTGCTGGCAAGTCTCAAGTATATTTCACAAGTGAAGAGTGGTGTTTTCCTGTCAAAACATACATGTGCACAATAAATATAACCACTTAAAAAAGGTAGCCATGGCACCACACTTTGTGCACCATAACAAAAGAACATTCAGGATGCCATACTTTGTACATACTGACACAAGATTGGTGTATGGCCTACCGGGTGAGATACTTCTCCATCTCTACACCTAAACTCACCGGTTGTCTGTTTCGGAACCACACAATCTGTGTGACTGTACTTGCTAGCTCAGACCGATACGACCTACAGGACTGGCATCCAATTTGGGAAGGACTCACCCCTCAGAGGTGGCAACCTACTGACAAACTTACATTAACCCTTCCAAGACTAGTCCTAGTAGTATATCCTTATTGAGTACTCAACATTGTGTTTGTCCCACTTGGAAAAAGAAAGATCATACAATGATTCTCTTTGAAATAGCAATTATGGTTTCCAAAATTCTTGTCAAAGTTGGGTTTTAGGAAAAGTTTAGCATTTTGTATAAAATTGCTTGTTCAACCTTAATTGATTCACGTGATTGAAAAGAAAGAAAAATTATCCATAATTGCATTTATAGTACAAATTCTCGTTTACATGGTATTTGACTTGCCAAGGTAGCTTCGATCTTCAAACAACTTTATGCAGGAACTTACCTGATCTTTTGCTCTTCTTAGTACAAAAGCCTTCAAGGTAATTTCAAGGAAACCTAACCCTGCTTGGGGTAAACACAAGGTAGAAGTCCAACATCCCGACAATACTTACCTTAAATAAATAGCTCTTAGGTTCAGCTAACTGTTCAATGCCTAGCTATGACAACAATGTCTTAAGCTTTAACACTGGTTAATAAAGTATTTTATAAAATAAAATTAGTTTGATAAGTTAAAATAAATAGGTGTTATAAATAATGAATAACAAATTATAATTTTAACTATTTATTAACAAATAATAAATAATTAGTAATATTAAAAAATAGTAAAAAATAATGAGTAACAATAAATCCTGAATAATATTGGTAATAAATAATAAATAAATAATACTATGATAAATAATAAGTAATAATAATAATAAATTATAGTTAATTTTAATTAATAAATAAATAATAAATAATATTATTGCAAATAATAAGTAACAATAATAAATTATAATTAATTTAAATAATAAATATATTATTCCACTATAAATAATATTTGTGAGTATAATTGAAAGTCCTAGTAAGGCTAACTAATAGTAATACGAATATAAAAGAGATTTGATATTAATTAATTCAAATATATTATTATTTCTATTTAATAAAAATATTCTATTTATTTATCCAATAAAATAATAATATTTTAAATAATCTCTAATTTCAAAACTACCTAGTGTTTTTCGAATTTAGTAAATTAAATAAAATAATATTATTAATTATATTAATATAATAATGATAGCAAGAATAATTCTAAAAATCGTAAAGGTAGTTCAACAATAATTTTATTGCTAGAGAAAATCCATGTACATATTCATACACACAAGGATTCAACAAATGACTTGTCAATCTATCCAAGAAAATAAACTTGTAATAATTTTTAGCATCATATTTGCTAGCTAAATTAACATCATAAGAGCATAAGCATGGTATAGGTAGCAACAATCAAACTAACTCCCGCTAATGACATATGAACTCATAACATGAATCCACTCCCAAGTTTATCATATTCACAAACCACAATTTCACACACTTCATGCAATAGCCTTTAACCTAGTCAACCTCTAAATCATATCTTCATTATCTTCATATGATATACATGTCTCTATCATACCTCCAACAAATCAACAATCCAAACTAATCATTCTACCTATCTTGAGTTCAAAATAAGAAAGAAGCGTTGTGTTTAAAATTCTTGTTTGATGACGCTTAAAGTTTGAAGATGTTGCTTGTCAAAGGAGAACCTCGAGTGCTTGATGGCTTTAATGATCCAAAATTTTCCAAGGTTGTTCATCCATTATTTCGGCCAAGAGGGAGGGAGTGAGTGAGAGGAAAGAGTGAGAGCAAGAAGAGAAGAATATATAGAAGTTGAAGAAAAGAAGAAAAATAAGAAGATTGTTCTTATTTTACCTTTTTAGTGTTCTTCGAATCTCGAACAAAAAGAGTGGTTTGATATGTTTGAAGGTTCAACATTGTGTGTTTTGGTGTTATAAAGTACACCAAGAAGGAATATAGGTTGAATACTAATGGTTTAGAGAGTTTAGGAGTGATTGGAGATGTTTAGAAACGATTTAGGCTTGAAGATGTGTAGTGTTTGTTCTTGGTGTTTTTGAGATGGATTGAGAGAAAAAGTGATTTCGTGTGTGTTGTGTGATTGATGGCCAAATGGCCTAGCTTAGCGGATCCTTTTGGTTATCCAAGAAGGAGAGAAAGAGTTTCAACTCTTCCAAATTTCAAATTGAGAGAAAAGTAGAGATGTTAGAGGTATAGGATTGGGTAATGGTGTTTACTCTCGGAAGGTTTCTTGTCCTTCAATGGTGTATGGTTGAACTAGCTATGATTTAACCAAGGAGTGGAGAGTTGTTTCAGTCATGGGCTGGCCGAAAATGGCTATGGAATAGCACAGGATTTTCTAGTTTTATCATCTAGCTAGATGAGTGTTTAAAGAAACAAAAATCTGAAATTTAATTTGTAGTTTGAATAAATTTGAATAGAGTGAAGATAGGAGTGTTTTGGGGTATGTTAATGGAGTCCTATTGATCAAGGTAGATGGAGAAGCCTAGAGGTTCTGTCCATGGCTGTATGAAGGCTGAAACTTGATGAAGTTTGTTGAAGAAATTCGGTCTTAGCATTGAATAGGCAAAGTTGGAAAAAAAAAATTTCTGGAATTGAAGCTAAGGAACACTTAGGATTTGAAATGGTTTTGGTGCAGAATTTTTGGCCTTTTTTGGAACAATTTTGCACTTTAAGGGTGTTTGAAGGTCCATTAATGGTGGTTTTCCATCCATTATCTTGAAGAAGAAAGGAAAAAGTTTCAGCTATTCATGAGCACTATCGAATGGCTTCAAGATCAAGTTCAAGGTTGCCTGATTTTTGGGAAAAAAAATCCGGTTTGGTATAGTTTGTGAAGCTACGAAACCTAAAGCATTTTTGCCTTCATCCTCACACAAGATGGTTGGTTCCTTGCAAGAATTAGGTAGAGAAAGCTTGCTCCAAATCTCAAAAACCAGCCATGAATAAAATCTAGAAAATTTTCCAGATTTTTAACCAAAACAAGAACAAGAAGAAGGTGGTGTTTTTTTTTTTTTTTTTTTTTGAAGGAATAGCTGTGGTGATTTAATTGAAACGTCTTCCTATTCTTCCTCCACATTTTTTTCAACTCCTAACCCATAAGAATTTGAATTTTGAAATTCCAAGCAAGGTAATTATCCAGGAATTTTATGGATATAAAAATGAATTAAGGAATTAGGAATAGTTTAAATTCAAAAAAGTTTAGACAAGGCTTGCAAAAATAATAGAGACAAGAATTCTTCTAGATTTTATTTTAGGACAAGATCTTATGGTTAAGACATTACTATTGTGTCTTCCCAAAGACAACATTCATAACTTTAAGGAATGTAAGAAAGAAGAAAATTCAAACATTGGTTAGGATAAATATGAATAAAACATAAGTGATGGGATTTGAACTCAAGACCTTAGAGATTAAATTACAAAGCTCTAACCACTTAGCCACACTAACTCTTGTTCTTATTTTCTCAACTAAATCTTCTTCTTATCTAAACTTCAAGCCATCTTCCTATTTCGACCTCAAGTAAAATTACCTTTTTACCATTTCTACTCAACAAGCACAAATAAATCACATAACCTATAAACCACAATTCTAAGGTACATATAATCATTCAAGAGATATATTTTATGTGTGATGACATGATTTGCATCCCATCCCTCTTACTCTAGGGTAGGTTTAGGTGGGGTTTTACATTAGGTGGGAGACACCTTTGCCCTATTCACCTTAAATAAAAATATTGAAAATGATTGGTCTAAAATCACAAGTATAACGGTTTGGAATGTGTGATATGATGGTTTGTGAAAATGTTTGTTCAAAGGCAACTCTCTTGCTATTGGATTTCGATCATGCAAATCAGTTTACATGTAGCGAAAAATTAAAAAAAAAAAAAATCCACGCAAAGGGTCACTCATATATAATTAAATGGTTCAAGAGGATGGAGAAAAAATTAATTATCTCAAAAATGCAGCTTTAAAATTTTTTTCCACGTGAATCCCCTCGAAAATTCAATCAAATTGAGCCACCAAATTTGAAAAATAGGAATTGTCTAAAAGTAAACCACATAAGGAATGTGCTCAAGTTAGGCACCAATACCCTATGCTAGTAGGTAATACATGGTCTCTTTGAGATTTATTTAATTGGAGAAGAAATTATTTTATTTTCTTAAAAAAGAAAGAAAGAGAAAACTGAGTTCTGCATTCTATCCTCCTCTCCGGCGACCAATGGCTTTCCTATATATATCAACAGGGGACAAATTCTCTATTTTTATGCGAAACTAATTTTAGTATCCAAAATCAACTGCCTCCAGTAATAAAAAGAGCATGCACAGATTTTCCTAATTCTTTTAGGAAACAAATATTTTGTTCCTCTTTTCAACTATAGGCTTGGGATTTCAAGAATTACAAGTTGGCCATATGAATTTTAACAAGTTTATAATTCACCTACAGGGATTTAATAATTGCAATTCATTCCCAACTAATTACAACACTTTATATTTAGCCAATAATAATTATTTCTTCTCACAAATTATCCCAATAATATTACCAAATAATGTCTTGAGTACTAATTCTTTTATTGTGTGTGACTCATTAAGTTTTCAAGTCAATTGGTAGCTAATATGAAATAATTCAATAATAATAGAATTAAAAATATTTTTACTAATTATAATTAATTTATTAATTCTAATTAGGATTAAAGTTATTAAATCTCTAATTAATAAATACATATTTAGCATAGCAAGAGCGATATCCAGCAATACATCATGACCATCCAAAAGTCCAGAAAGTCAAGTTGCTTGACATGAACCTTTTAATAGTGAAACATCAGCACAATAAAATCCTTTCACCATACAATATATTATTCGGCTTAGAGTATGGAATTAGTATCAAATCCCTCCAGAATATAAATTAATTCGATACCGAATATTTTAATACTTATTCTCGGAGTCCTTTACACACCATGTGTATCAATTGGAACTATTTCCAACATATAGTCACTTTGGCCAAGGACTTCTTGAGTAATGATTCCTACAAGTGGCCTTGAGATATTCACTCATACTATTAGAAGTGGTAAATCTTTTATTGACACTCTCAACTACTTTTATTTACTTCACATTATACCCAATGTTCATCCCATAGGCAGTCTTGTAAGGACTCCAAAGATTGAAATCAAAGTACAACACTTAGCAAACAAAGTGCCTTGGAGTTCTCAAATCTAAGGATAGTTACACATTTGCTATAATAAGATTCTATCACTAACACTAAATAATTATCCATGTGATTATCTGAGAGTTAGGTAATCTAATATACTTGTTCAAATAACAAGGTTCCACATGTTAAATTTAAGTATCACAATAGTCACGAATATGAGAACCACCATTTGATCAATTCAAGAAGTATAATACATATTAATCTTAGCATATTAATGATGTCCTATCTCATTAACACTATAACTAGGGATAATTTAAGCAAAAATATAGTTCAATGTAGTAGAAACCTCATATCGCGATCTCTATCAAGATTTTCTTAACACAGTATTGTACTTAAGACTTTATCAAACAATATTATACACATTATTATATCAACAAAAAAAAAAAAAGAAAACCTTAAAGATAAAGAATGCCATTTACTGATTTTATATGCTAAATACATTTTACAAATAATTACTTCTACTGCACATTCCTAACAATCTCCTACTTGCACTAGACCTAATTATTCATGTATATAATACCAAATGACGGAACATGACCATCATGTTTCTTTTGGGATAATACCTTTTCAAGTGGATCAACTTTGTTTTGATTAATGTGAACTCTTTCTATCTTTACATCTTTTCTATCAATGATTTCTCTAATCAAGTGATAGCACCTAAGTATATGTTTGGATCGCTGATAAGACCGTGGTTCCTTTACTTGTGCAATGACTCCATTTTTATCACAATACAAAAGTATTGGATCAACAATGCTACGTAGCACACCTCGTTTTATAATGAACTTCTTGATCCAGACTATCTCTCTAGCTGCTTTTAAAGCTGATATGTACTCAGCTTTAATGGTTGAGTTGATGTTGTATCTTGTATGAAACTTTTCCAAGTGACTACCCTACCTACAAAAATGAATAGTACACTGATTGGGATTTGTATTCATTCTTATAATATTGGAAACTAACACCAGTATGCCCTCTAACCTTTAAGTCAACATCTCCACATACCAAGAATATATTCTTAGTTCTTGTTAAGTACTTAAGGGTATTCTTGACAGTTACCCAATAACCTTTTTCAGTATCTAATTATTATCTACTTGTCAAACTAAAAGTACAAGGTACATTAGGCCTAATATATATCATAGCATCTATGATAGAACAAATTGCCGAAGAATACGATATCTTACTTTTGTGATCCGTTCATCTTGTGTCTTAGGATGCATAGATTTTGAAAGGCTTAACCCACGGGTTATAGGTAAGAATCCTTTCATAGATTAATCTATGATAAACCACTTTAGCACATTGTCTATCTATATAGACTATGAAAGACCAAGCAACCTTTTTGATCTATCTATATAGATCCTTAATTCCAGAATGTATGTTGCATCTCCAAGGTCTTTCATGTAGAACTTCTTGGATAACCAAATCTTGACTGATTGTAGAATGGAGACATCATTTCCTATTAGCACTATGTCATCTACATATAGTAATAGAAAATAATTGCACTCCTACTAACCTTATTGTATACACATGGTTCATTCATGTTTTGTTTGAAATCGAATTCTATAATTGTTTCACCAAAACGAATGTTCCAACTACTAGAAGCTTGCTTTAGTCTATAAATAGACCTTTGCAGCTTGCACACTTTAGTGTGATCCTTGGATATGAAACCCTCAGATTGTATCATGTACACTTTCTCAGTCAGATTTCCATTAAGGAAAGTTTTTTTCACATCCATTGGCCAAATCTCATAATCATAATGAGTGGCAAGTGATAGAAGTATCGTAATGGATTTTAGTATTGCTACTGGTGAAAATGTTTCATTAGAGTTAATACCTTATTTCTAATATGAACCTTTTACAACCAATTTGTGAAACCCTAGTCAAAACCAACTATAGAGTGAGGGGGTTGGGATACATATCATAATTTATTGCATGTTCAAATATATTTTTAAATGATTTTCTATGCTTTGGTTTTGAGTTTTATTGTCTCGAAGGCTTGGTTGTGAGTATTGCTTGAGAAGGGCAAAATAGTAATTTTTGCTTCAGGTGGAAAAAAGGGAGACAACTTGAGGATTGAATAAGAAAATATTTTTTTTGAGGGGAAATAAGAACAAGAGTTGTTGTGGTTTAGTGGTTAGAGCCTTACAATTAATTCTTGAGGTCTTGGGTTTAAATTCCATCATAGGAGCTTTAGCTTGTTAAATTTTCTTTTTTTGCTAGGGAAGTTTCATTTTCGGCCTTAGTGGTATTTGGAGTAGGGTAGAGATGTTGTCCTATGAGAGGCATGATAGGAGTCTTCAAATCCTACTCATTTGTTCTACACAAAATTCCTAAGAGGAATTCATTTCCTCCTGAACCTTAATTTTTCTATTTCTCAATTCATTAATTTGTTCAAATTGTTCTAGCCAATTTCTTTCCAGAAATTCCAGTGAAGTGATGTGGCTTTGTAGAATTGAAATGCCTTAGTGGAAGACATTTTATGGTCTAAAAATGTGGAGGAGATGTGAAAGATTCCAAGGGGATACATTCTTTTAGTGAACTTTCTAAAAATTCATTCTAGCTAGGTTCATCTTCCTTCTTGGAATGAACTGAAATTTTCCATCTTCTTGTGCCTTCAAGTTGTCAAAACTCTTAGCTAATATTCCCTCCTAAATGCTTCCAGAAAAATGGCCTTTTGGATCAGCTTGCAACCTAAATTTCTCTGACCATTTTCGGACTGCACAAAGTTGGTGCAAAACTAGAAAAATCCCTGGGCAAATTGCAGCTTTGGAGGTCCGAAAACAAGCTGTTTTCTTCCAGTTTTTGTTCAGCACCTTAGCCATGTTTTTCTTCCATGAAGAAGGCTGGAAACCAGCCTTGAAAACCCCAAAAACTCCCTTTCAAACTCCCAGCAAATCGGCTGGAAAAAGGGTAGCCAAAAACTGCCCAGAAAATTACAGCAAGCAGCAAAATTCTGTGCAAGAATTTTCCAGCTTTGTTTCCTAATTCTACCCTAGCCGAAACTCCATCCTTCTTCTGCAAAAACCACCCTTAAACCTTCAGTAACTGAGCTCCATTATCCCCCTCAAGCTTCTGGATGAAAATCCAGTCATGGCTGCCTAAAAGATTTCCAAAAAAATTCTGCAATCATGCCTTGATTAGGATACCAAAATTCCAGCCACCATGATTTAACAACTTTCCATAAAATATACCCCAAACAACCAGACCTTCTCTTCACCATTACACTCAGTATTTTCGGCCAGCTTAAGCCTCCCTCAACCAGCATTCATCTAGCCATAACACTGCCTAGCAATTCAGCCATGACAGATTTCTGAAAGCTCTCCCATAATCAAAGGCATTCTTGAATATTTAGTTACGAAATTTGCTTCCTAAAAATATTATTCAAGGATTCCAACAACTAGCCTTTCCTTTTCCCTTCCAAAACAGAGAATTATCTCCCTAAACCCTACAGAAATTCGACCAGCCCTAATCTCTTCAGAATTTCGGCAACCTCCATCCAAAAACTCTCTATTCCCTTCAACCTTCAAGAACACACAACACACCAAGAACACCTACTTCCTCCTTTCACCTAATACCTATCCAAATCACTTCAAAATACTTCTAAAAACTCCAGAATTCATCTACTCACTGCCGTGAGTCCATCAACACCACTCTTGACATCAAACTCCAAAATCCAACTTGCTAGTTTGGATAAAAAACCAGAAATTTTGTGAAGGCTCAAGAACACCATCAAGGTAGGTTTGTTCTAACAACTCCATCTTTTCTAATTGTGATATCTAATGAATATATATATATAAATAAACCCACTAATGGTCTCTCTCTCTCTCTCTTGGCCAAATCTCTCTCCTCCTTGGCCGGATGGTTTCTTCTCCAATAGTCATGCTTCCTTCACCTTCTTTGGTAAGATTTAGACATCTAGGAGTTGAGACTTATTCAAAACTCCTTCAAGAGAATTCATCAAGCAAGTAAGCTTTCTTTTAACCCTTCTTTTAATTCTAGATTCATGCCTCTTGGATGATGTTGATAGAAGGTGGATTGTGGATAGGATTTGAGTATGTAGTGTTGAGATTGAAGCATGAATATATGTATGAATATGAAGGAGATGGGATTTATGCATGGATGGATTATCTTGGTTGATTGTATGATGATTTGAGGTTTAATGCATGCCTCCATGATTAAGTATGCTAGAGATTATATCACCTTTGGTGAATAGGAATTATATTCATGTTGGATTGTTGAAGCCATGATCATATTTATGATAGTAGGGGTTAGATCATGTCTTGATAAATTGAGATCTATGCTTGTATGCATGATTTGGATGATTTGATGAATTGAAGGATTGTATATGTTCATGATTGTGAATAGCCATGGAAATATGATCATGATCTAGTTATCCCTAATCTAATTTTTATTCCATGAATAAAACATTTAATAATATGATTTTGCTAGTAATTTCGAAAAAAAACCCTAAAAATGGTGGATTTGGATTATTATATATATAAAGGATATTTTAGTCAAATAAATAATAGTTTTGATAGAAAAATAAAATATATCCATATTATATAATGAAATCAACTAAAGCCTTTTTTTTTAAATAATCATAATTAGTAAAATACTATTATTAAAATTTAATTATTATCTTCTAATCAAAACGTATTAAATTTTTTTTATTATTTTCCAAGCACGGCTCATTAAAATTCATTTTCAATTTACTTTAATTATCAATTATTTTCTAACAGCTAAATTATTAATAAATCATTATTTTTCCTAAAAACCACCTAAGACTCTTCATTAAATAAACTCTAAATTTTCTTAGCAATATTTAAACCTTTAACTTATTAGTACTTATTTCCCAAAACATTAATTATTTTAAATATCAAATTATCTTTAGCTTATAAACCTGTTTGCTTATTGTTTGGCCTTAAAGCTTGGGACACTTGGATCATGATAGTAGAAAGTTGAGTTGTTTAAATTGAGAAAGCGAATTTTGGCTTGAGTTTGATTGTGGTTTGTATTTGCCCATGCGGGATTAGGTCAGCAATTGGAGACCTTTTTATTGTGAGCAAGAATCATGTAAGCTCCTGCATAAAACCTGATTGTTGAAAAGTGTTTAATTATGGCAAGCTAAATGTAGAGTGCATGGACACTCATCTTTGTAATGGCAATTGAGGATTGTCTCCAGTCTTATTTCCGTCAAACAAATTATTAGAAAACCAATAAGCAGATTTATTCAAACTCAAAAATCTTCCTAAAACTACTTTTGACAAAGACTTTGGAAACCCTTAATTGCCATGTTCAAGTGGAACTATGTTTTTTTCATTTTTTTCCCAAGTAGGATATGTTACGTTGAGTACTTAATAATGGTGGACTACTAGGCTTGTCTTTGAGGGGTTAGGGTAAGTCTCTCAGTAGGTGGCCACCTCTGAGGGGTGAGTCCTTCCCGGATAAGACGACAGTCCAGTAAGTCGTGTCGGTCCGAGCTAGCAATGTTCTGTTTTAGTCAAGTGACTGTGTTTTGCCGGAATGGACACCTGGTTGTTGTTTGGGTGTAGAGAAGGAGGAGTATCTTGCCCAGTAGGCCGATCACCTACTTTTGTCAGTCTGCACAAAGTGTGGCATGCTGACCATCCGGTTATGGGGTCAACGTGTGGTAACCTGTAATCCTTTTTTTTAAGTGGTTGATTTTATAAATTATGTATGGCTGGAAAAGCCAAAACACCACTCTTGTTTTTTGCTGATGTTTATTGCTTGCCAGTGATCTCTTATAAAGAATTTTATACTTTGCATTGACGAACTGTTTTCACTGAACACCCAAAGCACACACGGACTTATTGAGATTTCTGTCTCACCACTATTTTACCATGATTTCAGGTCGATCCTACTGTAGGGATGAGTAGCTTGATTATACCTGCTTTGGAAGATTTTCCGATGATTTATTTTTGTGTAATGTTTTGGGGAGATGAGGGTGGACAAATTTTATTACGGATTTGTTTTTGGTATTTTGGGATTTATTCTTGGATTGATATTTATTTTGGGATGTAATAAATTTTAAGTTCAAGTATCAATTATATTCCGCTATTTTATTTGTGTGACCTAGTTATAAAGACCCCTTATCCTTTGGACGGGGGGACATCCCCGGCCCTGGTGGGCCTAGGTAGCGGGGTTTTACAAATGGTATCAGAGCCTAGGTTTAGGCAATTATTGATAGTATTTGTGATATTTCTTTAAGTCTAATTCTTTATCTAACCTATTTTGTTGATGCTGTAGGATGGTTAGACTACTTAGGACAGCGAGGAAAGGGCAGCAGTGGCACCCGCCTATCCCTCTAGACCCAGAGGACCTTCCAGTTCCCCAGCTTGTCCCTCAGCCAGTTATCCCCATGAAGGATAACAGTGATGATGAGGTTATCCCTATGGAGGATAACAGTGATGATGAGATTAACCCTATGGAGGATAGTAGTGATGACGAGGTCCAGATCATTGAGCCACCCCCAATTTTGGTGATTGACATATGCTCGAATAGTGAGGATGAGGTGATGATAGTGGAGCCTGAACCCCACCATCCTAATCCCGAGGTGGACTTAGCAGCAAGTAGCGATGACCTGGGGGAGATAGACTATGAGTCTCCGCCTAGGCCTTCTTTCCTTCCTTCTTCCAACTGAGTGGAGCCCGAGGAGAGTTCTAGGTGCCTTGGGAAGGAGCCAATGGGGGGATTCGCTTGTGGGGATGGGGTAGATTTTTCCAAGAACTCTGGGGGATGGTTGTGTGAGGCTGATGATGAGGGTTCTGATAAGGATTAGAGGACTAGGAGTTCTTTTAATTTTGATGTTTATTTGTTTAGTTTTTTTTTTTCGAGAACTTTTATGACAAGGATTTTTAATTCTGCTTTATATCAAATTTCAAATTTATAAAAGTCCATTTTTGAAAGAATAACATTTTTGAAAGAGAATTTATTCCTTGGCTAAAATTTACATCCGCTTTCTATTTACATCTATTTGACTATGCATGTAAGTACAACTAAAATGATTTGACCCTTAAATGCAAACACTTTTCATCTGGAGTGAGGTTTAGAATGGCACCTAAGCGTTGTGCAGCTATAGAAGGTGGAAGAGTTCCGGAAGTCAATCAAGTGGCACCAGAAGTACAAATAGCTCAGATGCAAGGACCCAGTCGGGGTGAAGGGAATGGTCCGGATATGGGATCGAGGTCTGAAGTTGCAGTTGATATGACCATGGACCAGGCATTCAGCAAGATAGCCGAGATTTTGCAATCAATGACCGTGCGACGAAACCCTAGGGGTAAAGATGAGGCCTTAGAAAGGTTCCTGAAGTTTCAGTCGCCCGTCTTCCTGGGCGAAGTGGAACAGGATCAGAAGGCGGAGTAGTGGGTTGAATGGTTGGAGGACATATTCGCGATGCTCCAGTACACCGAAGAGCGAATGGTTAAGTTTGCAACTTTCCGATTGAGAGGACCAGCTCAAGCGTGGTGGCAGCGGGTCCAAGACGACTGGGGGATGGACGAGCAGGAATGGATGTGCTCCAACTTCATGGAAGCCTTCAGGGTGGAGTACATTCCACAGTGGATTGTGGAGAAGCGAGAGGACGAATTCCAAAATCTGAGGTAGGGAAGCATGTCGGCAGCCCAGTACGCGGCCCGGTTCACTCAGTTGTCCAAGTACTGCAAGCAATTGGTGGACATCGAGCAGAATAGGATGAGGTAATTCGTCAAGGGGCTGAGACCGGAGTTCAGGAGAGCATTGGCACCTGCCCCGCCGACAACCTATTCGGGGGCTGTAGACGCAGCTACTCGGATGGAAAATGAGGATCGCAGTAAGATGGCAGTAAAACCCTTCCAGCCGCCGAGATAGCCGCAAGGACAATTCTCGAGACCGCAACCCCACAAGCGCCCCGCCAACCACCAATGGCAGAACCAAGGGAAGCAAGCCCAGACAACACCGAGTGGACCTGCCCTGAATCTCCCATCATGCAGGCAGTGTAGAAGGAAAGGCCACACCGAGAGGAATTATTGGTCCAAGGGTGGTGAGAGAAAGTTCTATCACTGCGGCGACCCGAATTACCTGAGGAACACCTGTCCCAAATTGCACTGAGTCGGGCAAGGAAACCCGGCTCAGAACCCGAGGCCCAACCGAGCAAACCCTACGGGAGCATTCGGGAGTAGAGCTCCAAAGCCGCAAGTGAAGGCCAAGGTGTTCGCTCTCAACAGAGAGGAAGGTGGGTCCGATGCAGCGGTGGTGGAAGGTACGTTAACTATTCGGGGACGTTCCGTTAATGCTTTGATTGATCCTGGCCCTACTCATTCCTATATAAACAAGTTGTGTGCATGTTATTTGGGTTGGGATGGAGTGGAGCTACCTTTCATTTTAGAGGTAAGCACACCTCTGGCGAAAATGGTGCAAGCGGATCGGTATGTAAAGGAGTGTAAAGTTAATGTGGGGAGAGAAAGTTTGGAGGGGGATTTGATAGTGTTAGATATTGAGGATTATAACTTGATCTTGGGAATGGACTGGTTAGCCAAGCATGGGACTAGGGTAGACTGTAAAAATAAGACAGTCCAGTTCGTTAGGCCAGGATGCGATGTATTGGAATTTAATGGTAAGAGGGTGAAAGAATGTAAGTATTTGATTGCGGGGGCTAAAGCCCGAAAATTGTTAAAGCAAGGGTGTTAAGGGTACCTGGCTTACGTGATAAACAAGTCGAAGGACCAGTGCACTTTGGAAGACATGGAAGTAGTGTAGGATTTTCCCGATGTGTTTCCGGCGGAGCTTGATTCTCTACCCCCTAGCCAAGAAGTGGAATTCACCATCAACTTAGTTCCAAGAGCGGAACCAGTATCGCGGACTCCATACCGGATGGCATCGACAGAGTTGAAAGAGCAATTGGAGGAGTTAGTGAGTCAAGGCTATATCAGGCCGAGCACATCGCCCTAGGGAACGCCTGTGCTATTTGTAAAGAAGAAGGACGGAACTCTAAGGCTATGCATCGACTACCGAGGGTTGAACAACTTGACGATGAAGAACAAATATCCCCTACTGTTGATTGACGAACTATTCAACCAGTTACAAGGATCCAGTTGCTACTCTAAGTTGGATCTGAGGCAAGGGTACTACCGGGTGCGGAGGAGAGAGGATGATATTCCCAAGACAGCCTTTAACACCAGATATGGACACTACGAGTTCGTGGTGACTAACGCTCCAGCAATATTCGTGGACTTGATGCACCGAGTATTCCGACCTTATCTGGACAAGTTCGTGGTGGTCTTCATCGACGACATTTTCATCTACTCCAAGAGTCCGGAGAAGCATGCAGAGCATCTAAAGCTCATACTGGAGAAGCTTCGGGAGTACAAGTTGTACGCCAAGTTCAGTAAGTACGAATTTTGGATAGACAGTGTGGCATTCCTTGGCTATGTAGTGACCAAGAAGGGAATCAAGGTGGACCCGGCAAAGGTTGAAGCGGTGTCAGACTGGAAGCAGCCGGAGAGTATCACTGAGATCTGGAGTTTCTTGGGACTGGCTGGTTACTACCGAAGATTTATCAAGGAATTTTTGACACTTGCGTCGCTAATGACCTGATTATTGCGGAAGGATGTTCCATTTGTGTGGAACAAGAAATGGGAGAAAAGTTTTCAAGAATTGAAGCGCAGACTGATGTCATCATCGGTATTGAGTCTACCGGAGGAAGGGAAACCTTACGTGCTATATACTGACACTTCGAAAGAAGGTCTGGGAGCAGTGTTGATGCAGGACCAGAAGGTGGTTGCTTACGCTTCTCGGAAGCGGAGACCTCATGAAGTCAATTATCCTACTCATGATTTGGAGCTGGCAGCTATAGTATTCACCCTAAAGAAATAGTGACACTACTTGTATGGAGCTGAATACGAGGTATTCACCGACCATAATAGTCTGAAGTATATCTTCACCCAAAAGGATCTAAACTTGAGGTAGTGAAGGTGGATGGAATTCCTAGAAGAATACCGTTGCCTAATCAACTTCCATCCCGGGAAGGCCAACGTGGTGGCGGACGCCCTAAGTAGAAAAGTTGGGATGGCCAGGTCAAGGGTGCAGGAAATGCAAGCAGTGCAGGTTGTGTTGGACAAAAGGGTGGAAGTGCAAGACAAAGGGATTATCATAAGCAATTTGATGTTGGTGCCGAATTTGAGAAGGGAAATTGTGGAAGCTCAGCAAGGCAACGTCGAGTTTCAACTTTTTAAGGACAAGGAGCTAAAGTGGCCGACGCTGAATTCTGTCTAGATGAGATGGGAGTTCTACATTTCAGGGATCGGTTTTGTATACCCGGAGAGCAGCAATTAAAAGATCGAATTTTGGAAGAAGCGCACAAGAGCAAATACGCCATTCATCTGGGGGGAAGTTAAGATGTATCAGGACTTGAAGAGAGCCTATTGGTGACCCGAACTGAAGCGAGATATGGTCAAGTATGTCTCGACCTGTCTCAACTGCCAAAAAGTCAAAGCGGAGCATAAGAAGTCAGCGGACTATTGCAGCCATTGCCAGTGCCGGAATGGAAGTGGGAAGAGGTGACTATAGATTTCGTGACTGGGCTTCCCATGTCAAGGACTCAAAAGGAAACCATATGGGTAGTGATGGATCGACTAACCAAGTTAGCTCCTCTCATACCGGTGAATGTGAGGGACTCGATGCAGAAGTTGGCTCAGACTTATATTTGAGAGATCGTCCGACTACATGGAATGCCTTCAAGCATAGTGTCAGATCGAGACTTGAGGTTTACGTCTTGTTTCTGGGGAAAGTTTCAGGAAGCAATGGGGTCGAATCTGAAATTCAATACGACGGCGCATCCACAGACCGGTGGGCAGTCAAAGAGGGTGATACAGATATTGGAATATATGCTGAGAGCCTGTGTTTTGGACTTCAGAGATAAATGGATAGAGTGTGTACCGTATGTAGAATTATCGTATAACAACTGCTACCAAGCTTCGATCGGGATGGCACCGTATGAAGCTTTGTATGGGCATAAATGTCAAGTACCGTTGAATTGGAGGTGGTCCAAAGATGGTCATGTGAGCAAAACCGAAGAAGTATGTGTCCAAGAAATGTTAGATAAAGTGAAATTGATCAAGGAAAGGTTAAAGGTAGCACAGAGTCGGCAGAAGAGCTATGCGGACAACCGGCGAAGGGAATTAGAATTTCAAGTTAGGGACAACGTGTTTTTGAAGTTGATGCCAAACAGAGGAATTTTGAAGCATCCGAAGGGCGGGAAGTTGAATCTGAGATATTTGGGACCGTTTTCGATTAAGGAAACGATTGGACTGGTAGCTTACCGATTAGACCCGCCAGATGGGTTGACGGCAATCCATGATTTGTTTCATGTGTCACAATTGAAGAAGTATAATGCGGATCTTGGCCATGTATTAAATGATGAACCGTTAGAGTTGCAGCCAACCCTGAGCTATGTGGAGAAGCCTGTGCGAATATTGGACCGCAGTGTCAAGACTCTCTGGAGCAAGCAGATACCGATGGTTAAGATTCAGTGGGAGCACCATGGGATGTAGGATGTCACATGGGAGTCGGAAGAGTGGGTTAAATGGAAGTATCCCGAGTTGAAATAGAGGTAAGCTTGAATTTCGGGGCGAAATTCCTCTAAGGATGGGAGGATGTGAAACCCTAGTCAAAACCAACCTTAAGAGTAAGGTGGTTGGGATGCATATCATAATTTATTACATGTTTAAATATATTTTTAAATGATTTTCTATGCTTTGGATTTGAGTTTTATTATCTCGAAGGCTTGGTTGTGAGTATTACTTGGGAAGGGCAAAATAGTAATTTTTGCTTGAGGTGGAAAAAGGGAGACAACTTGAGGATTGAACAAGAAAATATTTTTTTTGAGGGAAAATAAGAACAAGAGTTATTGTGGTATAGTGGTTAGAGCCTTAGAATTAATTCTTGAGGTCTTGGGTTCAAATTCTATCATAGGAGCTTTAGCTTGTTAAATTTTCTTTTTTTAGCTTGGGAAGTTTCATTTTCGGCCTTAGTGGTGTTTGGTGTAAGGTAGAGATGTTGTCCTTGAAGATAAAATTGCAAGCGAAACATAGCCAAAAAGACAGTCAAGAAACAACAAAAAACGTAGCACTCCCGCGTGAAGAAGAAAAAGGGAAAAAAAAAATATTTTCTCATTACCTCTTCTTCTTGTTCTCAAAATCGGCTGAACTGGAATTTGCGGAACTGGGGTATGCACGCTCGTGGAAACTTCTGGTGCATTTCCTGCTAGCTTTCTACTTTGTCTTTGCATGTAGATGAACGCCTAGCTTTCGATCTTCCAATATAAGGCCTGCCTAATATCGTTTTGGTGAAATAACCTAGGGGCCAAAGAATATTTTCTGGAGAGTGAGAGGAAAAAACATCTGGTATTTTTCCACAGAGAGGAAGCCCTAAAAAATAACGTTTTTTTTTTCCCTCCAGTTTAACCTAAATAAAACCCTAGGTTAAACTAGATTGGGCCATAGGACTCTTAGTTTAACCTTTTTGGGCTTAATTAATTATTCTAACTAAAACCAAATAAATGGCACAATTAATAAATAATTAATTTTCCAACCCAAATAAACTAGTCCAATTAATTAAGCCTATATTAGTTTAGTCCCAGATTAATCTTTAATTATTCAAACTGGGCCAAAGCCCTGAATAATTAATTAACCCACCAAACTAATTTAATTAATTCTCTCTCTCCATGGACCTTTATTTTATTCTAGCCCAATAATTAAATCATGCTATTTAAATAAAATAAATTCCATTTAATTTAAAATCAATTCTTTAGCCCGTATTTAATTAGGACTCACGGTCTATACTGGGGATCAAAAGACACACCGCCTTGGCTATAAAATGGCTAAAATACCCTTGCCATAAAAATAACTGTATTTTACAATTTTAAATATTTCCTAATATCACCATAACGAAATATTGACCCCAAGGACAATGCTGCCTTAGCAAAGTCTTCGACCTACAATTGAAATGACTAAAATACCCCTCTACACATCGTCGTACATTTAGATAGGAAGAAGTGTACTAACACCCCTCTAAATGACATCTACCATCCTTAGGCTTCTAGTCCAATGATCCACGACATCCTCAAGTGTTTCCGCTTTCCAAGGAAGCTTTCCTAAAGCAAATATCCAAGTCATGTTTCCTAGGGCCCTGGACATTTTAGACCATTCGGACAACCACAAGGGGCGATATAGTGCAGAAACTATCTTGTACAAGTCTGTCTTAACTAACTAGTCACACATACCTAACATGTAAGTATATTGGCCCTACGATGGAACCTCAACTATAGCAAATCAAAGTATATGATACCTGCTTCGTCAGACCACTAACTCATACTCAAGTCGTAGAGTAGTAGTCCACGCTGTAGCGGTAGTAGTCTAGGTTTTTATCATATAGTATTTTTAGAAACCACTACTACAGGTCCTGTCCTACGTATTCGAAATTCGCTTTTGTCATTAAGTGAGTGGACTAGTCACTGGCTAAAGGTAAGCCATTCCCTATTCGGAATTTATAACATAATAACATAAACATGATGAGATTCCCAGTCTCATCAATAGGTTAAGAACAAAAGTTTATGTGTTAAATAACCCGTGATCCATACCTTACTGTGAAAGATCACCATTCACATGGATCACTTATTTAAACACAATGGGTCTGTTCCAAACGAAAATCGTGCACAAACAAAAAGTAAATGCACAAACAATTTCTGAAAATAAATTCTTTTATTAAAATATTCGATTTTACAACAGAAACCTAGTCTAAGAGGGCATACAATCCAACAATCTCCCACTTGCATTCTAAGACTAGGTAAGTCTATAGGTGCCCACTCCTATGGCGTCTAAGTGTCTCTTGAAGACTCTCTCAGCCAAAAGCTTGGTGAATGGATCTGCTAGATTGTTTACTGAGGCATTATGTTCCACCATGACTTCCCATCTCTGGATGAAATCCTGAATCAGGTGGTACTTCCTCTCGATGTGTTTCCCCTTCTTGTAGTTCCAAGGTTCCTTAGATTGCAATACTGCTCCAGTATTGTCGCAATACATCATAATCGGCCTGTCCATATGTGGTACGACTCCAAGTTCTGAAAGGAACTTCTGGAGCCAAACTGCTTCCTTGGACACCTCCGAAGCTGCCACATACTCAGCTTCCATAGTTGAGTCAGTAATACAAGACTGCTTAATACTTCTCCATGAAATTGCTCCTCCAGACAAGGTGAAGACATATCCACTAGTGGATTTTCTCTCATCCTTATTCGCCTAGAAGTCTGAGTCTGTGTATCATGTAGGAACCAAATCATCAGCCCTGTAAACCAGCATATAAGTTCTCGTTCTCTTGAGGTACTTGAGAATATGCTTTACAGCTTGCCAATGAACTTCCCCTGGGTTTGACTGATATCTGCTAACTAAGCCCACGGCAAAGCAGATATCTGGCCTAGTACACAGCATGGCGTACATGAGATTTCCCACAGTCGAAGCGTAGGGAATCCTACTCATTCTGTCCTTTTCTTCTTGAGATATAGGATAGTCCTTCGAAGAAAATGACAACCCATGTCTGCAAGGGATTAGAGCTCCCTTGCATGAGTCCATGTTGTACTTGGCCAGCATCTTGTCAATGTATGTCGCTTAAGATAACCCTAACATTCTCTGCTTCCTATTTCTAAGAAGCCTAATCCTGAGAATGTAGCGAGCTTCTCCCAAGTCCTTAATACTGAATTGACTAGACCGCCAAACCTTTATAGATGACAATGTCCCTACATCATTTCCAATGAGTAGAATGCCATCCACATACAGGACAAGAAAAACCACATTAATGCTTTCAAGTTTCATGTACACGCATGGTTCATCTTTGTTTTGAATAAAACCATAAGACTTTATAATCTCATCAAGACGATTGTTCCATGCTCTCGATGCCTGCTTAAATCCATAAATGGACTTCTTAAGCTTGCAAACCATATGTTCCTGGCCTTCAGCAATGAGGCCTTCTGGTTAGGACATATAGATGTCTTCGCTAAGATGGCCATTTAAGAATGCCGTCTTGACATCCATTTGCCATATCTCATAGTCATAGTGACATGCGATGGCAAGGAGGAAGCGGATGGATTTAAGCATGACTACCGGGGAAAAGGTTTCCTCATAGTCGATTCTTTCTTTCTGAGTATACCCTTTCACTACAAGCCTAGATTTGAAGGTTTCCACCTTCCCATCCGCTCCCCTCTTTCTCTTGTACACCCACTTGCACCTCCTGGGTTTTATCCCTTCAGGTAAAGCTACAAAATCCCAAACCTGATTGAGGTACATAAACTCAATCTCGGCTCTCATTGCTTCATGCCAAAGACTTACATCGACATCAGCAATAGCCTCCTCGTATCTAGTGGGGTCTTGTTCCTGATGGTCGGAGACTAGCTCAAATGCTTCTCTTGCCTATCAATCCGGAACCCTAGACACTCTCTCACTACGATGAGGCTCCATGTGCACAGGCACTTGAGGTTGTGCCTCTTATTGTTCTAGAATCGGGTCAGAAGAAGTTGATTCCGTAGATAACTTTTCCTCAAGTTCTAACCTCGTTGAACCTTTTGTGGAAGTACTTTGATCATGTTCCAAGTATCTAGCATTGGTACTGATTAGTACCTTCTGGCCCTAAGAGTGATAAAAGTAGCCTCCTTTTGTCCCTTTTGGACACTAAACAAAATAGCATAATTATGATCTTGATTCCAACTTGTCTCCCTTGATCAGTACATAAGCTGGATAACCCCAAATCCTGAGATGATTCAGACTTAGCTTACGCCCAGTCCACATCTCATAGAGAGTCCTAGGTACTGACTTAGAAAGCACCAAGTTCAGAATATATGCCGTTGTTTCTAGGGCATATCCCCAAAAGAACACTAGAAGAGTAGCATGAGACATCATGCTTCGGACCATTTCTATTAATGTCCTGTTCCTTCTCTTAGCTACTCCATTCTGCTGGGGTATTCTGGGCACAGAGAGCTGGGATACTATCCCATGATGTACCACGTAGTCCCTGAATTCACCTAGGAGGTACTCTCTACCACGATCCGATCGTAAGGTTTTGATTAATTTACCTGTCCGACGCTCCACTTCAGCCTTAAACTCCTTGAACTTGTTAAAAGAGTCAGACTTGTGTCTCATCAGGTAAATGTAACCGTACCTCGTACAATCATCCGTGAAAGTGATGAAGTACTCAAAACCTCCTCTAGCTGGTGTAGACAATGGACCACACACATCAGTGTGAACAAGACTCAACACCTCCTTGGCTTTATCTGCCTTTGGTGTAAATGACCTTTTGGTCATCTTTCCCATCAGACAGGATTCACACTGAGGCCAACTTTCCAATCTCAATGAGCCCAAAGGGCCATCATGGATTAGCCTCTGAATCCTAGTTGAGTTAATATGACCCAACCTTAGATGCCAATGCATGAATCATTGATATTAGTCTTTCTCTTCTTAGTTAAAGGTTCAGACTGAGCGTTATTTGATTGGTTGTTAATAGGGTTTAAAAAGAACAGATTTCCATACATGTGCCCAGTACAAAAAATTTCTCCATCTCAACTGATAGAAATACCAGAATGGAAAGGCACAGAATATTCTTGATTAATATGTTTTGCAACTGAAATCAAATTCTGACGAAAACTAGGTACATATAAAATATCTTTTAAAACCACTATCTTATTACAATAAAAAATAAGATCCAACTCTCCCACTGCAAGAGCCCAGACTTGTGCTCCATTACCCACTCAAAGCCTATGTTCGCCCTTCTTGAGTCTTCTTATCTTTCTAAAACCTTGCAAGGAGTTACAGATATGATCAGTGGCTCATGAATCAACAATTCAAGTGGAAGTTGATCCTACCATTGATATGGACTCTAGATAGAAAACATTACCTGTGGGGTTTTTCTTAGTTTGAAGATTTGGACACTCCTTTTTCCATTGTCCATTCTTCCCACATTTGAAGCACTTGCCCTTTGGTTTGTCCTTGTGCTGGTTCTAGGGCTAGGCTGCTGCATTCCCCTTCTTCCTCTCGAACTTTCTGGGTTTAGGCCCAGTTCTTGAGGAAGAAGCCTTAGCAATCATCGCCTTTGACTGCAGCTTCATGACCTTCTCCGCCATCTGGAGCTCCTTCATCAATTCAGTTAAACTCATGTTCAATTTGTTCATGTTATAGTTTAACTTGAACTGAGTGAAGGAGCCCGATAGAGATTCGAGAACCATGTCCACTTGGCTCTCAGGGTCAATGACAGTCCCTAAGATTTCTGCCTCCTCGAAAGCAGAAATCATCTTGAGCATATGCTCTCAGACTGATGCTCCCTTAGCCATCTTAGTGTTAACAATAGTTCGAAGAGCCTCCTGCCTTGCAGGCTGGCTCTTGTCCGCGAACATAGTAGCCAATGATTGACTGATGTCATATACAGAAGCCATGTGCTCGTGTTTTGACTAGAGCACATTAGACATGGAGGCTAACATATAGCAACGTGCCATTTCGTCAGCCTTCTTCCACGCCTTCCCAGCCTCTCACTCTTCGGCGGTGGAACCTTCCCCGATAACAGGGCAGGTCACATAAAGGACATACTTATACTCCTCTGCTGTGAGTATTATGTCCAGATTCCTTTTCCAGTCCATATAGTTCGGACCCGTTAATTTATTCTCCCTGAATATAATGGCCAATGGACTAAAAGAACCTCCCACCATTTCTGAAAATCGAAAAATAAAAGAAAGAATTAAGTTTGTGAAAAAAAAATAAAATTTGTGCATTGAAAATAATTTAGCTCTTAGGAAAACTGACATAGCTTCTTCGGAAGATTAACAGTTTCCTAAGCTAAGTGTATTAACCACCACAAATTAATTTCCCTTCTAGGTAATGATCTAGAGGATAACTCCATCGTGCGATGGCCGTTTCCTCTTATTTCCTATGGACATACCTCGCACTATAACCTCCAACGTGGGCTGGCCGATCATAGTACGTGCCCCGAGTTATTAATTACATCATTCCATTACATCTAGATCCTTGTGGTATCTCCATCCTATACGAAATCACTCCCAGGGTGACGCGAGGGGACCCACGATCTCTAATGAGGACCGTGATGGAAGCCGTGGGGCCGTTGGAACCCCTCTCCCACTTAGTCTTTTAAAATAAAGGGTTCTCTAGAAAAATAACCTTTTGAAATTTCCATTAAGTTTTTCTTAACTCAAAAATAAAATATTCAAGTCCATTAAAATCTCTATGTCAAGGCTTATATCCTTTGAGAGATTTTCTCCATGGACTAATTTTATTTAAGTTAAAACTTAATGATTTCAAAAATTTTCCAATTAAAACTTTCTACATACTTTGGTCTCAGGTTTATTTGACAAAATCATTTTTTCAGTCCAAAACAAAACAAAATGGCTCTCTATTTTAATTTAAAAAAATATCTAAATCCAATATATTTTCTATGTCAAGGATTAAATCCTTTGAGAAAATATTCAAGGATTAATTTTTGTACAAATTAAAATAACAATTTAATTTTTGAAGAAAAGTATTTTTCTTGTCAAAAGTGTTCCCAAAGACTTTGGTCTTTGAGAAAAAGCGCACATAGGTACAAAAAAAATAGCATGCCAGAAAACAGTAAACGTTTTCATACTTTTCTATTTTTTAAACTTAAGTGCCCAAATAATAGAATTAAACACATTACTTAATTAATTAATGATCTTATTTAATCCTAAAATCCCTTACTAATATTTTTCATGCAAATATATTCCAAGAATATAAATATTGCAAAAATATTAACTTCGCTTGGTATGGACCCCAAAACAAAAAGAAAATGCAAGAAAATTACAAGGGGGGAAAAAATTTCCCATTGGTTCACTGCACCCGCAGCACAGGAACAAAACCAATCTGGTCAGCGCTCCACAACACCCGCCGCACCGGAACGTCCACCTCATGGACCGTCCAAGCCCGTGACCCGCCCCGATGCTGAACTGCGAGAAGAATTCCAGATTTCGCAATTGAATTGCAAATTTGCAATTCAATTTTCACCCACAGCAGCCGAGTAGGAACCCTCCAAGCCGAGTCAAGCCGCCTTTGTTGCTCTTGGTACACAGACTGCTGTCGGCGGAGCCGAGCCTATGAACAGTACCTTCTACATCAGAAATTCCAGTGCGATTCATCTTCTGCGTTTTCTTCTGGTTTTTTTTCTGCGATGGATTTGCTTGCTTTTGCCTTTCGATTTCAACCAAAATCAATAAAACCAAAAAACCAACAACTGCCTATACCCATTAAAATTGGGTTTACACGATTTATTCTTGGAAAAACAGTGAATTACATCTCACCAATACCTCCATCCAAGAGGTTTAACAAGCCATCTATCCATACCAAAAAACCAGCGAACAGTTAATCACACATAACTGTCCGATTTTATTAACTAGCATACAGGCTTCCTATATGTGCAAATATCTTCATGCTCTGATACCAATTGAAGATAAAATTGCAAGAAAAACATAGCCAAAAAGACAGCCAAGGAACAACAAAAAAACGCAGCACTCCTCTTCTTCTTGTTCTCAAAATCATCTGAACTGGAATATGCGAAACTGGGGTAGGCACGCTCGTTGAAACTTTTGGTGCAATTCCTACAAGCCTTCTACTTCGTCTTTGCATGTAGATGAACGCCTAACTTTCGATCTTCCAGTATATGGCCTGCCTAATATCGTTTTGGTGAAACAACCTAGGGGCCAAAGAATATTTTCTGGAGAGGGAGAGAAAAAACGTCTGGTATTTTTCCACAGAGAGGAAGCCCTGGAAAAACAACGTTGTTTTTTTTTCCTCCGGTTTAACCTAAATAAAACCCTAGGTTAAACTGGATTGGGCCATTGGACTCTTAGTTTAACCTTCTTGGGCTTAATTAATTATTCTAACTAAAACCAAATAAATGGCCCAATTAATAATTAATTAATTTTCCAGCCCAAATAAACCAGTCCAATTAATTAAACCTATATTAGTTTAGTCCCAGGTTAATCTTTAATTATTTAAATTGGGCCAAATCCCTGAATAATTAATTAACCCACCAAACTAATTTAATTAATTCTCTCTCTATGGACCTTTATTTTATTCTAGCCCAATAATTACTTAAATAAAATAAATTCGATTTAATTTAAAATCAATTCTTTAGCCCGTATTTAATTAGGACTCACGGTCTATACTGGTGACCAAAAGACACACCGCATTGGTTACTAAAATGACCAAAATATCCTTGCCATAAAAATAGCTGTATTTTACATTTTAAATATTTCCTAATATCACCATAACGAAATATTGATCCCAAGGACAATGCTGCGTTAGCAAAGTCTTCGACCTACAATTGAAATGACTAAAATACCCCTCTACACATCGCCGTACATTTAGATAGGAAGAAGTGTACTAACACCCCTCTAAATGACATCTACCATCCTTAGGCTTCTAGTCCAATGATCCACGACATCCTCAAGTGTTTCCGCTTTCCAAGGAAGCTTTCCTAAAGCAAATATCCAAGTCATGTTTCCTAGGGCCCTGGACATTTTAGACCATTCGGACAACCACAAGGGGCGATATAGTGCAGAAACTATCTTGTACAAGTCTGTCTTAACTACCTAGTCACACATACCCAACATGCAAGTATATTGGCCATACGATAGAGCATCAACTATAGCAAATCAAAGTATATGCTACCAGCTTCGCCAGACCACCAACTCATACTCAAGTCGTATAGTACTAGTCCACACAGTAGCAGTAGTAGTCTAGGTTTCTATCATATAGTACTTTTAGAAACCACTACTACAGGTCCTGTCCTACGTATTCGAAATATGTTTATGTCATGAAGTGAGTGGACTACTCACTGGCTAAAGATAAGACATTCCCCATTTGGAATTCATAACATATTAACCAAAATATGATGAGATTCCCAATCTCATCAATAGGTTAAGAACAAAAGTTTATATGTTAAATAACCCGTGATCCATACCTTACTGTGAAAGACTACCATTCACATGGATCACATATTTAAACACAATGAGTCTGTTCCAAATGAAAATCGTGCACAAATAGAAAGTAAATTCATAAACAATTTCTGAAAATAAATTCTTTTATTAAAATATTCAATTTTACAATAGAAACCTAGTCTAAGAAGACATACAATCCAACAGCCCTATGAGAGGCATGATAGGAGTCTTCAAATCCTACTCATTTGTTCTACACAAAATTCCTAAAAGGAATTCATTTCCTCTTGATCCTTAATTTTCTTATTTCTCAATTCAATAATTTGTTCAAATTGTTCTAGCCAATTTCTTTCCAAAAATTCCAGTGAAGTGTTATGGCTTTGTAGAATCAAAATGCCTTAGTGGAAGACATTTTATGGTCTAAAAATGTGGAGGAGAAGTGAAAGATTCCAAGGGGATAAATCCCTTTAGTGAACATTCTAAAAATTCATTCTAGCTAGGTTCATCTTCCTTCTTTGAATGAACTGAATTTTTCCAACTTTTTGTGCCTTCAAATTGTAGAAACTGTTAGCTAATATTCCCTCCTAAATGCTGCCAGAAAAATGGCCTTTTGGAGCAGCTTGCAACCTAAATTTCTTTGACCATTTTCGGACTGCACAAAGTTGGTGCAAAACCAGAAAAATCCCTGGGCAAATCGCAGCTTTACAGGTCCGAAACCAAGTAATTTTCTTCCAGTTTTTGTTCAGCACCTTAGCCATATTTTTCTTCCATGAAGAAGGCTGGAAATCAGCCTTGAAAATCCCTGAAACTCCCCTTCAAACTCCCTGCAAACAGGCTGGAAAAAGGCAGGCAAAAACTGCCCAGAAAATACCAGCAAGTAGCGAAATTCTGTGCAGGAAATTTCCAGCTTTGTTTCCTAATTCTACTCTAGCTGAAACTCCATCCTTCTTCTGCACAAACCACCCTTAAACCTTTAGTAACTGAGCTCCATTATCCCCCTCAAGCTTCTGCATGAAAATCCAGTCATGGCTGCCTAGAAGATTTCCAAAAAATTTCTGCAATCATGCCTTGATTAGGATACCAAAATTCCAGCCACCATGATTTAACAACTTTCCATAAAATATACCCCAAACAACCAGACCTTCCCTTCACCATTACACTCAGTATTTTTAGCCACCTTAAGCCTCCCTCAACCAGCATTCATCTAGCCGAAACACTGCCCAGCAATTCAGCCATGGCAGACTTCCAAAAGCTCTCCCATAATCAAAGGTATTTTTTAATATTTAGTTTCCAAATTTGCTTCCTAAAAATATTCTTCAAGGATTCCAACAACCAGCCTTTCCTTTTCCCATCCAAACTAGAGAATTATCTCCCTAAACCCTACAAAAATTTGGCTAGCCCTAATCTCGTCAGAATTTCGGCAGCCTCCATCCAAAAACTCTCTATTCCCTTCAACCTTCAAGAACACACAACACACCAAGAACACCTACTTCCTCCTTTCACCTAATACCTATCCAAATAACTTCAAACTACTTCTAAAAACTCCAGAATTCATCTACTCACTGTCGTGAGTCCATCAACACCACTCTTAACATCAAACTCCAAAATCTAACTTGCTAGTTTGGATAAAAAATCAGAAATTTTGTGAAGGCTCAAGAACACCATCAAGGTAGGTTTGTTCTAACAACTCCATCTTCTCTAATCGTGATCTCTAATAAATATATATATGAATAAACCCACTAATGGTCTCTCTCTCTCTCTCTCTCTCTCTCTCTCTCTCTCTCTCTCTCTCTCGGTCGAATCTCTCTCCTCCTTGGCCGGATGGTTTCATCTCTAATGGTTATGCTTCCTTCACCTTCTTTGGTTAGATTTAGACATCTAGGAGTTGAGACTTATTCAAAACTCCTTCAAGGGAATTCATCAAGCAAGTAAGCTTTCTTTTAACCATTCTTTTAATTCTAGATTCATATCTCTAGGATGATGTTGATAGAAGGTGGATTGTGGATATGATTTGAGTATGTATTGTTGAGATTGAAGCATGAATATATGTATGAATATGAAGGAGATGAGATTTATGCATGGATGGATTATCTTGGTTGATTGTATGATGATTTAAGGTTTAATGCATGCCTCCATGATTAAGTAAGCTAGAGATTATGTCACATTTGGTGAATAGGATTTATATTCATGTTGGATTGTTGAAGCCATGATCATATTTATGCTAGTAGGGGTTAGATCATGTCTTGAGAAATTGAGATCTATGCTTGTATGCATGATTTGGATGATTTGATGAATTGAAGGATTGTATATGTTCATGATTGTGAATAGCCATGGAAATATGATCATGATCCAGTTGTCCCTAAGATAATTTTTATTTCATGAATAAAACATTTAATAATATGATTTTGCTAGTAATTTCGAAAAAAAACCCTAGGAAGGGTGGATTTGGATTATTATATATATAAAGGATATTTTAGTCAAATAAATAATAGTTTTGATAGAAAAATAAAATATATCGATTTTATATAAAAGTAATGAAATCAACTAAAGCCTTTTTTTTTTTTGGAAATAATCATAATTAGTAAAATACTTTTTATTAAAATTTAATTATTATCTTTTAATCAAAACCTATTAAAATTTTTTTTATTATTTTCCAAGAAAGGCTCATTAAAATTCATTTTCAACTAACTTTAATTATCAATTATTTTCTAATAGCTAAATTATTAATAAGTCATTATTTTTCCTAAAAACCACCTAAGACTCTTCATCAAATAAACTCTAAATTTTCTTAGCAATATTTAAACCTTTAAATTATTAGTACTTATTTCCCAAAACATTAATTATTTTAAATATCAAATTATCCTTAGTTTATAAACCTATTTACTTATTGTTTGGCCTTAAAGCTTGGGACACTAGGATCATGATAGTAGTAAGTTGAGTTGTTTAAACTGAGAGAGTGAATTTTGGCTTGAGTTTGGTTGTGGTTTGTATTTGCCCATGCGGGGTTAGACCTTTTTATTTTGAGCAAGAATCAGGTAAGCTCCTGCATAAAACCTGATTGATGAAAAGTGTTTAATTATGACAAGCCAAATGTAGAGTGCATGGACACTCATCTTTGTAAAGGCAATTGAGGATTGTCTCATTTCTTATTTCCGTGAAACAAATTATTTGAAAACCAATAAGCAGATTTATTCAAACTCAAAACTCTTTCTTAAACTGATTTTGACAACGACTTTGGAAACCCTTAATTGCCATGTTCAAGTGGAACTATGTTTTGTTCATTTTTTTTCCCAAGTGGGATATGTTACGTTTAGTACTCAATAAGGGTGGACTACTGGGCTAGTCTTTGAAGGGTTAGCGTAAGTCTCTCAGTAGGTAGCCACCTCTGAGGGGTAAGTCCTTCCCGGATAAGACGACAGTCCAGTAAGTCGTGCCGGTCCGAGCTAGCAGTGTTCTTTTTCAGTCAAGTGACTGTGTTTTGTCGGAATGGATACTCGGTTGTTGTTTAGGTATAGAGAAGGTGGAGTATCTTGCCCAGTAGGCCGATTACTTACTTTTGTCAATCAGAACAAAGTGTGGCATTCTGACCAACGGTATGCACAAAGTGTAGCATGCTTACCATCCGGTTATGGGGCCCAACATGTGGTAACCCGTAATCCTTTCTTTCGAGTAGTTGATTTTATAAATTATGTATGTGTGACACCCCGCTACCAAGGCCTGCCAGGGCTGGGGATGTCGCCCCGTCCAAAGGACAATGAGTCTTTATTACTAGGTCACACAAATAAAATTGCGGAATAAAAATAACACTTTAACTTAAAAATTTATTACAACCCAAAATACTCCAAGAATAAATCCATGAATTCCCAAAACAAAACCCTAAATAAAATTACCCACTCTTGTCTCCCCAAAGTAATGCATAGAATTAAATGACAACAATCTCTTCCAAGGCAGATACTACTAGCTACTCATCCCCACAGTAGGATCGACCTGAAATCATGGTAAAAAGGTGATGAGACAGAAATCCCAGTAAGTCCGTGTGTGCTTTGGGTGTTTAGTGAAAGCAAGTCATGGATGCAAAGTGCGAAATCCTTATAAGAGAAATACTGGTAAGCAATAAATAGTAGTCAAAAGCAAGAGTGGTGTTTTAGCTATTCCATCCATACATGCTCAACAAAATCAACCACTCATAAGAAAGGATTATGGGTTACCACACGTTGGGCTCCACAACCGGATGGTCAGTATGCCACACTTTATGCATACCGCCGGTCAGAATGCCACACTTTGTGCAGACTGACAAAAGTAGGTGATCATCTTACTGGGCAAGATATTCCTCCTTCCCTATACCCAAACCATAACCGGGTGTCCATTTCTGCAAAACACAGTCACTTGACTGAAAAGAACACTGCTAGCTCGGATCGGCATGACTCACAGAAATGACGTCCTATCCGAGAAGGACATACCCCTCAGAGGTGGCTACCTACTTAGAGACTTACCCTAACCCCTCAAGGACTAGTCCTAGTAGTCCACCCTTATTGAGTACTCAACGACGTTTCCCACTTGGGATAAAATGAACAAAACATTGTTCCACATGAAAATGGCATTTTGAGGGTCTCTAAAGTCCTTGCAAAAATCAGCTTTAGAAAGAGTTTGAGTTTGGCAAATCTGCTCCTTGATTTTTAAATAATTCAAATGTTTGAAATAAGAGAGAGTTCAACCCTCAATTGCCTTTACATAAATGAGTGTCCATACACTCTACATTTGGCTTGCCATAAGAAAAACATTACACATCAATCAGGTTTTATGCAGGGGCTTACCTGATTCTTGCTCACAACAACAGGGTCTCCAATAGTTGACCTAACCCCACATGGGCAATAACATATCACAATCAATTCCAAGCTACAATCCACTTCCTCAAATTTAAATCAACTCCTCTTACTACTACCATGATCCTAGCGTCCCAAGCTTTAAGGCAAAACAATACATAAATAGGTTTGTAGGTTCAGCCTAATTTGATATTTAAAATAATTAATGGTTTGGGAAATAATTTCTAATAAGTTGAAAGTTTAAATCTTGCTGGGGAAAATTTAGAGTTTATTTGCTCAAGAGTCCTAGCTAGTAGTAAGTAAATTAATGATTTAATAATAGTTTAGTTGTTAGAAAATAATTGGTTGCTAAAACTAGTTGAGATTAAATTTAATGAGTCTTGATTGGAAAATAATAAGTAAACTTTTAAAAGGGGATTTGATTTAATAAATATTTTACTAATTATGATTATTTCCATAAAAGGCTTCAATTGATTTCTTTATTTTAAATAACATTAATTTATTTTATTTTCTAGCAAAATTGTTATTTATTTGACCAAAATATCCTTTATGTATATAATAATCCAAATCTACCCTTCCTTGGGTTTTTCAACATTTACTAGGAAAATTTTATATCATTAAATATTTTATTTATGAAATAAAATTAGTTTAGGGACAACTAGATCATGGTCAAATTTCTATGGCTAACCACAATGAAGAACATATGCAATCCTTCCATTCATCAAATCATCCAAATCATGCACATAAGCATAGATCTAAATTTATTAAGACATGATCTAACCTCTACTAGCATAAATATGATCATGGCTTCAATACTCTAACATGCATATAAATCCTATTCACCAAAGGTGACATAATCTCTAGCATGCTTTATCTCAAATACTTCATGCATCAAACCTCAAATCATCACACAATCAACCAAGATAATCCTTCCATGCATAAATCCCATCTCCTTCACAATCATACAAATGTTCATGCTTCAATCTCAACAATATATACATATACTCGAATCCTATCACCACCCACCTACTATCAACATCATCCTAGAGATATAATTCTAGAGTTGAAAAGAAGGATTGAAGGGACTTACTTAATCAATGAATGCTTTGAAGGAGTTTAGAATAGATCTCAACTCCTTGATGCCTAACTTTGTCCAAGGGAGATGGCGAAAACATGGACATGGGGAAAAGGTGCCATCCGGCCAAGAGAGGGAGGTTTCGGCCATGAGAGAGAGAGAGAGAGAGATAGATAGAGATAGAGAAAGGAACCATTAGCATGCTTATACACGTAGGTTCTCATTAGAGATCAAGATTGGAGGAGATGAAATTGTTAAAATAAATTTACCTTGAAGATGTTCTTGCCCTTCACAGAAATTTCTGGTTTTGATCCGAAATAGCAAGATGATTTGTGGAGTTTGATGTTAAAAATGGGGTTGATGGACTCACGGCTATGAGTAGGTCAAATATGGAAGTTTTAGAGAGGATTTGAGATGGTTTGGAGGGGTATTAGGTAAAGGAAACAGGTAGGTGTTCTCGGTGTAGTGTGTGTGTTCTTGGTGGTTGAGAGAATTCGAGAGATTGAATTTGTGTAGCTGCCGAAATTCTATGCGAGCTAGGGCTGGCCAAATTTCTGTATGGTTTAGGAAGTTGTTTCTCTGATTTGGAAGGGAAAAGGAAAGGTTGGTTGTTACAATCCTTGAAGAATATTTTTAGGAAGTGAATTTGGAAACTAAATATTGGCAGTGGGGAGTCCGGTGACAAAGTCCATAGTCACCTCCTCCCACTTCCATTTCGGTATTGGCAGTGGCTGCAATAGTCCCACTGACTTCTTGTGCTCCGTTTTAACTTTCTGGCAGGTAGGACAGGTTGAAACATACTTGACTACATCACGCTTTAGTCCGGGCCACCAATAAGCTCCCTTCAAATCCTGATACATCTTGATTTCCCCCGGATGAATGGCGTACTTGCTCTTGTGCACCTCCTCCAAAATACTGTCCTTCAATTGCTGCTCTCTGGGTACACACAATCGATCTCTGAAATGAAAAACTCCCGCTTCATCCTGACGAAATTCACCGCCTGGCCGCTTAAGCTCCTTATCCTTGAAGAGTTGAAATTCGGTGTTGTTTCATTGAGCTTCTACAATTTCTCCCTTCAAATCTGGCGCCAATCTCAAATTGCTGATGATAATCCTTTGATCTTGCACTTCCACCCTTCTGTCTAACACATCCTGAACTGCTTGCATCTCCTACGCCATAAGTCCGGCCATTCCAACTTTTCTGCTCAGGGCGTCTGCCACAACGTTGGCCTTCCCGGGATGATAGTTGATCGGGCAACGGTATTTCTCCAAGAACTCCATCCACCTTCGCTTCCTCAAGTTCAGATCATTTTGAGTGAAGATATACTTCAGACTCTTATGGTCGGTGAACACCTCATATTCGGCTCCATAGAAGTAGTGTCGCCATTTCTTTAGGGCGAACACTATAGCTGCCAGCTCCAGATCATGAGTGGGGTAGTTCACCTCATGAGGTCGTAACTTCCGAGATGCATAAGCAATCACTTTTCTGTCTTGCATCAACACCGCTCCCAGCCCCTCATTCGAAGCGTCGGTGTACAACACGTAAGGTTTGCGTTCCTCCGGTAGACTTAATACCGGTGCTGCCAACAGTCTCTCTTTCAATTCTTGGAAACTTTTCTCACATTTTTCATTCCATACAAATGGAACATCCTTTCTCAACAAACGGGTCATTGGTGATGCGAGCGTCGAAAATCCCTTGATAAACCTTCGGTAGTATCTAGCCAATCCCAAGAAACTCCGGATCTTGGTAATATTCCCTGGCTGCTTCTAATCTGATACTGCTTCAACCTTTGCCGGATCTACCTTGATACCTTCTTTGGTTACCACATGACCAAGGAATGCCGCACCGTCTAGCCAGAATTCGCACTTGATGAACTTCGCATATAGCTTGTGCTCATGCAGTTTCTCCAGCACGAGCCTCAGATGCTTCGCATGCTCCTCTGGACTCTTGGAGTAAATCAAAATGTCGTCGATGAAGACCACCACAAACTTGTCCAGATAGGGTTGGAATACTCAGTGCATCAGGTCCATAAATACTGCTGGGGCATTGGTCACCCCAAACGGCATTACCATGAACTCGTAATGTCCATATATGGGGTTTTAGGCTATCTTGGGGATATCTTCCTCTCTTATCTGCACTTGGTAATATCCTTATCTCAGATCCAGCTTGGAATAGCAACTGGATCCCTATAGCGATCAAATAGCTCATCAATCAGGGGTAGGGGGTATTTGTTCTTAATCATCAAATTGTTCAGCCCTCGGTAGTTGATACATAGCCTCAGGGTTCCGTCCTTCTTCTTTACAAATAGCACAGGCGCTCCCCATGGCGACGTGCTCGGTCTAATATAGCTTTGACCAACTAGCTCCTCTAGCTGCTTTTTCAACTCTTTCAACTCTGTCGGTGCTATCCGGTACGGTGTCCGCGATACTGGTTCTGCTCCGGGAACTAAGTCTATAGTGAATTCCACTTCTTGACTAGGAGGTAGAGAATCAAGCTCCGCCGGAAACACATCGGGAAAAATCTTTTACCACTTCCGTGTCTTCCAAAGCACACTGGTCCTTCGGTTTGTTTATCACGTAAGCCAGATAACCTTGAGAACCTTGCCTCAATAATTTTCGGGCCTTAGCCCCCGCAATCAAGTACTTCAGTTCTTTCATCCTTTTGCCATTGAATTCCAATACATCACAACCCGGCCTGACGAATTGGACTGACTTATTTTTACAGTCTACCCTAGCGCCATGCTTGGCTAACCAGTCCATTCCCAAAATCAAGTCATAATCCTCAATGTCTAACACAATCAAATCTCCCTCCAGGTTTTCTCGCCCTACATTAATCTTACAATCCTTCACATACCGATCCGCTTGCGCCATCTTCACTAAATATGTGCTTACTTCTAAAACAAAAGTTAGCTCCACTCCATCCCAACCCAAATGACATGCACACAACTTGTTTACATAGGAATGAGTAGAGCCAGGATCAATTAAAGCATTAACGGAACGTCCTTGAATACTGAACGTACCTTCTACCACCGCTGCATCGACCCCAACTTCCTCTCTGTTGAGGGCGAACACCTTGGCCTTCACTTGCAGCTTCGGTGCTCCACTCCGAATGCTCCCGTGGTGTTGGATTGGTTGTGTCCCGGGTTTTGAGCCGGGTTTCCTTACCCGACGTGGTGTAATTTGGGGCAGGTGTTCCTCAGGTGGTTCGGGTCGCCACAGTGATAGCATTTCTTCTCACCACCCTTAGACTAACAATTTCTCTCGGTGTAGCCTTTTCTTCCACACTGTCTGCATGATGAGAGATTCGGGGTAGGTCCACTTGGTGCTGTCCGGGCTTGCTTTCCCCGGTTCTGCCATTGATGATTGGCGGGGCACTTGTGTGGTTGCGGTCTCGGGAAATGTCCTTGCAGCTGCCTTGGAGGCTGGAAAGGCTTGGCCGCCATCCTGCTGCGGTCCTCGTTCTTCATGCGAGTAACTGCGTCCACAGCCCCCGAATAAGTTGTCGGTGGAGTAGGTGCCAATGCTCTCCTCAGTTCGGGCCTCAGCCCCTTAATGAACTGCCCCGTCCTGTTTTGCTCGTTATCGACCAATCTTCGGCAGTATTTCCACAATTGAATGAATCGCACCACATATTGAGCCACTGACATGCTTCCCTATCTCAGATTCTAAAATTCATCCTCTCACTTTTCCACAATCCATTAAGGTATGTACTTCGTCCTGAAGCCTTCAACGAAATTAGACCACGTCCATTCTTGCTCATCCATCTCCCAGTCATCTTGGACCCGCTGTCACCATGCCCAAGCTGGTCCTCTCAATCGAAAAGCTGCAAACTTAACCATTTGCTCCTCAGCATACTGGAGCGTTGCGAAAATGTCGTCCATTTGCTCAACCCATAGTTCGGCCTTCTGATCTTGCTCGACTTCTCCCATAAAGACGGGCGGTTGAAATTTCAAGAACCTCCCTAAAGCCTCATATTCCCCTTTAGGTTTCCTTCACTCAGTCAGCGTCTGAAGAATCTTGGTTATCTTACTGAGTGTCTGGCCTATTGACACTTCAACCGAGGCATCGGGCCCTATTCCCATTTCTGGATCACTTTGTCCATTACCCAGATTGGGTGATTGCATCTGTTCAGTTTCAACTTCCAGTGCTACGGGGTCTACCTCCGGAATCCTTCCGGTTGAAGAAGCTGCACGTCGCTTAGGTGCCATTCTATACCATACCCCAAATGTTTAAGTGTATGCATTCCAGTATCAAACCATTTTAGTGGTGCATGCATACATGGCCAAGTATGAGTAGGAAGAAATCAGATGCAACTTATTTAAAGAATTGCTCAAAAATTTCGATTTCATAAATTGACTTGCATAAATCCAAAGGTGTGAACAAAACATAGAATTGGAAATCTTTGACAAACTAGTTCTCGAAAGACAACAAATAAATAATCATCTAAAATAAAATAACTTCTAACTCTCTATTCCTCATCTGAACCCTCATCATCAGCCTCATATAACCAACCCCCAGTGTTTTTGGAAAAATCTACCCTGTCCCTGCTAGCAAATCCCTCTATGGGCTCCTTCCCAGGGCGCCTAGAGCTCTCTCCAGGCTCAACTCGGCTGAAGGAAGGAATGAAAGAAGGCCTAGGTGGAGACTCATAGTCTATATCCCCTAGGTCATCACTATTTGTTGCTAAGTCCACTTCGGGATTAGGAGGGTGGGGTTCAGGCTCCACTATCATCACTTCATCCTTACTGTCAGAGCTTATGTCTATCACTGGGATTGGAGGTGGCTCAAGGATCTCGACCTCATCCTCAATGCTATCCTCCATAAGGTCAATCTCATCATCAGTGTTATCCTCCATAGGGACAACTGGCTGAGGGGCAGGCTGGGGAACTGGAAGGTCCTCCGAGTCTAGATAGTATGGCAGGTGCCACTGCTACCCTTTTCTCGCGGTCCTAAGCAGTCTAACCATCCTACAGCATCAACAAGATAGGTTAGATGAAGATTTAAAATTAAATCAATAGAATATATATTATCAATATTTGCCTACAACCTAGGCTCTGATACCACTTGTAACACCCCGCTACCTAGGTCCGCCAGGGTTGGGGATGTCACCCCGTCCAAATGATAAGGGGTCTTTATAACTAGATCATAAAAATAAAATTGCGGAATAAAAATAATACTTTAACTTAAAAATTTATTACAACCCAAAATACTCCAAGATTAAATCCATGAATTCCTAAAACAAAACCATAAATAAAATTATCCACTCTTGTCTCCCTAAAGCAATACATAGAATTAAATGACGACAATCTCTACCACGGCAGATACTACTAGCTACTCATCCCTACAGTAGGATCGACCTGAAATCATGGTAAAAAGGTGATGAGACAAAAATCTCAATAAGTCTGTGTGTACTTTGGGTGTTTAGTGAAAGCAGTTCATGGATGCAAAGTGTAAAATCTTTATAAGAGAAATATTGGCAAGCAATAAATAGCAGTCAAAAGCAAGAGTGGGGTTTCAGCCGTTCTAGCCATACATGATCAACAAAATGAACCACTCATAAGAAAGGATTATGGGTTACCACACGATGGGCCCCACAACCGAATGGTCAGTATGCCACGCTTTATGTATACAGCCGGTCAGAATGCCACACTTTGTGCAGACTGACAAAAGTAGGTGATCGGCCTACTGGGCAAGATATTTCTCCTTCTCTATACCCAAACCATAACAGGGTGTCCATTCCGGCAAAACACAGTCACTTGACTGAAAAGAACACTGCTAGCTCGGACCAGCACGACCCACTGGACTGACGTCTTATCCGGGAAGGACTCACCCCACAGAGGTGCCCACCTACTGAGAGACTTATTGAGTACTCAAAGACTAGTCCTAGTAGTCTACCCTTATTGAGTACTCAACGACGTTTCCCACTTGGGATAAAATGAACAAAACATCATTCCACATGAAAATGGCATTTTGAGGGTCTCTAAAGTCCTTGCAAAAATCAGCTTTAGAAAGAGTTTGAGTTTGGCAAATCTGCTCCTTGATTTTTAAATAATTCAAATGTTTGAAATAAGAGAGAGTTCAACCCTCAATTACCTTTACATAAATGAGTGTCCATACACTCTACATTTGGCTTGCCATAAGAAAAACATTACACATCAATCAGGTTTTATGCAGGGGCTTACCTGATTCTTGCTCAGGTTTTATGCAGGGGTTTTATACATTTGGCTTGCCACAGTGATAGCATTTCTTCTCACCACCCTTAGACTAACAATTTCTCTCGGTGTGGCCTTTTCTTCCACACTGTCTGCATGATGAGAGATTCGGGGTAGGTCCACTTGGTGCTGTCCGGGCATGCTTTCCCCGGTTCTGCATTGATGATTGGCGGGGCACTTGTGTGGTTGCGATCTCGGGAAATGTCCTTGCAGCTTCCTTGGCGGCTGGAAAGGCTTGGCCACCATCCTACTGCGGTCCTCGTTCTCCGTGCGAATAGCTGCGTCCACAGCCCCCGAATAAGTTGTCGGTTGAGTAGGTGCCAATGCTCTCCTTAGTTCCGGCCTCAGCCCCTTAACGAACTGCCTTGTCCTGTTTTGCTCGTTGTCGACCAATCTTCGGCAGTATTTCGACAATTGAATGAATCGCACCGCATATTGAGCCACTGACATGCTTCCCTATCTCAGATTCTAAAATTCATCCTCTCACTTTTCCACAATCCATTGAGGTATGTACTCCATCCTGAAGGCTTCAACGAAATTAGACCACGTCCATTCTTGCTCATCCATCTCCCAGTCATCTTGGACCCGCTGTCACCATGCCCAAGCTGGTCCTCTCAATCGAAAAGCTACAAACTTAACCATCTGCTCCTCAGCATACTGGAGCGTTGCAAAGATGTCCTCCATTTGCTCAACCCATAGTTCGGCCTTCTGATCTTGCTCGACTTCTCCCATAAAGACGGGCGGTTGAAATTTCAAGAACCTCCCTAAAGCCTCATATTCCCCTTTAGGTTTCCTTCACTCAGTCAGCGTCTGAAGAATCTCGGTTATCTTACTGAGTGTCTGGCCTATTGACACTTCAACCGGAGCATCGGGCCCTATTCCCATTTCTGGATCACTTTGTCCATTACCCAGATTGGGTGATTGCATCTGTTCAGTTTCAACTTCCAGTGCTACGGGGTCTACCTCCGGAATCCTTCCGGTTGAAGAAGCTGCACGTCGCTTGGGTGCCATTCTATACCATACCCCAAATGTATAAATGTATGCATTCCAGTATCAAACCATTTTAGTGGTGCATGCATACAAGGCCAAGTATGAGTAGGAAGAAATCAGATGCAACTTATTTAAAGAATTGCTCAAAAATATCGATTTCATAAATTGACTTGCATAAATCCAAAGGTGTGAACAAAACATAGAATTGGAAATCTTTGACAAACTAGTTCTCGAAAGACAACAAATAAATAATCATCTAAAATAAAATAACTTCTAACTCTCTATTCCTCATCTAAACCCTCATCATCAACCTCATATAACCAACCCCCAGTGTTGTTGGAAAAATCTACCCCGTCCCTGCTAGCAAATCCCTCTATGGGCTCCTTCCCAGGGCGCCTAGAGCTTTCTCTAGGCTCAACTGGACTGAAGGAAGGAATGAAAGAAGGCCTAGGTGGAGACTCATAGTCTATCTCCCCTAGGTCATCACTATTTGCTGCTAAGTCCACTTCGGGATTAGGATGGTGGGGTTCAGGCTCCACTATCATCACTTCATCCTTACTGTCAGAGCTTATGTCTATCACCGGGATTGGAGGTGGCTCAAGGATCTCGACCTCATCCTCACTGCTATCCTCCATAAGGTCAATCTCATCATCAGTGTTATCCTCCATAGGGACAACTGGCTGAGGGGCAGGCTGGGGAACTAGAAGGTCCTCCAGGTCTAGATAGTATGGCAGGTGCAAGTGCTACCCTTTTCTCGCGGTCCTAAGCAGTCTAACCATCCTATAGCATCAATAAGATAGGTTAGATGAAGATTTAAAATTAAATCAATAGAATATATATTATCAATATTTGCCTACAACCTAGGCTCTGATACCACTTGTAACACCCCGCTACCTAGGTCCGCCAGGGTTGGGGATGTCACCCGGTCCAAAGGATAAGGGGTCTTCATAACTAGGTCACACAAATAAAATTGCGGAATAAAAATAATACTTTAACTTAAAAATTTATTACAACCCAAAATACTCCAAGATTAAATCCCTGAATTCCCAAAACAAAACCATAAATAAAATTATCCACTCTTGTCTCCCCAAAGCAATATATAGAATTAAATGACAACAATCTCTTTCAAGGCAGAAACTACTAGCTACTCATCCCCACAGTAGGATCGACCTGAAATCATGGTAAAAAGGTGATGAGACAGAAATCTCAATAAGTCTGTGTGTACTTTGGGTGTTTAGTGAAAGCAGTTCATTGATGCAAAGTGTAAAATCTTTATAAGATAAATATTGGCAAGCAATAAATAGCAGTCAAAAGCAAGAGTGGCATTTTAGCCGTTCTAGCCATACATGATCAACAAAATGAACCACTCATAAGAAAGGATTATGGGTTACCACACGATGGGCCCCACAACCGAATGGTCAGTATGCCACGCTTTATGTATACAGCCGGTCAGAATGCCACACTTTATGCAGACTGACAAAAGTAGGTGATCGGCCTACTGGGCAAGCTATTTCTACTTCTCTATACCCAAACCATAACCGGGTGTCCATTTCGGCAAAACACAGTCACTTAACTGAAAAGAACACTGCTAGCTCGGACCAGCACGACCCACTGGACTGACGTCTTATCCGGGAAGGACTCACCCCACAGAGGTGCCCACCTACTGAGAGACTTACCCTAACCCCTCAAGGACTAGTCCTAGTAGTCTACCCATATTGAGTACTCAACGACGTTTCCCACTTGGGATAAAATGAACAAAACATCGTTCCACATGAAAATGGCATTTTGAGGGTCTCTAAAGTCCTTGAAAAAATCAGCTTTAGAAAGAGTTTGAGTTTGGAAAATCTGCTCCTTGATTTTTAAATAATTCAAATGTTTGAAATAAGAGAGAGTTCAACCCTCAATTGCCTTTACATAAATGAGTGTCCATACACTCTACATTTGGCTTGCCATAAGAAAAACATTACACATCAATCAGGTTTTATGCAGGGGCTTACCTGATTCTTGCTCACAACAATAGGGTCTCCAACAACTGACCTAACCCCACATGGGCAAATACATATCACAATCAATTCCAAGCTACAATCCACTTCATCAATTTTAAATCAACTCCTCTTACTACTACCATGATCCTAGCGTCCTAAGCTTTAAGGCCAAACAACACATAAATAGGTTTGTAGGTTGAGCCTAATTTGATATTTAAAATAATTAATGGTTTGGGAAATAATTTCTAATAAGTTGAAAGTTTAAATCTTGCTGGGGGAATTTTAGACTTTATTTGCTCAAGAGTCCTAGCTAGTAATATGTAAAATAATGATTTAATAATAGTTTAGTTGTTAGAAAATAATTGATTGCTAAAACTAGTTAAGATTAAATTTAATGAGTCTTGCTTGGAAAATAATAAGTAAACTTTTGAAAATGGATATGATTTAATAAATATTTTACTAATTATTATTATTTCCATAAAAGTCTTCAATTGATTTCTTTATTTTAAATAATATTAATTTATTTTATTTTCTAGCAAAATTATTATATATTTGACCAAAATATCCTTTATGTATATAATAATCCAAATCTACCCTTCCTAGGGTTTTTCGACATTTACTAGGAAAATTTTATATCATTAAAATTTTATTTATGAAATAAAATTAGTTTAGGGACAACTAGATCATGGTTAAATTTCAATGGCTAACCATAATCAAGAACATATGCAATCCTTCCATTCATCAAATCATCCAAATCATGCACAAAAGCATAGATCTAAATTTATTAAGACATGATCTAATCTCTACTAGCATAAATATGATAATGGCTTCAATACTCTAACATGTATATTAATCCTATTCACCAAAGGTGACACAATCTCTAGCATACTTTATCTCAAATACTTCATGCATCAAACCTCAAATCATCACACAATCAACCAAGATAATCCTTCCATGCATAAATCCCATCTCCTTCACAATCATACAAATGTTCATACTTCAATCTCAACAATATATACATATACTCGAATCCTATCACCACCCACCTACTATTAACATCATCCTAGAGACATAATTCTATAGTTGAAAAGAAGGATTGAAGGGACTTACTTGATTGATGAATGCTTTGAAGGAGTTTAGAATATATCTCAACTCCTTGATGCCTAACTTTGTCCAAGGGAGATGGCGAAAACATAGACATGGGGAAAAGGAGCCATCCGACCAAGAGAGGGAGGTTTCGGCCATGAGAGAGAGAGAGAGAGAGAGAGAGAGAAAGGAACCATTAGCATGCTTATACACGTAGGTTCTCATTAAAGTTTAAGATTGGAGGAGATGAAGTTGTTAGAATAAATTTAACTTGAAGATGTTCTTGTCCTTCACAGAAATTTCTGGTTTTGATTCGAAGTAGCAAGATGATTTGTGGAGTTTGATGTTAAGAATGGGGTTGATGGACTCGCGGTAGTGAGTAGGTCAAATCCGGAAGTTTTAGAGAGGATTTGAGATGTTTTGGAGGGGTATTAGGTGAAGGAAACAGGTAGGTGTTCTTGGTATAGTGTGTGTGTTCTTGGAGGTTGAGAGAATTCGAGAGATTGAATTTGTGTAGCTGTCGAAATTCTGTGAGAGCTAGGGCTGGCTAAATTTCTGTAGGGTTTAGGAAGTTGTTTCTCTGATTTGGAAGGGAAAAGGAAAGGTTGGTTGTTACAATCCTTGAAGAATATTTTTAGGAACTGAATTTGGAAACTAAATATTCCAAGAATATCTTGATTGTTGGAGAGCTTTGGAAGTCTTCCATGGCCGACTGTTTGAGCAGAATTTTGGTGGGATTAATGCTGGTTTATGGAAGCTTATGGTGGCCGAAAGTAGGGTGCTCAATGGTGAAGAAGAAGTCTGGTTATTTGGGGAATGCATTATGGAAAGTTGCTAAACAAAGGTGGCTGGAATTTTGGAAATCAATCAAGCATAATTGCAGGAATTTGGTTGGAGAGATTTTCGGACAGCCATTGCTGAATTACGTGCAGAAGCTTAAGGGAAACAGTGGAGCTCTATTACTGGAGGTTGAATAAAGGTTTATGCAGAACAAGGGTGGTGTTTCGGCTGGAAGAAGATTAGGAAACAAAGCTGGAAAATTTTCCTTCACAGAATTTCGCTGGGCAAAAATTTTCTGGATAGATTTTCGGCTACCATTTCCTGCCAACTTGCATAGAGTTTGAAGGGGAATTTCGGGGGTATTCAAGGCTGGTTTCCAGCCTTCTTCATGGAGGAAAAACATGGTTATGGTGCTGCACAAAATCTAGAAGAAAACAGCTTGGTTTTGGACTTAAAAAGTAGCGATTTGTACAGGAATTTTTCCTGTAGTTGCTCCAGCTTTGAGCAGTCCGAAACTGGCCAAGAAATCCAGATTTCAAACTGATCCTAAAGACCATTTTTCTGGCAGCATTTGGGAGGGAATGTTAGCTAAGAAACTCGACACTATCAAGGCACAATAAGCTGGAAAATTTCAGCTCATTCCAAGAAGGAAGATGAACTAGCTAGAGTGAATTTTCAGTAAGCTCACTAGAGGGATTTTCCCACTTGGAATTTCCCACAGCTCTTCCACATTTTTCAGACCATAAGAGGTCTTTTACTAAGACATTTTGATCCTACAAGATCACAGCACTTTACTGAAATTTCTGGAAGAAAATCGCTAGAATCACTTGATCAAACTAATGAGTTGAGAATTAAGGAAAATCAAAGATCAAGGGAAAATGAATTCCCTTTAGGAAATTCGAGTAGGGTAAGGGAGTAGAATGAGGTTACTCCTAACATGTCTCTCTTAGGACATCATCCCTACCTTACTCCAAGCTCATAAGGCCGAAATTATTCTTCCCCAAGCAAAAATAAAATTTAATCAAGCTAAAGCTTCTATGATAGAATTTGAACCCAATACCTCAAGAATTGATTCCAAAGCTCTAACCACTAAACCACAACAACTCTTGTTGTTATTTCCATTAGAAAATTAATTCATATTTAATCCTCAAGCTATCTTCCTATTTTTACCTCTTGCAAAAATTACCATTTTTCCCCTATCACTCAATACTCACCAACAAGGTTTCAAGATAATAAAACTCAAATCCAAAGCACATAAAAATCATATAAAAATATATTGAATCGTGAAATAAGGCATGATATGCATCCCAACCCCCTTACTCCAAGGTTGGTCTTGATTGGGGTTTCACAGTATGGCTGGAAAAGCCAAAACACTACTCTTTCTTTTTACTGATGCTTATTGCTTACCAGTGATCTCTTATAAAAACTTTTTTACTTTGCATTCACGAACACCCAAAGCACACACGGACTTACTGAGATTTCTGTCTCACCACCATTTTACCATGATTTCAGTTCGATCTTGCTGTGGGGATGAGTAGCTAGATTATACCTGCTTTGGAAGATTTTCTGATGATTTATTTTTGTGTAATGTTTTGGGGAGATGAGAGTGGATAAATTTTATTACGGATTTGTTTTTGGTATTTTGGGATTTATTCTTGGATTGATATTTATTTTGGGATATAATAAATTTTAAGTTTAAGTATCATTTATATTCCGCTTTTTCATTTTTGTGACCTAGTTATAAAGACCCCTTGTCCTTTGGACGGGGCGACATCCCCAGCCCTGGCGGGCCTAGGTAGCGGGGTGTTATACAATTGCACCTTATTGGTAATCAATTTTCCATCCATGTCCATTTTCTTCTTGAAAACCCATTTGTACCCTATGGATTTTATTCCTTTAGGTGGATCAACCAATGTCCAAACTTGGTTGTTATGCATGGAATCCATTTCTGGCTTCATAGCTTCAAGCCATTTATCAGATTATGAACTATTCAAAACTCTTTCGTAAGTGGTTGGCCCATTTTCTTCAATGAGTGATACGTCATTATAGTTAGTGATGACAAATCTATATCCTTCAAGTGCCACACATATCCTACTTGACCTACAAGGTTCTTATGTATTACACGGTTTATCATTTTCATCAATAGAATATGGATCAAATGGTTGATTGTTTGTTTGTACTTCTTGAATTTCACAAAGTTCAATTTTTGCGCCCACTATCTACCTTAAGCACGAATTCATTTTTCTAGAAAGACAGCATGCCTTGAAACAAACACGTTGTTTTTAATAGAGAGATAGAAATAATATCCATGAGATTCTTTTAGATATCCTACAAACAAACACTTGCCAGATTTATTCTCTAATTTATCTAACTTTGTCCTCTTCACATAAGTAGGACAACCCAAAATTATTATATGAGTTAGCTTTTCTCTTTTGCCATAAAATAAGTCAAATAGGGTAGTGTCAACCATTTTTTTTTTTTTTAAACTTTGTTTAGAATACAAATAATAGCTTCCAATGAATATCCCCAAAATGATTTTGGTAGATCAATAAAAGCAATCATAGATCGAACCATATTTAATAATATTCAATTTCTTCTATCAAATGCACCGTTATGCTAAGATATATGTGGTGGAGAACATTAAGATGATATTCTATTATCTCTAAGATAAATTAGAAACTCTTGGCTTAAGTATCTACCTCATCGATCTAATATTAGAGTTTTAATACTCTCACCAAGTTGTTCAACTACTTTAATTCAAAATTCTTTGAAATTGTCAAATGCTTTAGATTATATTTCATTAAATAAAAATGCCCAAAGAATAATCATCGATAAAGGTTATGAAGTATTGAAAACCCTATCTTGCTTGCAATGTCATTAGTCCACATACATTAGTATATATTAGTTCCAGTAATTGCTTAGCTTATTCCATTTTCTTAGAAAAAGAGGTTTTAGTCATTTTTCCTAGTAAGCAAGATTCACAAGTCTTATATGATTCAAAATTAAATGAGCCTAAGTCATTACACTTATGTAACTTAAAAATACGATTTTTATTTATATGTCCTAAACGACAATGCCATAAGTAAGATGGGTTTATGTTATCTATTCTTGGCCTTTTACTTTTTATATTAAGAACTTGACTTTTCATTTTCAGAGCATATCAACCATTCATCAAAGTTATAGTACCATATTAGATATCATATAATACAAAAAATTAACTTTTATTCTTAAAATTTAAATGAAATCCAAGCAAGTTAAAACAAACAACTGAAATAGTATTTTTAAGTAAATTGGGTACATAAGAACAGTTTTGTGGTTCTAGAATTAATCTAGGAGGCAGGTATAGGTAATAAGTCCCCACGGCATGTGCAGTAACTTTTCTCTATTTGATGTACCAAGGTCCACAGCACCTTTCTCCAACTTCCTACTGCATTTTAGTCCCTACAAATTATTGAACAAATGATATTCACATCCGGTATCTAATATCTGTATCTCATTATTAAAGGTAGTATTGATCTCAATTGCACATATAACAGGAGTAGAAGTAGACGTTATTGCAAGCTTCTTCTTCTTCTGCTTCTTTTCTTTAACAGTCTCCAAGTTGCTTTTGCAGTTGCATTTCCAACGATCCATTTTTCCATAATAGTGACAAGGGCCTTTAGTAGCTATCTCCTTTTGTACATTACCTTTTTGTTTGGTTGGATTCTTCTTCTTCTTTTTAGAAATATTTTTCTTCTTGGAAAAAGAATAAACCAATAAGACTGTGCGATTTTCGTACTTCATAGAAAACTCCATAGTCTTAAGAGGATTGATTAACTCTGGTATTGTAGTTCCAATCTTATTCATTTGGAACTCCATAACAAATTGTGAAAAAACTAACTGGCAAAAATTAAAGAATTAAGTCTTTACTTAATTTTTTATCTATAGTAAACATAAGTGATCTAAGATTCTGAATTAATTCTAGTATTTTTAAGTTCATGAGTGGCCACTAAAGTGCCTTCTAGTATCGTAGAATGGAATAACTGGTTAGAGATATTATATCTTTCTATCCTTGATTGCTTATCAAAAAGCTCTTTTAGATGGAAGGTAATAGTATGAGCAACCATATGCTCATAATTTATTGATGCCAACATGTTATCAGATGTTGTGTCACTATCGTCTTTATGCTTCTGATGGACTTCACGCTCTTTAGAGCATCATCAGCTGGTAGTGGTGGAATTGGACCAGCGGACATGTAGAGCAATCTTTTCGACTACACCAGTCTAAGAAGATTAATTTAGTGAGCTTGTTCGTTTCCAAAATGCTATGTAAGTTTAAATTTATTATCATGATGCAAAAGACCTTCATGAAAGATAAGAAATATTAGACAATGTATATGTAGAAGAAATGCATTTTAATTAAATGCATATTTAATCCACTATTTTTTTCAAATCAATAGTCCTCATTATTGAGTTGAGAAAGCCCATTGGAAGATTTCCTAGTAGACCAGTATCCAAATTCTTTAAGAATAACCTTGGGTATGCCCAACATGTTAGTGTTATGCCCTAGAGATAATCACTTGTATATTGTATATGACACATTTTATTTTAGTAAAAGGCGTTATTTATTTTACAGTTTCTTGTGTTTACTTTTGTGTAAAATATCTATTAGATAAATCCCTAGTACAACATTATGTTAAGGAAATCATGGTAGAGATCATGATATGAGATTCCTACTACACAATATACTGTTAGTACTTAAATAGTTCATAATCGTAGTATTAATGAAACAGGACATCATTAATGTGTTAAGACTAGCATGTGTTAGACTTCTTGATTCGATCAGGCAGTGGTTTTCATATCCGTGAGTATTGAGATACTCAAAATTAACACTGTTGGGTATCTCTCACGCATATCGTATATGGCGCAGCGGAAAATAAAATAAGTTTCCATCCCAGGATCCGCATATGTGTGGAGAACAAGACATAAAGATAACAAAGGTAATAGCCTTTTACCTTTCTTTGATCATCTGAAGAACAAAAATTTCTTCTTTAAGTCGAGGCTCGATGCAACAATCCTCTTGATCAAACTCCACAGAGTTGAATGTCCAACCACTATAATCATAGTGTGTGATTATCTCTAACAGTAATTCATAAAGAGGATACACTCAAGCACGAAGTTTTTTGTGCTAGTAGAAAATCTAAGTGGCAGCTAGGGTTACTTATTTTTCAAATAAACAACATGATAGAGAGAGAAGAGAAGAAATCATTTGTTGCCTAGGGTTTCCGTGAATCTAATCCTGCTAGGGTCCTACTAATATTGAGAATTCTGATCCTATTAGAATTTCCTAATTGTAATTGGACATATCAAGTTCTCACAATCACAATTTGGATCATAATTATAACTAATTATATTTTGGCCACAACAACTTCTCTTTCTCATAATTAACCTCACTATGTTATCAAATAACAACTTGAGTATATAATTCTCTATTGTATGTGACCTATTAGGTTTCCCAGTCAATTGGTAGTGAACATGAATTATTCCAAACGTCTTTGAGATTAATAATCTATAATTAATTAGAATTAAACCTATTAATTCTAATCAGGATTGATTTATTAATTCATCAATTAATAAACCCATATTCCAAGATCATGAGCGGTATCTACCAACACATCATGACCACCCAATAGTCCAAGAAGTCAAGTGGCTTGACATGATCCCTTCAATAATAAACTACAATGCAATTAACTCCTTTCACCATACAATATCTCATTCAGTTTGGAGTACATAATTAGTGACAACTCCCTCCAGAATTAATTCCAATTAACTAGGAAACCTATTAGGTCACACACAATAGAGGATTATGTACTCAAGATATTATTTGATAACGTAGTGGGGTTAATTGAGAGAAAGAGAAATTGTTATGGTTAATTTATAATTAGTTATAATTTATTGGCCAAATTGTAATTGTGAGAACTTGATGTTTCCAATTACAATTAGGGAATTCTAATTATTTTAGAATTCTCAGTTTTTCAGTGGTTTTTTATGTTATATGTATGATATACATGAAAGCCTAGCTATAGGGTGATTCAAGAAAGATAACAGCTGAAAAGCCTTTCTTCTTCTCTCTCTTTCTCATTTTTCTAAAAATAAGAAAAACCCTAGCCGCCATTTTTGGTTTCTGCTAGCACATCAACATCTTGGCACTTAAGTGTGATCCTCCGTGTAGATTTCTGTTAGAGATAATCACACACTAAGATTATAGTGGTTGGACGTTCAACTCTCGTGGTGTTTGATCAAGAGGATTGTTGGATCACGCCTCAAACTTAAAGAAGGAAAATTTTTATTTTTCGGACACTCAAAGAAAGGTAAAAAGCTGTTACCTTTATTTTCTTTATGTCTTGTTTTCCACACATATGCAGGTCCTGGGATTGTATCTCGTTTTATTTTTCTGCTATGCCATATATGATATAGATGAGAGATACCCAACAGTGGTATCAGAGCCTTGCTATGTATGGTTTGCAGACATTGTTTCTTGCGTGAAAGATGTTTCATGTAATTGTGTATGTCTTTGTTCACGGTGAAAATTATTTTCACTTGAGTCGAAATCGTTTCGAGCATTATGGGTTAGGTACGTAGCACAATATGCTTGTGTTATAGTTATAGCATATTTCGAAAAATGTTTTCTTTATGCGCTCAAAGGTTTTTGAGAAAAACGTTTTCTTGAACATCGTTGTTGCCTTCGGTTTCATCCTAATTTTCTATTTTGTTTTGTTTAAACTAATAAATTAGTTGTTGTTTTGGAGCTTCAAAATAGAAAAACTCTACTTATAATTGTTCTCACTAAACAATTGCAGAAGATAAGGGCTCCAGAAATTGTTTCTGGAAAATTTTTTGAAAAAGGCCACTTCTTCCCAACTACAGCCAGCGCCGGCTCTGGTCCCTAATCGACGCCGGTTTCGTGCTATTTCTTGACGTCCAAAAATTGTTTCTGGAAAAATTTTTCCTTAATGCCAGAACGCAGCCAGCGCTGGCTTTGGCTTCCAAACCGGCGCCAGTTCTGCTCTGTTTTGACTTTCCAGTAAAAAAAAAAAAAAAAAGGATTTTGAAAGGGAAAAATCTCATATGATGAGAAGCGGTAAAACAAAATTTTCTTTCAAGGATTGCCGTTTTCACTACCAGAGACGGGACCCAAAAGCATTTTCTCAAAATTAGTTTTGAGACAAACAATTTTATTTTTCAAAATAGTGATTTTGAAAATTTAAAATTAATGTATTTTTGTAAAATATTCATTTTAGAATTTGTTTTGTTTTTCCAAAATAGTGATTTTGGAATAATAAATATTATTTGTTTATTTTGTTTAATCATAATTAATGGCATGTTGGATGTTTATGGACTAAAACCAATTATATATGTTCATGCATTTTACAGTTTTGGTTTTTTTTTATGAAATAGGGCCTGCGTGTCCTGCTTTATCTCGAATTCTTGTAATTCTCTTCTCATCTAACTCCTCTCAAATGTAACTCGAGGTTTTCTCGCTTTAGGAAATTGTGTAATTAGTTTATATAGCTTAGATAGGAGTAGAATTATTCTATTTTCGAGATGGCAACCAAAACAAGGCGAGAAGGTATGACCTTCTACTTAAATCATACATGAACACATAGGGTTAACTATATTAATTTCTTTTATGGCTGAAAGGAATTAATTTACAGTAAAGTCCATAACCATACCACATAATCACTTTATTACCATGATTATCAATTATATGATTTATTGATTTTTATGCATGTCATTTAATGAAATCACTAAAAGGAACAAATCCCTCAATTGATATTAAACCTAATTCATTCTGTTAATATAGTAAGAACGAGAGTCATTTTTCTTGACCAGGTTGTTGGGCAAATCCAAGCCTACTTGATATCGGGCATGTTCAAGCTATGGAATTAAATTCCTGATTAATGGGTCGGGTTTAACTAAATTCTTTATCTCGGTTGGGCAATCTCAAGTATAAAGAAATTTAGAGGAAAAGTTGGGGTAGCCCAAAAGGCTTGAAGATTAAAAGTTGTTAATCACCCGGTGATCCGGTAGTTACATACGATGTAATTAGTATTGGATACCTACCAATGAACTTAAGGGTGGCTTGTTGGGTAAATCCAAGGTTATTCTTAAGAAATTTGGATACCGGTCCACTAGAAGAGCTTCCAACGGGCTTTTTCGAATTAGTAGTGGGGGCTATTGGTTTGAGTAAAATAATGGAGTAAAAATGCATTTAATTGAAGTCCTAATTATTTGCATTTCATGTGTATATACAGTAGCTAAATCCTCTCTATCTTTACATCTAGGACACTTGCATCATGTCAATATACCTAAATCAACGTAGCATCTTGGAAACCAATAAGTTAAATGAATCAAACTACCTCAACTGGTATAGAAATTTGAGAATTGTTCTCAAATCAAAAAAGTTGCTCTACGTGCTAGATGCTCCTATTCCGCCATCAGCAGCTCAAGATGTTCATGCTGATGAGCATGCTGTCCACAAAAGGCACAAAAAGGATAGTGATACATCATAATGTATTATGCTAGATTCCATGACTCCTGAGCTACAAAAACAACATGAGCATATCGAGGCTCAATCGATTATGCTACATCTTCGAGAGCTGTTTGACGGCCAAGCCAGAACTGAGAGATACGAGATCTCAAATTAACTATTCCTTTGCAAAATGGCAGAGGGTTTTTCTATGGCTACTCATGGGCTGAAGATGCTGGGCTTGATAGAGAGGCTTGGATCACTCGGGTTCGCAATGGACCATGACTTGAGTATTGACTTAATTCTGCAATTTTTGCCTAATAGTTTCTCATAATTTGTGATTAACTATCAGATGAACAAGACTGAGTCTACCATTCTTGAGATGATCAATCTTTTCAAAACTATGGAGTCCTCCATGAAGAAGGATTCCAATGCATTTTTAATGGTAGAATCTTCTTCTTCTACGAAGAAAGTTCAAAAGAAGAAGAAGGCTCCCATGAAGCAGAAGGAGAAGCTTGCAAGTGCTTCTACTTCAACTCCGGGTATGTTTATGATTGAGATAAATACTACCTTTAGAAATGAGATATGGGTAATAGATACAGGATATAGATCTCAGTTGCGCAATAACTTGTAGGGACTAAATGGCAGTAGAAGGCTAGAGAAATGCGATATGGATTTACGTTTTACAAATGGGGCAAAAGTCACTACACTTGCTATGAGGACATACGAGCTGAACCTACCTTCGGGATTAGTTCTAGAATTACAAAACTGTTATTATGTACCATTTTTAATGAAAAATATTATCTCAGTTGTGTGTTTAGACTTAAATAGATTTCATTTGATATTTAAGAATAAATGTTGTTCTTTTTCATTGAATAATATTCATTATGGTTCAGCAACTTTAGTTAATGGCTTATATGTTCTAAACTTGGATAATCCAATTCTCAATATAAATAATAAGAAACCTAAAATAAATAACTCTAACACCTCTTACTTATGGTATTGTCAATTAGGTCATGTATATGAGAAATGTGTTTCTATGTTACATAAGCTTGGTGACTTAGGGTCATTTATTTATGTATCATATGACACGTGCGAGTCTTGTTTACTAGGTAAAATGGTGAAAACTCCTTTTCTTGGAAAATGAGAATGGGCCAAGGAGTTATTAGAACTCATACATTCTGATGTATGTAGCCTAATATCAATACAAGTACGAAGAGGTTATAACTATTTCATAACCTTTATTGATGATTTCTCATGGTATGGGTATTTGTATTTAATGAAATACAAATTTGAGACCTTTGATAAGTTCAAAGACTTTAAGAATGAAATAGAGAAAACAACTTGGCAAAAGTATTAAGACTCTAAGATCTAATCGAGGAGGAGAATACTTGAGCCAAGAGTTCCTGATTTATCTTAGAGATAATGGGGATATTATCTCATTGGACTCCATCATATACACCTTAACATAATGGTGTATTTGAGAGAAGGAATTGAACCCTTCTGGACATGGTACGAACCATGATGACTTCTGCAGACCTACCAAAATCGTCTCCGAGGTATGCAATAGAGACTTCTATTTATGTACTAAGCAGAGTTTCGACAAAATCGGTTGCTTCTAACGCATTTGAGATGTTCTTTGGTAAGAAATCAAAGTTATCTCACTTGCGAATATGGGGTTGTCTTGCCTTTGTCAAATGGCTACTGTCAGACAAACTTACTAGTAAATCTGGCAACTGTTTGTTTATGGGATATCCAAAAGAATCTTTTGGGTATTACTTCTACTTGCCCTCTGAAAATAAAGTGTTTGTTTCGAAGCATGCTATTTTCTTGGAGAATGAGCACATGCTCATAGTGGACAGTGGGAGAAAAATTAAACTTAGTAAAGTTCAAGAAGAACAAACAAATAAGGATCTACTGTCTAATCCCACATCTATTGAAAAAATAGATGAACCGTCTACTAAGCAAGAACCTCGTAGGTTTAGTATGATACGTGTGGCACCTGAGAGATATGGATTTTTCATTAGTGACCACAATGACACATTTCTCATAGATGAAGATCAGCCTACTACCAACAAGGATATTCTGAACAATTCAGAATCTGCTAAATGCCTTGAGGCCATAAAGTCAGAGATGGATTCCATGTGCGACAATCAAGTATGGACTTTGGTTGATCCACCCAAAAGAATTAAACCTATTGGGTGTAAGTGGGTTTTCAAGAAGAAAATGGACATGGATGGTAACGTAGTTACCTATAAAACACGACTAGTCGCGAAGGGTTATCATCAGCAACATAGTATTGACTATGACGAAACTTTCTCGTGAGTAGCCATGTTAAAATCCATCAGGATACTCCTAGCCGTTGCTGCTCATTATGATTATGAGATTTGGCAAATGGATGTGAAAATAGTTTTCTTAAATGGAAATCTGACTGAGGAAGTGTATATGACACAACCTGAGGGTTTCACATCTCATGACAGCACAAAGGTGTGCAAGCTGCCAAGGTCCATTTATTGACTTAACCAAGCTTCTAAGAGTTGGAACATCCGTTTTGATGAAATAATCAAATAGTTTGGTTTCATTCAAAACAGGGATGAGCCTTGAGTATACAAGAAGGTCAGTGGGAGCGTAATCATTTTCTTATTGCTTTATGTAAATAACATATTGCTAATAAGAAATGATATACCTATCTTGTAAACAGTTAAAGTTTGGTTGTTCAAACAATTCTCCATGAAAGACCTTGGAGAAGCAACCTATATTCTTGGAATAAGGATCTATAGAGATAGATCCAAAAGGATGCTTGGTCTTTCACAGTCTACATACATAGGTAAAGTGCTAAAGAGGTTTAGCATAAATCAATCCAAAAAGGGATTCTTACCTATGTCACATGGTGTAAGCCTTTCAAAGTTGATGTCTTGCAAGACACAAGTTGAAAGGGACCATATGAGTAAGATTCTATATGCTTAGGTAGTTGGATCTATCATGTACGCTATAATATGTACAAGGCTCGATGTATCTTGTGCTATCGATTTGACGAGTATATACTAATTTGACCCTGGTAAGAGTTATTGGGCGACTATAAAGAACATCCTTAAGTACTTTCGAAAGACTAAGAATGTGTTCTTAGTATATAGAGAAGGTGATTTGAAAATAAACGGGTATACTGATGTCAATTTTCAATCTAACAAAGACGATTTCAAATTACAATCCAGCTACTTGTTTACGTTGTGCGGAGGGGCAATAAGTTGGAAAATTTCCAAACACGAGACTATTGCCGACTCTACGTCCGAAGCAGAGTACATAGCCACTTCTGAAGTAACTAGGGATGTAAAGATAGAGAGAATTCCCACGGATGAGAACATAGCTAATCTGCTTACAAAAGTACTATCCCGAAAGAAACATGATAGGCATGGTGAGTCAATCGGTATTAGATACATGAATGATTTGATCTAGTGCAAGTGGGAGTTTGTTAGTGTTATGCCCTATATGAAATCACTTGTACATTATCTATGACACATTTTATTTTAATAAAAGGCGATATTTATCTTACAGTTTCTTGTGTTTACTTTTGTGTAAAATAACTGTTAGATAAAGTCCCTAATAAAACACTGTGTTAAGAAAATCATGATAGAGATCTTGATATCTGATTCCTACTACACTGTAGAGTGTTAGTACCTAAATAGTTCCTAGTCATTGTGTTAAAGAGACAGGACATCATTAATGCATTAAGACTAGAAGTGTTAGACGTTCAGATTTAATCAAGTGGTAGTTCTCAAATCCGTGAGTATTGAGATACTTAAAGTTAATACATGGATGGTTGTTAATGGAACAAGGACATTGGATGACCTAGCTATGATATAATCACACGGATATTTATTTAGTGCCAGTGATATAATTTTCATATAGCAAACGTGCAAGTATCCTTAGACTTGAGATCTGCAAGGTACTTTGCTTGCTAAGCATTGTACCTTGATTCCAATCTATGGAGCTAGATCGAGGGCTGCCTATGGGACAGATATTGAGTACATTGTGAGGTAAACAAAAGTAGTTGAGAGGGTCAATAAAGGATTCACCACTCCTAATAGTAGGGGCGAATATCTCACAGCTGCTTGTAGGAATTACTACTCAAAATGTCCTTGGGCAAGGCGACTGTGTATTGGAAATAGTTCCAATTGTTACAGATCTAGAGTAGTAGGTTCCTGGTACAAGTACAATTATATTCGAGCCAGAATTAATATATTCTGGAGGGAGTTGGCACTAATTTCGTACTTCAAACTGAATGAGATATTGTATGGCGAAAGGAGTTAATTGCACTGTAGTTTGTTATTGAAGGGTTCATGTCAAGCCACTTGACTTCCAGGACTCTTGGGTGGTCATAATGTGTTGCTAGATACCGCTCATGATCTAGGAATGAGTTTATTAATTGATGAATTAATAAACCAATCCTGAGTAGAATTAATATGATTAATTCTAATTAATTATGGAGTATTAATCTCAAAGACGTTTGAATTAAGTAATGTTCGCTACTAATTGATTGGAAAACCTAATAGGTCACACACAATAGAGGATTATATACTCAAGATATTATTTGATAATATAATGGGGTTATTTGAGAGAAAGAGAAGTTGTTATGGCCAAATTATAATTAGTTATAATTTATGGGTCAAATTATAATTATAAGAACTTGAGGTTTTCAATTACAATTTGAGAATTCTAATTGTTTTAGAATTCTCAATTTTTTCAGTCATTTTTTGTGTTATATGTATGACATACACGAAACCCTAGTTGTAGGGTGATTCACAAAAGACAACAGCTGAAAAGCCTCTCTTCTTCTTCTTCTTCTTCTTCTTCTTCTTCTCTCTCTCTCTCTCTCTCTCTCTCTCTCTCTCTCATTTTTCTGAAAACAAGAAAAACCCTAGCCACCATTTTTGGTTTATACTAGCGCATAAACATCTTGGTGCTTGAGTGTGATCCTCCGTGTGGATTTCTATTAGAGATATTCACACACTGTGATTACAGTGGTTGGACATTCAACTCTCGTGGTGTTTGATCAAGAGGATTGTTGGATCACACCTCAAACTTGAAGAAGGAAAAATTTTATTTTTTGGACTCTCAAAGAAAGGTAAAAAGGTGTTACATTTGTTCTTTTTATATCTTGTTTTCCACACATATGCAGTTCCTGGGATGGTATCTCGTTTTGTTTTTCCGCTGTGCCATATATGATATGCGTGAGAGATACCTAACACAACAAATGAATCTTAAGTTCAATGATAGGTATCTAATACCTATTACATCAAACAGAACTTTTGGATCGTTAAGTGATTGACATCTGATAGGGGCTTGATAGGAATATACCCAAGCATCACGCTAAAACTAAGGAAGCGGGATGGAGATTCAAACCACGCTCTATAGTACCACGGGAGAGGTTAAATTATGAAGGATTTCAATAGAGGATTCAAGCAACACAAGCCACCAAGCTAATGGTTATAAAGATTGTAAAGAAATGGGATGCCAAAGTTAAGCTTGAAATACCTTCAAGAAGAAAAATCAAGAATCAATAAAGTTGTCAAGCGATGGAGGATTAAAGAAGAGCCAAGAAAAAAAATCTTGGACAATAATTGGTATGGAGGGACAAAAGAATGCAATAGGAGGCTGAAAAACGCAGAAAAGAAAGGTGTGAGGAGAGCATAACACACCTAGCGCGGGGTACACTAGTACACCTGGTGCGAAGTCTAATGATTGGAATCCACCGAAGCATAATTCTGAAATAAAAGAAGTCGTTGGAGATTCAAACCATGTTCCATGGTGCCACATAATAGGATAAATTATGAAGGTTTTCAATAGAGAATTCAAGCGACACAAGCCACCAAGCCAATGGTTATGACTATTGTAAAGAAGTGGGTGCCAAAATTAACCTTCAAAGACCTTCAAGGAGATAAATAAAGAATCAAGAAAGTTTTCAAGGAATGGATGATTAAAGAAGAGCCAAGAAAATCAAGCTTGGACAACAATTGGTATGAAGGCCAAAGGAGAGCAAGATGAGGCTAAAAAGACTTGAAAAGTAAGGTGTGAGGAGAGCATAATGCACCTGGAACTATGTATGCTAGTACACCTAGCGCCAAATCCACAATAGAAAAATTTTGTTCATTTTCTAGATCACACTTAGTGCCAGGTCCACAAGTACACCTGGCACCAAGTCCATTCAAGCTATGCCCTATTTTACTAAACATTCTTGTTTTGTTTTATTTTTTTCCCAATTAAATTTTCACAACTTTAATTATATTTTAACCTATTTTTAAGGCATGTAATAGGGCCTAAAATCTTGTATTAAGGCCATTTAATAGTTAGGATTAGTTTGCTAATTAGTTTAGGGCAAGGCATCTATATATATGCCATTATAACTCTTGTAAACACAACTTTTGATATTTTTAATAGAGAAATCTTTTATTCTCTCTAGAGAGGGTTCTTGAGGGTGTTCCTCTTGGATGATTCCTAAATCAATCAAGACTACTCTTAAGCTTTAGTCCAACCTGAGAATCTAGTTTCTAATCTTCTAAGGATAGATCATTGTCCTTTCTAAAGTGGGTCTTAGATTCCTAGCTAATCTATGGTTCTTTTAGAGGTTCAACTAGTTGCCTAAATCTTCCTATCCCATTTGTCCTTCATCCTTCTTCGATTAGGGGTGTTTAGGTGTTGATTTAGTTAGTTTAGTTCATTAGATTTGGGTCATTGGAAGCTATTTTACCTAGGGATATAGTCTTGAATTAGGTCTCTTGGAATTAAGCATCAAATCTCAAATTGGTGCTTCTCAAGATCATATCAAAGAGTTTGGTATCAGAGCAAGCTTGTGTTGATTCTAATTAACACAACTTTCTTTAGGCAAAGGTCTAATCTCTTTAAGCATTTGTAAATTTTTTCTGATTTTCATCACTTTATTGGGTGCTATTTTTAAATGCTTGATACTCAAAATTATGCCTTAAACTTTATGTTAAATGTATCTTATATGTTGGTATGATGTTTAAGGAATCATTTGGAATGATTATTTGTGGATTTTGAGATCAAATAAGTGAAAAAATAATGCTGTAATTTGCTTAATCCCGTAACTATTTTTCTTGCTACTTTTTGAATGTCAAGAATTTGAAATTATGCTATAGGCTTGTTGTGAAATTGAGCTTACATGTTTGGTTGATGATTAGGAAGTTATTTGATGTTTAAAATTGCAGAAATTTCGAAGTTTTTTAGGAGTTTTTGTAGCAAAATTCTTAACACAAGAAAATATCGTAACTCACGTTCTTGCTAATTTTGGGAACTTAAAAAACTCAAGTTTTTTCTATGTTCTTGCTTTGAAATTGTTCCTTGATGTTAGTATAAGCATTGGGGATTGATTTTTATTGTAGATTTTTAGTTTTTGGAGCTGTTATAAGGAAGAAAAAGTTAGAATAGCTTGAGTTACGAGCTTGCATAAAAAGTGTTTGATATGTTGCTTCTATGACTTGTGACTGTTCAAACATGACTACTAAATGCTTTCTATGATGAATTCCTATTTTTTTCTTGCCTAGTAACTTGTTTTAAGTAAGAATTATCCCTTGTTACTAGCAGAGAATTATTCGTTGTGTTCTTGCTATAGTTTGGAAAAATTGTTGGTGCATGCATAGTTATATCACTTGTCTTTGAAATTCTTGAACTCCTTGCGCTATCATTGCCTTGAGTGAGTTAATTGCGCATCAAAACTATATCCTTGCAGTTTTGATAGCATCCTAACATTTAAAATCTATCATTTGAGTAGTTTCCTACGTGTTTGATGAAATGCTTAAATGACATTACATTCATTATATGAGTTCTTAGCATGCATCTTCCACTTTTAATTGACTTCATTGATTTATTCCATATTATTAGTGGGTTGAATACTTGGTTTTAAATCTTCTTGAGATATTTGGAAGTGATTTGAACTTATCTATCTTTGAATCCTTGTTGTTTTTGCTTACTGAGTACCTCCATAAATCACTATTAAAATCTCAAGTTGTTGAGCCTTAATTCCTTGAAATTCTTTCTTGAACTTGCTTTGTTCATTGGTAATCATCAAGTTTTGAATTGAATTCCCCTAAGAACCCTAGTTGATTGTCCTTAGTGGGTTGGCTTGACTTCTATAGTTGGACTAATTCCTAAGTAAATAGAGAGGTTGTCATGGGAAGAAATCTTGAGGAATTGAGAGTTTGAAAAAAAGGCAAGAGGGTGAGCTCATTTTAACAAAAGCCAAGAGTGCAAACACAAGTGAAGAGTGACCACTAAAAATTGAGTGTAAACACGTGAGGGAGTGAAGTGAGGAATTTCTCTTGTGTTTTCTACTTAGTTTTTGTGGGAACTTTTCTTGAAAGAAAAATTCATGATGGCTAGATGGAGTGAAAGCGAAGCGAATGTCTATGATGACGCGTCTTATTCCAATGGAAGTAATTATGAGAGATGTAGAGAACATGAATATGACTATGAAGAAGATTATTGTAGAAATGAAGATGATCCTGAGAATTTGCTTGATGGTGGAGATGAGGCTTCTACGAATAGCTATGACCAAGGGCCAAGCACAAGTGGAAAAGGATATGGTAGGTTTGATAGAAAATAAAATTGGAAATATGAAAGGGTTGAATTTGTGGATATAAATTATTGGAATGGTGGAGTTTGTGTTAGAGGACCACAAAAATATTCAAAGAGTGGTATGCTAAAAGAAAGGGAGTATAGGTGTTTGTATGAAAGTCCAAATGCATTTAGATCAAGAGAAAAGTGTGCATCACAAAATTCTTCCAAGAGTGGTTTGAGAAGAAAGAAGGATGCAGAGAATAGAGAGTTAAAGTACAATGAGAAATTGACACCTTCATTCCTTAGAACAGAGATTTGAGGGAGTACTACGAATGGGCACAAATCATTTGATTGTCATTGGAAGTCCTCCAAGAGGCGAAGTAAGATTCATAAATTTGAGAAGCAAAGAGATAGACTTGAGACCAAAATGGCCAAGAAAAATTTTCTACATGTTGAAGAGCGAACAAGGGCAAGAAGTGAAGAAGAAGTTAAGAGGTTGAGCAAAATGAATTACAAGGCTTTGAGAAGGAGATAAAGCTAGAAAATGAGGCAAAGTGCCATGGAATACTCATACAAAATGATGAAGCAGTGCATGAAAAAGTTGAGGAAAATGTTGATGAAATTAATGAGGAGCTTAGTGATAATGAAAAAGAAGTAGATGAAGTGAATCAATTGAGACCAACAAATGGAGTGACTAAAGAGTCCTACAATATCTTATTCTTTCTAGATGAAGAGTCACACCTATTAGACATGATAGAGGACAATGAACAAAAAGCATAGAATTTGTTGAAGGGGATTTATGGATGAGTTGATAATCTTGGTTGATTGTATGGTGTTTTAGGGTTTAATGCGTGTCCCCATGTCATACGTAGTATTTGTGAGCAAGTATGCTAAAGATTATGTCATGTATGATGAATAGGATTTATATTCATGCATGATTATTGAAGCCATGATTATGTTTATGATAATAAAGGTTGGATCATGCCTTGATAAATTTAGATCTATGCTTTCATTCATGATTTGGATGATTTGATGAATTGTAGGGAATATATGTTCGTGATTGTGCTTAGCAATGAAAATATGATCATTATCTAGTTGTCCCTAAGCTAATTTTATTTCTTGAATAAAATATTTAATATTATAATTTTTGCTAGCAAATTTGAAAACCCTAGGAAGGTAGATTTAGATTATTATATAAGGATATTTTAGTCAAATAAATGATAGGTTTTATTCACGAAATAAAATATATAGATATTATATATAATAATAATATAAAATAAAGCCTTTTATATAAATGATCATAATAAGTAAAAATATTAATTTTGTAAGTCTTATATTCATAAATACCATTAAAATTTATTGTCTTTCAATTATTATCTTTTAATCAAAACCTATAAACATTTATTTATTACGTTTCAACCAAGACCCATTAAAATTTATTTTAGTTAACAATTATTTTCAAACAATTAATTATTAATAAATTATTATTTTACCTAATACCACCTAAGACTCTTCATCAAATAGACCCTAAATTATTCTTAGCAAGAATTAAACCTTCAACTTATTAGTACCTATTTCCCAAAAACACTAATTATTTTAAATATCAATTTAGACTTAGCTTATAAACCTTTTTATTTATTATTTGGCCTTAAAGCTTAGGACACTAGGATCATGGTAGTAGTGAGTGAGCTAGTTGTATTTGTGAAAGTGAATTTTGGCTTGAGTTTGATTGTGGTTTATATTTACCCCAGGCGGGGTTGGGTCAGCGGTTGAAGATCTTTATTTTATCTCAAGCTAAGGATCAGGTAAACTCCTACATAAAACCTATTTGATGCAAAATGTTTATTATGGCAAGCCAAATGTAGAGTGCATGGACACTCGTTTCTGTAAAGGCAATTGAGGATTGTCTCCTGTCTTATTTCGATCAAACAAATTATTTGAAAATCAATAAGCAGATTTACTCAAACTCAAAACTCTTTCTAAAACTGATTTTGACAAAGACTTTGGAAACCTATAATTGCCATTTTCAAGTGGAACTATGTTTTGTTCCTTTTTTCCCATGTGGTGTAAGTTACGTTGAGTACTCAATAAGGGTGGACTACTAGGACTAGTCTTTGAGAGGTTAGGGTAAGTCTCTCGTAGATGGCCACCTCTGAGGGGTGAGTCTTTCCCGGATAAGATGCCAGTCCAGTAGGTCGTGCCGGTCCGAGCTTGCAGTTATTTTTTAGTCAAGTGACTATATGTTGTCGGAATGGACACCTAGTTGTTATATGGGTATAGAAAATGAGGAGTATCTTACCTGGTAGGCCAATCACCTACCCTTTGTCAGTCTGCACAAAGTGTCGGCATTCTGTCCGGTTATGGGGCCCAACGTGTGGTAACCCATGATCATTTCTTTTGAGTGGTTGATTTTATTGATTATGTATGGTTGGAAAAGCTAAAACACTACTCTTAATTTTAACTAATATTTATTGTTTTCCAGTATTACTCTTATAAAGATTTATACTTTTCATTCAGGAACTGTTTTCACTGGACACTCAAAGCACACACGGACTTACTGAGATTTTTATCTCATCACCCTTTTTACCATAATTTCAGGTCGATCCTACCGTGGGAATGAGTCGCAAGTGTTGTCTACCTTGGAAGAAAATTTTTTCATTTATTTTTATATATTGCATTGAGAAGATGAGAGTGGATAATTTTATTTATGGATTTATTTTGTAGTCTTGGATTGTAATAAAGTTTAAGTATTATTTTTATTCTATTATTTTGATTGTGTGATCTAGTTATAAAGACCCCTTATCCTTTGGACGGGGAGACATCCCTGGCCCTGTCAGGCTTAGGTTGTGGGATGTTACAATTTCAAACTTTAAAACATTGGACGAAACATCACAAAACTCTTGAAGTTAAATTAATCAAGTGCATACCTTAGTCTTAGAAAATTATTTCACTCTTCAAGTAAAAATATCGATAGTATAAATCACATAAGCCAAGCCATCTACCAACTCAAGCATTATAAATCCAAAAATTGCACAGTCAAGTTATGACCTGAGGAAAGCACTCCAATTTTTTCCCCCAAAATTTTTTATGACTTAGGGAATTGATAGTCACAAGTACATGGATTTCTGTTCACCTGTCTTATTCGCCTCCTTTACAGTCTTCACTCATCATTTTTTTCCACAACAATTCTTTCTTTCTATCTTTGCTCTTTCTTACCCTTTTCCCATCAGGATAGCCTCAAGAGAATGCACCAAGTTCACTTGTTACTTCTCTCCATATTGATCCCCTTTTTAGCTAAAGGTCTTCAGTAATCATCAGTAAGAGCATTTTATCTCAATTCACACCCACAGTAATGTTGTTTCTACTCATTATTTTTTTCAACCCAAATAAAAATTTTTCATCATTCTCCTCAATCATTAATCTCAAAGATCTTTTTTTTTTTAACTCACATTTTTTTCATCTTAACTCAAAGCTAGCAAAATTTAAACATAGAATACAAAAGTTAGCCAATAAACTCTTCTCATATTCATCATATCTTCTATATTCCAACTAGATAAGTTAAATAACATTTAAATACCAATGCATAAAATAATATTAATAAAAAATTTTCAAGTATTGAAAACTCTCTTATCTAATAAAACAAATTTAATCAAAATCCACCACATGAATGATAAAATTCATATCCAAGAAAGAAAAAGAATTACAACCTTGGTTAACAATGAAACCATTGAAATTTTTGAAAATTTTTCACAAAAATGATATGGAAATATTTCTTCAACTTCATTCTCCCCCTCCCCCCACTAAAACTAGACATTGTCCTTAATGGCCAAAGATAGAACAATAAAAGTACAACCAAGAAGACTAAATTGAATAAAGAAGGAGAAGAAAGTAAAAAAGATACAGTCATGATGGAGTAGCTCCAATCTTTCAAACTTTGTGCTCAAAACAAAATGGTTTCTAAGTTTCAAAATTTTCCAAAGTAGCTCAATACCAAGAAAACACCATGATAATTGATAAAAACTTAGACAAAGTATATCACTAAACTACTCCCCCACACATAAATTGGACAATGTCCTCATTGGCAAAAAATAAATACAAGAACGCATCTCCAAATAGACCAAAAATAATAATCGGGTAGAAAGTTTAAGTAATACTTCCCAATTGCAATAATGGTTCAATAGATATCCAAACTTGAGATAGAGAGAAAGCCAGGTCCATGAGGACTTTATTCCTATAAAACAATACACAACTAAAAGCACAACTAAAATAATAACAAAATAAAAACACACCTAAATAAAAGAAAACAAATTAAAGAAAAAGTCAAAAAAAAATCCTATGAAAGCAAATTGGAAGACCCCACCTATTTATCTTTGACTAGCTACTATTTGTAATAGGATGAGAATTTGTATCAATAGCCAGAACAAACGTTAATTGGTGTAATGAGACAAATATTTTTGTATACTAATATTTGGTTAGGACCTCAATATAATTATTGAATTTGTTCTACCTATACCCTAAATCTGCGAAAGGCTACTATTATTAATAAAATAAGAATTTAATGGTATGTAGAGAAGAGAAATTGATTAGTGCGATGAAACGCATGTTTTGGTGTGAATTATGCTATCCGAGTCACCGGGGGAATTTTCGTTTCGTTATTTTGACTGTGCCCGCGTCTTTGACAACAAATTTGACCACATAGGGAAGGAATTGAAGAATTTAAAAATTACCAATGAATTTAGTAGAATTTTTGGAGTTGAATGGTGAAAAAAAATATTTTTATGTTTCAAACCCGATTTTGGTCATTTCTGAAGAAAATAAGAAACCGCGATTAAAAATGGTGCGTGTGGCATTTTTTGATGGGTGGATAGGGACATGTGTCACATTATGAGAGGTTGTATGAGATTTCATACAATATAAAGCTTATCAAATAAGTTTTACAAAATAAATAAAAAATTAGGTGAATGAAATTGCAACACATTGTGGATAGCCAACAATTTGTGACAAAATGGTCACCAATTTGGACTATGTATGGTGGTGAGGAGGCTGTTACGATAGCCAGAATTTTGGCCAGCTTTGAAGAAGGTAAAAACAAGAGAAAACAAGAAAGAAAATGACTGAGAAAAATCAAGGAAAAAAATTGGAAAAAGAAAGAGGAAATCTTGTTATTGAAGAGTTGGAGATTCTTTGAGCAACATCAAGCTGGAACACCACAAACACAAGGTAAAATCCTATACCTGAAGAATGAAAGTTGTAGGGTTCATTATGGTGATCATTATGATATCAGTTTTAACATGAAAACATGATTTTCATGTCTTGATTTTGTATTAAAGCTAGGGTTTGTGAACTTTTGTGTATGAACCTTATATATGCTTGTATAAGTACCGGCTGCCTAAGAGTCTTTGAATGATTTTTTGTGTGAGGAAGAACTGAATAATTATTGTAGTTTGAAGGCTTATTTTTGGTTGAAGAGGTGATGATCAAAGTAGAGTAAAAATGGAATTTACTTGGTTGGAAAAATTGATCAAGCAAGCTTTTGATTAGAAGATATGAATTTGTGTTGAATAAGTATGACTTGTTGGAGCTATTGGAAATCTGGAACTTCAAAATTAAAGATGATTTGAAGGGGAATTGAATGAATTAATGGTTCTATGGTGTTGAAGATTAAAAGAGGGCAAAGGAAAGCATGAATAGTAAAAGTGAGGTAAAACTATTGGGGCTGTTTTTGCCCAGAAACATGCCTCAGGAACCCGAATTTTGGAAATGGCTTATACAAAATTAAAATTTAGAGCCTTAGGGTCATTTTGATATGTCATAAATCCAAAATGGAGTTGTGGATCTAATGTTATGTCCAAAACAAAATCATGTGTCAAAGCTGCAAAATTTCAGAATTTTACTTGGAACATGGACGAATTTATAGATGATTAACTATGTGATTTTGGATGAAATAAATGAAGAATATGGAGTGAATCCCTTGTATTTGGAGGGAGATAGGATGTGAAAAAAGGAAAATGAAAGAATCGAACAAACGATGAAAAAATGACGTGAACGAAAGTTGGATGTTTCCTTTAACCGCCGGCTAACCGTCGACTAAACATTGGTTGCACGTCGGCTACCCATTAGGCACACCATCTGGACTTCGGTGAACCGTCCACTATTTTTTGGCCAAAGATGAATTGACCCGAAAATGTTATGGGGTGTAGGTTTATTGGTAAACGGCCAACGGTTCGTTGGAAACAGTAGAAACAATGGTTGAACGACCATGAATGGAAAAGTTTAGTCAGGATATGAGGTGAGTCCCTTGGACCTCTAAAACCTTTTTGAAAACTAGTGTGCTTTATTTTTCCATGAAATGCTACATTTTATATCATTTTGAAAATCCCTGAATATGTTTATGGTTTATTTGAGTGACAATTGTTTTTTTGCCATTCTTGGCTTGAATGAACATTATAATTGGCTTGCAAACCTTTAACGGATGTTTAAAGTGTGAATTTGTCAATTTAGTCCCTTTTGGTTTAAATGCTTGGGATTTCCAGAAATTGGTAATTTTGGAATTGGGTATTCATAAATTAACTTGAATGCCCTTATTGGAATATTTTATGAAAATGTGTTCGGAAACTTCCATTTTAATCCACTTTTTGGATTTGAATTCTAGGTTTCTTGAAATGAGTTCTTTTTTGAATCGGGTATTTGTAAAACGATCCAAATATTTTTATTTGAATTTTTGTGAACACTTTTGAAATCGGGTAAGGGTAAAATGACCCGAATACCCTCGAAAAAGTCTTTTGGAATTGGGTATGGGTAAAATGACCTAAATACCCTTGGAAAATACTTTCGTGATTGAGAAATGGGAAATGACCCGAATACTGTTGGAAATTTGTTTTGATTTGAGAAAAGAACTCTTTACCCTGTTTTGACACCGTTTTGAAAAATGATCTCTCGATATGAGATTGACTTTGGAAATTAACATTTTGATCCCAAAAATTATTTTATTGGCCAGATGTGCTTAGGGAATGAATTGATTGGCTCCGCGGAGCCTATGGAAATTATCAACTAGCTTATGAGTCAGTGGGATCAAATTCTGGAAAATAATATTTTGCCCCAATAATGTTTTTCTTAATATAGAAAAAGGTTTCTTGATGTGCTCAAGTACGAGTCTTTTTCGGATTTGGAAACACGGTGAACAATATGAATCATGAATTTTTGATTTCTTAAACGTAACAATCTTTGAATACTTGGCATAAGTACTAACTTGAATACTTGGCGTATGCACTAACTTGAATACTTGGCGTAAGCAATAACTTGAGTACTTGGTGTATGCACTAACTTGATTACTTATCGTAAGCACTAACTTACTTGGCGTATGCACTAACTTGGATACTTGACATAAGCACTAACTTGAGTACTTGGCAGATGCACTAACTTAAATACTTATCGTAAGCACTAACTTACTTAGTGTATGCATTAACTTGAATACTTGGCGTAAGCACTAACTTGATTCTCGGTAGTACGCTGTGGTGTACTTACCCTTCCACGATAAACAATTGAGTATTGTAGGCTACGGTCTAAGCCCAATGATATGTGGCGCCAAAGGTAAAGCTTTGTGAGCTTTGCGTACAGGCTGGCCATCCTTTGGAGGAATGCCTATGTTGTGGAAATCAGTGCAATGATTTGAAATTGAAACACTATTTTCCAAAAAATGATTGAGTTTTGAATAGTTTTAGAATTATTTTCAGTGAACAAACAAAATGCGTTCCCCATTAAAGTTGTATGTACTCTGCCACATTACTAAAACACTAGGACACACGGGACTCACTGAGTGATTTTCACTTACACGCGTGTTATTTCTTTTAAAAAATTCAGGATCAGAGGTACATTGAATGTGCGGTAAACTCCCAAAGGCTCATGCTACTTCTTCAACCTATTATACTTGTGAGGGTATGTATTAGAAGCCAAATTCTTGTACTTTTCTATGTTAGAAAAAAATTTCCGCTACTTTTTGAGTAAAGTTTGTTATAGAGACCCTTTGTCTGAGCAATCAGATGGGGTGACATCCTATAAAGTTATAGCCACTACATTATGAAAATATGGGGTGTTACAAATAGTATCAAAGCATAGTGGAAAGTATAATAGAGCTTCTAATGGAATATAGCCTAGCCTCTAATGGGACATTAGGGAGTCCATCATTGTATGAGTAAATGTGATTCCATAGAGATAGTGTTTGAATGTTAAAGTAGATATGACATGTGACTTCGAGGTGTAATTTATTGTAATGAGCCAAAGGAAGAATGATTCGAGACAAATCCAATATCTTTGAAAAAGGTCTATGACCCCAAATTTAGACAACATTAAACGGTTGGATGTCAAAGAGACCTTATATAAGAACCATTTACTAATTCAGAAAGATTCTATTTTGGGACCAGTAATAGTGAGATGAGAAATAAAGGAGGTTGAACACTAAAAGGCCCTATGTATATAGTGTGATATGAATTGTGTGAATAAGAATATGCACACTTGTATAGTGTTTTAGATTTATATTTGAGTGCTAAAAATCCTGGTTTAGCGTAATGTGTGAAAGGATATGATTATATCAATACTAATGTACCAGGAATTATCAGACCTTTGAAGATAAACGTGCTCAGGTTAGAGATATTCTAGGATGGGTAACCCCTTGGAAGTGGCCATGAATGTTGATAGGAAGTGATTGATGGTTGTTTAAGGAAACGAAAGTATGATCTATATGTAAAATGACATAAATGCCGGAGGTGTATAGTTTGTACGAGAATGATGTATATGAAGGTATATTAGAATATGAGCATATCTAAAGGGATCATGTTTATATGTGCTGCATAGAAGTAAGGCAAATATAAATTTCAAGGACGAAATATTTTTATAAGGAGGGTACAATGTAATACCCTACCTTTTTATCTTTGACTAGCTACTATTTGTAATAGGATGAGAATTTGTATCACTAGCCAGAACAAAAGTTGATCATTGTAATGAGACGAATATTTTGGTATGATAATATTTGGTCAGGACCTAGATGTAATTATTGAATTTGTTCTACTCATACCCTAAATCTTTGGAAGGCTACTATTATTAATAAAATAAGAATTTGATGGTATGCTAAGAAGAGAAATTGATCAGTGAGATTAAATACACGTTTTGGTGGGAATTATACTATCCGCGTCACCGGGAGCATTTATGTCATTTTGACTGGGCCTGTGGCTTTGACTGCAAATTTGACCATACAGACAAGGAATTGAAGAATTTAAGAATTTCCAATGGATTCAATAGAATTTTTTTAGTTGAATGGTGAAATAAAATATTTTTCCGTTTCGGACCTAATTTTGGTCATTTTTTAAGAACATAGGAAATTGCAGTTAAAAATGGTGTGTGTGGCATTTTGTGATTGTTGGATAGGGACATGTGTCACATTATGAGAGGTTGTATGAGATTTCATACAAGATAAGGCTTATCAAATAATTTTACAAAATAAAGAAAAAAAAATAGGTGGATGAATCAAATTGCGACACGTGGTTAATAGCCCACAATTTGTGACCAACTGGTCAACAAATTGGACCAAGTATGGCGATGAGGAGGCTGTTATTACAGCTAGAATATCGGCCAGCTTTTAAGAAGGAAAAAACAAGAGAAAACAAGAACGAAAAGGGTTTTGAAAAATCAAGGAAAAAATTTGGAAAAAGAGTGAGAAAATATTGTTCTTTAAGAGTTGGAGATTCTTGGAGTAAATTCAAGATAGAACACCTCAAACACAAGGTAAAATCCTATGCATCAAGAATTAAAGTTGTAGGTTTCATTATGGTGATCATTATGATATCAATTTTAACATGAAAACATGATTTTCATGTCTTGATTTTGGATTATAGTTGGGCTTTGTGAACTTTTATATATAAGCCTTATCTATGAACTTTTATCTATGGGTCTTTGACTGATATTTTGTGTGAGGAAGAACTGTATAATTATGGTATCTTGAGGCTTATTTTCGGTTGAAGAGGTGATGATCAAAGTAGAGTAAAAATGGAATTTACTTGGTTGGAAAAATAGATCAAACAAGCTTTTAATTAGAAGCGATGAATTTGTTTTGAATAATTGTGACTTTTTGGAGCTATTGGAAATCAGGAAATTTAGAATTAAAGATGATTTGAACGTGAATTGAATGAATTAATGGATGTATGGCATGGAAGATTAAAAGAGGACAAAGGAAATCATGAATAGTAAAAGTGAGGTAAAACTACTGGGGCTGTTTTTTCCCTGTACTGTGCCATAAGAACCAGAATTTTTGTTAAAAGGCTTAAACACAATTAAATTTAAGTTCCTTACAGTCATTTTAGTATATCATATAGCCATAACGGATTTGTGGATTGAATGTTATGTAAAAAAAAAAAAAATCATGTGTCAAAGCAACAAAAGTTCATAATTTTGCTTGGAACATGTATGAATTTAAGGATGATTAACTATGTGATTTTGGATGAAATAAACATGGAATATGAAGTGAATCCCTTGTATATGGAGGGAGAAAGGATGTGGAAAAAGGAAAATGAAAGAATCAAATAAACGATGAAAAAATGACGTCAACGAAAGTTTGATGTATTCCTTAATCGTCGGCTCCGTCAGCTAACCGTTAGCTAAACGTCAATTGGACATCAGCAACCCATTGGCCATGCTAGATGGATGTTGAAGAACTTTTGGCTATTTTTCAACCATGCACGACTATACTCGAAAATAATGTGTGGTGTAGGTTTATCGGTAAACGGTCAACGGTTCGTTGGAAACGGTAGAAGCTGTGGTCGAACGGTCGTGAACGGAAAAGTTTAGTTAGGACACGAGGAGAGTACCTTGGACTTCTAAAACCTTTTTGAAAGCTAGTCTACATTGTTTTTTCAAGAAATGATATTTTTTATACCATTTTGAAAATCCCTGAATATGTTTAAGCTTTATCTGAGCGAGCATTATTTTTATGCCATTCTGGGCTTGAACGAACATCATAATTGGCTTGAAAACCTTAACGGAAGTTTGATGTATGAATTTGTGAATTTAGACACTTTTGGATTAAATGTTTGGGATTTCTAGAAAATGGTAATTTTGGAATCGAGTATTCAAAAATTGACTAGAATGCCCTTATTGGAACATTTTATGAAAATGTGTTTGGAAACTTTTATTTTAATCCTCTTCTAGGATTTAAATTCTGGATTTGTTAAAATAGGTTCCTATTGCAATCAAGTATTTGGAAAACGATCCAAGTATCCTTATTAGAACTTTTCTGAACACTTTTTAAATCAGGCAAGGGTAAAATGACTCAAATATTTTTAGAAGTCTTTTGGAATCGGGTATGGGTAAAATGACCCAAATAAACTTGGAAAATACTTTTGTGGTTGAGTACGAGGAAATGACTCGAATACTCTTGAAAACTTGTTTGGATGTCAGAAAAGAACTCTTTACTCAGTTTTGACACAATTTTGTAAAATGGTCACTTGATCTGGGATTGACTTTGGAAAATGACATTTTGATCCTAAAAATTGTTTTATTGACATGATTTGCTTAAGGAATGAATTGATTGGCTCTGTGAAGCCTATAGAAATTATTAACTGACTTACGAGTTAGTAGGAACAAATTCTAGAAAATAATATTTTGCCCCAACAATGTTTTTCTTGATAAAGAAAATGATTTCCTGATGTGCTCAAGTACGAGCCTTTTTGGATTTGGAAAGATGGTGGACAATATGAATCTTAAATTTGACAATCCTTGAATACTTGGCATAAGCATTAACTTGAATACTTGGTGTAAGCATTGACTTGAATACTTGGCGTAAGCATTAACTTACTTGGCGCATGCACTAACTTGAATACTAGGCATAAGCACTAACTTAAAATACTTTGCGTCTCCACTAACTTGAATACTTGGCATGAGCACTAACTTACTTGGCATGTGCACTAACTTGAATACTTGGCGTAAGCACAAGTTAGAGTACTTGGCATATGCACTAACTTGAATATTTAGCATATGCACTAACTTGAATACTTGTCATAAGCACTAACTTGATTCTCAGTAGTACGTTGCAGTGTACTTACCCTTCCAACGATACGCGGTTAACTACTGTAGGCTGTAATCTAAGCATAATGATATGTGGTGCCAAAGGCACAGCTTTGTGAGCTTTGCATACAGGCCGACCTTCTATTGGAGGAATGCCAGTGATATGGAAATTGGGGCAATGATTTGAAATTGAAACACTATTTTGCAAAATATGATTGAGTTCTGAATAAACTCTTCTTTAAAGAGTTTTGGAATTGTTTCCAATGAACAAACAAAATGCTTTCCCCATAAAAGTTTTGTGTACTCTATCTCTTTACTGAAATACTAGGACACACGGGATCAGTGAGTGATTTTCACTCACACACTTGTTACCTTTTTTGCAAAATTCAGGATCAGAGGCGCAGCGAAAGCGCGGTGGACTCACAGATGCTCATGCTACAACTTAAACCTATTATACCTGTAAGTGTATATATCAAAAGCCAAATTCCTATACTTTTCTATGTTGTAAAAAAATTTTCGCTGCTTTTTGAGATAAGTTTTTTATAAAGACCCCTTGTCTAAGCAATCAAATGGGGTGATATCCCACAAAGTTATAGCCCTCTATGTAATGGAAATATGGGGTGTTACACAAATAATGACATTACTCACTGCCCCACACTTAAGATGGAAAATATTTTTTCTTATTTAAGGGAGGAAAAGCAAACTACTTAAGAAAAAAAAATTAAAAAACAAGACAAAAACTCATTCTACATATCATGCTTCGTAATCAAACCTTTTAAAAAGAAATTAAAGCTTAAAATAGAAGATAGGCATGATGAATATAGAAATAAGAGAGGTTTTTTGAAAAATAGAAGGTTTATGAAACCAATTTTTCTCATTAAAGCAAAAAACATAAACCTCTTTCTCTAACATTCCTTTCGACACATAAATATTTTGCTCAACATATAAATGCACATGGTTTCAAAGAATGAATCAAATATGAAATCACCTTGTAACCCTTCAAAAGATTTGTCACAATTGAAATTACCCTTAAAACTTAGCAATTAAGTTCTTAATAATTGGATCAAGATATTAGTACTTTTTGACTCATCTACAAGAACTAAGCTACCTCCCTTTGAATGGGGTGAAGGGTAGAAATTACTACCATCCTCCAAGAACTTATTACGATACAGCATTGAAAGATCAAACTCCTTAAGGCATGATAAATTCAACACGTCATCATTTGGACCCTTGTTCTCCAAGAATTGAGAAGAACCTAAAAAATCATGTGGTAAAAAAAGATTAGAATTATTAGCACATTGAAGAGAATTGAGTACCTCCCTTTCCACATTGGATAATTGTTCCTCATATCCTCTCTCTTTTCCTTAGGAATTCTCTTGTTCAAGCGTATGGGCCTTTATAGCATCATCAACCAACTTTGCTAGTTGTGTTCTTTGATGGCTCACACATTAGGATGCTTCTTCATGCCACTTAATGGAGGAATTTTTATTGGCGACAAAAGAATGAATTGAGGCTTCAAGTGATGTCTCACAAAAAGAGTTAATCTGAGCATACAAATTTGCCAAATTCTCGTCATTATAGATCCTTTGATTTGTGCCCAAAAGTAGTTGTCCATGATGATGTCAATCTCGTGCTCAAAGAAAAAAAAAACAAATCAAAAATAATTAAAAAAAAATAATTAAAAAAAAAGAAACTAATAAAACAAAAGGGAAAAATAAATAATAGGAAAATAAAGGAAAGAAAAACACGCATATTGACAAACTATCTAAATACAAAAGTTAGCAATATTTACAGTACAATATTGAAATAAGCTAGTCAATTAAGTCACACGATGTTACAAACAACAAGATAGAACACCGATTTATACAAAGAACATATACACATATTTACATATACACATATGAACATATAAACGTATAAACATGGTTAAATCAACAAAATCCAACCATTCATGATATTGTTTCCTGGCATCAGCACAAAAAACTTTGTGCGTAAATTTTGCGTATATAAAATCATCAATTTTAAATCGATCCTTTAATCAAGGTTTAATTAAAACATTAATCCCAAAATGCACATGTGAGTGAGTATACTCATCGCAAGCATAATATAGGGAATTAATGAGTGTCGATCCTCAAAGAAACAAGTACACTCTAATCACTTTTTATTTAATTTTAAATCGACCAAAATAAAATTAGAAAATAATAAAAAGAAATATAAAGAAGTACATATAACTCAATGATGTGGGTTTATGCAATTTAGACAAGTATCCTACAAAATATGATAATGAACCAATTAGCGACTCTTTCAACTAATTATCATCTTGGCATCATGAAGGAACACACGGTAAAATTTAATCGTTTGTCTACTCATGAATTTACTTAGGTAAATTCCATTTCATTTCTCAATCCACGGAATCCAATATTTTGATTCATATTAACAGATTTGTCAATTAAGCTAACATTACCAAAACATGCATTAAGTTCATCATTCATATCTTTATTCAATTAGCAAATTTTTCAATCAAGCTATCCTAACGAAAACATGCATGAATCTCAATTCCTTAAAAAATATGAAATTAGCTAATAACCTTATGTCGATGCGAAATTTACTTAACCTTTGATCACTTAGTTCTAAAGTCCTAACTTCAACGCTTAAATCATCAAGATTTAACAAATATGAAACCAATGCAATAAAACTCCTTACATCGTTGTGTTGAAGTCAATTAGAAGAATTCGCATCAATAATTAAGTAATCAAATACCAAAGATGACAAAGAATTGATCAAATAACTAAATTTACGCAAAATTATGAATCCTAAAATAATTTTAAATTACAATAAAAGTATTGAATACATCATTGCTAAAGGAAAAGAACACAAAGAGAAAAGAAAGCACTCATAGACAAGTCTCTTTCTTCTTCCTTAAAGACTTCCTTGAAGAATCCTTCTTGATATGGGTGAACTCTTCCTTCAATAAGAAAATCGAGAATTCATGCCCTTTAATTCACCTTTCAATCTTATATATCTCAAACCCTTGTGTTCTCTTGTACTTTTATAGGCCTCTTAGATGCCAATTTTAGGGTTAAGGAAGTCTTGGCTTAGTAGGAGCAGGAAAATACCAAAATCATTAGACAAGACCTAATTTCGCGTATAGAATTTCTACCCCCAGAGTGTACTTAGCACCGGGTACCTTCGACCTACCTGGAGCCAAGTGCACTATGTTCTTTCCCTGTTTCTGCTCTATTTTTTGCCCATTTCTCCTTGACAAACAGACATACTAGACCCGGTGGCAGGTGCAATTGCCAGACTTGGCGCCAGGTCTATTCGAGAATTCTCTCTGTCGTTGGCTCAATTTCTTCTGCTGGAGCAGAATGAACCCTGTGCCTGGTCCATTAGCTGGGTCTGGATCTAGGTCTATTCTAGTTGTGTGCACTTTCTACTCGATTTTAACTTAAATCTGCACATATTTGTCAAAAATACTTTTTACAAGAAAAATGTCAATTAGTAAAGAGTATGCCTAGTTATTACAATAATTGTATCTTAAAACACCCTCAAATAACTAGGAAAAGAATGTTGATTTTAACCTCTTTCAATCACCCATTTATATTGTAATGCAAAGTTTCACAGTACATGGTCATGATGCAAGGTTTCATAGCCATAACTATGATACATGGTTTCATAGTCAATTTTATTTGAGTGGTTTATTTCTTTACAAGTTGAGCATTTTTATTTTACAAATGCTGATAAAACACCACTCATTGTTCAATGATAAATTTCTGGACTTGCAGACTTTTTGTTGTGACTTGTTTAAAATTTGCATACTTGAAATGTTTTCTTAAACTAACATGAGTACACACAGGACTTATTGAGAAATGTTTCTCACCACTTTTTTATCATGCCTTCAGGTCGATCCTGCTCCGAATATTGATTTGCTTATGTTGCCAGGAGATTAGAAGATTTATTTTGATGTATTTATTCATTGGAGATTTTAGTTACCTTCTATTTATTTTATGCTTTCTATAAGTATTGTTTTGGGATTGTAATAATTTTATTATTAAGTTATTTATTTTTATATATTCTATTATCTAGTTATAACGACACATTGTCCTACGGACGGGCCGACAAACCGTCCCTTTTGAGGTACGTAGACAGTGGGGCGTTACAAGTGGTATCAGAGCCTAGGATTTAGGCAACTATTGACAATATTTTGATTTATTATAGTAACTTTTATAATCTCTAATACTAATCTATGTGTTTTGTTTATAGGATAGTTAAGAGATGTATATCCATTACATCAGATTGGCCTTTCATGTGTGGTAGACAACTTGCTTTAGTTCTTGTAGTAGATCTATCCTCCTTTGACGCAGAACCCAAACCTAGGTCAGATCGATTTGAGTTAGAGAGTACTGGAAATAAGATGGAGATTGAGGTTTCTAACTCTATTTCGCCTAATGATAGTAAGGAATAGAAGATAGAAGTTGCTGAGCTAGAGTTACCCAAGCAAGAGGAATGTGTTGAAGATGCGTAAGCGGTGGACCCTCCGTAGAAGTGGTTGATTTGGTCTCAGAGAGTGAGGTTGAGGAAGAAGCTCCTAATATTAACTTCGGTGGTGAGGGAGGAGAAAAGATGGGTGATGTGTATGGTGAGGGATGTGAGGAACTGAGTGATGTTAACGATGAATGAGGAAAAGAGATGGATGATACTGATAGTAAAGTAGAAGGGGGATGGAAAAGCTTGATAATGAGGAAGAGATGGTGGTTCTACCTCCGCGGACTCCACCAATAGGAGAGTTTGATATAACCCTTTTTGGCTTTGGCTTTGAGGAGTCCAGTGATGAGGGCACTTTGGGAGTCAGTCTTCGGGGTGAAAGACAAAGCAAAAGGGAAAGTGGAGGAGAGTCCTACGACGAGTGGAAATGATGGTAGTACACTTAAGTTTGGCTTAGGATTATACTTCCAGAAGGGTAGAGAAGGATGGCTCGAATAACTTATTTTTGACTACTCGTATGACAGCTACAATAGCGAGAAAACCTAGAGATTGGTGATGCAATTTAATGATTATGGAATTTGTTTATTGAGAACATGGATTTATTTACTTTATTTCTTATGAGTATTTAATTCCTATAGTGATATCATCTGTTATATCCAATTTCTTTATGTTAAAGTATGATTTATTTTGAATAAAATTTTGCGTATTTTACTTTTTTTAAAAAAATACTCCTATATGTTCAATGAGTGAGCTGTTATCTTTGTGCTATATGTTTGCATGTATATGTAAGGATTTTTTGACCTATAATTATGGAGATAATGCTTGAATATGGTAGAACTAGTCATGATAGAGAATCTTCAACACCTGAATGTGAGCCAACAATAGCACCTGAAGGCAAATGTGAGAGAAAGCACAAAGAAGAATAAGAGGTCAAACCTGAGGGATCTACTACGGTGACAATTGGACATGGCCAATTAAGAACCTACCACCAAATTCAGTCAATTGAAGAATTGCAGTTATCGGAGGAAATAAGTTAATGCCATAAGTGTTGACGAAGGTGTTAGCTTTGTGTAAGGAGGATGTGAGATCGGATGCAGTTATGGTGCTAGGTTAATTCTTTACTTCTCCTGAAAGAGTATGGTCTTTGATCTTTGTTCTATATAGCCAATATACTGTGTAGTGTATTATTCATTTGAGCAGTGATAAGCTAGACTATAAGAGTTAAATCCATCAATTGTGAATAGTTATAGATTTTCTTATTAATTGTTTAAGTATCTTCCATTGTACGAGGAAGTAAGGTTGTATAGATTTGATCTGAGAGAAAAATTTTGGCTGGAGAGGTAAAATTTATTGAGAATCTGACTCGTTTTGAGTATTATGATAGTATATTAGACATGGAATGATTGTCAAAGTAAAGAGGTAAGGTGAAGGAAGGGTGGTGCATATTACTAGGAGCGAAGGTTCATCAACTATTGTTGAAGGAACACTAAAGATAAATAGCCTGGGGTTATAGTCTGTAGGACCTAGTAATAATAGTATAAGAAAACGATGGAATTTTAAAGCTATGTATTGATGAGTAAATTTTGGATATATAAAATCATCAATTTTAAATCCATCCATTAATCAATTTTTAGTTAAAACATTAATCCCAAAATACACATGTGAGCAAGTATATTCATCGTAAGCATAGTACACAAAATTAATGAGTATCGATCCTCAACGGAAAAAGTACACACTAATTACTTTTCTTTCATTATTTAACCGACCCAAATAAAGTGAGAAAAGAATAAAAAAAAAACTAAAGAAACATATACAACCCAAGGATGTAAATTTATGCAATTTTGACAAGTATCCTAGAAAACATAACAATGAATCTCTTAGCCAATATCATACTAAATTATCGTCTTATTCTCATGAAGGATTTAATATAAACCTACTTTGTTTGCAATCCATGGAATTACTACCTCCTAGTTAAATTAGTGAACATATTCTGTCTCGACTAACTTATCCAAAAGATGCATTAAAATCAATCCTCATATAAACCTCTATATTCTAGATGATTTATAACATGAAATTAGTCAATGAATCTATATTCTAGCAATCGTCAACTAACCTTTGATTGCCAATGTTCTAAATAATTAACCCATTTTTTCAAGCAAGTTAAGAAATAACAAATATGAAATTAATTAATTTAAGCCAGTACCAACCCCCTTTTCAAGCAAGTTAATAACAAAACCCAATTAACCAACTCCGTAAGGAAAACAAGTAATCAAACACCAGGAATAACAATCAATTGATCAAGTAGTTAAATTGATACATAAATCATGCATTCCAAAATATTGCTAAATTACAATGAAGCATTGAATACATCATTGGTAAAGAAAAATAAAACAAAGAGAAAAGAAAGCACACATAGACAAGTCGCTTTCTTTTAACTTAAAGACTCCCTTTTAACAATCCTTGTTGGCTTGGGTGAAATCCTCTTTCAATGAAAAAATCTGAATTTCTACTCTTTAATTCACTTCTCTTGGTTGTCTCTCGCAAACCCTTGTGTTCTCTTATACCTTTATAGGCCTCTTGGATGCCTATTTTGTTGTTGAGGAGGTTTTGGCCATGTGAGAATAGGAAAATACCAAAATCCTTGGGTATGCCCTAATTCCGCGTACAAAAATTTCGCCTCCAAAACCTACCTGGCACAAGGTACGTTTGATCCACTTGTCACTTGGAACACTCTGTTCTTCTTATATTTTGCTCTGTTTTTGGCCGTTTTTCCCTTAGCAAGCAGAATGGACCCGGCACTAGGTACACTTGCCAGAACTGGCGCCAGGTGCATTCTGGAAAAATCCCTGAAGCTCGTTCGATCTCTATTGTTGGACAAAATGGACCTGGCGGCTAGTCTACTGGCTTGGCCTGGCACCAGGTGCATTCTGGTTTGTGCCCTTTTTGCTCAATTTTTACTTAAATCTACACATATTTTCCTAAAACACCTTTTACAAGAAAAATGTTAAATAGAAAGGAATATGCTTAGTTATTACAATAAATATATCTTAAAATAACCTCAAATAACTAAGAAAAAAATGGTGATTTTAACCCCTATTGTGAAACCCCGATCAAAACCAAGCTTAGAGTAAGGGGGTTGGGATGCATATCATATTTTATTTCATGGTTAAATATATTTTCATATGAGTTTTATGGGTTTTAGATTCGGGTTTTATCT